>OZ005654.1:16821281-17459786 GCA_963930645.1 Salticus scenicus
GGAGACTAGACTTAAGTACAAAAAACCGTTTTCTGCGATTTTGTAATTTTGGATTATAAGGGGGGAGAGGGGCTGAAAATGATTTTCGAAGGTGCAGAAGGCAAAAACCACCTTTATAAGCACAACTCGGCTCCAAATTGCTTCACGGTGAAGAAATTGCAAAGGGAGAAACTAGACTTGAAAGCAAAAAAATCTTTTTCTGCGATTTTGGAATTTTGGATTTTTAAGGGGGGAAGGGGGTATAAATGATTTTCGGAGGCGCATAAGGCAAAAACACATTTATAAGTATAACTCGGCTCCAAATTACTTCACAGTGAAGAAATTGCAGATGGGGAGACTAGACTTGAATACGAAAAAATCATTTCCTGCGATTTTGGAATTTTGGATTTTTAATGGGAGAAGGGGGTATAAATGATTTTCGGAGGCAAATTTAGAAAAATACGGATTTTCGAGTAAAAATAATAGCTCAAAGATGTAAAAAAAAATAAAAAAAAAACGCCAAGCGCCTTCTTGAAAATATTTCCAAAAACTCATTTTTTGATTTTTTTCCGATTTTTTTGGGGGGGAGGGGGGAGGGGGGGGAAAAATTTAAAAAATAGTGTCAGATCGTTTAAAATTGGTACATAGAGGTTTTCGATACTTACAAATCGATTGCGGATATTTTCGAATTTGTAAAATTATTAGAAGGGGGGAAAGGGGGGGTAGTATGGGGGCGCTATGGGCAAAAACAAATAGAAATACAGTTAGGCCGTTCAAAATTGGTACAGATAGGTTTTAAAGGCCTGCAAGTCGAATGGGGATATTTTCGAAAGTGTAAAGTTATTAGGAGGGGAGAGATGGGGGAGGGGAGAGGGGGGGGCAAAAAAATAAAAATAGAGTTAGATCGTGCAAAATTGGTATATAGATGTTTTCGATACTTACAAATCGATTGAACAGGGGAACAGCCCCGGCTCACCGCTCGAAGAGCGGTTTTGAGCTATACAAGGACCGAAGTCCAAGTAGGGCTGTCCCGAGATTACAAATCGATTGCAGATATTTTCGAATTTGTAAAATTATTAGGAGGGGCGGTAAGGGAGGGGGGTGTGTGAACAAAAACAAATAGAAATACAGTTAGGCCGTTCAAAATTGGTACAGATAGGTGTTAGAGGCCATCAAGTCGAATGGGGATATTTTCGAAAGTGTAAAGTTGTTAGGAGGGCCGGGAAGAGGGGGGGGGGCGGAGGGGCAAAAGAAATAGAATAGAGTTAGAGCATTCAAAATTGGTATATAGAGGTTTTCGATACCTACAAATCGATTGCGGATATTTTCGAATTTTTAAAATTATTAGGATAGACGGGAGGGGGGGGGCGAAGGGGGAAAATAATAGAAATAAGAGTTAGAGCATTTTGGGAATTTTTTCCGAAGGCAGTGAGAACCCGGTGCGACATTTTTCCTAATAAGATTTTTTTTTCTGTTTTTTTTTCACGTGATAAAAATTAATGCAATTTTGAGAATTCAGTAATTATAGCGATTCATTTAAAAATAGGGACCAGCGAAGCGGGCGTAGCCTGCTAGTCCCAAATAAAGTAGTAAGACATTTTTTTTTTTTTAGTCCCATTCATTTTATAGTTAATAGACATTAATATTTATCAAATTTAATCAATCGCTCTTTAATTAAAACTTTATAGTTTTAAAGTGGAGCAAAAAGTTTGGTTGTATATTCACATCCATATCTAATCTTAAGCACATAAAAGGGAGTTTTTCTGTATTTCGAAACATTTTTTTCTTTTTTTTTTAATATGCATAGGCATTGTATTGTGCACTGATATCCTTAGAAAAATCGAGAAACGCCAGTAAAAAAAATATTTTATTCTGGATGGTGACTGTACAGAGCTGCTAATATTTTAATGTAATAAGTAATATTGTTTATATCCAACCGTATTTTTATATACCATTTTTTTAAAAAGAGTAACTCTCTTTTGATTTAATCGTAATTAGACAATGGAAAAAATTACTGTTGTTTGTTATTGGATATTGTTTATATCCAACCGTATTTTTATATACCATTTTTTTAAAAAGAGTAACTCTCTTTTTATTAAATCGTAATTAGATAATGGAAAAAATTACTGTTGTTTGTTATAGGATATTGTTTATATCCAACCTTATTTTTATATACCATTTTTACTTTCCGAACACTATAGTGAGGAAAGTATTGTAATCATGTCAAAAATCCGAATTCGAGATTTTGATGTTTCTATACGTTTTGAGGTCCCCTGAGTCCGTTTACACTATTTTTACGATGATGTATGTATGTGTGTGTGTATGTGTGTATGTGTGTATGTGTGTATGTGTGTATGTCTGTGAGTGAACACGCTAGCGTCTAAACGCTTCGTTCAATTAACCTGAAAGTTGGTACGCATATTGTAAGTCACCATAGTACGAACCCTATAGATTTTGGTGAATCTAGCACTTATAGTTTTTTTACAGGGACACAAAGAAAAATTCTTTATCATTATGGCCTCTGGGAGCAAAATCTTAAAAGTGCGATAGCATCTAAACGCCTTATTCAATTGAGCAAAAAATTTATACACATATTATAGGTCACAAATACTCAATCTGTATAGATTTTGGAGAATCTAGCCCTTATAGTTTTTTTACAGGGACACAAAGAAAAATTCTTTATCATTATGCCTATGGGGCCAAATTTTTAAAAGTGTGATAGCGCCTAAACGCCTTATTAATCTGAGCAAAAAATTTGTACACATGTTATAGATCACAGTTGAACTAACTGTATAGACTTTGGTGATTCTAGCACTTACAGTTTTTTTACAGGGACACAAAGAAAAATTCTTTATCATTATGGCCTATGGGACTAAATTTTTAAAAGTACGATAGCATCTAAACGCCTTATTGAATTGAGCTGAAAATTTATATGAGTATTATAAAGCACTGTTGCACTAACTATAAGCATTTTGGTGAATTGAGCATTTATAGGTTTTTACAGGGACACAACGAAAAATTCTTTATCATTATGATCTATGGGCTCAAAGTTCAGTAGCGTTAAATAAAACATCGTGTAATAGATGGAGAAAAATACTCAAACACTCTATTATGGTTTTCTCTCTTTTGTTTGTTTAACAACTCCTCTTTCTTTACTTTATCTACAAAACTGTTAATTACTCAATGTTCGGAAAGTCGAGTGGAGTCACTCCAGATTTTTTTAAAAAGAGTAACTCTCTTTTTACTTTCCGAACACTATAGTGAGGAAAGTATTGTAATCATGTCAAAAATCCGAATTCGAGATTTTGATGTTTCTATACGTTTCGAGGTCCAACGAGTCCGTTTTCACTATTTTTACGATGATGTATGTATGTGTGTGTGTATGTATGTGTGTATGTATGTGTGTATGTATGTGTGTATGTATGTGTGTATGTCTGTGAGTGAACACGCTAGCGTCTAAACGCTTTGTTCGAATAAGCTGAAAGTTGGTACGTATATTGTAAGTCACCATAGTACGAACCCTATAGATTTTGGTGAATCTAGCACTTATAGTTTTTTTACAGGGACACAAAGAATAATTTTTTATCATTATGGCCAAGGGACCAAAATATTAAAAGTGCCATAGCATCTAAACGCCTTATTCAATTGAGGAAAAACTTTATACACATATTATAGGTCACAGATACTCAATCTGTATAGATTTTGGAGAATCTAGCACTTATAGTTTTTTTACAGGGACACAAAGAAAAATTCTTTGTCAAATTTTTAAAAGTGTGATAGCATCTAAACGCCTTATTAATCTGAGCAAAGAATTTGTACACATGTTATAGGTCACATTTGAACCAACTGTATAGATTTTGGTGAATCTAGCACTTACAGTTTTTTTACAGGGACACAAAGAATTGTTTAGCAACTCCTCTTTCTTTATTTTATCTACAAAACTGTTAGTTACTCAATGTTCGGAAAGTCGAGTGTAGTCACTCCATATTTTTATTTAATCGTAATTAGACAATGGAAAAAAATACTGTTGTTTGTTATTGGATATTGTTTATATCCAACCTTATTTTTATATACCATTTTTTTAAAAAGAGTAACTCTCTTTTTATTTAATCGTAATTAGACAATGGAAAAAATTACTGTTGTTTGTTATTGGATATTGTTTATATCCAACCTTATTTTTATATACCATTTTTTTAAAAAGAGTAACTCTCTTTTTATTTAATCGTAATTAGACAATGGAAAAAATTACTGTTGTTTGTTATTGGATATTGTTTATATCCAAACTTATTTTTATATACCATTTTTTTAAAAAGAGTAACTCTCTTTTTATTTAATCGTAATTAGACAATGGAAAAAATTACTGATGTTTGTTATTGGATATTGTTTATATCGAACCTTATTTTTATATACCATTTTTTTAAAAAGAGTAACTCTCTTTTTATTTAATCGTAATTAGACAATGGAAAAAATTACTGTTGTTTGTTATTGGATATTGCTTATATCCAACCTTATTTTTATATACCATTTTTTTAAAAAGAGTAACTCTCTTTTTATTTAATCGTAATTAGACAATGGAAAAAATTACTGTTGTTTGTTATTGGATATTGTTTATATCCAACCTTATTTTTATATACCATTTTTTTAAAAAGAGTAACTCTCTTTTTATTTAATCGTAATTAGACAATGGAAAAAATTACTGATGTTTGTTATTGGATATTGTTTATATCCAACCTTATTTTTATATACCATTTTTTTTAGAAGAGTAGCTCTCTTTTTACTTAATCGTAATTAGACAATGGAAAAAATTACTGTACAAAAAAAGTGGTGCTTCGGGTCTCCTCAGAGTTCATGTCCCTATTCCTTACGAAAAGTTTCACTCGAGGGCTATAATCTAGTTTTTCATCGGACGACAATTCGAAAAAAAAAAAAAAAAATATATATATATATATATTGAAAAAAAATGGAAGTTGCACTGTTATATTTAAATCATAATTACGTATGAACAACACTACATGTACTATATGTGGTATTTATTGTCTCATTATTTCCTATATTTTATTTTATTTTTCCGGTCAACCTTAAAATGAGAGCAATTTGACGTCAAATATGCTACACATTATGCTATAAGCATTATTCAACAGTGTGATAAAACTAATGTTTATGTGGCTACATCTATATATTTCTATTTTAAATATTTTATATTCTTTATTTATTTAAATATTAATTTGAATTAAGATAATATTCTATTATGATAAGTGCGTGTTTATTTGTTTCGACACACACACACACACACACACACACACACACACACATATATATATATATACTTATTTACATGTAATGATAAACTGACATAAACTTTATCAAGATGTATAAATTTTTTAGTTATAGACGGATAAACGAATTTAATTATGTATATATATATATATATATATATTATTTACGTATAAATACTAGGGGGCTCTGCCCTCTGCTCGCTCCGCTCACCAACCCCCCGAAGGAGGCTTCGTCTCCTCCCCAACTTACTTTACTTATTAACACATGCAGAACTCTGCCCGCCCTTTCACTGCTTTCTTTCACTAAAAAGGAATATTACTAGTGCATATTACAAGACAAAAGCAAAAAATTATTATGGAAATCATCATATACAATGTCAAATTGAAATATATAATATTAATACATATTTTTTTTAATAGAAAGAAAATCATTATATCTAGACCATTTTGCATTACAACTTTAGTATATGACCCTTTTTATTTTTTTTTACAAGCTTAAATCCGGACCACGGTACCCCAGTCGGTAGAGCGCCAAGCTCGTAATTGGAAGATTGTGGGTTCGGTTCTCGAGACGACCAAAACCGTCGTGTACACTAATGATGGCTGGTGCACGTAAAATATGTCGTGGCCACAATATCCTCCGTGTTCCCATCAAAATTATACCTCTGGGGGGACACCGAACCTGGGGAGCTACCCCCTTCGTGTAGGACCAAAACTGTGGTGGCATGTCTCCGGAACATCCGTAGGGGTGCGTCACAGACCGTCGCCAATTATCCATAGCGCAGTAATGGTGCGACAGCAATCACAAACTACCTAATTATCTACCTACCTACAACCATGGATCATATTTTAATTTTCCCGTGTAAGAAGATTAATTTTCTAAAAGTAGAGAAAAAAAGGTAATATTTATTTTCTTTTACATCCATAGTTTCGGGCCGCGGTACTCTAGTCGGTAAAACGCTGAGCACGTAATTGGAAGATTGCCGATTCGATACTTGAGCCGGCTAAAGACCGTCGTGAACACTAATGGCGGCTGGTGCACCTAATATCTGTCGTGGTTGCAAAGTCCTCAATGTTCCAATCCATACTATACTTTGGGGATCACCAAAGCGGAGGGGGAATCCTCTCCGTGAAGGTTCAAAACTGTGAGGACATGTCTCCGGAACATCTCTGGGGGTGCGTCCCAGACCTTCGCCAATTACCCATAGCGCAGTATTGGTGCGACGTTAAATCCAACCAACCTACCTACCTACGTACAACCATGGATCATATTTTAATTTTCTCATGTGAAATGACTTCATGACAGAAGAACAATTTCACTGGGAGAAACTATTTTCAAAATGTCAAATAGAGTACCTTCATAAACTTGTCGTTTTTAGTTAATAACTTCTTTAATTAAAATTATAGAAATTTCTAATCGGCTGAAATGTCTTCCTTGGAGTACTCTGAACACATTGATACCTCTCATTACGCGAAGGACCCTGCCCTCGGTCAGAAGATGCTGTCGCAGACAAAAAAATGTCACGCCAGTAACAGTAACTTTTTTTTTATATATACAGAAATATATTCCTTTTTACATCAGAATATATATATATATGCCTAAAAAAGGGTTTCCTCAGCATTTCGATATGGACGTTTCAATACTGATTATTATTAATTTTCTTTTTCTTTCACATACACACACAAAAAATGATGATATTCTGGCAAAAGCAGAATTTAGTTTATTACGGAGGACTATTAGTTTTCTTTTTTTTTTTTTTTTTAATTATAACATAATTTTTAAATTATTCAATTATATTTTCGTTAAATTTTCGATTTAGATAAAAGTCCAACCACCGTAAAACTGGCGACAACGTTTTATTCGTAGATTGAGACTAATAGTCCTCCGTCCTATATATATATATATATATATATATATGTATGTATGTATATATACGAGCGTAAACATTTTTAGCATCAGCTTAATATGCTTTAAAGCTGATTTTAATCTTGTATAAAATGTGTGATTTCCTATTTTAATTAATTAAAAAATAATAATAAAAAATTCGAAAACTAGACTTCGAGGTGCATTGGAAGAATTTAAAACGGACCTGCATGCAAAAGTCATTACTTCAACTATCAGCCATTGGAATACACACCGACCGACACACTCGCTCAGACATATTCTTTTATTAAATGTTTGATGAGATTTGCAATAAAACAAATGCAAAAATCGTGTCCAAAACAAGCTTCTAATCTACTTAATTTTAAACAGCAAAAATAGTTTTCATTATACTATCTGTTCTATCTATTATTTAAAAATAATTAAAAAAATTGAATTAGAGATTCGTCTCTCTGGAAAATTCGGAAATCAAAAATGATATAATGTTAGTTTAGCGAAAGTTTTCATCGGAAAATAGGAGCAGAGAACAAAATGGATGCTTTTAAAATTATTGAATAACAAAAACAGCAAATAAATCCAATACTGTCTTTCATAAATGTAGCAAATATTTTGTCACAAACTCTGAGCCACGTTGAAATATGTATTTACGTTCTGACATACAGATTTTATTCTTCATCCATAGAACAAATCGCTCTAATGCATTTTCTGAGCGATTTATTTAGGAAGATTGTCAGCATTTTGTTGTCTGGAAATCCCTTTTTTTTTCAATTATATATTGATCCATAACGTTATTTCTACTTCGACAAAAATTGTCTTTTATTAAATAAATAAATAAATTAATTAAAAATCTGAGTTCTGTGTATGCAATTTCGACATAAAATTTAAAGAACTTTTTATATTAAAACGAAATATTATCAGGAGAGAGATTTTTATAGTTCTAAATTTATATTAAGTTTTATAACTTTATATTTACACTATAAATAACTTATATTTTAATTTAAAAAAAATCATCAATCAGTGTGTAAAGAATTTATTTATAATGTTTATAATCGCAATGACATTAGTTAAAATGTTAGAAAAATATAAGTTAAAATAAAAAATAAAGAAATAAAAGTAACAAAAATTATAGTTTTTTTTTTTTTTAACCCTTTTAAATCTACATAATATTCGAATTACATTTATACACAGGTGACTCAATTTATTTTGAAGGGTGTTGATATTGGTGATCGAGGCTAATGACAGTTGTCTAGAAGAGGACCTAAACATGTATGGAATTTCCTCCATGTGGGGTCTGTGTAAGAAATCCTAGTCCGTATTTACACTAGTTTCGAAGAAAATGACATGACACTTTAAATGGCTTAATCGACGAGCACGATCAAGGATCGAACCCTGTACCTCCGTTTATTTCAAAAGTTTTTAAATTTGTATTTTTTTACCTCATTAACATAATAAAAAAGTAAAAAATAAATGACTACAGTTTAAAAAATATGTCCTATTTGCTGCCAGAAATTCTCTGTAATTTGAGAAAATATGCATAATTTACGAAAAAATTACGTTATCAGAACGTATTTTCTCAAATTACAATTTTCTGCAAGGATCGTCATAGCACTATACTCCTCTTAAGACATTTCCATGTAGGTTTTTTTAAAGTTCATTTTATTCGTAATTGTCCCATGGGCCATTGCAGATCATCAAGCCCAAGTGGATGGATTACAGGCCTTGGCCTCTTACATATTACGAAGCATTTTGTTAAAAATGTAAGATTCTCGAAAGAGTCCCCAGTGTTTTTGTTGCTAGATAACTATGCCTTAAATTTTGTTATCATTTCCACCTCACACGAGTCATTGATTACGCATTCACAATTCAATTTCCCCTTCATACCTCAGTATACAGGTCATTCGAAAAATTCTACAATGAGGCTGCATGCGATTGTTTTAAATTGCAACCTCGAAGCACTGTGTCGATATACGACACAACAGGTATTGTCAAAATTGCTCCTACTAGTTTTGTCCTTTAAAAAAATATTCGTGAACGATATCGTTCGAGTTGAATTTGGGAATTTAATAGGAACATTTTTATAAATGAAGTTTTCCTATGCTCGTCAGTAACAGATCAAATATTATCCAACAAAGATGAGAGCGTGAAAGACCATAATAAAAATGAAAAATAATTTAATAAATATGAGGCTGTTAACAGACCGGGCTTTTCCGCAATAAATTTATGCAGCGATGGTGAGATTGTAGGAACCTCTGCAGAAGTGAAATATCTCATTGAATTAGATGATTCTATGACTATTGACATTACGATAAGTTTTACAAAAATGAGACCGCTCTCTAAAGCAAGACCTCAAAGTGGCAAGTTCCCCGCTCTTAAATGTTTGAAATCTGTAATTTAAACAAGCTCACCCATAGAAGAAAAAATTAGAGTAGAACAAAAAGCAAGAGAACGCAGGAATCAAATTGAAGATTAAAAAGCAAAAAGAAACTATTTGGAAATGCCAATCGGTGCATAAAAAATAATACCAAAGTTTATAAAAAAAAAAAAAAAAAAAAAAAAAAATAATAATGAAAAAGCGATAATTTGATAGCTCTTAAAAGATGACGAAAATTTCTTATGTCTAGTTTGCTTGGAGGAATACAAAATTTCTGCACTCGGAGAAGTCTGGTTGCAATGTACGATGGGCTTATGTCAAATGTACCAAAGGTGAGCCTTATCATATTTGTATTAACTGTAAAGCAGATGCTGTAATAAGTGATGAAAATGAATGATTAAAAATATAGGTAGATCTACAGGTCTGTAAGCTATAGGCCAACACGTTTTAGTAGGCTACCGAGTCAAAAATCAATATGGCGAATGAGTAGGGTTTCCCTACTTTTTATTTCTTTCCTGTTTAACACAGTTTTTTTCTTTAACTTTTATTCTTAAGTTATTATTTCAATTTTGAGTGTTTCTAAAAGTAACTTTATAAAGGTCTAAGAATTTAAAATTTTTAATAATTTAACTATTTTATTTTCATTTTATTTGCAGTGTTATTAAAAACATGAAACTGTTTTTATCGTGTTAAGAGCGTTATAAATAAATAAATTTCTTGCTTTTGATTTAAAATACCCTATTTAATTGCCTTTCTTACGTAATTTGTATATGCTGCAATGTATTTATATGTCATTTATGTGTCCCAATGCACCACAAGTAGTATATCATCACTACGGGGCAAGTTTTCAAATTTCGAGATTACGCAGAATTCAATTCATAATATGAGAAATGTTAACAATGTTAATAATTGCTTTATAAATATACTGCGCAAGATTTACTCTAATGGTATAATATACACTAAATATTTCACTTATACTTCAGTTCAAATTTTACGGCTAATATAATAAATGTTGAAAATGTCACTATTAGGTGTACTACACTATTATATGTCACCCGGTCTTTCCCATATGTTTTAAAGTTTTTAAAATCGATTATTAAAATTTGGAGAGTTTTGCAAATAAAGGTATTTTATAACGATAGTATAATATAAATAAAATCTTCATTTTTTTTTTTTTTTTTTTTTTTTTTTAAATATGGTTCTTTATATATATATATAAAAAATTGATTATATATATATATATATATATATATATATATATTACATATACATATATATATATATATATATTACGAATATTTTACCGTAAAAAATCGCCTTACATACCATTATAAAAATTTTCTTTCATTTTGAAAATACGCTCTTAAAACAAAATATTAAAAAAAAAAAAAAAAAAACTTTTTGGACAATATTTGGAAATATAGTTAATAAATATGATTAAAAAAATCAGCTTAAGAAAAAATACTTAAAGGAAAAAAGAAAAAAGAAAAATATTCAATCTATTTGAAAACAGCTCTGTGTTTTATTATGCCCTCTTTTTAAAGTGCAGTATTTTTTTTTTCTTGACAGCAACATTTTACATAAATTTTTCATGCAAAAATTGATAAAGAGTTTATTTTTAAAAAATCTAAAAATGGACTTTTGATTAATGATTGCAAACTTGAAATTGATTTATAAATAAATAAATAAATATTGGAACAGCTCATTTTTTCATGAAGCGAAACTTCCACTTTTTTATAGGTTTAAATAATAAATCCATATTTGTTTACTATATATATTTTAAGGAAAACTTTATATATATAGTTAACTTTATTATTAAAAATTTATCATTAAAAAAAAAAAAAAAAAAAAAAAAGTTTGTATGCAGGGTAACTACATTTCAAGTAACAGCATTAAAATTCCTCTACACCTAATTCTCTATATCGGACTTTAACGAAAACTAGCATGTAAATGACACTGATTGTGAGAAAAATTTCTTGAAATAATAGCAATAATAATATAATAATAAATAGAGTTCGCTTCAGCATGACGATATAACGACAAATGTTGCCATGTCACATCAAAGACCGCCAAAATTAAGCTCCTGGACTGATATTTCCCGGCTAAAATATTTTTCTAAATATTTTTTCCCCCTCTCTCACTTTTTAATTTCTAGTATGTTTAGAAAATGAAAAGAAAATTTTAATGTTTACCAAATATCGATAAAAAATACTTTTAGAAATCGAAATATATTAATTTAGAGTACACTTCCAACTGTAGTTTTCAAGTTTCATTTAACTTTCACAATATTAAACTCATAATATTTTCACTTTTTCAGCGTTTTCTGTACCAGAGCTACTTAATGCCTTCAATATTGCGTTGTTGTTTAGACACTGTAATAATTCCTACTTTAAAGAATTGTTGCGTGCTATATTTTCAATTCATAGTGTTAGTTTATTTTCTTTATCTTTTTTTCAAAACGAGTTTTTCTATGCATTTTACAGTAAGTTTTTAAAAATTCGTTTTAGACAATTAATATCTTTAAATTAATTACTGAAATTAAACTTTTAACCTTTGCAGAAATTAGTATCAACACAACAGAATTATAACTGTGAAGCTGTAAATATCACATATTATTTATTTAAAATGCAATCATAGATGTATTTTCTTTCAGTTCATTTAATAAAACTAAAGCAATTTTATCTGTTTATTTTTTATTCATTAATCTGCAATTTCGTATAATTTATACACTGTAAAAAATATCTGTTAAAAGTACATAAAATATCTAGCATGAAAAATCTGGCTGGGTGCCAGTATTTCTCCGTCAAATATACAGAACAAAACTGTACTTTTAACAAAAAACCTGTTTGATTTACAGGATTTCTGCGTAAAATATATGTCAGTGATACAATCTTGCAGTTTTAAACTGTACATTTGACGGAGAAATACTGGCACCCCAGCTACCAGATTTTCCCTGTACTTTTACAGGTTTATTTTTTGCAAAGTAGCTTTATTATAAATTATAAATTTTATCCAAATCATTCAATTGATAATCATTAGATAAAACATAAATGAAAGAAAAATCCCATGTATTATAGTTTAAGTCATACAAATTAAATCATTTACACTTCCGTCACAACGTACAATTTTCATGCATCAATTATGCAATTGTCTTTAAAATTACGTTTTAATAATTTTATATTAAAAAGGCGCAATTTAATCTCAATTTTATTAACTAGTCAAAATTTTATTACGTTACTATGATGAACTTTAAATATGAGTCAGTGTTTTCTCTCCCCTTTAGTGCTGCAATATGACAAATAGAAATAATTATAAGATTAAAAAAAAAAAAAAAAAAAAAAAAAAAAAAAACTTTTTATATACCATGTTTTTAAATTTTCTGTTGAATCATAGCTACAGAACTACATTAGCACTTTATCAATGCGTATAAAATTTTTAAAGTGATAATGACGTCAATTTTTGTGAGATGCATAATTTAACTGTTTATAATTTTTTAACCTTCAGGTTTAATTAAATGTATTTATTTTTTATGTCGAAAGAAAATGAACTCATTTTCTTTTTTGGCAACAATTAAATTATAGCTAATATTTTAATGGTTATTCTTTAAGCTAGTAGGAGGTTGTTATTTTCATATCTTAATTAATTAAAAGAAAGAAGTAATCAAAAATTTGAAAATCGGGCTTCGAAGTATTGTGTTGTTATCGGATTGTGAGTTATTCTGAAAGTTTCAAATGCCTAGCTAGTAGGAAGTTAGTTAAAAATCGAGTGTAAGGTTTGTACTGAACAAACAAACAAACAAGAATCAAAAATAAAAACATGGTAAAATGGTTTCAGCTAATTTATCTTTCGGATCAAGCAGATCTTTGCAATTGGCAAAATACAATTTAATTGTGTTTCTGACTCATGTGTAAGAAGATGCTGCCTTTAATGACTCGGATAATATCTTCGAATAAATTCGGTCTGGTTATAAAAATCAAGTGACGTGTTCTTTTTCAATGAAAATAAACTGTAAATACTTACATGCATGTGGATTTTTTGTCTAGTTTTAAATAACACTATTGAAATACCTTACAAAAGAGCAATCTGAATCGTTTCCAAAACTACTCTATACATCACCAAATGATGTATTCTAAATTTCGCGTCTTTATCACTGAACAAAAATAATATAGCTTGGTATTATGCATCTTGTATTGTGGCATATTTCTCGTCTGTTTAGATCAGCTATCATCTCTACACATATCTCCATTCTACAGTTATACCCTATGTCATCAACAATATCTTTATAGTGTAGGCTTTTTGCATTTAGAGTATCGTATTGTTAAAATGTTCTTTTTAAATGCTTGTCCTTTTCATAAAAACAGTAAAAAATGCATTGAAATTTATACACTTGCGTGCATTTGTCGGCTATTTTGTATTTTTGGACATCGAATCGTATCATGTGGGACCTTTCTAGATCAAGCAATTTTTATTGTTGGCATGGACACTAATAGTTATAATGATTTTGTTTATCGGGTAAAAATAACTGTTTTAGGGAAAGTATTAAGGTTTCTGTATTGTTGAAAGTATATCAGGATTTTTAAACGAATTTATAATTATAATAAAACCACTTTTTTATCTATTCAAATAAAAGTTTACAAAATTTATGATGTATATATTTACCAGCAAAACTCAGGTCTTAGTTACCTCTTAAATATTTACGTGCTATATTTTTACCTGGTTGTGAAAATTTAACCTATTTCTGCAACTGAAGAAATCTGTTTCCAAAATATTCATATTTCCATTTAGAGCAGGGTGCGAAATTTCCGTTTGCCAGCTCGCCATTGGCGAGTGGAATTTTACTGTGGAGAGTAAAATTTTATTCTAGTTATAGATTCTTACTAGAATTCTTACACGATACGGTGACAGAAAACATTCTTTTTATAGATTTAAATATGGCAAAATCTTGCCATCTTATAACCTCATATTTAACCTCTCATTTTTAGATTCTCGGAGAGCCTAGTCTGTGTGTGCGCTGCCCCAGATCGTCCGAGCTTGGGAAAGGAAAAATGCTTAATGCATGGATAAAAGTTTTGTTCTCTTTGGTACTTTCGTTTCTCCCACTGTTATTTCTCCAAGTAGAGTGAGAATAGACGAGAAGAGAGCCTCTTTGCCCGTCACTCACTATCCGAGAGAAGAGATATGCGAAAGTTTGCCTTTGCGATATTGTCACATGAAAATGAGCCTCAGCCCTTTAAAGATACTGCCTATGTTTATTTTGTTGAATAAGTATCAAAGAACAGTTCATATTTTCCAGTTTTTTACTGAAACGCCAATGATTTGAACTTCTAATGATTTGTAAACTGTCTGTTGATTCGGAATTCTTTTATCGAAAAAGCTATTCCGAAATGGCTATTTCAAATAACAACAACGAATAAGTTATACACATCGATATTCCATCTGATTACAAAAATAAAATGGACGAAAAAGACAGTTATAATATAAAAAATCAAATAAATAAATAGATAAAAAAGGAAGCTTAATCTTTCATAATAAAAAGATTTTGACAGGATATTGTTTGACAAAAAAAAAAAAAAAAAAAAAAAAAAAATTCTTCTTTTTTTCTTTTATGACTCTTCGCATTTATGGTATTAGATATTTTAATCTTTTTCAAATCTCAAATACAATACATTATAATGATTTTTAATTATAGATGATTATGAAACATGATAAACGACACACTTTTAATATATATAATTTTAGACATATTTGTAAAAGCCTTTTATATTTTTTCATTTCATATAATAAATAGTTAGGAGAAATATAAAAAAAAACCCAAAATGCATTAAAAAAAAAAAAAAAAAAAAAAAAAAAAATGACAGCCCAATTTTGCGGCGAGTAAAACTATTTTTTCGGCGAGTGAAATTTCGGGCCCTGATTTAGAGTAATAATAAAATAAATAATAAAGACCTCCTTTTTTCTTTTTCTTTTTTCTTTTTTAAGGTTAAATATATATATATATTATGTTTCTAAACTGTTTTAAACTATTTATCCATTATGATAAGATGCATTTTATTTGAATATATTTATTTTCATATTAGTCGCATAACTATATTCTATTACAGTCGGTAACAAAAGTCTCCGAGCACTAGCAAAAATTCCTATGTAAAAATGTACCCTTAATACAGTTTTGTTAAATAAATCCTTTTCGAATCCTGTTCTTAATCAGTCTAAAAACAGGATTCGACAAGGATTTATTAAACAAAACTGTATTAAGTGTACTTTTTTTACATAGGAATCTTTGCTAGTGTTCGGAGACTTTTGTTACTGACTGTACGTACTATTTTCATTAAACTTGTAATAATAATAATAAAAAAAAACATAGCAAACATATAATAAGATCAAGGGAATTAGAAACATGAAAAATTAACATTATTTTCAGTTGAATATATATTTCTCCAACGTGGACTAGTTACGATTAAATTTTGTCAAAACGATGCGATAGTGACTTAAGATGCTATCGGATTGTTCGACCTAGAGCCCCTTAAATAAATAATAGGCCGGCGCATCACCGCCATTTTTTTGCCTCGTAAGAGGACAGCATTTCCGCTTGGCGATTTTATCGCTTCACTGGTGGTTTTAAGAAATTTTCATCTAAAAATAAAATCGACCAAAAATGATAAGCAACACAAGTAATCTGTTTCTGTTTCTTAAATAATTCATAACATTTGAAAGGGGAAAAAAAAAGCGTACCAATTAAAATTGGAAAGTTTTTTTCAACGACCTAATACTATCAGGACACGGAAACAAGACAACTTTGGCGAACCAAAAAAACGTCGCCAAGACTCTACAAACACACAGTAAAAAAGCGTTTCTTAAAATAATTTATGGTTATTAAAATACATATTTAGATTTAAATAATACTTTTTAAAAAAATTTTTACTGTATAAATGTCAGAAATGCAAAGAAAAGTATAAGTGAATAACAATAAAACTTACTATGCAAAGCTGTGCATTAGGTCCCGGGATCCAAGAATCTGGACGACAATTCGCAGCCCATTTTCTCCTTCTTGCATTATCCGAAGGAAACCTAAACATTTTGTATCCTTTTCTGGAGTGTTTACAGCAGTTTATTGCTGAACAACCTCCCATATTGCAGTTTATTTCACTAAAATTACGAGAAAGACGGTAGAAACAATGGATGCCGTTTGTTTATCACGCTGCGTACATGCGGCAACCCTAAGGCAAAAAAATGTCGGATGCGCCAGCTCGTATATATAGGAGCCTTAGTTCGACCCAGATAGGATTGAGAAGAGCTCTAGGATCGATTTAAACATAAATTCGGATACAAATGTTTATATTAATACGTTTGAAATGCATATTTCTTTAAGAAATTAGAAACTTATTAAATTTTGTACTGAAACATATGCTCAGAATTTCATATTTAGAAATATATTTGGAAGAATTTAAATCCAATTAAACCTTGCTTTTCATAATTTGTGTTCGGCAGATCGATGTTGGAGCCATCTATTGATCGAAATCGAAATCATCATATTAAAATACAATTTTCAAATGCTATTCGAAATTAAATTTTTGAAAGCCAAAATTATACATATATATTTTAGATTTTTTTCATCCATTATAAAAACAATGAACGTTATTTCTTTTTATTTATTTTGTAGATACATTTATTGTAATTTCTGTTACGGTAATACGGTAATTCTGTTACGGTTGTAATACGGTAATTTAATTCCGTGAAATATTAGGATAGAATGTAATTCTAAACTTTTCCAACTTAACAGCTGACAAAATTATTTTCTAAAGTTGACATTATAATGGAATAATAATAATAATAATAATAATAATAATTCTAGTAATTTTATTTATGATATTTTTCTAAAAATCATATTTGTTATGTAAGTATGCACGCAGATGTTCCGAGCAGGAAAAACTAGTTGAAAATTAAGAAGGATATGAAAATTTTAATATTTCTCCTTGAAAAAAAAAATACTTCTAGTTCTACATTTTTAAACACAATGTAAAGGACAAGGCAAAAACAACCACAACAACAAGAAAAAAAAAAAAAAAAAAAAAAAAAAAAAATTCTCATTATTTTTACTTTCCGAACACTATAGTGAGGAAAATATTGTAACCATGTCAAAAATCCGAATTCGAGATTTTGATGTTTCTATACGTTTCGAGGTTCCCTGAGTTTGTTTTCACTATTTTTACGATGATGTATGCATGTGTGTGTGTATGTATGTATGTATGTGTGTATGTCTGTGAGTGAACACGCTAGCGTCTAAACGCTTTCTTCGAATAAGCTGAAAGTTGGTACGTATATTGTAAGTCACCATAGTACGAACCCTATAGATTTTGGTGAATCTAGCACTTATAGTTTTTTTACAGGGACACAAAGAAAAATTCTTTATCATTATGGTCTATTGGACCAAAATCTGAAAAGTGCGATAGCATCTAAACGCCTTCTTCAATTGAGCAAAACATTTATACACATATTATAAGTCACAGTTACTCAATATGTGTAGAGTTTGGAGAATCTGGCACTTACAGTTTTTTTACAGGGGCACAAAGAAAAATTCTTTATCATTATGGCCTATGGGGCCAAATTTTAAAAGTGCGATAACGTCTAAACGCTTATTTAATCTGAACAAAAAATTTGTACACATGTTATAGGTCACAGTTGCACGAACTGTATAGATTTTGGTGAATTTAGCACTTACAGTTTTTTACAGGGACACAAAGAAAAATTCTTTTTCATTATGGCCTATTGGACCAAATTTTTACTTTCTTCTATATTCAATAGAAGAAAGTATTGGATTCGTAAAAATTTTCGATCTCGGGTTTTTGATGGATTTACACGTTTTGAGAGCTGTAGAACACGATTTGACCATTTTTAGAAAATGTCTGTCTGTTTGTCTGTCAGTCTCTGCGTGGGTGTGACAAACTTTTGTGGCAACTGTATCTCAGGAACTACTTCACAGAATTTCATACAAATTGGTATATAGTTGCACCTTGACATAAATTAGTGCCTATGAACTTTTGGTAAAAATTGTCTTACAGGTTGCGTTGCCATCCCGCTTTTTCTAAATTTTTAACATGGTGGTATAGTACAAAATTTTGTATAAGTGTGCATAAAGAAAATTATTTTTTAATAATCATTATGAAATTTACCAGAATTATTTTTAATAGAGATAGTCAACTGGGAAAAAATTGTTGTATGTGTAGGTGCCTCCCCTCCCCCCTCCTGGGGGGGGAATTCCCCCCTCGAGGGGAGTAAATTTTCATGATGGGTATCTTTCAAAAGAGCTCGCCAGTACCTTTAAAACGAATGGTTGAACCATAGATCAGCGATAATTTAAATTGAAGTTATCGATTTTTTTTTAATGTAATATTGACAATAAAATTGACTTTTTTTTTTGGATATTTAGTGTTATACTACTTCTCTAATATGGAAATCATCTGCATTATCATGGAAGATAATTTTTTTAAATAATAATTTTAATAAATTATTTTTACTGAGTGAATTTGTATAGGAAAATATAGAAGAAAGTCATGTGGTGGCCACAACATACTAGTTAAAAGTGCAATAGCATCTAAACGCGTTATTCAATTGAGCTGAAAATTTATATGAAAATTATAAATCACTGTTGCACTAACTATAAGCATTTTGGTGAATCTGTCACCAAAAATAGCATTTATAGGTTTTTTTACATGAACACAACAAAAATTCTTTATCATTATGATCTATGGGCTCAAAGTTCAGTAGCGTTAAATAAAACAACGTGTAATATATGGAGAAAAATACTCAAACACTTTATTATGGTTTTATCTCTTTTGTTTTTTAACAACTCCCCTTTCTTTACTTTATCTACAAATCTGTTAATTACTCAATGTTCGGAAAGTCGAGTGCAACCACTCCAGATTTTTTTTCTCTTCATACGATTCCTTTTTCCCCCGCTAAGCATTATATGTTTAAATGTCTTCATATATATATTTAAATACGTTTGAAGAAGCATAGAAAATTAACGATAATAATTTTTCCATGTTTGAAATCCTACGTATGAATTAATTTTCATTTGCGGTAAATTTAAATAAACAGACATTCTGTAATTGAACACTGGTAATTTTCTTTGAGTAAGATAATCGCCAAAGACAAACAAGTGGCTACAATGGGAAATATCTATTGTAATTCTTTTTGTCGATAAAATAAATGTTTCCTTGGGTGTTTTATTTCTGAATACAAATGTACTCGAATAGCTTTTTTTCCTCTTAGATATCTTTTGTTTTCTTTTAATTAGCAGTTTCGTTAGGAAGTATCCATGTACGTTATAAAAACAAAAAGTGAAATAAATGTTCATATTATGTAAAAAAAAAAAAAAAAAAAAAAAAAAAAAAAAAGATAAAGGGAAATAATATATTTTATATGCAGCTAGAAAATTTTTCAAAAAGAATGATATTAAAAGTGATAAAACGCCGAAAGATTTACTATTGGGTTGTTCGGAAAATAATTTCGTTTTTTCCATTGAAAATGAAAGACGGTTTTCTTATATTGTATAAATATTTTATTAAATTATATATTCTCCACTTTGATCGGTTTCTTAGCGATCTCACGAGTTGTTATTTGTCAGTTTTCATAAATAAATACTTTATTTTGTCTTCATTAGCATTAACTGGTTTTCCAGAAAGTAATGCATCTTCAACGTCAAAATTGCCGGAACAAAATTTGGTAAACCAGTTTAGACAATGGCGTCCTTTAAATAAATTTTCCGTGTACACATCGTATGCTTTTTTCCTTGTTTAAACAATATTTTTGCCTTTCTGATAGCAAAAACAAAATATGGCGAAAACGTCACTTCCGATTTTCTTTATTTGATAGGGCACCCATCAAGACCTATTGAGCAGAATAAAGCGAACTTTTTCACAAGCAAGCCTTGCTATATCAGCTATCACAATATATAATGGCAATGCAGCTTAATTGTGAAAATGGTGCGAAAAAAACACAAATAAGTCCTCTGCTGAGAAAAACGAAATTACTTTCCGAACAACCCAATATTTTAACTTTAAAACATGATAATTCATTTAAACGCCATGTAAATAAAAACATATATATATATTTCTTTCACGAAATACTTTAATGCGTACAATAAGAAATGAAATAATTGTATGAAATAAACAGAATGTGTAAAATAAAACAATAAACTAAACTAATCTTCAATTCACTTTTCAGAACATGCATTTGAATCAAGGAGTAAGAAGATCAATTACATAGCAGCAAAATTTATTTTAATTATAGATTGTATACACAATATACAATTGATGCAATATAGCTCGAATTGGCAAATATTTTAAAATTAAATCCTAAATATGCTTAAACATGTTTTTATGAATTATATTAGAGAAGAAATCTAACTAGATTTCATAGCAAATATATTCAATAATGTGGATGCAAATACATTTACAATAAATTTTGCAGTAATTTTTATTGTTGTTTCCTTACAGTATTTAAAAATGCTCGAGCACATATAATTTTCTCAGGAAAAATAGCTGAATTTCAAAACTAAATATTTCAGTGCACCACTTTTACATTTGTAATCGGCATGTTAAAATAATCCATGTAAGTTTTCGTAATATAACGCAATAATACAAACAGAAATAACTGTGTAACACAAAGAGCTATCCATACTACATTAGAATTAAAGACGATTAAATAATTATATACATACAGATATATATATATATATATATATATATATACAGGGTGTCCCATACATTTGTAGACATTTTAAGAATTCCTAACTATTGAATGAATTGCTAGAATTGAACGCGGTTTGCGAAAAAATCATTCTCGTGAAAAAGAGTTATTTTTAGTAAAGAAAAAAAAAAAATTAAGCTATTTGTCAACAGAGGACATTGTGTGTAGCCAGATCACATATTTTCATGAAAAACTGTACTTACTCGCAAGTAAACATTTACAGGCATATAAATCCTATTCTATGTGTCCGTCGTTACCACAAATTACAGTTTGCAAACTAACTATAACACTGCTAACTCCATCTTCAGTCCGCGGTTCTTATCTAAGGGAAAACTTCTTCACCAATGACGCTTTATCCACCCAGTCAGCACCGCAGTTGAAACTTCATGTATGCACAAGTAGGAGGCAAAATAAGAAATCAGCTGTTCGAATCGCAAAATTGTGCAATTTATATGGCATTCATTTGCATATTTTTCTTTCACATACGTGCGAAAAATTTAACTATTTGTCTAACTATCGTCGACAAAAAATTTAACTATATTTTTTTCTTTACCACCCTCTCCCTCCCCCCCCCCCCCCCACACAAACAAAAAATTCGCCCTTCACGAGAATGACTTTTTCGCAAACCATGTTCAATTCTTTCAATTCATTCAATTTTTAAGAATATTTAAAATGTCTACAGACTTATGGGGCCCCTTGTATATATAAATATTTAATTCGAATGAACATTACTTAAAACCAATTAACATCTGTATTACAAACTGTAGGAATTTTTCTTTTTAAAAGATTGAGTTTGAACACGTTTTTAGTATATGTTTACCCGGTAAATTCCTCCTTGTAAATTAAAATACCTATCAAACAGGCTGAAAATAAAAAGATGCAAATATAAATATGTGTAAGACTAAGTAGCATAAAAATGAAAAGCAAAGTGCTAAATTCGATACAATTTTCTGGAAATATCATGCAGATAATTTATTTATTTAATAAAAATAAATAAATAAATAAATAATTATCTACATTTTAATTTCTCTGGAGATTTAATTGATATTAACGAATTTTTTTTTCAATTATCAGCTTCCATTCAAAAATAGTTTGTGGAAAATATATATTTTTTAAATAAACACATTACTTTTACCATTTTGTATTTATGTAATGTATATTTATTTCATATATTATACATAAATATTTGGAGGAAAAAAAATTATATATAATTATTTTTTCTTATATTTTAGAGAATTCATATCTATATCTATATCTATATCTATCTATATATATATATTTTCTTTTTTAACATACATTTTAGCAAGAATTCATTAATAAAAATTACCTTTTAGAGGCAATTAAATGCGAGGTCCATGATAAATTGCTAACACCTGGATAAACTGTGAATACAGACATTTATTGTTAACAATTGGATCGAATAAATCAGTCTTTAATTGAAAAGTACTCGGCGGCTGACCACAGAAAAGGCATAATTCTGCAAACGATAATGCAAGACCACACTGTGCAAGACGAACCCTGGAAAAAATAATGTACAGTCGGCAGCAAAAGTATTCCAGCACTATCAAAAATTCCAATATAAAAAAAGTATACTTAATACTGTTTTGTTAAATAAATCCTTGTCGAATCCTGTTCTTAGTCAGTCTAAGAACAGGATTCGACAAGGATTTATTTAACAAAACAGTATTAAGTGTACTTTTTTTACATTGGAATTTTTGCTAGTGCTCGGATACTTTTGCTGCCGACTGTATTGTGGTGGGAGGTATTACCTCACCTACCCTACTCTCCTAATATTGCGCTTTAGATATCCATTCATTTTGTTCGCTACAACATTTTCTAAGTATCAGAAAATTAGATGATAATATCTGGATGATAATATCCAAAATGCGATCTGCAATGCTTTTGCTCAAAAAAACAATTGAATTTTATCGATCCGATATTGAAAATTTGCACGCTAGATTCTAAAAGGTAGTTATTAATGAAGGTAAATACACAAGTGATTAAAAATTATTTGTTTGAATTTATTGTAAGAAAAAACAAACAAAAAAAAAAAAAAACGACATTACTTTCTGATCCTTCTAATATAAAAGTATGTATTAAATTAAAAAGGGAAAATTTGTTAATTTAGAATGACACTTAGAACAGAGATTTAATTAAGCTAAATTAGGGCTTTAGGTAGGTAACAATATGTATTGTAACACAACATATTTACTCCAGGAGCAGAAAAAAAAAAACGGTTACCTGGTTACCTGATTACTAACAACTTGCCGTACTACAGGCATACATACAACACCCATCAGGTGGGTAGTAAATTATGTTGAAAAAAAATCAATTTTTCTTTTCCTTTATACATTTTTCCTTCTTTAAACACACGACTTTTTCTGTTAAGATCCGAAGTAAAAATCTATATTCATTGTGATGTCAGCAAATGTATATTTGCTAGATTTTCCATAATTGGAGAAAAATATAGCAGTTTATTATTGATGATAAACACAAATCACATATAGCACACTACGATAAAACCAAACTTTAAATTATTGATCGACTCACAAATTAAATATCAGCTTACAATTAAATACTACTTCATTAGTTTCAAGCAAGTAACATAATTCAGGACAATTTCTAATTCGAGATTTAGCTAGCCAAGGAATGTTAAAAGTAACTTATTCCAAGAAACCAAATCAAAATCTTTTACTATGTCATGTCTCATGTACCAACTGGTACAAACATATCATTTTCTTCTTTCCTTCGATTTTTGTCAGTGTCCAAGAAGCAATTAATAAACTATTTGTTAAAGAATCAAATAGTAAGTTATTTATCTCACTTCAAAATTACTATAAAATTATCTTGATGATAGGGGAAGTCGGGGTAATAAGAGACAAAAGGGGTAATAAGAGACAAAAAATATTAATAAAATCTATACTATTAATGTAAATAACTTGAAATAAATGTCTCATATTAATTTCATTAAATGGACTCCTCTCGATTTTTTAGGTGATTTTTGAATTTAAATTTTTTGTTAAATTTTTTTTGTTAAATTTTCATTAAATCCTTGTCTTTAATAACCCCATGCGGGGTAATAAGAGACCAGGCTTGTAACTGTCCATATATAGCAATGTAAAATCATGTGGGGTAATAAATGACATCTGGAAACAATTCTGAATCAGCCAATAGTTTTTAATTTTTATTATTTACATCCATTCAAAAAATATGTTTTTTCAAAAATTAACTGTCATAAATGTGTTTGTGAAATTCCTTTCTTTTAATATTAGGTCCTAAATAATATAATATTGTACTTAATGATAGTTCTACATAATCAATATAACCTAGGGATTAACCAAAAACATCAATATAATTTTTAAAATGGGCAGAAAGTATTTTACGCATTTTCTAAAGTGTAGTCGAAAATAGGCAAAAAAAAAAAAAAAAAAAACGTATCTTTGAAGTGTATGCAAGCGAACAGGATGTTATAAAAAAATTTCTAGTAATTATAAATGAACTTATTAATTATGTAATGACGTATTAATAACTAAATACTAATTTATAGACATTCTAAACATAAATTTACATAATCATAACAACTAAATATGGTCTAGCCTAATGAGTAAAACTGCTTTTTGATTTAAAGTGAAAAACAAAAAAGAAAAAGTTCTCTCGGTAAACTTAGACTAGGCCTAACACTAGGTAAACTCTTCATAAACTATTCAGGCAGAATTAACAGGAATTACAATGGGGGGGATACAGGAATTAACAGTGGGGGTAAATAAGAAACTCGTGTCTCTTATTACCCCCACAAAAAATAAAAATGGATTAATAAGAAACATGCCTAGAACATGTAAATAAAGAATGCTTTCAAGGTCTTAAAAATTGTACATCAAAAGTCATAGTCTTGGTCAAAAGGTTACACATTAATAAATCCCAAACATCTTACCTACAAAATTTTTTTTTTTTTAAATTTAGAAAAAGTCATGAACTTTTAGGGTAAGTTCAAAGTGAAGGTTTTTTTTCATCGCATAAAAAAAAATCAAAATATGTTACAAACTTCTCAATAAGTGTATTGTAGTAAAGAATACACATGATACTTAATATTACATATTTTTAAAGTTGTCTAAGTATATTTTTTGGTGGTTTTTTTGACGGTGTCTTTTATAACCCCTGTCTCTTATTACCCCGGCTTCCCCTAATATAATGTCGTAAATATCGTTAAGCCAGCATTGTTGAATTTATTTTATTAGTTTAATTACTGAGATGTTTACTATAAACAAATAACTTTTAAATTAGAAAATTATATTTGATACAAATATGTTTATAAATACAGTCGGCACCAAAACTATTGAAGCACACATCCATATTCTTCCTATTTGTTTTTTAGTTTGATCAATAATTTTTATCATCAAGTTACCTTTTTACATACAGAATAAAGACTAAGATCATGATTTGACAGATATGTACATAACAAAACAGTATTAGATAGACATCTCTTAAATACGAATTATTGCTAGCGTTTCAACAATTTTGCTGCCAACTAAATTTGGAAACTAGTTTTAGGTTATTTAAGGTTCAAACATTCAACAAGGTTAAAATTATTGACAGGACCATATCTTTGGAGAATACTCTGTGATACACACACACACACATATATATATATATATTTCTTTTAGATTGCTATTCTGAAACTCCGCAGGTTCCTCACACCATTTTTTTTTTTTTTTTTTTTGTTTTGAAGTTGGTTTTGTCTTGAATTAAAACACTGTATACAGCTACTGCTTGAGCTGATGTTTGATTTGCTAAGTCCAAAGACTTTTTCTTTAAAACATTCCAGGATGTCAAAAAGTTTTTTTTTTTTTTTTTTTTTTTTTTACACTCTCATGAGTTGAAAAGTATTAACATTGTCTTTTTCTGATTGATGATTTGGACATTTTTGGAGTAAGTGTTGGCTACTAAAATAATGTTTAAAGTTCTTCGACGTATTGAATGAACTTTTTCCAAAAATTTTCTTTGAAAGATTAACATTTTTTAAACTTTTCATTTTAATTTTTTTTTTTTCTTAAACTAAGAATGATACATATTTTTCTTTTTAGAAACTGTACAGAAAAAGAAAAAAAAATGCTCGATATAATTTTTTTGATCAAGCACGTTGAAAATGATACATAAAGGTTTCTTTTATTCTCAAATGTGAGAGTAAGCATACTTTTTAACAGGGAGTATTATCGTGAAAAGATTTCACAAATAAACTTGGCGAAGGTGATTGTTTCGTGCAAAATTGTAATTTATCCACTTTAAAACTTTAAAAAATGGTCTGAAATGTTATTTATTTAGTTGACGTCATTTATATTATATGCCTGGCTCCGCTCACACTTAAAACTAGGTTCTCTTCACTTTTTGCTATTTATAAAAATTATTTTCTTAAACTCTTCGGCACAGAAGATTTATAATCACAAAATTCAATTTTCACCTTATTTTAAATTTTCTCATTTCAACAATACTAAAAGGCATTACGTTCTTTTATTTAACTTAATTTTATTAAAATTTAGGAGCTTGCAATTCTTCACAAGAGTTTTGAGAAAGCCAACTTTTTTTGTTTGCATTGTTTTATCGCTTGTTATCAAGTAACGGACGTGACAGCTACACAAAACTTGAGCATACTTGAAAATATGGCAAAACAAAACATAATTGCCGAAACGTCAGTGGAGGCCCTACATTGAGACTCAAAACGGTTTTGGGCTGTGTCTGTCTGTCGCGCGATAGCGGCCGCACAAATAGAGCTATTGACTTGAAATTTGGTACACGTGTTCATGAGCCCCACGAAATCAGCTGTATAGTTTTTGGTATGTACTCCATTTGTAGTTCGTATACAGGGACACGCCAAAGTTTTTCTTATCATTACGGCCTATGGGAGGAATTTGTATGTATCGCGATAGCGGCCACAAAAATCACGCTATTGACTTGCAATTTGGTACACGTGTTCATGTGCCCCACGAAATCAGCTGTATAGTTTTGGGTGTGTATTCCATTTGTAATTCGTGTACAGGGACACGCCAAAGTTTTTCTTATCATTACGGCCTATGGGAGGAATTTGTATGTACCGCGATAGCAGCCACAAAAATCAATCTTTCGACTTGCAATTTGGTACACATGTTCATAAGCCCAACGGAATCAGCTGTATAGTTTTAGGTGTGTATTCCATTTGTAGTTCGTGTACAGGGACACGCCAAAGATTTTCTATCATTACGGCCTATGGGAAGAATCTGTATGTACCGCGATAGCCGCCGCAAAAATCAAGCTATTGACTTCAATTTTTCCCGAAACGTCAGTGGAGGCCCTCTGTTGAGACTCAAAAGGATTTTGGGTTCCGTCGGTCCGTCTGTCTGTCTGTCTGTCTGTCTGTCGTGCGATAGCGGCCGAAAAAACCACGCTATTGACTTGAAACTTTGTACACATGTTCATAATCCACACGAAATTAGCTGTATAGTTTTGGGTGTGCATTCCATTTGTAGTTCGTGTACAGGGACACGCCAAAGTTTTTTTTATAATTACGGCCTATGGGAAGAATTTGTATGTACCGCGATAGCGGCCCCAAAAATAACGCTATAGACTTGCAATTTGGTACACATATTCACGAGCCCAACGGAATTAGCTGTATAGTGTTAGGTGTGTATTCCCTTTGTTGTTCGTGTACAGGGACACGCCAAAATTTTTCTTATCCTTACGGCCTATGGGAAGAATTTGTATGTACCGCAATAGCGGCCGCAAAAATCCTTCGATTGACTTGCAAATTGGCGCACACATTCCAGCTTTCCATATAAGTAGCTGTATAATTTTCATTGCTATATTTTTTATAAACTGTGTACAGGGACACGCCAAAATTCTTAACATTACGGCGTATGGGGTGAATTTCGTTTAAACGCATTTTAATATCATTACTTTGCAATGAAGAAAATGAAACTAGAGTACGTGAGTAAGATGCTTAAACTTATGTTGCTTGAAGAAAATATGTGCTCTTAAGCTTTCTATATAATGTACAGGACCTTACAAAAGTGTTCTGACAATGTCACTTAGTCATCCAAACGATGTTAAATTTGGAACAATTATTAATTTTAAACGCAAAATAAGCTGAATAGTTTTTACTGGTGTATACAATGTTTATGGTTCGTTTACAAAGACACACGAAAGAATTTCGTAACATTAGAGCCTATGGATGAATTTTTAATTTAAGTGCGAACTTTAATGCGTTTATGCTGAATTGAACTTAATAAAGTTAACATACATTATAAAGATGCTTAAAATCATGTTTACTCTAAAAAAAGGTTATGTATAGACTAAAAAATTTATGGGACCACACAAAATAATTCCGAGTATGTACTGTAATCATCCAAATGATGTCAAATTAGTTTGAAAGATTAATGAGTTATAATTTATTAGATTTATTCTTATTATTGGCGTTTATAATGACTGTGGCTACTTTCCCGGGATACATAAAGGAATTTCGTACTTTTATGGTGTATAGTCGGTATTTCTTAAAAGTGTATTTTAACATGGTTACACCCCATCAAATATAATGAAATTTTATTAGAATTTTAAAAGTCTGTTTTCATGTTGAAAATTGTGGGCATAGAATTGATAATTAGTTTAAAGGCTTCGCAAAATATTTCCGATATGCTATGTAATTTTTTATGTATGAAATTCGGTATTTATGAATTTCCGGGAAATAATACAAGACCGTCGTTTAATAAGAATGCATATTGTTGCGTACTTGGGGGTTTGTAAGTTGTCCGAGAATGAAAGGCGAAACTTGCAAAAATTCAGTGATTTATTCACAGAAAGTTCCAGAAGAATACAGGTCTATAAACCAAGTATCAGCTTCAATTCAACCAGTAAACATAGCTTAAACAACAGCCGTTAACAGCAAAACAACAGTACAAACTGTTTAGCAATAACACATAAAGCAAGTCTCATTCAAAGAGGCTCAAAGCAAAGCAAGCATTTGACGAAACCGACACAGGTCTGAGATCAGTGTTGGGCAAAATTCAATCATCTCGATGACTAACGATTAATGATTAAATTAATCGTTAATCAAAAATATTTTGACTAATGATTAATTCAATCGTTAATCAAAAATATTTTGACTAATGATTAAATTAATCGTTAATCATAAATATTTTGATTAACGATTAATTTAATCATTAATCGCAAATGTTTTGATTGGCGATTAAATTAATCGTTAATCGTAGATTTTATGACTAACGAATAATTTAATCATTAATCATATTTTTTTATGACTAACGAATAAATCAATCGTTAATCGTATTTTTACGACTAATGATTGAATCAATCATTAATCAAAAGTTTTATGACTAACGAATAAATCAGTAATTAATGATAAATTTTATATGAGAAAGAATAAGAATTCCCAGTAAAACATTTTTCAATATCGTTTAAATGTGTTAGGACTTCACATTTCGGTCTGTCTATATGACTGTCAATCTGTCCATCAGATTTCTTATCATAGTTTTAGAATGACTTGAAACTGATGTATATTATTCAGATTGCGTTCTGCAACGGGTGCGATTCGGGTTAGCATTAATTTTTGACCCACGGATAAAAACGTGAGTCTACCAATATTAGAGAATTTTTTTATGTTGCTTTTTCAGGAATACAATCTCTTGAATGCATCTTTTCTCATGTTTTTACAATCTGGTGCGGCTCTACACGACTTCTCTCATCTCCGGACACTATTTCTATTGCAGTTAGACCTGCCAAAACCGTGAGAAAGGCCAAAGCCACCATTTTTCTCACGTGTTTACAATCTGGTGCGGCTCTACACGACTTCCCTCATCTCCGAACACTGTCTCTATTCCAGTTAGACCTCACAAAACCGTGAGAAAGGCCAAAGCCACTATTTTTCTCACGTTTTTACAATCTGGTGCGGCTCTACACGACTTCTCTCACTCTGGACACGGTCTCTATTGCAGTTAGAACAAAACGTGAGAAAGACCTCACAAAACCGTGAGAAAGACCAAAGCCGCCATTTTTCTCACGTGTTTACAATCTGGTGCGGCTCTACACGACTTCTCTCATCTCCAGCCACTGTCTCTTAAAGATTGCAGCCGGAAACGTTGCAGTTAGACCTCGCAAAACCGTGAGAAAGGCCAAAGCCACCACTTTTTTCACGTTTTTACAATCTGGTGCGGCTCTACACGACTTCTCTCATCTCCAGCCACTGTCTCTTAAAGATAGCAGCCGGAAATGTTGCAGTTAGACCTCACAGAACCGTGAGAAAGGCCAAAGCCGCCATTTTTCTCACGCTTTCACAATCTGGTGCGGCTCTACACGACTTCTCTCATCTCCGGACACTGTCTCTTAAATATTGCAGCAGGAAACGGTGCAGTTAGACCTCACAAAACCGTGAGAAAGGCCAAAACAGCCATTTTTCTCACGTTTTTACAATCTGGTGCGGCTCTACACGACTTCCCTCGTCTCCAGCCATTGTCTCTTAAAGATTGCAGCCGGAAACGTTGCAGTTAGACCTCACAGAACCGTGAGAAAAGCCAAAGCCGCCATTTTTCTTACGCTTTTACAATCTGGTGCGGCTCTACACGACTTCTCTCATCTCCGGACACTGTCTCTTTAAGATTGCAGCCGGAAACGTTGCAGTTAGACCTCACAAAACCGTGAGAAAGTCCAAAACCGCCATTTTCTCACGTGTTTACAATCTGGTGCGGCTCTACACGACTTCTCTCATCTCCAGCCACTGTCTCTTAAAGATTGCAGCCGGAAACGTTGCAGTTAGACCTCGCAAAACCGTGGGAAAGGCCTAAGCCGCCATTTTTCTCACGTTTTTACAATCTGGTACGGCTTTACACGACTTCTCTCATCTCCGGGCACTGTCTCTTAAAGGTTGCAGCCGGAAACGTTGCAGTTAGACCTCACAGATCCGTAAGAAAGGCCTAAGCAGCCATTTTTCTTACGTTTTTAGAATCTGGTGCGGCTCTACAGGACTTCTTTCATCTCCGGACATTGTCTCTATTGCAGTTAGACCTCATAAAACCGTGAGAAAGCCCAAAGCAGCCATTTTTCTCACGCTTTTACAATCTGGTGCGGCTCTACACGACTTCTCTCATCTCCGGACACTGTCTCTTAAAGATTGCAGCCGGAAACGTTGCAGTTAGACCTCACAAAACCGTGAGAAAGGCCAAAACCGCCATTTTTCTCACGTTTTTACAATCTGGTGCGGCTCTACACGACTTCTCTCAATCCGGACACCGTCTCTATTGCAGTTAGACCTCACAAAACCGTGAGAAAGGCCAAAGCCGCCATTTTCTCACGTTTTTTACAATCTGGTGCGGCTTTACACGACTTCTCTCATCTCCGGACACTTTCTCTTAAAGATTGCAGACGATAAATTCTCATTTACTAATATATCTTCAAATTATACATAGTTTTTGTTATTTTAGTTTTCTAGTCAGGAAGACAAAACTCAAATCAGTTTTTCGTTCAAGAATATGCACAAACGCAAAATAAATTCATTACATAAATAATTATATAAACGGTTGTTGTAGCTAATATGTTCTTAGTAATATTTTTAAGAAATATTATTTTATGCATTTTTAGTAGACTTACGTAAACTGAAAAGAAATTTCAAATTTCATTTTAAGTATTTTTAAAATAAAGAAAAGTATCGAAAATTGAGCACCTTATAGTTTTTAATTTTAATTTTTATAATTTTAATTTTTGAATTTGCGAAAATACCATGTAAACTATTAACTATTTATAAAACCAATTAAAAACCTCTATTTAAGAGAAATGCAACCTACCAATAAGTATTTGGGTACTTTCGAATTAAGAAATTTTTTCAAATATCTAGAAGAATTCTATAGGAATCATCTTGAAACTTTGGTAGTGTAAAGAACATGTTATACCTCGCATTTTTCAGCAAAATTTGTGCCTGAAGAGGAAAAGTGCACCAGTGTAAAAAAATAAACAAAAACCAAAATGTTTTCGATCACCTTGTAAAAGGTAATGCTTTAAACTCGTTTTGGTTGTAGCATATGATTATGAGGATATTTTCATTATATGTATAAATTTTAAGAGGTCACCTCATATATTCATGGAGATATAACGGTTTCTTTAAAAAATCGCAAAAACAATTTCTCCTTTTTTAATTAAAACACGTAGGGCATTAGATGCAGTGGAAATCCATTTTTAAGAAATATGGTATGCTACATTAGGCACACATACAGCAATCAGAATGCGAAAATGTTAAATATCTTATGAAATACGAGCACTTTTACTAAATAATTTTCAACTACGTATGCAGAAGCTTTATAAAAATTTCTCGTATAATTTAATAGCCAAAAGTATTGAGCAACTTACATGAAACCCCCAAACAAATAACATGTAAATTTAAAACCTTACGAGAGATACGAGGCTTAACACAAAAGAAAATGCACATGGTAAATTATAATTGCAGCTATTAATGTATCTGAATATTTTAGTGTAGTCCTGTAAATCTGAAGGCTAATCATATCATATTCTATACAAAACATTATGTTAGGATATTAACAATGCATAAAATTTCTTTATGATTTTTACAGTAGAAAGTTATTTAAATATGATTTTTAAAAATGTCTGACCCAAAACGCAAACCTGACCCTGTACACAAACTAGTTGTACACGACCTATTAATGCCATTTTATATAGGGAACATTCCATAGTGAACTCGACTAATATATAACATTTTTTAAAATTTCTAAAAGTATTGCTGGGGGCGAGAGACAGGCAGATAGAAAAATAAACAATCGGACAGACAGACACACAAGTTGAAATCATATTCACACCTAAAAATAGTTAGAAAGTGTTAACAACACTTAACGTAACTGAAAATACAATTCCAGCAAATTTTTATTAATAGTTCTTAATGTAACAGAATATTTTTGTGTAGCCCTGTAAATCAATTGCTAATTATATTATATTCCATGGTGCCTATGAATAACATATTTCAATTTCATTAAGCTTTGTAATAATGTTATCAAAATTTGGTTTATAGAAATACCTCACAGAACGTACGGCTTTGGCATGCTTTGGAGTGTCCCTGTACACAAACCAGTGGTAGTATTTAAACAATATACATAGGAAACAACCAAATATGAACTTGAATAACATATTTCAATTTCATTAAAATTTGTGTTCAATAAAGGTATTAAAATATGGTTTATAGAAATACCTCCCATACGACACAATGCTTTGAAATAGTTTCGGGTGTCCCTGTACACAAACCGGCAGAGGTATTCACTCCATTTTCAATAGGGAACATCCAGTAGTAAAATTGAATAACATATATCAGTTTCAAGAAATTCCATAAATATTTATGACAATTAGAGCGCGGACAAACAGACGAATAGACAGACAGATACACAAACTGAAGTCAAATTTACACTTAAAAATTGTTAGAAAGTGTTAAAGATACTTAATGTAAACGAACGTGCAATTCCAGCAAAATTTTACTAACGTCTCTTAATGTAACTGAATATTTTTGTGTGGCCCTGTAAATCTAATGCTAATCGTACTATAATCTATAGAAAACATTCTTTTGCGCATATAAATAACATATTTCAATTTCATTAAGCTTTATGCAAAGTAAAGTTACTAGTGGATCTGCAGATCAGGAGCCTCAACGTCCTATTTGCATCAGACATTATTCAATATGCCATTTTTTTTTATTCGTTATTATATAATAGTATATATTGATTCGATCGACTTCTTACCATAATCACATACATTACAGAGGGGGGCTGCCACCACCCTCAACCCCCGCTTTATCTTTCTTTGTATACCTATTTGTATATCATATAAAGTGTTACGGAATTGTAAATAACTGCATTTATTTTTGCATAATTTCTTTCAAAGAAGTTTAGTAAGCTGATAAAATGCTAATTTTGTGCATTTCTAGTCGTTTTAGCGTTAAAATAGCCTAATTTTCCTTTGAAAATGCATTAAAAAGCTCCAATAAGGGAAGAAATGGATTTGGCGCCAAATTCGGCGATTGTTTCCCTCTTTGGCGATTTGTTTTGGCGACCTTGGCGAGAAAATCCTTATTAGGGATAAATCAAATATGGAAGCTCTAATCTCATTGGCTGATGTGATACGAGAATTTCCCAGAACAGTCTGTGTTCGATAGAAAAGTATAAAAGAAGCATTATTTTCGCCAAGGCGGTCAGTCTCAGATCTGTGTCAGTTTCGTCAAATGCTTGCTTTGCTTTGAGCCTCTTTGAATGAGACTTGCTTTATGTGTTATTGATAAAGAGTTTGTACTGTTGTTTTACTGTTAACGGCTGTTGTTTAAGCTATGTTTACTGGTTGAATTGAAGCTGATACTTGGTTTATAGACCTGTATTTTCTGGAACTTTCTGTGAATAAATCACTGAATTTTTGCAAGTTTCGCCTTTCATTCTCGGACAACTTACAAACCCCCAAGTACGCAACAATATGCATTCTTATTAAACGACGGTCTTGTATTATTTCCCTGAAATTCATAAATACCAAATTTCATAACTATCAAATTTCATACAAAAAAAAATTCATAGCATATCGGAAATATTTTGCGTAACCTTTAAACTAATTATCAATTCTATGCCCACAACTTTCAACAGGAAAACATATTTTTAAAATTCTAATAAATTTTCATTATATTAGATGGGGTGTAACCTTGTTAAAATACACTTATAAGAAATACCGACTATAGACCGTAATAGTACGAAATTCCTTTATCTATCCCGGAAAAGCAGCCACAGTCATTATAAACGCCAATAATAAGAATAAACCTAATTAATTATAACTCATTAATTTTTCAAACTAATTTGACATCATTTGGATGAGTACAGTACATACTCGGAATTACTTTGTGTGGTCCCATAAATTATTTAGTCTATACACAACCTTTTTTAAGAGTAAACATGATTTTAAGCATCTTTATAATGTATGTTAACTTTATTAAGTTCAATTCAGCATAAACGCATGAAAGTGCGCGCCTAAATTAAAAATTTGTCCATAGGCTCTAATGTTACGAAATTCTTTCGTGTGTCTTTGTAAACGAACCAAAAACATTCTATACACCAGTAAAAACTATTCGGCTTATTTTGCGTTTAAAATTAATAAGTGTTCCAAATTTAACATCGATTGGATGACTATGTGACATTGTCAGAATACTTTTGTAAGATCCTGTACATTAATTAGAAAGCTTAAGAGCACATATTTTCTTCAAACAACATAAGTTTAAGCATCTTACTCACGTACGCTAGTTTAATTTTCTTCATTGCAAAGTAATGATATTAAAATGCGTTTAAACGAAATTCACCCCATACGCCGTAATGTTAAGAATTTTGGCGTGTCCCTGTACACAGTTTATAAAAAATATAGCAATAAAAATTATACAGCTACTTATATGCAAAGATGGAACGTGTGCGCCAATTTGCAAGTCAATCGGAGGATTTTTGCGGCCGCTATTGCGGTACATACAAATTCTTCCCATAGGCTGTAAAAATAAGAAAAACTTTGGTGTGTCCCTGTGCACGAACGATAAATGGAATACACACCTAACACTATACAGCTAATTCCGTTGGCCTCATGAATATGTGTACCAAATTGCAAGTCAATAGCGTTATTTTGGGGGCCGCTATCGCGGTACATACAAATTCTTCCCATAGGCCGTAATGATTAAAAAAAAAACAAAAAAAAAAACAGTTGCACTTCAGGAGTGCCGACAGAAGTGAAAACGTGAACAATTACGTGTGTATTTCTTGAATCGTCAGGAAATATTTTATTGTGTAGGAAATACTTTAAATAAAGTGTTTTTTTATTCATTAATATAAACTACTACTACAAAAATTATATTACAATTTTATTTAATGCGCTAATTGCAATAGAGACAGTGTCCGGAGATGAGGTAGAGCCGCACCAGATTGTAAAAACGTGAGAAAAATGGCGACTTTGGCCTTTCTCACGGTTTTGTGAGGTCTAACTGCAATAGAGACAGTGTCCGGAGATGAGAGAATTCGTGTAGAGCCGCACCAGATTGTAAAAACTTGAGAAAAATGGCGGCTTTCTCCTTTCTCACGGTTTTGTGAGGTCTAACTGCAACGTTTCCGGCTGCAATCTTTAAGAGACAGTGTCCGGAGATGAGAGAAGTCGTGTAGAGCCGCACCAGATTGTAAAAACGTGAGGAAAATGGCGGCTTTGGCAATTCTCACGGTTTTGTGAGGTCTAACTGCAATAGAGAAAGTGTCCGGAGATGAGAGAATTCGTGTAGAGCCGCATCAGATTGTAAAAACGTGAGAAAAATGGCGGCTTTGGCCTTTCTCACGATCTGCAACGTTTCCGGCTGCAATCTTTAAGAGACAGCGTCCGGAGATGAGAGAAATCGTGTAAAGCCGCACGAGATTGTAAAAACGTGAGAAAAATGGCGGCTTTAGCCTTTCTAATGGTTTGGTGAGGTCTAACTGGAATAGGGAGAGTGTCCGGAGATTAGAGAAGTCGGGTAAAGTCGCACCAGATTGTGCAAACGTGAGAAAAATGGCGGCTTTGGCCTTTCTCACGGTTTTGTGAGGTCTAACTGCAATAGAGACAGTGTCCGGAGATGAGAGAATTCGTGTAGAGCCGCACCAGATTGTAAAAACTTGAGAAAAATGGCGGCTTTGGCCTTCCTCACGATTTTGTGAGGTCTATCTGCAACGTTTCCGGCTGCAATCTATTAGAGACAGAGTCCGGAGATGAGAGAAGTCGTGTAGAGCCGCACCAGATTGTAAAAACGTGAGAAAAATGGCGGCTTTGGCCTTTCTCACGGTTTTGTGATGTCTAACTGGAATAGAGACAGTGTCCGGAGATGAGAGAAGTCGTGTAGAGCCGCACCAGATTGTAAAAACGTGAGAAAAATGGAGGCTTTGGCCTTTATCTCGGTTTTGTGAGGTCTAACTGGAACGTTTCCGGCTGCAATCTTTAAGAGACAGTGTCCGGACATGAGAGAAGTCGTATAGAGCCGCACCAGATTGTAAAAGCGTGAGAAAAATGGCGGCTTTGGCCTTTCTTTTGGTTTTGTGAGGTCTAATTGCAATAGAGACAGTGTCCGGAGATGAGAGAATTCGTGTAGAGCCGCACGATATTGTAAAACGTGAGAAAAATGGCGGCTTTCGCCTTTCTCACGATTTTGTGCGGTCTATCTGCAACGTTTCCGTCTGCAATCTTTAAGAGACAGTGTCCGGAGATGAGAGAAGTCGTGTAAAGCCGCACCAGATTGTAAATCGTGAGAAAAATGGCGGCTTTGGCATTTCTCACGGTTTTGTGAGGTTTAACTGGAATAGAGACAGTGTCCGGAGATGAGAGAAGTCGTGTAGAGCCGCACCAGATTGTAAAAATGTGAGCAAAGTGGAGGCTTTGGCCTTTATCACGGTTCTGTCTAACTGCAACGTTTCCGGCTGCAATCTTTAAGATACAGTGTCCAGAGATGAGAAGTCGTGTAGAGCCGCACCAGATTTTAAAAACGTGAAAAAAATGGCGGCTTTGGTCTTTCTCATGGTTCTGTGAAGTCTAACTGCAACGTTTCCGGCTGTAATCTTTAAGAGACAGTGTCTGGAGATGAGTGAAGTCGTGTAGAGCCGCACCAATTTGTAAGAACGTGAGAAAAATGGCGGCTTTGGCCTTTCTCTCGGTTTTGTAAGGTCTAACTGCAACGTTTCCGGCTGCAATCTTGAGGGACAGTGTCCGGAGATGAGATAAGTCATGTAGAGCCGCACCAATTTGTTAAAACGTGAGAAAATTGCAGCTTTGGGCTTTCTCACGGTTTTGTGAGGTCTAATTGCAGTAGTGACAGTGCCCGGAGATGAGAAAAGTCGTGTGGAGCCGCACCAGATTTTAAAACAATATACAGTATATAATTGTTAACACTTCACATTAGCAAGTTAATTGTATGATACATTATTTGTATCATACAAGGATGGAAAGCGTTTGCTGACAATGACGCGAATTCAATGATTTTTGTTCACCCAAAAGTTTTCACTTCAAATGGAAAGCGTTAGCTGGCGATGACGGGAGTTCAATGATTTTTGTTCACCCAAAAGTGCTCAACACGCCTAAAGAAGTTTTCACTTCAAAAACTTTGGCGTGTCCCAGTACACGAACTACAAATGGAATGCACACCCAAAACTATACAGCTAATTCCGTGGGGATCATGAACATGTGTACCAAATTGCAAGTCAATAGCGTGATTTTTGCGGCTGCTATCGCACGACAGACAGACGGAACAGACGGAACCCAAAATCCTTTTGAGTCTCAACAGAGGGCCTCCATTGACGTTTCGGCAAAAATTGGAAGTCAATAGCTTGATTTTTTGCGGTGGCTATTGCGGTACATACAGTTTCTAACCCTAGGCCGTAATGATAGAAAATCTTTGGCGTGTCCCAGTACACGAACTACAAATGGAATGCACACCTAAAACTATACAGCTTATTTCGTTGGGCTCATGAACACGTGTACCAAATTGCAAGTCAATAGCGCGATTTTTGTGGCCGCTATCGCGATACATACAAATTTCTCCCACAGGCCGTAATGATAAGAAAAACTTTGACGTGTCCCTGTATACGAACTACAAATGGAATACATACCAATAACTATACAGCTGATTTCGTGGGGCTCATGAACATGTGTACCAAATCTCAAGTCAATAGCGCCATTTTTGTGGCCGCTATCGCGCGACAGACAGAGAGAAAGACAGACAGACAGACACACAGACATAGCCCAAAACCGTTTTGAATCTCAACAGAGGGCCTCCACTGACGTTTCGGCAATTAAAATTTGGTTTATAGAAATACCTCTCATAGAAGGCAATGCATTGGAATACTTTCGAGTATCCCTGTAAACAAAACAGTGCTGACATTTACTCCATTTTACATAAGAAACATCCAATATTAATCTTGAATGACATATTTCAATTTCATTAAGATTTGCGTACAGTGAAAGTATTAAAATATGCTTTATAGAAATACCTCCCATAGATTACAATGCTTTGGAGTACTTTCGGGTGTCCCTGTACACAGAGCAGTAGAGGTATTTACTCCACTTTCAATAGGGAACATTCGATAGTGAACTTGAATAACATATATCAGTTTCAAGAAATTCCATAAATATTTACGGGAGTTAGAGCTAGAGCGCGGACAGACAGACAAACCGAAATGATTCACATTTTTCAACCTTGTTGGAAAGTTTTTAAAAACCGTTACTGAAAACTGCTATCAAAAATCTAGCGGCATCATTTGATCTTCAGAGAAAGAGGGAGGGGATATCAGCTATGGATACAACTACAATTCAATCACGATTAATTTAATCATGATTAATTTAGTCATGATTAACAGTTAATCATTTGCTGCAACTAATATATTAATCACGATTGATTTAATCATGAATAATTTAATCATGAATAACGGTTAGTTGTCTGCTTCTCGAATAATTTAATCATGATTGAATTTTTAGTTGCAGCAAATGACTGATATATTAATCACGATTGATTTAATCACGATTAATTTAATCGCAACTAACGGTTAGTCGTCTGTTTTTCGATTAATTTAATCGCGATTGAATTTTTAGTTGCAGCAAATGAATAACCGTTAGTTGTGATTGAATTAATCGTGATTAAATTTTTAGTCAACTAATTAGTTGATTGAAAATTTAATCGATTGATGCCCAACACTGTCTGAGATTGGAAGCCTTGGCTAAAAAAATGCTCCTTTTATACTATTCTATCGAACACAGACTGTTCTGGAAAATTATCGTATCTCATCAGCCAATGAGATTAGAGCTTCCATATTTGGTATATCCCTAATAAGGATTTTCTCGCCAAGATCGCCAAAAAAAATCGCCAAGGAGGGAAACAGTCGCCAAATTTGGCGCCAAATCCATTTCTTCCCTTATTGGAGCTTTTCAATTCGTTTTTAAAGGAAAATTAGGCTATTTTAACGCTAAAACGACTAGAAATGCACAAAATTAGCATTTTATCGACTTACTAAGCCTCTTTGAAAAAATTTATACAAAAATAAATGCAATTATTTACAATTCCGTAACACTTTATATGATATATAAATAGGTATAGAAAGAGAGATACAGCGGGGGGTTGAGGGGGCGGCAGCCCCCCTCAGGAATGTATCTCATTATGGTAATAAGTCGATCGAATCAATATATACTATTATATAATAAGAAATAAATAAAAATGACCTATTGAAAAATGTCTGATGCAAATAGGACGTTGAGGCTCCTGATCTGCAGATCCACTAGTAATAATATAATAAATGAAATCATTTGCGATCCATTTCCCGTAGGTTAACCTTTGCCCGTATTCACCCATAACTCGGAATCGGAATTTCGTACAATATAACGAAATTCCGCGCGGCATTCCGAAAAAATGCAATTCTCCAGAAAAAAAAAAAAAAAAAAAAAAAAAAAAACTCTATAGGAACATAGCGAAATATTCCGATCTGAATTTAAGCGAAATGAATTCCTATTCCGTCCCGTATTCCGTTATGGGAGAATACAGACCATTGGCACTAAAGAGGTAAATACCACCACAGTCAAAGATGACCAAACGACCCCATTTCTTGTTGACAGTCCACACTTTTAGCAATTTGTCCCCAAATATATAAATCCCCATTTTGAGATCACATTTTGGAAAATCTATCTTAGTTGTCCCCACTTTTTTGGCACTCGCTCAAAACTACATTTTAATAACATTTTATAAAAACATCTCAAATTATTGTCGAAATCTATGTGCTTTCTATTTAAAATATCTTTATTTACTCTAAATCCTTTTCTTTTACATTCTCTTATGCATATATAAAGTAAAATATATTACCATTTTGAATTTTAAATATGATTCAAATTACGCGATGAAAAAAGTGCAGTATATCTTATACTTATGCACCAATTTCTTCCTCATAAATAATATTTATATTTTTTTTTATATATAGAAATCTTCATTGCATAATGCTCGTTCATGTAATTTTTTTACATGCTAATACTATCATGTTAAATAAATTTTGTTTGTCTTTATTTACTTGAGATACATGTAAAAATCCTTTATCATGCAACTCAGTAACATGTTGCTCCCTTTATTGGTTATCAAATGTAATACAGGGTAATTATAATTAAAGTTACAGTTTCAAAACGCTATAATTTTAAAACTACTCATCAGACCGATTTGATATTTTACCAGAGCAATTGGGAAGCAATGAAATTTTATTTGGCAAAAGAAAAAAAAAAAGTTCCAAAATGTGCCGTTAATTATTATGTGCCGTTAATTAAAGTATTTGTTTCATGAAACTCCTCTTTTTCTCTTTTCACTGTGACTTTTTCCGCTGTAAGCGCGTATTCTTGTCTTTTTGCTAAAAAAATTGTATTAAACCCTTGAACTCTATTGTTTCCTGGTATTGCATTGTGTTGCTAACAACATTCTTGTGTTTAATGAGTCCATTTAGGCATTTCCCCTGACATTACCCTGACAGCGACATCTACAGGAGCATGTTGGAACTACTTTTTTCTTCCCCCAAACAAAATTTCCTTGTCTTACGATTGCTTTGGTAAAATATCAAATCGATCTGATTGGTAGCTTTAAAATTATAGCGTTTTGAAATCGTAGCTTTAATTGTATGTCAGTCTTAATGTATATATATATATATATATTTTTTTTTCATTTGTATGTTTTAAATCATTTATATTTTGTGCTACGAAATATATAATTGTATATCATATTCTTTAAATTTATTTTACACTTTTCCATATAAATTACTTTAGCATTAATAAAATGAAATGTTTTAAAAATGTATATATATATTTTTCTTTTCATGAATCTTCTTGCACATGAAAATCTTTTGTCTCGACATATTATATGGAAATTGGGGACATAATGCAATTTTTCTCCACTTTACTTTAAGAAAATTTAATCGCCTTACCACAGGCGCGTCTTTAGGCGATCGTTGCCACTCCTGAATAATGTCCAACTTTTGATCCACCTCCCCTTTCATGGTACCACACAGAGTACATTCCAAACTTCCTTCGTTCCTTTTGGCATTCTTAATTGCAAAGGATTCAAAAAAGGACCATCAAAAATTTTACTGTCCATATTATCATTTTAAAAAGGTTAACTAATACTAGTTTGATGTATGGCATGTTTGTTAATCTTAAAAAGTAAATTCTCACAATTTCTTGTGAAACTTAAATATGGAACGGTACTACCTAAATTAGATTTTTAAAGCAACCAACAACCTAGAAAAGAAAATGAAAATACAAGGAGTTTTCTTTTACAAAGTACCCCTATTAAGCTTGAAGAAGACTTAAAAAAAAAAAAAAAAAAAAAAAAAAAACTAACTAGCATATAAGAATGATGACTTTATAAGCGGATACCCTATAAACAGTACCAGTACCACCGTATTATAACTTTCGAAATAACTAACTATAGACAATCTTAATTTTAATGAAGTTACTAGCTTGTAAATGCAATCATAGTCACTGCTTCCACAAAATAAAAGTTAATCTTTAACTCCGATTTTCCAATTCACTAGAACCATTTTAATCTTTTCAGCAGCTATTGACCCATACTTAAACTTAGATAGATATACAACCATTTACTTTACAACCAACCTTTCTTTTCACAACAGCCCATACTCTTAATAAGACTAAATATGCCAATTTACTTATGGCAGTTGTGATTGAAAAAGACAAAATAATTAAATGATTTTTTTATTTTTTGAAACAGCTATTTACGGTATTTCTTCCATAAAATCTAGGTTATAAATGCACATATAAATGCACATATATACATATTTAAAAACTTATCTATTAATTTATATTAATTATTTTATATTTGTAACTAGCAGGCTTTGCCCGCTTCGCTGGACATTAAACTTAAATGAGTTGTCAAAATCCCATATCTTTATTTATAACCTAAGTTCTCGCTGTGATTGGTAGAGGCTTTCTCGCTCGCAAAGTGAGGAGTCTAGGTCTCCACTGTCTTCGGCACAACTTACCTACTTCTTACTTCCCCTTCCTCCGCGGGTGAGTTCGAAATTTTGCAAAATCACATTAATGTACATAATGCGTACACTTAATCAATATCCGCACACCAAAATTCGCCATTCTAAGATAATTCAAAGCGAATTCAAACGGAAAAACATGTTTTTATACATGTTTATTGGGAACGACTTCAGTATAACCCCACAACGATATTTGGCGATTTTTTTGTTGGCGATTATGGCTAAATCATAAATCAAAAAATCATAAATCATATATGATAAATGATAAAATCTTAATCTAAATCATAAATCATAAAATCATAAATCCAAAATAAACAACATATTAGGTTGCCATATTATATCTCAAACAGTATAGAACGGCATCGTTATCCTTCAAAACGGCGCCAAATTAAAATCGCCAAATTCAGCTGTGCGGTTATACTGAAGTTATACCGTTTATTGCCCTCTGACTCCGAGAAGGAGGGGGGGGGGATTTCGAATTTCGTGAAATCCAGTTACAATAAGTGCCGGGTGCAAACAAACAATTTACGCACCAAATTTCGTGACCAGAAGTCTTTAACAGAGATGCCAAGTTATTACTAACGAAAAATCAATTTCATACCACAATGAAGAAAAAATAAAACTTGTCCTATTTAACTGCAGATAATTATTACAAAAGAATACATTAAAATTTTTCCGGTATTAAGATAACGGACAATCCGTAATAACTTGGCATCTATGGTCTTTAATAAAAAATATTATAAATAAATAAATACAAAACGCACAGCTTTAATATGGGAAACCTTTGGTGACTTTAAATATTTTAAGCCATTTTTGCGATGAACTGAATTGGCTATCTCAATTGTGCAATTAAAGATCTTGGCGAGAAACGTCCGAGCAACTTCGGTTCCGAATTTCAAATTTTGCCAAAGGGATTCAATACTAAAGCTGTTCTATACGCAAAAAAAAAAAAAAAAAACTAAATAAAATAAAATAAAATAAAATAAAACTCTTTTCTGGTATTTACAAAATAAAAATAAAAATTCTTAATAAAATCCAAATTATAATCATTTACAATTAAGGGGAGAACATACAAAAAACCTCATAAGGTACATAATAACAACAAAAAATTTTGTTTTACTGCATTAAAGAAAAGTGCTGCTTAATTAAATAAAAATATTAAACTTATGCCAAATATCTCTATGAAAATATTTATCCACATACAAATTCCTGATAAAAAAAAAAAAAAAAAAAACTTTTGTAGGTATTTTTCTCTCTAATTTTTATTATTATTATTAACGTGAAATTGAAAATATTTCATTTTATTTCTGGAATAAAAATATATATAAATATAAAACCTTCTACCGAATCTGGGTTGAAAACGGAAAAAGGGTAAAATAAATTAAAAATATCAGACCTATATTTATACATTTGATACCAAATGAAAGGGGCGATTTTTCTGAATCCAGGGGTGCAAACAGTTTTTCGATGCGGCAATTAGATTTTTTAAAAATAACTAAAGTATGAAATTTAAGTGGCAACGGAAAAACGTAAAAAATAAATTAGAAGTATCAGACTTATCGTTACAAATTCAGTACCAAATGAAAGGGGTAATTTTTCTGAATCCTGGGGTGTAAACAGTTTTTCGATACGACAATTAGATTTTTTAAAATTAACTAAAGTATGAAACTCAGATGGCAAAACTTCATTTCAATCTTTTCATAATTTGTAGTGCGAATCACGCGAATAAAAAAATTCTTTATCTTAAAAATTTATTTTTGCATTTTATTTTTCCATTCAAAGCGTTTTAGTGAAAAAATATTTATGGCGCATGCGCAGGCGTTTTTTACCCACAATTTAAACACTAATCAGAATTTTGAAAATTTCTATAGATATAATTTTAAGTTGGGTGAAGACCTAAGTTTCTGCCGAGCGCCGTTGAATTCCGTCCAGCCGTTCTCGAGTGATGCCCGGACAAACGTGTTTTAGTCTTTTACCCCCCAGGGGGGAACGGGGAGGAATTTCTGAAAATTTGATAGATATAATTTTAAGTTGGGTGAAGACCTAAATCCCTGCCAAGCGCCGTTGAATTCCGTCCTGCCGTTCTCAAGTGATGCCCGGACAAAAAAAGCGACATACGGACACGATCACACACACACACACACACACAGGCAAAATTTTCTGAAGTCATTTTCGGCTTTCATGGGGTGTGAAACGTGAAGATATCGCAAAATTTTTTGATTCCGACAAATTTACAGACAAAAGTCTGATTTTATTAATATAGATATACATAGCCCATAAAAATCTGTATAAATATTTGAGCTTTTTTTAATTTGCGTGGAACATTTTTTTCATTCTGTTTCATATTTGTTCTCGAAAAATATTGAATCTCTTTTCTGTTATTGAATACCCATATTTCCCTTATGCAAAATATTTTTGTAAAAGCTCCTTGTCCGCATTCATTTATTTTGCGAAGAATCAATAGTAAATGAACGAAAGAAAAGCTTTTTAAGGGATAATGTCTTTATGCGGGACAAAGACTTTCTAAAAACTGTTTCTTTTTCTTTCTCTTTCTTTCTTTTTTTTATTAAATAGATGTTTTATACAAAATTTATATTTAACATTTTCATAAACTTTTTACTTCCTAAGGCTATTAATTTTGCGCCCATACATTTTTTACAGTTTTAAAAGCCTTTATCTTAAAATTAAGCTGATATAAGCTCCCATCTCCCAATCTGTTTCTTTTTTTATTTTAAATAAATCCATTCAGAATTTCATTTCTAAAGAGGTCCATAGAAAGAATTTTGAAAAAAAAAAAAAAAAAAAAAAAGTAAAATATGCAGGACTTTTATGTTTTTGTTTTCTGCCTAATGGCAACTTCATTAATAATTCAAAATATCTTTGAACGGAAAAGGTCTGGATTATCTTATGAAAGGCCTACACACACACCAAAAAAAAAAAAAAAAAAAAAAAAAAAAAAAAGTAGTTAACGATTTGAAAAAAATCTCAAAGAAAATGACTTTGATTACAAAAATTTAATGTATTTTTAATTAAAAGGAAGTTACTACTGAATTTTAACATATACGTAATTTTTTAATTATTTTATGTAATTTGAACAATCATACAAACTTTTTTCACGCACATGAGTATAACCTTATTTGAGTTCAAGGACCACTATATTCAAAATAAAAACCTCGTGGACCACAAACGTCACTAACTGAGAAACGCAAACATATGTGTAGAACCGTGATTAGAGTATGCACATTTTACAAATAGGAAATAAACTTGTTTCATATGAAATACTACGGCTGCTTATTTTTTATAATAAATTAGCAAATACTTTTTAACCATAAGAAAGTTGTTTAAAGTTTGGTTAATTTTAATAAACAATAAAATTAGCTTAATTGCAACTATTTTAAGCTTATTCAAATATCACACAGTGCAATTACTGTTTTTGCTCTGTTATATTCTGTTCATCGATTTTTTTTAATCTTCACAGGTGTTGTTGGAAGATGGAAAGTGATTTTTATTTTAAACACAGGAACCTTGTTTTGATTGCTAATACAAAAGAAAATGCATTTTTGCTCTATATAATGCTAAGAAATTAATAAGTTTTTTTTTTCTTTTTCACTCAGTGAATGGTATTTATGTTTTATAGAGTGAAAAAATTCAGATCTTGATAAGGACTTGAATTTAGATGTAAGCGTGTTGTCGAATTAAAAAAAAAAAAAAAAAAAAAAAAACTACAGTATAAAATAGTATTCCCAATATATTTTCTATAAATAATTATGAATTAATTATGTATAATGCGGTGATCTTTCAAGAATGTTTTCATTAATGATAATTGATGTGTGAGGAATGTGATTAAGAAGTTTGTGAAATTAAAAGTTACATGAAAATTCAGTGTGATTTCTAATTACGCATAAAAAATGCAAATAGAAAGTAGATTTTTCTGCTGACAACTATTGGTCCATGGACCAACGGATTCTGATGTCGGTAATTTATGAGATGTACTGAAAGGGTTAAAAAAATAGTTAAAATTTATCCACTAGGTGGCTGTTTAGAGGAGGAATCTGCCATTTTACCAAGGAAAAATAATCATACGAGACACAAACAATTGGAACATTTATTGATAATTTTTTAATCCCACGTACGTCATTTAATTTGAATAGTTTGCATTATTCTAAGCCAAGGGGCACCTGGTGAATATTTTTTGAACAAAAATAAATTTCTAATTCTTTGAGCGCATCTCAAAAAACGTCTACATAGTAAGTTTGGCGACTGTTTGCATGCCAGTTTTAGCTACATCATACGATTTGTAGTGAAAGTTACCCCTGCTGTATGAATATACGTTCGAAAAATTATTCATTTTTCAGTTTTTTAATTATACAATTTCCAATTAACATTTAATATTATTTTTATAATATTTAGTTCTGAGAAACTGTCGCCAGGTGTCTCTTTGCTTATGAAATTTGTAAAGTAGTGAGGCCTCATTTGCAAAAGGGTTCGAAATCGCGCTGAGATTGTAAGTGCAACTTGTCCGTGTAGAGTTAGATTAGTTGGAGTAAAGGTTAGCAGTCGATTTAGTTTAGTTGTCGCTGGTTTTGGAGAAAGCATAGATTGTCCATGGAAGAGTTAGGTTATTTTATAAAAGGTCACTAGTCTATTTAGTTTACTTGACGTTGGTTTTGGAGGTAATGTGAGAAGTTCTAGAGTAAGACGATAAAAGCTGGGGAGTTTTTGAGTTCACTACTATGCCAGTATTTTCAGTTTAGATGCTTTAAGGTGAACGAAATCGAAACTGGAGAACGTATCTCTCCATTTATTCTATTTTAAAGGAACATCTGATAATATTCAGGTGCGTTTTTGGAGTTCTTGTATAGTTAACTTCATACACACATTTAATGAGTGTTATTTTGCTGCTTATCCGGTTAGGGACGTACTGATAAGGCGTTTCACTGATAATGTTATACTAGGCGAGTCGTATTAATCCTAGACGATAGGACCCATGCCCCAGCCCGGCCGGTTCCCGCTGTTCGATGTATTTTTCTAGTCAATTTTGTCCCCTTATTACTTCCGGTGTGAGCCTGTTTTTTTTTTTTTTTAACACACTTGACATTGTGAATTTTTTCGCTTTTCTTCCCATGCTATTCCTATGGGGTTTTTAGCTTTTTTTTCCTCTTTTTCTACATTCTAAAATGGCGGTGGAACATTTAGAAGTGATATAAGTTATATTTAAGTAAAATTAAAGTCACTTCACGTTGGAAGGTATCCGAGTCTTTTACTTTAGAGCTCTAAATAAATGAGTTAATTTTTATACAATTTGCTGTCACTGACTGTTAGACTATTTTACCAATGACCATGGTAGAAAATCAACTGGCTGATATGAACCAGCCGTTACAAATTTACAAATGAAATGACCCCTGCAATATAAAAAAAAACAATTAATATTATAAATGTACAAATTGCTTAGTTATTATGTATGAGTCATGTTCTTTACTATAATTTCAGATTTTTCAAATAAAGCACCACGTAGTGGACATTATTTTAACATATATATATATATACTTTTTAAATAATTCTTTCAGTGCTTTACATAATTTCTCAAGAGTACGAATTTTGGTTATAATTAGATCGCACGTTTCATGAAGAATGCTGTTTGTAACCACTCTGAATATAACACATGTTCGACTCCTATTGTAAATGAACAGGAAATCTGATTTAATTCTGATTTTTATTTTAATTGTGGTTCTAATGACTAATAAATGGTGACTTTATGAAAGGTGTTGAGTGAAACGCCTACGGTGGATCGCAGAATATAATACCCAATATCAGCGCTTTGGTTGATAAGTCTCAATTCTTCTAATCGAGAAAGGTGTTGTCCTATTCAGCATGATATTTATTTGTGTATTTCAGGGGAGCCGCGGTCACTTTTTTTAATACTATTTTTGAATAGAAAAAATTGAAATTTTTTTATAAAAATTAAATTTGAAAAATTAATCTATTGTAAATTTGAAAAATTCATTTGTAGTAATTACCCTCTGTCACAAAAAAGTATATGCACCCAGAAGAAATCGAACCACATTCACGAAACTCGGTACAAACGTGGTCCGGTAAGAGATATGGAAATGATTAAAATTTCAACGCCAATGGAACAAGGCTAAGCACGTTATGCGCATCTGAACTGCGCAGCTGGGCGAGTTTAAAAGCATGATTTCTCGCGCCGTAGAGCTATTCAGACAAATCTCTCGACTTTTATGGACGGTATTGTGACTTGAGATGCCTCTGAGACGTAACCGGCGGCAGTACCGACAGTAGTCGGATAGTGAGAGGGGTCGTATAGTAGGCCTCAGAGAAGTAGTTTGGTCGTTCAGGCATATCAGCCGCCACCTCGTTCGGAGCGATATGGTAGATGCTCGGAATTGGTAACAGTGGGTCACGGAAGGGGATCAACTATTGTGGGGGATCAAGACTTCCCAGGAGCGCAAATGGACACGAGGATCGCGCAATCATAAGAGCGACCACGTCCGCACCAACAGCGTCATTAGCCTCGATTCAACGCCATTTACCACATTCTAGGCATCCAGTAGTATCAAGGGAAACCATTCGGAGACGACTGGCCGACGCTGGTATAAACAGCCGACGTCCATTAAAACGCCTACCCCTCACCCTACATCATAAGCAGTGTCGACTGGATTTTTGTCGACCCAAAGCAAGCTGGAGTGGGACTGACCTAACTTGTGATCGTCCGTGGTGAATTATGATTCAGTCTCAGTGCTGATGACCATCGCACACGCATGTGGAATCGGCCAGACCAACGGTATGATCCGGAATTTGTTGTCGAGCGGCATACTGCTATTACACAAGGTGTAACAGTGTGGGGAGCAACCTGTTGGGACACACGATCAGCTCAAGTCGTCTTTCAATGCACTATGATGGCTCGCAGTAACGTGGACCGTATTTTAACGCCGGTTGTGATGCCTATTCTATGAAGCCGCCCAGGGGGCATTTATCAGCAAGACAACGCTCGTCCATATACTGCTCTACTCTCCCAACAATGTCTTCAAGGATATGACGTACTCCCATGGCCTACCCGGTCATCAGACCTCTCGCCAATAGAGCACAATGGGACGTGCTAGGAAGGCAACTGCAGCCATGTTGGAATGCTGGTGAATTAACTGCTCAGTTGCAAAGGTTATGGCATAATCTTCCGCAGGGGGATATAGATGACCTAATTGATTCGATGCCACGCCGTGTTTCGGCTTGTATATCTGCCAGAGGTGGCTTTACTACTTACTAATTTGTAACCTTTCTCATGCCCTAACTTCTTAATAAAACGATCTTTTGTTCTGAATTTTTAATCATTTGCTTATCTCTTCATACGCTACACACATGTTAAGTTTCGTGATTGTAGCTCAATTGCTTCTGGGTGCATATATTTTTTTGTGACAGAGTGTATTTTTGATTAAATAATATGGATATTGCTTTATAAGGATAATGGTATTAAAAAAAGGTGATTAAGCCGACCCCAGATATTCTTATTTGATTAGATGCTTATATATGATTCGATGAACATTAGTTATTTCATTAATAGATAATTATTTCCATACGTCTGTGGTATTAAAAGGAATAAAAATTATTAAATTTTTATAAATTCAAAATTTTAGAAAATGCAACACAATCGTTTTTTTAACTAAATAATTAAACAAAAACATAAAATAAAATTTTTATACTCAACCGTGTATGAGGATAATATAAACTTTTCTCGTGGAAGAATATAACTTTACTGTATTTTTCAACGATCGTGCAAAGAGTTGTGCTTGTGGTTATGTGGGTTAAAGCAGAGTGACTACGCTTGTGTTCTGGGCCGACTTTGAACTGGGAGGTAAATATAAAATGCTGTGCAAGCCAATTCGAAAAAAAAATTTTTTTTTTTCAAATTATTACATTTAAAATATCGTTATTAGTTTTGTGAAAGGTATCGGCTTGTATGAGCAATCATAACTTTCGATTCCAGTAAAATAAAGAACGGCGACCAATTTAAATTCGGAATCCCACAAAAGCATTCTTATACATGATGTAGGTGTTAAAGCAGATTAATTACACATATGTCCTAGAACCAATTGGATTGACCTTTCAAGGGTTCTTTTTAAGATATTTTAACACGCATTTGCGCAAGTTTCAGAGAAAAAACACAAAAACTCTGAAAAGCTAGGCTGACGAACATCACCAGGGATTATAAACGACGCTTTCCATCTACCAGCTTCCTGTTGTATGAAAAAATAAAATAAAATTTTCTTTACATTTGTGAAGTTAATTCAGAGCGTAAAACATCCTGTCTACACATTTTCTTGATGTGAATAAATTAAGGAAGTAAAGACGAGGCTTTAGTCTAAATTTATTTGTTTTAAGTTTAGAGAACAGGGCTACTCTCTATAACTTCATTTTATATATTTAAATTAACTTAAACTATGCTTTATAACAGCGAAATGTAAAGAGAACAGATTATTTTAGTAGCGTTTTAGATTGGATAGATACCAGACAATTCTCAGTTACAGAATCTCCAGTTGAGCTCGATTTAAGATTTGCCTTAAGTACTGTCACTGAAGAACCAATTTACATACCTCTACACGCCAAACCTTCAAAATCGTCAAAATGTATCAATTTACCAAAAGATTTACTGACCATGAAATCCTCAAACAAATTCAGTAGAGTACATTTAACACAAAACTATTCTTCCACTGAGCTAGATTACCCATTCTACACTTTTGTCCAACTTTCTGGAACTCTTTCTAAATTCCTTGATCCAGTCATGAAATCGACCTCGCACATTCATTCTTCTCAAGACTCCATAAAATTTTATGAATGTTTTAAAGCGTCTTACAATTTTAAAAGATAATTTTAAAATTATGAGGTAAAAAACAGACTTGCTTTAATTTAATAATCATTTTCTTCAACTTTATAATGCCAAGAAAGTCTTAGAAATGTACTTTTAGCGTAATTCTATACACACTACAAATAAAATTTTTCTCACATTTTTCATTCATTATTTGTTATCTTGCCTATAGGCAAACAAGTACTTAGGAAATAATGATTTTTAACCCAGAATTTCTTTTTTTTGGAACACTTTAAGATCTTCTACACTGTAAACGTAAATGTCTTAAATTCAGTTTAAAAAGTGTCTTAAATGGATGGTCATTGTTTAAGCGAAAAAAAATGTCTTACTTTTTAAGACACCTTTTTGCATCAGAAATTAAGATATTGCAAGTGTCTTAAAACGCCGCCATGTTTTAGGCATGAAGCTATAGAAATGGCATGAAGCTATATATTCTATTACCATGGTTTTAGGCTTAAAAACACCGCTATGTTAGGCTTAAAAATACTCTGTTTTTAAGGCTTTTTTAATAAATAAACAAATAAATAAATATGGCGTGCGATTATGGTTTTCTGTTAAAAATATATTTTAGAATATTTTAGAGCATTACTGAAATATGTATATAAAAAAAGGAAAAAAAAAGTCCTATTTTCCGGCGTTGGGATTCGAACACACACTGTCTAAAAAAAACCGGAATGAAGCATTTACCAATCACGCTACCGTCGAATACAGAAGTACGCGTTTTTATAATATAATATACTGCAGTCTTCGTGAAACAAATCGCAGTGTTGTTTTATTTCTAATTTTTTGCCACAAAACTATTGAAAGTATGGTATCTTAAACTTAATAAATATTATTATCTAAAATTTCATATTTAGAGGACCAGAATTTTTTAATAATGCATAACAAGTATGTGAAGGTTGCATCCCTCGATGATAACGATTTCTTTCCTTAACGTGATATTTAAATAAAAACGAACTGTAATCATGAATACAAGAAAATTCGTAGTTTTACATTGAGATGTAGGTAAATTTGTGAAAGAAAAAAGTTTTTAAATAAATAATGAAAAGAAGAAAGAAAGAAAAAAATATGCACAAATTATTCATTACTGTTCACTTATAAATTCGTTTTCTTCTCTACAAATTACTTGTTACGTCCGTCTTCACATTTTTTCTTTTAATATAAAAAAGCTTTAAAGAGAAAGATTTTTTTTTTTTTGTTGAACGAAATAAGCTTTGTGTCTAAATATGTTGTTTATGAATTGTGTTAAAGATAATAGTATGAAAATATCATTCACATCTGTAGAGTATTATTCCATAAAAATATAATTTCATAAAGCTACCATAATTTAATTAGTTTAGCTGCTTATTATATAAAATAATAATATATTTATCGAATGTGGAAAGAAGTAGGATAAGCATATTTTCTTAAAGTAGATTCCATATGAAAAATTTTCTAAGTAATGCAAGTGTCTGAAAATTCAAACGCGTTTTGTTGTCTGGAAATTCGCGTATTTACGTGTTTCAGACATTCTTGTGTCTGAATTGATATTTCAGACATGTTTCTGTTTTAAATTAAGATATCTATTACGTCTAACGTACATTTTCAGACATTTACGTGTCTTAAATGCCGTTTCAGTTGTTTTTATGTCTTACTTTAAGACCCTTTTATTTGCAGTGTAGTCACTATTTCAGCTGACATAATTCAAATTTTTAAAAAACATTACCAGTCAGTCAAACGATTACTCGGCACTGACTTACCTTTTGATGATAAGTGAAAAAATTTTTAATGCACTATTAGTTTAGCCTTTTTGGTTGCCCTTAAGATTAAAAAGAAATTTTATATTAATTCCTTCCTGACTGTTTGTATTGTATCTTTCCTGTAAAAGGCATAGCATCCAAAACTTTTGATTCTTCAATACCGCTATTTTCAATAAAAGAAAAGAAAAAAAAAAAAAAAGACTAAAATTCTGTGGCGAAAGAGACACGGACGAAAATAACTATATTTAGAATTATAAGACGAAACTAACTACTTGAAAAAGTGGTGTTGAAAACACTTAAGAATTGTTAGCTATGATAATGCCTCGAATAGTTTATAGTTAACTTTTCCTAATGTGGTGCAATGTTAACTAGTTTCTAAAATATTTTTTACCTCAAAAAACACTTTAATGTAATAGATTTAAATTTCTGTTTATTTAAATTTAAAAGTCTTTAACTGAGAGGAATTTAAGGTAAAATAATTACTAACCTTTATATATTACTGCCCTAAGTTGTTGTGCATTAATTTAAAACATTTATTTAAACGTAATTAGATAACTTTTAATTTAAAATATTTAATTTAAACGTATTCATTAATTTAGCTTTTAAAAAATGGTATTCTCAGACTACAATATCACGGTCGATAAGCTAAGATCTTAATTTATAATAGCTGGCTTCAGTTGTTTTTATGTTAATACACAAGTATAGTGATAAAGGAGAAAAAAGTAAAAGTAAAAGTAAAAGTAAAAGTAAAAAAAAAAAAAAAAAAAAAAAAAAAAAAAAGTAGCGTATTTTATGTTTTAATTCAACCAAAAAAATTTTGGAAATCCAAGTTGTTTTTATTTTAATTTTCTTACATCGTTAAGTTTTAGCTCTCTAAATATAACTCCCTTTTGTAACCATTAAAACTTACTTTTTTTCCTCCCCAACTTAAATGAAACAAAGGAAAGTCTTTTTTCGTACTGAGATACGTTTTGCTTAAGTTGACATGGAAAAAGGAGAAAGTGAAACACAGCAGTATCATTAGTTAAAAGAAAGAAAAAAAAAAATTGCAGAATCAAAATATTAAATTTAATTTTTATTCATTGCATAAAAACCTTATTTTGAAAAAAAAAGTAAATTTTAAAACTATGATACGCAAACAAAGATTAGATTTGTGTTTCTGTTCAAAGATAAGATAATCTACATTTTGAAGCGTAATGGTTTAAGATATTTTTTAACTAATCACCAATTCTTATAGGATTCAGTGATTTTAAATCACATTACTGATACTTAATGAGTAGTTATTTACAATAAGTCTTTTTATTGTAAATTAATTTTTTTTTATTTGTATGTACATATAATTTTAATTTTTTCATTTCTTGGAAAGTATAACGTTAAATTAAAATTTTTTGTTATTTTTTAAAGAAACACAATTTTTAACTAATTTTATTGTAATATATAGCAATGTATAATTTGATGATTTTGTTCGATAGCAATATATTTCTAGATTGTGACTATTTCAAATAAAATGCACGTCATATTGATAAACAGATATGAAAATATTTTTGATTGATAATTCTCTATAAAATAACAAAAAGATTTATTATTTGTTTATAATAAAGCAGTCATTGTAAATTAACAAACTAAATAAATAATAATAATAAAAAATAAATTAAGATAAATTAAATTTTAGTCTTTCCAAAAATAAAGATAATAATAATAATAATAATAATAATAATAATAATAATAAAAGTAAAAATAGTCTTTCAAACTGTAGAGCTATTTTTTTTCAATACTCGTTTTTTCGTTTTTATTTTTTTTACCATTCAGTCGTTTATCTATGCAGTCACATTTTAAAGAAACAACAGATAAAAGTTATTTTCTCTTTCTAGGATAGAAAAAAAAAAAAAAAAACATAATTAATTAAGGAAAGAAAAGATTGGAAAACTTGTTACTCCTAAGAAAATACTAGGTGGAAAAAAAAAAAAAAAAAAAAAAAAAAAGACTTTTTGGGGTAAAAGAGAAAAGAAATATTCTTTAAGAAAAAACAAATGTTTTCTCATGAAGTTACGAATTTTAGGGTAAAGAGACGAAAAAAAAAAAAAAAAAAAAAAAAAATGTAAAAGAGAAATAACATAAAATAAATAAACAACAAATAAAATAAAATATCTGTAGAAAGAGGCTTTTAGAAATAACATTAATTTGAAATCTGAAGCAGAAACTTTTTTGATAAAATTTACTTATTTGTTTAAAGCCAAATAGTGTGCACTTAAAAAAAAATAATAATGCGAAGAAATTTGTTTTTTGGTAGATTTTTTTTAATTATTATTATTTCGGAGGGGGAAAAAATTGAAAGCTATTAGAAATTAGTTTGGAATAAAACTATTCTTTTTTACATTTTTTAAATCTTCTAAAAAATGTTTTTAGTATTTTAATAGATGTACAGGGTGGCCATAATTAAACTGGAAGTGTTCAAGGGGTGCTGGAGAGAAAACTACTGGGAATATTCCAGTGAAATTGGTTATCTACACGTTTCAGAACATGCGCAAATCAAATATGAAAAAAAAAAAAAAATCGCCATTTTTCACCCGATAGGTGGCGCTGTATCGTATTTCAACGCTCACCGGTGGCATATACAACTTCCAAGACCGATAGACAGAGCATAATGACATTCTAAGAGGCATATAAACAATATAAAACATTACTTACAGTTTATAAAAATTTATGGATTGTTTAATTTGTGATCTTAATTTACGTTAATTTTTGATTACATGATACTGTAAAAATTTAATTACTGAGGCGAATTGTATGGAATTTTGATGAACCGTAAGTGATGTTTTATATTGTTTATATGCCTTTTAGAATGTCATTATGCTCTGTCTATCGGTCTTGGAAGTTGTATATGCCACCGGTGAGCGTTGAAATACGGTACAGCGCCATCTATCGGGTGAAAATGGCGATTTTTTTTTCATATTTGATTTGCGCATGTTCTGAAACGTGTAGATACCAAATTTCACTGGAATATTCCCAGTAGTTTTCTCTCCAGCACCCCTTGAACACTTGCAGTTTAATTATGGCCACCCTGTATATCAAACATGATTAATAATTTAAATAATAATAATAATAATAATAATAATAATAAATGAATTCCCTATTACAAATCTGCTGAAAAACTTAAAAAGTATTCTTCAATATCCCAATTTTCCCTTCTTAAACACTATATAACGCGATAGCCAAATTCATGGTAAAATTTCAAAGTTAATCTTGCAAGCAATGTTAAAATGCACACAAATGAAATGCCACCTATGGACTCAGTGTTTCGAAATACTTTTGAATTTCTCTGTATACAATCTACAAGCATATTTGCATCAAAATCTATACAGCTAATTCCGTGTAAATCATAAATAATTGTACCAAATTTTCACTTAATCTGTTATTATAAAGTGTATCAGGATTCTTTCGTGTAGCACTGTAAACTAATTGTCAATTTTATCCCTACCCTTTTCTGCAGATACCATACTTTTAAGCATTCAAATATCACATGTTTATTCTTTTACATTAAATGGAATGTAACTCACTGAAAAAAAAAAAAATGTAAATATTAATGTGAATATTTATCCAGAGTCTCTGTCAATTTACAGTAATTCTCAGTTAAAAGTGAATAATCGAGAATATCAATCTTTATTCTGTATTTTTACCTAATTTTATTATTGAATTTTTTAATTAAAATTAAAAATGGCTGTTTCTACTTTAGAAAAAGCATTCTAAGTTCGAAATATATTCTCAACAATAATTAATTAAATTAATATTAGTTATTAACATGAATGTATAAAATAAGTTTTTTAACATCTTCGTTTATTTTTTCTCTGTAATTTTACGTAAGACTTAAGATAATAGAGTTTTCTATTGAAATTTTAACAGTGCAGGGGATACGTTCCTGGTTTTAGTAAGTTTGGGGCAGGTTCCTGAGAATAACAGGTTTTCGTCCATGAACCGTCCCTGATTTCAGAAGTGCACTATTATTTTGAATGTGTGTATATTGGGTGGTTACTAATATTTTCAAGGGAAATTACTGGTAAATATTGGGCACATTAGCTGCCTAAAATTTCACTGGAAAGTGTCGGATTTTTTTTTTTTTTTTTAACAGTGCTGTGTTGAAATTCACATAAAAGAAATGTTGTCCGTGTACCATAATGGAGCGGAATTCTTTTGTGTGTCCCTATACGTTTAAAATGCTACATGTACAAAAAAATCTAAACAGCCATTTGCCTGTATCTCAAAAATATTTGTACTAAATTTCACATAATTTGTGTGATTTTCTGAATTTTTATTTGAAATTGTGAATATATTTAATAAACGTTGAAATTCTTTGAAAAAAAAAAAATGAATTTTCTAAAGTTGAATTAAAGAAAATAAAAGTTAAGATGTCTCTAACTAAAGGCCCAGGAGATCCCGTAGATCCCCCGGAGACTAAGAATTGGGAAACTCAAAATTCCAATTTAAGGACAGAGCAGGATAATTTAAGTGAGGTAAATAACTCTTCCTCCTCTACAAATAACCAGGTAGAAGAAGAAAATAATGCCAGTGCATCTTTAAATGCGAATCAGTTTCCTAATGTAAAAGAAGAAAATGTTCTTATTGAATTTTTGCCCTGAAAATGGAATGTTATGGACTGCGTGGCTTACATTATTTCGAAGTGTGGTGCCCTCATAGTTTATGTTAATAATAATTACCTTATTAAAAATTTTTTAATGATATATTTTTTTTTTAAATAGATTTAGTTGTTTGATAGCCTTTTACAGTCATCATAATATGCAATAAATTTTTCTTTTCTTATATGAAAAGACATTTAAAAGTAGAAAAAAATATATATATATATAAATGTTTTATTAGGATTTATCTTGAGAAAATAAATTAATAGAAAAATTACCAGAAGTACTTCCAATCAAAGAACGAACATCTTGACTGTTTTAACTACTGAGTCGTTTCAAAGAAGGAAATAAAATATTATGCACTAAATATATGTAACATTAATAAACACGAAGTAAATCTGGTATTGAACACTGAATAAATTTTGTGGCTTATGCTTATTCTCTGCTAAGAAAATTTCATTTATTTAAGGTTATTTTCGATCTTAGAGCATCTCTCGTGTGATTTTTCCTGGATAAAAATTGAAATAAAAATAAGGTATGTATTTTTCTAATGTTATGTATTCCGACAAGCATGGGATAAAAAATTACAGTCGATAGGTGAGACTAAAAAAAAAAAAAATAAAATAAAAAAAAATTAGAAGTGGAATCACGATTTCAGTCAAACATTTTTAATTTAATTAAAAATAAATACACTGGAAGAGATCGAATGATTTAATAATTGAGGATGTTTGAACAAGTTGTTTGATATAAAATAAATAGTTCAAATAAAAATTCAGGGAATTACTAGTAAATTTAGGTTCTACACAATGCTCATTTATACTTTATTAACATTACTTATTAACATGCCTTATATTTTTTTTTTTTCAAATTTTACAGCTGCAAACAAGAGAAAGGAGTAAGGTTCTTTTATCTTGAATTAAAAAAAAAAAACACAATAATAAAATAAGTGAATTAATCAAAAGTAGATGGGTTGCAAAATGTTCATATGATTTATTTTAATATCTTTTAAAAATATGACAATCCTGATCAAATTTCTGTTCCTGAAAATATCATCCAGTACTATAAATTTATCAATATTTAAGCATTCTTTAATTTATTTTTTGCTACTTTTATGTTTAAACTTTTAAAAAGTTTTAATTTTTTATGAAGTCTAAGTAAGACTTCTTACGCAACTCGTAACATTTCAAAATGTTTTAAATCTTTGATGTAAGAGAAGGGTGGGCAAAATGGGGTACATAAGGTTATTCTGGACAATAACTCTGTGACAAATAGAAAGAAATGCAATAAGTAATATTTATTTGAATTTTACAATCTTAGCGATTATTCTGCAGTATTGAAATTTGAAATACACCCTATATTTTATGATCTACATATGAATATATAAAAAGCTGGAAACTTCCCCATTCTGCCCTACGGGATAGAGCAAAATTGAGTACTTCTCAACTAGTTCACATACGAACCTGCCATCGTCCTCATCGACACCAGCGCACAAGTCATAAGCCTATTTGTTACATTCACTGCACTTAATCCAACCTTCTAATTGTGCTGATCTTGCATATATTTTGTGACAGTACAAGCATGTGACATTTACATAGTCTGGATCCCTGTCTGATAATATGTCGTCTGTTGGTAGGGTAGGAAGTGACTTCTCTTGGCTTGTGAACTGTCCCAAACCCGAACTTTTTGCCGTTTGACATTTTGACGATTACCTTTTGACCCCACCTCGAGATACCCCATTTTGCCCTACAAACTGTTATTTAGAACAACTAGGCCTACATAATAAATCACACTGAATGTAGTTCTACTCTGCATGTAATTCACTTAAAAAAATATCCCTTTTAGTTAATACAAACAGTCACTTTCGTATCTGCAAGCTAACCTAACAATTAAAATATCCATTCATCACACTTATCTTACATCAGGATAATAAAAGAATACATAAATCTTGGGAACGTATCTGTCTGTGACTCTGCAAGCAGTATCTCACGTGGAAACGAATATCAGGTACGGCGCGCACAACCTATAGCAATGACATACAGATGGCATTACTGTACAAACGGGGTTATCAAAAACCCCGTTTTGCCCTACCACCCCATTTCGCCCACCCTTCCCCTACAATATATATAAACGGTTGTAATATTAAGAGAACTATAATGAAATTATTCAAAATATATAATAACTAGAAAAGTATCGATGAAATCATATTATTCCCATTTTAAAGGCTGTGCAAGATCGGATTTTTTTTATTATTGAAAATCGATTTTTTCCATACGTAGATTATTTCTTAAATGTTTTTAATAGCTATATATCTCTTGAAATTCAAGACCCCCTCCCCCCCCCCCCCCAAAAAAAAAAAAAAAAAAAAAAAAAAAAGAGAGAGAGAGAGAATTTATTTATGGTACAAGTATATGGCTTTCCCATTGATACGTAATTGATATTCCATTGAAATTTATTTAAATTTTCAATCACCTTTTTTTAAGGGTTTTAGCGTTCTTTCTGATTTCATTTTTAATGTTATAATTTATTTTTGACTTTAAATAAAATATTTTACGTGTCTTTTCCTTTCAGAGTTCAGTTTCGTTTTCATTTTTAATAAACTCTTACAAAAACTCTTTTACATGAAGGCCCATAAAATAAATTTCTAAAAAAAAAATACTTTTTAAATTTGTAGGTATTTTATCTTCCGCGTAATAGCAACATAATTAATATTTGAAAAGGTCGTTGAATCCTCATTAAAATTTTATACATTCAAAAAACTGACGAAGAATTCTTAATGGTTAAGAAAAAAAGCATAGAATCTGAAAATAAAGAAAATATTCTGCTAAAAACAATTTTTAATGGAATTATAATATAGTTAAAAAAAGTTATTAAATATTAAAGATTTGCATAATATCTGAATATTTTGTATTAAATGAAATACAATTTAACTATTCATTTTTTAATTAATATAAATTCGATATTAATTATCTATAAAACGTATTATCATAGACAGTTAAGCACATTGCAACTTAAATTAATTTATTTACATTACAAATGTAGAAATAAATCATTTTACGGTGTTTGTGATGTTTTCCTTTTAAGGCCGTGGGCCATAGGTTGATATCGTTCAAGTCCGTTTTAATCACCGAGGGGCAATTTCAAATTAATGTTAAAATTAAAAGAATATTCTATTATCTACGAATTCGTAATGTTCTGGTCTGAAGATGTGTACAATATTTTAAAATTAATTAAATTAATTTTACAAATTTGACATTTCTGCGATCCTGCTATTCTACTTACACTTAGAGATATTCAAATTCTCTACTCATTCATTCGCTTATCCTCCAATCAAAACAGCAATTTCCTTTTCGCTTTTATTTTTAGCCCAATGACAGCTGCTGTTACGGCGCGCGCTAGCATTCGATATGTTTTGTTTACGTTTATTTATGTTTACATTATCTTGAGCGTTGCTGACATTTTCATCCAATTCCATTATTGCTTTCTTTTCGTGTATTTTTAAGTAATCTTTACATTTCATATAATGTGAGAAAAAAATGACATATTGTTTATATATCGGGAATGAGGTAAATTAAAAAATGTAGTATTTTTCTCAAATAAGATGTAAAGTTTCTCTTGACATCATTATTTTGCGTATTATTAACATTTTGATCGAATTCTTTTATTACTCCTTTTTTCCCCTTTATTTTTAAGTAGAATTATTACAGGTAATATAATATCAGAAGAACTTGCTTATTGTTTGTACATCGAAGATAAGATACATTCAAAGGTGACGTGTTTTTCTCAAATAAGCTGGGCTGAAGTGAGATTGTTTTCTGATCAGTGGAAAGTTTTAAATGTTCGTGAAAGAAAAATATCTACCGATTTGCTTCTTCTTCAAATTAATGAACTGTCCAAACTGTCTTTAGACAATAACATAGGTTACCATAGAAAGTGTTACACAGTAAGTTTTACTCTGACATGTAGCTAAATTATTACCGAAGTGTCAGTGGTGGCCTCCATATCCCTTTCCGACCGAAAGCGTACATTTGTACGGGTTATACATCCACGACATCCACTCACATTTTTGCATCTGGAACAGTCGTATGTAATAAAATCAGGAAAAAACACGATCGATCTAATTAGCAGAAAGTGTAAAGTACAATTTTCAATCAACAAATGTTGCTTATAGTCCATATTATTCTTTCAGTTTGCAAAAAAAGAATAATGTAATGCTTTAAAGTAAAAATGTTCCCGGTTTTAAAGGGATATGGAGACTCAAAAAAATTTTGGGTTCTCTTTGTATGTCTATTTCTCGCGTGATAGCGGCCGCAAAAATCACGCTATTGGCTTGCAATTTGGTACACATGCTCATGAACCACTCGGAATGAGTATAGTTTAAGCGTGTATTCCATTTATTGTTCGTGTATAGGGACACACAAAAGTTTTTTTTTTTTTTTTTTTTCTTTACGGCCTATGGACAGAATCTGTACCGCGATAGCGGCCGCAAAAATCCCCGATTGACTTGCAAATTGGTATAAATGTTCAGACTCTGTATAAAAATAGTTGTGTAATTATTTTATGTTTAGATTATTCATGGATCGTGTAGAGGGATACACCAAAGATTTTCTTATCATTATGGCCTATGGGGTGAATTTCGTTTAAGCGAATTTTATCTTCGTTAATCTGTATTCAACGAAATTAAATTAGCGTACATTATTGAGATGCTTAAATGTATGATTTCTGTAGAAAATATCTGTACTTAGGCTTCATAATTAATGTACAGGACCTTACGAAAGTATTCTGATAATGTCAAGTAATCATCCAAATTTTGTTAAATTTCGAACAATTATTTTTGAAAAATATAGAATAAGTTGAAATGTTTTTACTGCTGTTCTTTTACAGAGAAATGCAAAATAATTTCATAACATTAGAATGTATGGGCAAATTTTTACCTAAGCGCATTTTAACGTGTTTATGCAGCATTTAGTGGAATTAACATATATTATAAACATATTTAAAAGCATGTTTTCTCGCTCTAAAAAAAAAAAAAAAAAAAGTTATGTATAAGTAAAATTTATTTACAGGACCACACAAAAGAATTCCGATGATATTCTGTAATCATTCAAATGTGAAATTAGGCTGAAATATAAGTAAGTTATAATTAATTAGGTGTTTCATTTTTAGTGGTGTATATAATAACGGTGACTCCTTTTGAGGAACAGGCAAAAGAATATTATACCATTATGGTCTATAAATGGTATGTATTAAAAATATATTTTACCATGGTTACACTAAATGTAATGAAATGTTATTAGAATGTTTAAAAGCCTGTTTTTCTATGAAAAATATTGCGATAGAATTGATAATTAATTTAGAGAGTTATACAAAATAATCCCGATATGTTATGTAGTCTTTTTGCAGAAAATTTGGTACAAGTTTTTATTATTTACAAGGGATTAATGGAAGTCTGTTTCTAGGAAATATATAAATATACATATGTAGAGTGATATAGACAGAGATATACAGTGGAAAGTTGAAGGGGAGTGGTAACCCCCGTCAGAAATGTATCTGTTTATGTAGCGAGTCGTCAAATATATGTATACATATATATAATAAAGAGAGAGAGATGCATGTTAGGACTCACCCGAAGAGACAGAAAACGAAACATTTGTATTAGATTAGGGAGCAAACCAATGTTACTGATGTTATTTCTAGAATTAAGTTAAAATGGAGCTAGACAGGGCACTTCCACAAGAAATTATGATAGACTGACCACCACTCCTATTTTGGATACCGAGATAAAACTAAAGACCGAGTAAGAGACCAGTGTGTTGTTGAAGAGATAAAATTATGAAGTTTGAAAGAGAGAATTGAGAAGAATTGCAGAAAACAGGGCAGATTGGAATCACCTAGAAGGGCCCTTTATCTGACAGTGTATTGAGAAAGGTTGAAACTGATGTTGATAATGATAATGACAGATATAAATATGGAATTAATAAAAACTATGAATGATCTAATGAGTAATGAGTGATGAAAATAGATCTGCAGATCCACTACATATTAATATTTTTCTCTTCTTTAGTACTTTTTTTTCAGGAGTATGATTTTAGCACTTGTGTGCAAGATATTTTAAAATTTATTCAACGAATCACAGTATTATCAGAAATATATTACGCACTGCTTTAACCCAGCACCCTAAATGTAAACTCAATTCCTTCAAATTGAAATCAATTTTCCAAATTTATGTGCAAAGTTTACTTCCAGAACATTTGATATTTTTATTACCTATATTAAAAAGAATATATTAGCAACATTTTCAGGTTGCCCCCGAAAAGTTGAAACGAACTTGTTTTTAAATGACATTTTTAGCTTATGGCCCACGGTCTATTTCCCCCATCGAATGTCATTTCCCCCCCCCCCCCTGTTTTTTATTCAAAAATCGTTTATTGACAGAATATATTAACTTTAGTATTATGAGATCTATCATTGTTTAGTGTGTAATTCATTAATTTAAATTTTTTCATAGCTTGCCATATGCGATTAGACAGCAGGTTCTAGAAAAATTGATATACTATTTATTTATAGGTAAACTGTTTACATTATGAATAATTATAATATAAAAAAACTTTTTATAAACCATGTTTTTAAATTTTCTGCTTAATCATAGCTATAGAACTAACTACATTAATCTTTAAACCGATAGTGACGTCAATTTTTGTGAGATACATAATTTAACTTTTTACAATTTTTTTTTTTAACGCTCACGTTTAATTAAAATATTTATTTAATCACGTTTATTTATTTTTATGTCGAAAGAAAATGAACTCGTAATTTTTTTTTGGCAACAATTAAATTATAGCTAATATTTTAATGGCTATTTATAAGGTATTAGGAGGTTACTATTTTCATATTTGAATTAATTATAAGAAAACTATTCGAAAATCGGACTTCGAAGTATTGTGTTGTGATCGGGTTGGGAGCTATTCTGAAAGTTTCAAATGTCTAGCTAGTAGGGAAGTTAGTTAAAATTCGATTGCAAGATTTGTACCGGACAAACACACAAACAAACAAGAATAGAAGTTAATAAAAACATGGTAAAATTAAAACATTGAATCTATTATTGATAAACTTGCGATAAACACAAATTTGTGAATTTTACTTTTGAGTGACGAGATTACAGCGGAAAAAAATACTGTAATTTTATTAATTTATTTATTGTTTTACGTAAATAACAGCAAAATATATAAACAAATGTTAAGAAAAATTTGCATTCTGTAAATCTTGATAATCATATCTTTCGAAAATGGTACCACTTTCAACCCTCTACTCCCATAATTAATATGTTAAAGGTGTACCACAAATCATATGATTGCCTATTAATATATAGATTTTATTTTATTTCCAAGGAAAATAAAGAATGAATAAACGTGTATTTTATTTTCTTTATTTTGGTATCAATTCTTTCTTTCCTTTTAATCCATTTTAAAGTTAAAATGTGTTTTTTATTTAATACCTTTTGCTCCAATTAACCAAATCAGCTAAAAAATAGGAAGTTAGCTAGTTTTTTTCCTGAGTAATGAGTGTGCCACTTTTTGCACCTGTCTGTCGAGCGGTATAAATTTTTATAGCGAACTTAAGATTTGGTCAAACAAACAATCTGCTTTATATATATATATATATAAGATAACAAAAAAAAAAAAAAAAAAAAAAAAAAAGAAAAAGAAAAAGAAAAATAAGAAGAAGAAAAGAAGAAGAAGAAGAAGAAGAAGATGATGATGATGATGAAAAATTTTGATATATATATATATATATATTAATTGAAAATGGTTTTAAATTTACTACAATTTTCGATAATCATTACTGTAAATTTATAAAAATGTTAAACATGTAAAAAAGACTGAACTTGCCAATTGCGAAGCTTGGAAAGTCAAAAAAAAAAAAAAAAAAAAAAAAAAAGAAAAAGAAAAAGAAAAATAAGAAGAAGAAAAGAAGAAGAAGAAGAAGAAGAAGAAGATGATGATGATGATGAAAAATTTTGATATATATATATATATATATTAATTGAAAATGGTTTTAAATTTACTACAATTTTCGATAATCATTACTGTAAATTTACAAAAATGTTAAACATGTAAAAAAGACTGAACTTGCCAATTGCGAAGCTTGGAAAGTCAAAGAAAAAAAAAAAAAAAAAATAGAATATCGTGATTCGAATCGCACTTCTGACTCCGTATTCAGCTAAATTGCGATTAAAAGCTTCTGATTATTTTTTTAACATTCCGTTAGTCGTTCTCTTCTTTCCGATATGGTTAGTCGCGTTGCACCTATGAGATGTTCTTGGTTTTTTGAAAGCTAAATGAAATTTATTCTAGTTTAAATTTTTAATTGTTACCTATTTAAGATACTTTAAAGGTATAACGTGTTAAACAAATTCTTTAACGTAAAAATTATTCAGAAATAGTACCGTTAAAAATATACTATGATAAAGCGACATAGCAAAGTTTGGACAAAATTTCAAAGCGATAGTTTCGGTAATACAAAATATAGGTACAGGGAGTGACAGAGACAAAATTCTACCTTAAACGACGTTATTACTATGATTAAAAGAGAAAAGGAATTGTTGGACAAAATTTCAAAGTAATATACGGCCAGTATGAGGAAAGATAGGCACAGGTAATATAAGAAAGAAAATGGCAGCTTGAAAGAATTTGGATTGCAAAAACATCTACTAGACAAATCAAGGATTTCAGTAGCTTTAAACCTTCCACGAACAACACGAATCTAAAAAAAAAAAAAAAAAAAAAAAAACATGAGAGTTTGGTTTGTGAATTTTATTTTTTAAAGTGTACAAACTTACAAACATTGCTTTTTATATTTTTATTAGGGGTGGGAATCGTTTAACAATTTTAACTGCGTTAATCGTAGTTCATTAATCGATTAATCGGATTTTTAATCGATTTTAATTTTTCTTTATATAATTTTATTTTATTTGAATCATGAATAAAACTCATATATTATATATACATTGATAGATAGATAGATAGATCACAACAAACCATAAAAATGACATAGATGTTAATTTAACTAGTTCCTTAAACAATAAATTATAATAATAATAAACATGCAAATAAATAATGAAGAAATATATTCCTAATATATTCTTAAATAAAATTTTTATTCGGAAATATGGCTGAGAAACAACTTATGTTTATTTTTCCTTTATATTCTAAAATTTAAATTCTGTATTATATTATTTTATTCATGTTTGAATGTTTTTTTTTTTTTTTAATAATTTTTGTTTAATCGATTATACCCATTTCATAACTGAAATTTAAATAAATTTTCAGAGTAGTAATTGGTAGTAATTGGTGACTTTAAGTGTTAATTTTATATAAATATTTTCGCTTATTTAATTTTTATTTTAATAAATTAATTTTCAATTCATTTTGAAAGGAAAATTAAATGAATTTACATATTTTTAATTTTATATTTGTAGGCCTTGTTCACCTCGCTTGTCACTATTTTTAAAGGAATTCCCAAAATTCCATATCATTATTATAAAAATATCGAATTCTTCGTTGTTCTATTATTTCAGTTCTTCACTTCGGACTAGAAAACAGAATGTTATTTTCTATTTCTACTTACAGTTATCAGCAATTCTGAACAGAGAATAAACGCTTGAAAATATTGCGAAACTCTGTTTACATTTGTCCCAAAAAAAGGATAGTGGAAATCTACAATCCCTTTTTTTTTTTCCACTCTGTACCTTGGGTATTTCCATTTTTTAGAAGCTTCTTGTTTTTGGAAAAACTATTGCCCTAGCCAACACTCCCTCTAGAAGATTACAAGTGGCGTTACCCCAGCATGGACATAAAACGGCATTTTGTTTAATAACTGTTCTCCTTTTCTCTATCAACAAAAGTGCAACAACTTCTTTTGAGAGGTTTTATTTATATTTATTTATTTTATTTTTCGCTTTTTCATTATTTGATGGAAGTTTCTTAGAATGTTTGTTAGCAAAATAGGTGAAAAACTATTGTTTTACGGAGAACAGCATTTTTACTTTAATTCGTAGTTTGAAAATTTTAATCGGATTTTGAAAATTTTTAATCCAATTAATCGAACCGATTAACTCGATTAAAAAATTAATCTTGACCAAGCATTGATCGATTAACCGAACCGATTAATCGATTAATCGGCACAGCCCTAATTTTTATATATACCAAAATTTTCAGCTCGTACAACTTTAAATTTTCATAAAACTTTATTTCGCAAGTGAATAAATATATTTATTTTTATGCCCAGAAAATAAAGAAATAATGAAAAAGAGAAATATATGAATGCATAAATTTTATTTATGTATATTTTATTAGCTCTAGCTTGTAATTTATGTAGATTATAATTCTACAATTATCGTGAGGGTTTTGGTTAGCTTCTTTTTAGCTTATTAGAATAATTTAATTTAAATAATCAACTCAGATTCCTTGGCATACTTCCCATCTTTTTGTATATTACTTAGAATTATGTGACAATATGCCAGTATCATGAATATAGTTTGCAATGCATAGGAAATTTATGAGAACAAATAGCATGGGAAACTGACTGGAATCCCTTTAATTAATTTTATGAATGTCCATTTTTATATGCATAGTTTTAATTTTATGATACATTAATGATACACTAGTAGGGGAGACCAGGGTACAATGGAGCATTTTTGCAAATGGTAAGTATTTACTCACAAAGATATGATTTCTCGATATTGAAAATATATGTGTGTGTGCATATTACCTATATATTGGATCTTATGTTGCACCCGGTCAAAAACAATAATTATGTTTACTTTTTTTAATATAAATTTTTAATAGCAAATGACGAAATGGACCATTGTACCCCGACCCCGGGGTACAATGGTCCATGACACGGGGTACTATGGACCACAGGTCAAATTAAAAAAGTATACTAATGTAGTGTGTGTTTTAATAGCATAAAATATAGAATATGTCTTATTTCTTTATTTATGTCTTCGGTTCATACAAATAATGTAAATTAATGAACTATAAAATTAGAAAATTATACACTAAATGATTTTTGTGTCACTGAAAGTCTGCTGTTTTCTTGTGAAGTTGTAGGACCTGGAAGACTCATCATTACAGGAAATTGAGAAATTGCTTGAAAATTTACAAGAGATATATCAACGCTCTCAGGAAAAAATGTAGAGATCTTGATTAGGTTTTCGTTGCCTAAATCTCACAAATAATAATAATAATAATAATAATAATAATAATTTTTTATTTCTATGATTAAACCAACAAAATGCAAAACCGCCTTTTTCGTCAAATTTATTTGTATTATTATTTTTTAATTGCATTATTTAATTCAGTTTGTTATAGCTGTATGATATTTGTAAAAATATAAGAATACAAAAGTAACTGAATGGTTATTAAAAATAGATAAGAAGAGACCTCAAAGTAAATTGCTTTCTTATTCATCTTTGAAGACGTAATCGATCTAATTAGGGTTAACTACAAAAATTTTAAATGTAATTTATAGCTAACACTTCAATTTCGTAAATAAGTTTATTATGACAGAGAACTGGGGTAAATGGACCATGGTCCATTGTACCCTGTGTGGACATCTGACAGCAAATGTTAAATAATAATAATAATAATCCGCGTTTGTAATGATCGATAGACGGCGCTTTGTGAACACTGCAATTGTTAGTAAACATAGCCACGTGTGTTCCATTAATGTTCCTTTGTTATTCTACTTAATATTCGTACTATAATTTCTCCGCCATTACATTATGGAAAATTGATTGCTTTTGGAAAAAATACTTCAGTTTATTCAAAGTTCGATCGGAAGTAGATTTTTAACTGAAGTTGAACAAATATTAATTTCAAATCATCTGATTAATTCTTTACTTCCATTAGCCGAAGCAACTGAAATTTTAAATTTGTCATTTGGAAATAAATGAAAGCTCAATTCTGGATTTCTTGATCCTTTGGAGTTACACTGTGGCACACAACAGTATGTGTTATCTTTTTTACCGTATTTATTCATTTTTATTCAATAAATATATGTGAAACTAAATATCGGCAAGCAATGGCGGCTGTATGGAATTCGAATTAAACCATGTTTATTGTAATTTCACCTTAGTCCACCAGAGGGCGAGCATTTCATTACAATCGCGGATAGTAATAATAATAATAACAAATCCTTTAAAAAATATTTTAATGGGATTAAATATAATAATATATAACCTTAGCTCTTTAATATGCTAAGTAGCCTCTTACAGATCACAATTCTTGGATGATGAAAAGAAAAAGGTTTAAATAAAAATATTTATTTTTGGCTACCGTAAACTAAATTTCACGAATAAAACAGCTAAATTGCCAGTTATGCATAAAGTTACTGGCTAAGTTTCATGACTGCAGTGCTGCTATCTATGTGCCAAAGTACGAACCATAAAAAAGAAACAAATAAATAGATAAATAAAATTATAGGGAGTGGTCCATTGTACCCCAGTCTCCCCTACGCATATTTAATAATATAGCTATTAAGTTTTATTAATAACTTTATTTGGTTTATTCTTTCTGGATAAAAATCCATATATTTTAGCTTTTATTATTTGCCTAGAACTGTTTTTTCTTCTAATAGCTATATTTATTAATATAGCTATTAAGTTATATTAATAATTTTATGTGGTTTATGCACTCTGTATAAAAAACTGTATATTTTAGTTTTTATGATTCGCCTAGAAATGTTTTATCCCCTTTTATACTATATTTACTCTAAAAAAAATATAGGATCGATTTTTTGTTATTGAATACTTATATTTTCCCTGTGCAAAGTATTTTTTTAAAGGTTCATTGTTTACATTCATTTATTTTTCGAAGAATCAATAGTAAATGAATGAAAAAAAAGTTTTTAATGGATAAGGTTTTTCTATAGGACAAAGACTTTTTAAAACCGGATTTATTATACATATTTTATTCAAAAGTTATTTAACATTTTCATAAACTTTCCACTTCCTAAGGCGATTAATTTTACTTCAATTTATCCTTTACAGATTTAAAAGCTTTTATCTTAAAATTAAACTAACATAAGATTCCCTGTCTCACTTCTGTTTCCTTTTTATTTTAAATAAACCATGCGAAAATTCTTTTATAAAGAGTTCCATTAAATAAAAATAATAATAATAAGTTGAAAAAAAGTTTTTATTATATATAGGGCTTTTATGTTTTTATGTCCTGCCTAATGGCGACGTGATTAATAATTCAAAAGAACTTTGAACATAAAATGTCTAAATTCTCCCATGAAAATATTATGCATATTGAAAATACACAGAATATTTAAAATAAAAAATAAATCTGAACGATATTTTCCTTAATAGTTAACAATTTTAATGTATTTTTAATAATAAATAAATAAATAATAATAATAATAAAGTTTGAATTAGTTTGAGTAATTGAAATGAATACCTGAAATTTTCTCACCCATATCACCACAGCATTCCTTTGCTGTGAAACATGTAACTAATAAATTGCCCGCATGTTTTTATATATTTAATGCAGTTATAATTAAAGGAATATAGTCTCCTCCTTTTTTTCAAGACACTTTTAGGGATGACAAAATTTCGCCTGTTTAGCCGCCACTTTTTTCTTAAAGAAATATTTATTGTGCTTTAAAAATAACGTGTCGTGAATAAACAGAATAGAATATATTGCACAAAAATAGTGATAGCCAAAAATGCATATCCTTCTTATTTCTGAATGTGTCCTGAAAAAAAAGCCGGATATTACGACCCCTGAAATGATATATAACCTGTAGAAGTTTTGAGGACTCTTCATGGACATGGTACACCAAGCTTAAATTTATGTAATTTATCATATACTATGTGATAGTCATACAGCTAGACTGGAAACTTCCTTTAAAATTTTAACTGTTCAAAATACCTTTATATGACTTAAAGTTATATTATTACATTATTATCTACAAATAACAATTATTTGGATACTTCCAACTATAGACGGTTTGTGAAACATCTACAAACATTCTTGACGAATTATCATGAAAATTCGGAAGTATATAGAACAGGTTAAAACTCATATATTTCAACAAAAGATTTATCCTTAGGTTAGAGGAATGAATAAAACATTGAAAAACGGATGATTTAACCGAGAAAAGTTGACGAAAGTGTATTAAGAAATTTTATTTCCCAATTGCAAAAATATATTGAGAAAAAAAAAATAATTTATCTGTATTTTGAAACAAGTTAAATAAACAAGAAAGAAAATATGTGATACTCTGCAAAAAAAAAAAAAAAAAAAAAAAAAAAAAAAAACAGCTGACGATTTGACTGTTTTATTTCTCGACCACCGCAATAGATCATAGAATAATGTTAGAATTATTTAGATAAATTAGAGGAAAATTAGGAAAAAAAAATAGTTAAAATAATTATAATAAATAATAAACAATACTATTAAAAATATTTAAAAATAATGTAACGAAGTAATTTTATCAAACATTTTTAACTTTAAAACGCGTTTTCATAGGTGTTAAAATGCAAAAGATGATGATGCTATTAATTTAAAAAATATTATGTAAACAGATGTTAATTGAATTAAATTAGGTTGAGAGTCAGGCGAGAAAAATGTAATAAATTATAAAAAGAAAAAAAAAAAAAAAAAAAAATCATTTAGACCTCATCTTGGCTCAATTAGATAAGTGTAGATAATTTTGGTAGATAATTAGTAGATAATTTTGGCTCAATATCTACTATTGAGCGGTCGGAGGCCGACTAGTTATAAATAATTTTTTTTTTCTCATGTCTTTGTCTAAGAGTTTCTTAGTAAAAAATTCGGAAATACGCAAACATGTATTTATGAAATAAGTTTTTGTGGGGAGAAAAATAATCAAAAATTATTATTTTATCTTTAATAATCCTCTTTTCCAACAATTATCTTTTTTAGAATGTTTAAGGTTATCTAGCCACAATATCAGCTGACCTGATTAATTTTTATAGTCAGTATCAACAGTCTGCTTAACGGTTGCTCAGCATGATACATGTCTCATAATAAGTGGAAATACAACGCAATGTTATAATCAATACTTTTTATTTACATTTGTGATTTAAAAGAAATTTTACTTTAATTTATTTCTGATTGCTATTAAGGTTTTTGTGTCACTTCTCGCCTAATTTGGAATTAGAGATTTCTTAAAGTTACGCAGTAGTAGCTAGTTGCAATATCTTTCATTTTTTTATTCTTTAGAAATACTCAAAACGTGATATTAATCTTCTTCTTATTTTTAAATTAATTTTTCTTTAGAAATAATCTAATAAACATTATAGGAAAATAATTTGGACCATTTTTAAGATATTTTGGTCATCATTTTAGATGACATTATTGACTTTTTAAAAAGTCTTACCAGTCTGTCTAACGATGATTTGATAAATAAAAATAATTTCAACGCTTATTTTGTAAAACAAAACTGAAAAAGTAGTGTTTAAAAAATATGAATAATTGGTAGTTATGATAGTGTTTCATCTAATTTTTAATTAACCCTTTTCCAATGTTGCGCAAGGTTAACTACTTAAAAATATTCCCCCCTTAAAATGTACTTTCAAGTGTAGTAATTTTACTTTTATTTTTTTTAATTTAAACTTTAAAGTGTATAATTGAGAAATATTCTGACAACTCTTTTAATTTTTTAACCTTCAGAAGATAAGATAAAATAATTACAACTCATTCTACTTTGTTGCCAGAATTTATAGTCCATTCATTTTAAAGAACATTTAAAATGTAATTACTTTCTTTTAAATTAAAATACACTGGTTTATTTAACTTTTGAAAAAAAAGTTCGCAGATTACAATATCAGGATTTATGAGCTAAATTCTGTACCTATAATACCTGGTTTCAAAGGTTTTATAATAATACCAAAGTACAGTGATAAACGAGGGAAAAAAAAAAAAAAAAAAAAAAAAAAAAAAAAAAAAGACTTCTTAGCGTATTTTATATTTTACCTCAATGTCCTAAAAAATTGCACATCTTAGTTGTTTTTATTTTATTTTTCTTACATCGTTAAGCTTTGGATTTCTAAATGTAACTCCCTTTTGTAACCATTAAAATTACTTTTTTCTTCTCTAATTTAAATGAAACAAAATAATTTTTTTTTCTTACTGAGATACGTTTTACCTGACTTAACATGGAAAATGGAGAAAGCAAAAAACCGCGTTATCATTAGTTAAAAGAAAAGAAATGCAGATTCGGAATCATAAATTTAATTTTTATTCATTAAATAAAAAAACTTATTAAAAAAAAAAAAAAAAAAAAAAAAAAAGATAGAAAAATAGAAAGCTGTATTACAGTAACGAACATTTGACTGCCGATTATTTTTAAAGATAAGGTGATGTACATTTTGAAGCATAATGATTTAAAACATATGTTTAACTAATCACATATTCTTTTTAAAGGATTCAATGATTTCAAATCACATTACTGATACTTAATTTGTAGGTATTTATAAAATGTCTTTTGTTTTCAAAATTAAGTAAACTTTTGCGTATTTTTGTATACAATATCAATTTTTGAATATTTTACAATTCATGATTTTAAATTACAAAATTATTCATTAAAGAAACTTTGGTTGTAACGTATTTTATTGCAATATATAGCTACATATAACTTGATGAGTTTGTTCGAAAACTTCTTTTCTGAAATGTGAATATTTTTAACTCTTTGCACTTGAAGTTTATTTCTTTTTTCAATTCATACTACTATTAACACGAAGCAATTTCAATCGAAAAATCATATTCACATATAAGGAATAGATGTGCATTAAAAAAAAGTCATACTTGTACGTTATTATTATTATTATTATTATTGATTATGTATTCAAATGTTACAATATAATTAATGACAAATTACATTTCTACATCAAAAAGAATTTAAAAACCTCCGCTCAGGAGCACTCCAATTCAAAGTGTTAATATAATGTATATCGTATTAATGAATAGATTTCAAAATACTTTTAAACGACAATAATTATACAATATTAATTTTTTTAATTACTCGTTTAAAAGAAATGTTAGCCATTGTTGATAGGTCATTAATATTTAGATGCAATATAGAATAGAAAATGAATAAGAAAATGAATGATTAAATGTTTTACTTTTTCTGTAAAATAAGTGGGGGGAAAAATCTCTTTCCCTTAAATGATTTTTTTTTTTCTGTTTTTTCCGTTTTTTTTTTTTTTTTTTTTTTTTCGTTAGAGCCTTATTTTTTTTTCCAAATTGTGAATATTTTTATAAATCTATTTGAAAATATTTTTATACGACAATTTTATGCATAATTTTAAAAAGTACTAGCCATTAATGGCAACTCTATTAATATTTAGATGTCTTTTAGCATGGTAAGTAATCGAGAAAATCTATAATTAAATTATACATTTTTTCATGAAAAAGAGAAGAACGCAAAAAAAAAAATACTTTCTCCTCAAACTGTTTTTTTTTTTTTTTTTTAATATTCTTTTTTTTTTTTTTTCTTTCTTTAATACTTTAAGTCGGTTATCTATACCATGATGTTTTAACGGAACAACAGATACAAGTTATTTTCAAACAAAAGAAAAGACAAGAAAAAAACATAGCTAATTAATAGAAAAAAATATCTTGAAACTTATTTTTCTTAAAAAAAAAAAAAAAAAAATACTGGGTGAAGAAAAAAAAAAAAGAAAAAAAAAAAAAAAAACAATATAAATAAATCTGGATATTATAGAAAAAATAAATCGCTAAAAGAAATTTTGAACTTTATGGGTAAGAAAATAAAATTTGTGAACAAAAAAAATCTGTAGTAGAAGTTTTAAAAATGACATCAATTTGGTATCTAAAACAGGAACATTTTTTTGTAATATTTATTATTACTATTATATTTTTGTTTGAACCAGGTGCTACTCGCTTTTTAAAATATAATGAAAATAAAATTGCTAATTGTTGGATTTTTTTCAAGCTCCCTCCCCCCCCCCCCCCCCCAAAAAAAAAAAAAAAAAAAAAAAAAAAAAACTAAATAAATAAATAAAATACATCTATAATAAAAACAAGAAAAGAAAAATTTTGAATTAAAATAATAATAATAATAACAAGTAAAATCTTTTTTTAAATAAGTTATATATATATAGGAAACATAATTGCCAATTAAAATAATCTGGTGTGTCACTCACACGACTTTCTCTTACCCTGAAATTTAATACTATAAATACAGGTTGGAGATTAAGAAGTAACATAACGAGTACTGTTATGTATACCTATGTTAAAACAATTCACATTAGGCTTGGAAGAGTTTTATATGATAATTAGTTCTGTGTGAGGAGGTGGGTTAATCCCCCCCCCCTCAAACCCCTGTTTCATTACTGCACCTATATTTATATATAATTGAAAACTGTTAATAAAATTAAAAGTTCACTTAAACTTATTCAGACAACTTTCACACGCAACATCCCTTGAAACTTACCAGTCTTGATCACACTTTTCCAACAACAAACTTATATTAATGTGAATATACAATTTTTGGATCTCCTGAAATTATTCGTTTTTAAGTTACTCTCAGGCACAGAAAATTATCAAACTTTAAAAAACTTGATTTCGGTAATCAAAAAGCCTCAAAACGTGTAAATATACAAATAACAAACAATGAATATTTAACTAAAAAACATGCATCATTTATCATATGTCTATGAGGAATTTATTTCCATTCCTGAGCAGCTTTCTTGAACAGGCTAAAATATTATAGTAAAGCACTTCCACTAACAATAAAGAAGAATGTTATTGCTTAAATATTTGAATCCATCTATATTTTTTGAAGATTATGTACAGATCACATGGAGCACCGAAATATAATCCTGTAGTAATAATACACGACACAACTTGAAATACACAACTATTAATTTTCAGCTATTGTCGCACTATAATCTTGTACTTTTGTGTAGCACTGTAAATGAACAGTGAATGATTTACTTACCTTATTCTACGTGAGACATGTTTTTATGCATACAAAAAATAATATCCATTTAATTTTGTTTAGTGCAGTTGACGTTGAACTCTACTTACCTGCAATTTCCCCCATATACGAAACGTATTTCAATTCTATTGGATGTCCCTGTATACGAATCATTTTCTTCATCTCAACGAAAAGCTTAGTGTAGCATCCCTATGTCATACACATTTAGAATACCAAGTTTGGCTTTCTGCTACTATTTGTTCTTGAGATATGCTGATAACAGACAGACACACACACACAGACCAACCGCTAAAAACGTGATTTTCGAATTTAGGGGACCTTAAAACGTGTAAATATAACAAAAACCCACTTTCTAGAATTTGACTCAAAAATAATACTTTCTCCACCTTTTGGGTAAGAGAAAGTAAAAATATATGTATTAAATTTCCCAATTCAAATCTGAAGGCGAATAGTGAATCTGAAATTACTCCAGCATTTTTACATTTACCGCGTTACACTTCATAACGTGAAAATCAAAGTAATGACCAAGTTTCAAAATGAATATTGCAAGTTTGACTCATAATGTTTTTATTTGTGTTTTTCTATTCATAAATATTAACTTTGAGCATATCTCTAATCTTAGTTTTGGTCAGACTGTCAATCAAAGTGTTAAGCTGTCAATTATGGGGTTACTTCACCTGCTTTGACCGACAATCTAGTCCCACGTTACTCTATGGAGAAATTTGTTTTGTAAATTATTTATTACTTAAGATATTTTTTCTTTTTAATTCCATTTTCACATTTGAGGCTGCGGTAGCCCAGTCGGTAAAGCACCGAGCTCGCAACTGGAAGATTGCGGGTCAGATACTGGAGACGACCAAAGACCCTCGTGTATACTAATGGTGACTGGCGCACGGAAAATCCGTCATGACCACAATATCCTCCATGATCCCATACAAATTACACATGTAGAGGTTAATGAAGCGAGAGCGCCATCCCCCTCCATGGAGGATCAAAATTCTGATGGCATGTCTTCGGAACACCCATAGGATGACATCCAGACCGTCATCAACTGGCCATAGGGCAGATTTTGTACGATGTTAAACTCAACCAACAAACCAACCACCTTCACATTTATAAAATTCGCAGTCTTTTAATGTTTCTCATTTTATAAAAAATGATTTTTTTCTTTTTTTTTTTTTAAATATTTCATTTTGAAGCAATAAAGTGCAAAAAATGTTGCTCTTAGCTATTTTTTTTTGCACTTTAGAGCTTTAAAACGAAATATTAGACATTAAAAAAAAATAATAACAATAATGTAATGAAAATGTGAAACCCTGAAAAGTTTGTGAACTTTCTAAATATGGAAACGGAGTTTTTTTAAAAAAAGAAGAAAAAAGTATTAGATAATGAGGAATTTATAAAACAAATTTCTGTATAGAATAACATGGAATTAGATTATTGGTCAAAGCAGGTGAAATATTCCCTTTAATTTAATGTTACACTTCCTTCCTCTGGGGGAGAACTGCAGAAACTGCAGTATGAAACCTTAAAATATCGCTTACGAAGAAAAGGTTTTGTAGTGTAAAGCTGTGGGGTGGATGTTTCTCAGACACGTGTCCCAATGTAAACTACACAGACAAAATATTTGAATATTAAAAAGAAAGAAAGAAAAAAAAAGTTTTATGTAACATAGTTTTATGTAACGAATGAGAAAATGCTCCCTTAACTTGTAACATGCTGTTAATCGAATGCTTGAAAGATTGGATTAATTCTGGAGACCTGTTATAAGTTTATCTACCACTTAATGTTTAGATCTATTAAAATTGCTTTGATATCTTGCTATTAAATCAGTAATTGTTTTTGATGTGATATGGTGTAGGCGTTAAAACTGATTAAATGCACGTGGGTTTCAGACCTGGGGGGTGGGGGATACTTTTGGGGGGGAATTTTATGAGGTCCTATTCCGCATTTAAAGAGAAAACCATGGAATGCTCCGAACTAATTGCTTTTAGAATTGGTTTTCTGGTAACAAGATTATGAGGGAAGACCATCAACTTCCAAGCAGGTTTGAATCTCGCAAATTACTTTCCCATTTAAATCCCTAGTAACGTCAACTTCCGATATTTAGATGTAGTCCATTGTTTCCTACACAGTGTGCGGTGTAGCGTCATATTGCATGAAGATTCTTTTGTCTCATTTTAGATATTTGGCTCTGTTTCCCAATGTATCTGAATAAATTGGTGAAATAACACTTCTTTAATACTGAGCTTAAAAGGTTTGCTCTTTAGGAACAGTATTCAGTGTTGTTAGAACGCTTACACAAATATTGTCTCCAACCATGATTTTAGAAGAGAACTTTGGAAGGAATGATGGTTTACTTCTCAATTTTCAGATCTAAATTGTTTATTTTCTCTTTGAATTTTTATGTTTATGAGCAACTAGTTTTCACCAGTTAATAAAACAATATATTGAGTTTTCGTTAATTCAACTAATTTAATGTTGTTTTATATTTTTACTGATAATAATGTGTAAACCAGACTTTTGAAAAGTTTTTACTTTACTTTCTTATGGTATTCCAATAATGTACACATAAGATGTTCGGGTCAAAAATGACACATGGTGCAATTTTCAATATTAATAATTTATAATCACATTTTATCAATACTAGTAATGTTACTGTTTAGTTAGTTAATATTTTATCTACATTTTCATTCGAAAAAAAAATATTCGAAATAAATGTGATATGGGTCAAAAAGGCCCGAACACCCTAGGAAGGTTAGTTATTTTATTTAATATATTTATTGGCTGTAGTATGTTTAAGTTAATTGCCTGTTTCTTTATTCCTCTTTGCAACCTCGCTGTTTTTTTGAGGAGATTCCTCAAAATCTCGGTACATATTCTTCTTGCAATCTTATTATCTAGTGTTATATTTGTTGGCATTATTGGCCTCTTTATATATATATATATATATATATATAATGCTTTATTTTTCCATTTTAGACAACGTTTTTACAAATTTCTAAAATGCTTGAAACTTTTCTTGAATATCAATTCTTTTAGATCACTACGGATTAAATAACTGAAGGAGGCATTTTTTTAAGATGTTTTAAAAAAAAAAAATTATTCAAATTTGATACAAATAATAACACATTTATAAATTAAAAGTGTCTGAAAAACTCAACACGGCTTACTTGTTAAACAAATCTTCCCGTTGCAAGCAGACGTCTTTATATATATATATATATATATATATATATATATATATATATCTACTAATCACAACGAAAAGCAATTTAATGTGTAACAATGAACTTAATCTAATGTATAATCTGACACTGCCCCCGATTCCGAAAAGTTCGCCTCCTAACGCCGACAGACTGCAGTTGAAAGGTAAAAACCCAGGTCGTGCTCTTTGCACTGTTAAAATTTCAACAGAAAACTCTGTGTAATCTGTTATCTTAAGTCTTACGTAAAATTACAGAGAAAAATTAACGGAGATGTTAAAAATTTGATTTTATGTATGTATTTTAATGACTAATATTAATTTAATTAATTATTGGCGAGAATATATCTGTGACTTCAATATTTTTTCTAAAGTAGAAACATTCTTTAAAAATTGTATTGGAAAATTAAATATCAGAATAGAAATAAAGAATAACAATTGAGAATTTCGACTATTTAGATTTAACTAAGAATTATTGTCAATTTAAAGAGACTCTGTACAAACGTTTCAGTAAATTTACAGAAATGTTTTGCAGTGTGGACTCATCACCCGGAGTTTTCTGTGGGTTTCTATTGAACTCGCGTGAATATAGTTTACAATCACTTATTAAAACAACCATGCAGTGTATTTGCACCTCATTTCCTAGTTCTGTATCCACACGTAGAAAATCGATCTTATTTCCTATACGCCAACATCAAAAATTAAAACCTTAGTAACTACACGAATTTTGATTCTAATGTAAATATTTTTGTCCAAAGTAAAATAAATTTTCTTTCCGCCATATGGGTAAGATCCAGTTTAAAAGAGCTTTATGATTATATTTTAGAATAGATGTAATATAAATCGTAAAGACAGATATAAAATTGCACATCATTTTAAAAATCTTTTCTAATGTTTCTTCTTTTTACTATTTTCATACAAATCATACATGTGTATTACTTACAGATGTGGCAATAAAAAAAACCAGTTATTGAAAAAAAAAAAAAAAAAAAAAAAAGTGTGTCTGATAATAAATTGAAGAATAACTACGAACTATACATAAAAATTACTATTTAGTTTTGGATTAAATGTGTTTCACTCAGATGTATATGTTTAAATCATCTTAAAATTTCCTACATCTATTATACAACTAATTGTTTTATTTCATCTAATAATTAATGCCGACATATTTTTAATTGAACGCCTTTTTAATATAAAAATCTTAATTGTGAAGCATAGTGCCAGTTGAACGTTGTAATAAACGAGCGTAGCTTTTTCAAAAAGAACAAAATCTTGAAAATAAATTCATTACTGTATGACAATAACTGTTTTATGTGAAAATTATTAAGAAAACCGACGCTAATAAGGAATTTAAATACATATATAGAGATATATATCTTTTCAGTTATTCTTAATATATATATATATAGATATAGATATGTATATATCTATATATATATATATATATATAAAGAAAAAAAAAAAGCGCACATCATATCAGTAAAGCTTTATCTCATAAGAAAAATTTCAATAGAATATCATTCCATTATTCTTTAGTTTTCTTTCAGTTTTGTTTGTGTAGTTCCCTTTTGTGATCATTAAAAGTAAAATAATTCTTCTTTTTTACTTGCAATACAGAAACACCGACGGATACATTTCTCTTAAGTATGTTTTCGATGAATTAACACAGAAAGAATGGAGACCCCAGAAGACAATAAGTGTCATTTACACAAATCTATGAAAAAAAAAAAAAAAAAAAACGGCAAATCTGAAAGAATAAACTAATAAATTAATTTTTCTCACTTCATTTCACATGCTTTACATTTTTTTTTTTTTTTTTTTTTTTTTTTTTTGTTAATGTAATTTTAAACTAGTATATTTTAGCAACCATAAGACTTTTTTCCATGTTTTCCTATGCAAATTCACTCAGTACAGATAATTTGTTAAAATTTCTTTTTATTGAAACATCTACCATGATTGAATTCAGACGATTTTCCTCTTAGAGAAATCTAGCACTAAATATGTAAAGAAAGACAGTTTTATTTTCCATAAATAACATCTTGAAAAATGCATTTTGATAACGGTTATTTCATATATCAAATTCCATATAGTTATATGCTATAGAGGTTGAGATATACCTTTCCGTCCTCGGGGAAAATTGCAGCAGAGCTGCTCCACCTATTGGCCGATATGCATCGAATCAGCAAAATGTCCCGTAATGACCTTTTCACATATAAAATGTTGTTTGATTATAAGCAATAGAACCGGCGATATAGCTTTTCATGAAAATTCGATAATCGCTGTTTAGACGCACTACCTGTCGAGAGATTGAAACTAAAAGTTGGTAGCCACTAATTTATGTCGCGGTGCATCTACATATAAAATTATATGCACTTCTGTTCATTAGTTCGTGAGATATAGTCACCTCTTAAACTGTGGTAATCGCTCTATAGTAACACCACCTCTTGAGCGATTGGCACCAAAAGTTGACAGGCACAAATAAACGTCAAGGTGCATCTACAAGTAAATTTATGCACAATTTTGGGCAGTAGTTCCTCAGATACAGTCACCAACAAAATTTTTGTCACACACACATAGACGGAACAGACAGACATTTTCTAAGATTAGACAAATCGTTTTCTGGACCTCTTAAATCCATCGAAAACCGAAAGTCAAAAAATTTCAGTACTTTTTCCTATTTAATACAGAATAAAGTAATAATTGTACATTAAAAATAAAAATAGGAATTATTTAAAAAATATATAAAATTTATATTGCTGTAATTTATATGCTACAGAAGAAATACAGTAAAAAAAAAAAAAAAAAAAAAAAAAAAAAAAAAAACGATTAGCTTCAGCTTTCAGATAAAGTATGTTTCCAATTTGTAAGTTTCAAATGATTTTAGGGTTTGTACGAATCCTCCTTTTTCCAAGGAATTTACAACCATTTTTCTCCAACAATAAACTTTTTTATGCAATATAATAAATTTATAGCTTTATTTTATGACAAAAACTGTTATTAGAATTTAGATGAAAAGCTAAAGGGTTTTACGATCCTTGTATATTTTAATGTATCCGATTTTTGTATTAAGGCTTTGTTATTTAAATTTCGATATAATTGTTGTGATTTATGTATTTTGGTTTTATTACTTTGTATTTAGATAAATAAGTCGATCATAATAATCAGTGTTGTAACAACTCGCGGAAAAAAAATCGTTTACAGATGAGTTAGTTCGTGCTGAAATTCATATCTGAGAAAATGAATCCGTCAATTCAAGTTCATTTTTTTTTTTAAAAAAGAGCGAAACTCATTAAAAGTTTATTTTTACGCAAATTTTTATGCATTTTTTTCTGAAGAAATTCTTCCCCTCTTCGAACACATTCATAGATAAATTACGAATTTTTAAATATTTTTACTTTATTCTATATTCAATAAATAAAGTATTGGATTTATGAAAATTTTCGACTTCATGTTTTCGATAGATTTAGACGTTTTGAGAAACCAGAACATAATTTGACCATTTTTAGAAAATGTCTGTCTGCCCGTCTGTGTGTGTTTGTGTAGAAAAAAAAATATTGTGGCAACTGTATCTCAGGAAGTATTGCACAGAATTTCATATAAATTTATATGTAGTTGCACATTCACATAAATTTGTGCTTATCAACTTTTAATGTCCATCATTCAATAGGTGACTCTGCTATACTGCAATTTATCCCATTTAAAGGAAGGGTATATCTCAGAAGCTACTGCACAGAATTGTATATAAAAATTATATGTCTATGCACTTTCAGATAAATTAGTACCTGTCAACATTTAGTGTGTCAACACAAATGCTCAACAGGTGGCGCTTCTAAACTGCGATTTTTACCCATTTATTTATATCTTTACTGTACAGAATTATTTATACATATATAAATATATATAAATATATTTATATAATATATTTATATAATATATTTATATATAAATATATAAATATATTATATAAATATTTAAATGTCGACGCACTTTCAGATAAATTAGAGCCTATCAACTTTTAGCGCCAGACGCTCGACAGGTGGCGCTGCTATACTGCTCATGATTATATGTGTTCTTTGTCCAAAATTCTTTAGATTCAGTTGAAAATTAAGATTTTATAGAGATTTTTAAGGTGCACGGGACTTTTAAAGACACTAACAACCAATCCAAATTGCTAGATTTCAAACTGCTATATCTCTGAAAATAATTTATTTATGAATATGAAATTTTCGTATGCTATATAATTGGATCTTATTTGTTGATTACCATTTAGAAAGAAGAAAAGTTAATTTTTAATCAATTTTTATAAAGAAATTTCTTACCATTGTATTTTTGGCATATTATTTCTTGCGCAGAGCTTATCTACATTAAAAATGTGTTTATATGCACAATTTCTTTTTTACGTTTAAGAAATATAACTGATGTTGAAAATGTCGAACCATCAAGTCAAAATGATATCATGAACTTAAATATATATATATATATATATATATATGCTTTTTTGGAAAATTTCCAATTTTTTCTCTATTAAAATTAACAGGATTAACTATAATTAGTTAACATTTGAATGAAAATTTATAGTGTTCGTCATTTTAATCATAACCACTTACAGTGCTTGTGTACAAATTTTCAAGTAATTAATTTCACTAGTTTAAAATATATCATGCGCGCAAGGTGTAATATACCAAAAATAGCAAAGTCAGAAATTTCACTATAAAAATTAATTAATAATTAACTAATTTTTTTCTAAATGGTAATCAATAAATAAGATACAGTTATAGAGTAAGTGAAAATTTCATATTCACAAACAAATTATTTTCACAGATATAGCAGTTTATAATATATCAATTTCTATTGGTTTTTATGTGTTTAAAGGCCCTGTGCCCCTTAATTGACATCCGATAATTTTTCGGGGCACATTGCATTGATATTTTCAAATTTGTGCAATGTTAAACTTATAATTTTCATATTTTACTAGATGAGGAATTATGTATATTTTTAGATCAGAGTGTAAAAACCCTTTAAAAAAAAATCGCAAATTTTAAACTGACTTTAAAAACGTTTAAAACTAGTTGGCATATGTGGACTCCGCGCAGTTCCCCATCACGTATTTGTTTACACACACTTTAATTATTGTTAAAAACTATCAAAGTAAAATTGACATATCGCATCTTGGCAAGAAAAAGCACACAACTTAAAAATGCAATATTTGAGAAGAATCAACTTATAGATGGTATAAAGAAAAAACTTGGCTATAATAAAAGTAACATGAATGCCTCTCAGATGGATGAATTGAGAGTTATAGATGCGGCATTTTTCGCGCTCATTGGGGGCATTTTATATGCATTTTTCAATAACATAAACTCAAATTTGCCATTTTAGGATGATTTCTTTGGAAATCGAAATATTCCAATCACTTCGTCTCTCTCTCTCTCTCTCTCTCTCTCTCTCTCTCTCTCTCTCTATATATATATATATATATATATATATATATATATACTATATATATATATAATCGAAATCTTATCATCATGGTAACTCCCGAAATAATGCTCCAAATCGAACCAAATTTGCACAGCGAATTTATCTTATAAATATCTTGGATAAGTTCGCTAACCAAGTGGCTCCACAATTTTGAATTCAAGTGGCGATGTATGCATAGACCATATAAGGGTCTCAATCAAGTTTATAAATTAATTTTATCTGCCATGATATTTCCAATCGCTTTTTCTCACCAAAAAATCCCTAACTCCAAACTTTCATCAAAATCGCTATGTCCAATTTCGTGTAAACCATATTTTTTCCATGCGTTGCAATTGGCCTTTAAAGGTTTAACAGCGAACGCGAAAGTTTCTGAAGATGAAAATATTTCCAATCATTTATGTACCCCTAAACTTTCATCCAAAATCTCTATATCGATTTCCGAGTAGACTCAATTTCAGCCATATGTTGAAACTGGACAATAAAGGGTTAACTGAGAAAGCAAATTTTTCTCAAGATGAGGTTAAATACCATCGTTTTAGCACCTCCCCGAAAACACTTAATCCCGAACTTTCAACAAAATCGCAATATCCATTTCTGAGTAAACTCGATTTCTGCTGTGTTTTGCAATTGACCGATAAAGGGACAACTGTTAACGCGAATTTATCTGAAGATGAGATCCAATCGTTAATTCTGATCAAAAATCCCTAACTCCAAACTTTCATCAAAATCGCCTTCTCCATTTCCATGTAAACCCAATTTCTGCCACAGGTTGCAATCGACCTTTAAAGGTTTAACTGTGAACTCGAATTTTTCTGACGATGAGAACAATTTCAGTCGTTTAAGCACCCCGAAAAGCACTTAATTCGAAACTTTCACCAAAATCCCTATAACCATTTCCGAGTAAACCCAATTTCTGCCATTTGCTGCCATTGGCCAATAAAGGGTTAACAGCGAACGCAATTTTTTCTGAAGATGAGGGTTAATCCAAGCCCGAAAAACACTTAACTACAAACTTTTTTGAAAATCGCTATATCCATTTCCGAGTAAACTCAATTTCTGCTATATGATACAATGGACCGATAAAGGGTTAACAGGAAACACGAATTTTTCTGCCTTGCGAAATTTTCAAAGTCGCATGTTTATAGTTAACGATGTTCATCCCGGCATCAAAACTGATATTTAAGTGCTGTTCTTACACCTTTATTATAATACAAATATTTCTTTTTATGCACGTTTAAGTGAAAATTTTCCCTATTCTCCCATGTTAAGAAAATCGTAAATTTCGAATAACCTGTAAAGTTTTTAAATTAGAATGTTGCAAATAAATAGGGTTCTTGCCAGTGTCATAAATAATATTTTAAAACTGGTCTGACCTCTCTGCAATCATTTGTTCGTGAGATATCGTGTAAACGGACTAACACACTAACGGACTAACACACTAACAGACACCCTACAGACGGACACCATACAAATTTTGTAATTTTCGGATTCCTCACAACTGAAAACGTATAAAAAAGTAAAAAAACTGAGGTCGAAAATTTTCACGATTGCCTAAGTTCCCCATACCTATAGAATGATGGGGAACTAAAATTTATAAAAATAGTTATTTTGAGCTGAAAAATCACAAAATTTGGTTGAAAATTTGAGATTTAAAAAGAAAACTGTAATTAGCTAAATTGATGCTCAGCCGTGCGTTGACATTTCATAATTTTCGAGTTAGCGTTTAGAGATTTTGTAGAAATATATAATTAATGTCTTAATTAATTAATTTAATTAATAATTAATTAGGTAATTATAACTTAATTGTAGGCTACGTTAATGTGTAATATATATATATGTACTAGCAGACCCGGCCACGCGTTGCTGTGGCTATGTTATACGTTGAATTATAATGTAGTAAAATATTCAATATATTAAAATTATTATTTACGAATAAAGACCATCCTTGATAACATCCTTGATCTTAGCAGACTTAGCCCGCTTCGCTGGTCCCTATTTTTAAATGATTCACTATAATTAAAGAATTCTCAAAATTGCATTAATTTTTAACATGTGAAAAAAAAAGAGAAAAAAAAAATCTGATCGGGAAAAATGTTCGACACTCATAATGAATCCATATATTATCGAAAGGAAAATGATATAAAATACAAAAAAATCTTCTCTCATTGGTGGAATAATCTGTTCGGACCCCCACTGCCTGCGGCAGTGTATACCTGCGCAAACCATGCGCACCGTTTCTTCATCCACCGTTCCCGCCCTTCTTAATAACTCTATACTTTCGAAAATATCCGCAAACGATTTATCGGGCCTTAAAACTTAATAATACTAATTTTCAAAGTTCTAACTCTTATTTCTATTATTTTGCCCCTTTGCCCTCCCCCCCTCCCACTATTCTAAATAATTTTACAAATTCGAAAATATCTACAGTTTATTTGTAGGTGTCAAAAACCTGTATGCACCAATTTGAACGATCTAACTATATTTTTATTTTTTGCCCCTCTGCCCCCCTTCCCGCCCCTCCTAATAAATTTACAAATTCGAAAATATCCGCAATCGATTTGTTGGTATCAAAAATTCTATGCACCAATTTTGAATGATCTAACTCCATTTTTATATTTTGCTCCTCTGCCCCCCCCCCTTTCCCGCTCCTCTTAATAATTTTACAAATTCAAAAATATCTGCAATCGATTTGTACGTATCAAAAACTTCTATGTACCAATTTTTAGCGATGTAACTCTATTTTTATTTTTTTGCCCCTCCGCCCCCTTACCCGCCCCTCCTAATAACTTTACACTTTCGAAAATATCCTCATTCGATTTGCAGGCCTCTAAAACCTCTCTATACCAATTTTGAACAGTCTATCTGCATTTCTTTTTCTTTTCTTTTTTTTTTTTTTTTGGTTGTTGTTGTTTGTTTGTTTGTTTGTGAAATCACGTTTTGGCCCCTCCCCCCCCCCTTTTGGGAGGCGAATTTTGCAATAAAAACTATCCTATCTCTCAAGTTGGACCAAATTGCACACAGTGTCCAAATTTCATTAAAATCGGCTCATTAGTTTAGGAGTTCATCGCGGACAAACATAATAAATTTTATATATAAAGATATATATATATATATATATATTTTATTAAATTATAAAGTTTTGATCAATGAAGCACAAATAAGTAAAAAACAGGATTAATTTCACTGTATTATCTTCATTATAATATGAATTCAATTTACACTTCAGTCTAAGTAACACGTCGCCGGCTATGCTAACACCAAAAATTTAAAAAGTGGAAATAATTGAATTATACGAAATTTATTAATAGGTTAAAAAGTTGAAGATTCTTTGTGTAGATGGCAGCACCAAATATATTTCAGCTTTCATTTCAACCCAGTCGAAAGGTATCGACATCTGTTAAGTGGAAATAATTGAATTATACGAAATTTATTAATAGGTTAAAAAGTTGAAGATTCTTTGTGTAGATGGCAGCACCAAATATATTTCAGCTTTCATTTCAACCCAGTCGAAAGGTATCGACATCTGTTAGAATCATTTGGAGTTAACAGATAATTGTGACTGTCAAATAATAACAGACAAATAATTAGCAATAAATTAAAATTGCGACTATAATTTGAGATTTAAACTATCCTATCTCTCAAGTTGGATCGAACTGCACATGGTGTGCGAAATTTATTATAATCGGTTAAGTGGTTTAGGAGTCCATTGAGGACAAACATTGTGACACGAGATTTATATATATTAAGATATATATAAAGTTTTCTTCTTTGAAACTATACACTGCACAAACAGAATTATTTGGACTCTTTCGAATCACGTTTCAAGTAATTTACATTCTACGGTATTAATGTAAATGAAAACGTACTAATCACGCTGATATAATTAATCACCGTTGCCATATTAAATGATCATTTATAAGTTCTTGTAAAGGGTATAATATTTGCCTAAATAATTCTATTCTATCCAATTCTAGGTTTGATTATGGTGTAAACTATGTTTACATTCATAGGTCAAGATGACGTACTTCAAAGTGATTGTATCTTAGAGAAGAGCAACTGAATATTAGACGGTTCAATACAGTTATCTGATATTATTACATTTCAAAGGAGCATTGCAGCTGAAGGTTTTCGCCTCACACAGCAATTTCGAGTACTATTAATAATGACTGCCGGCTTTTAAGTATAATAACTGCTTCTTAACGAAACGCAATTATAATGTAAACTAACCATAAAATAATCCAATTTATTACACGAGTTATGTATCTTGTTTCAGTTTACAAACATTTTATTTGAGATATACTAAGGAAGATATTTGGCAAAAATGTTTAAGAAATTTATGTATCTTATATATTTCAGAGAGATTTTATGAAAATATTTTTACATGAAAATAATGATTCAAACTGCAGGGCCGTGCGGCTCTGCGCTCAAAGTTGGTAGATGTGATGTGCTGGGTTCGATCCCAGGTCGCGCTCGTCGGCGTAGTCGTACGGAGTTTTCCGTGTTATTCTCCAAAACATGCGTGAATATGGGCTTGGACCCTTAGAATTACCTACACGGAGGGCACGCCCCCTCAGACCTAGGACCGTAGTGCAGTCAATCGTCATTATTCCCCACAACAGCAACATTCACATTGCATTACTCTAATAACAAATTATCCATGTGCTTTCAAAAAAGTTTTAAAAATACAATTTTTCAAAATGGTAAAACTTTTCTCTGAACTTTATGAACTTAAAATATAATAATTATAAGATAAAAAAAATTTTATAAACCATGTTTTTAAATTTTCTGCTGAATCATATAAACGCTACTGAAGGCAGCCGAGACCCCAGCAATTGGATAAACGTATTAAAAAAACTCCTTTCTATCGTCTTTTGAGCTATTATAAAAGTTTCAAATGGCTATCTAGCCGGGAAGTTAGTTAAAAGTTGATTGCAAGCTTTGTACTGGAAACGCTGCCGAAGGCAGCAGGGTCCCGAAGCAATTGTATAAAAATATTTTTAAAAAATCATTTTCACCGTATTCTGAACTATTCCGAAAGTTTCAAATGTCTAGCTAGTCAGGAAGTTAGTTATATAAAATTTCTGTTGAATCATATAAACGCTGCCGAAGGCAGTAGGGACCTGAAGCAGTTGACTAAAAGTATTAAAAAAATGTATTGTCACCGTGTTTTGAGCTAGCCTGAGAGTTTTAAATATTTAGCTAGTCGGGAAGTTAGTGAAAAATCGATTGCAAGCGTTGTACTGATAACGCTGCCGAAGGCAGCAGGAACCCGAAACTGTTGGCTAAAGGTATTAAAAAAAATGCATTTTCACCGTGTTCTGAACTATTCTGAAAGTTTCAAATGTCTAGGTAGTCGGGAAGTTAGTTAAATAAATTTTCTGTCGAATAATTTAAGCGCTGCCGAAGGCAGTGGGACCTGAAATAGTTGACTAAAATTATTAGAAAAATGTATTGTCACCGTGTTATGAGCTGTCCTGAAAGTTTCAAATGTCCAGATAATGGGAAAGTTAGTGAAAAATCGATTGCAAGCTTTGTACTGATAACGCTGCCGAAGGCAGCAGGAACCCGAAACAGTTGGCTAAATGTATTAAGAAAATGCATTTTCACCGTGTTCTGAACTATTCTGAAAGTTTCAAATGTCTAGCTAGTCGGGAAGTTAGTTAAATAAATTTTCTGTCGAACCATATAAGCGCTGCCGAAGGCAGCGGGACTTGAAATAGTTGACTAAAATTATTAGAAAAATGTATTGTCACCTGTCCTGAAAATTTCAAATATCTAGCTAGTCGGGAAGTTAGTTAAAAATCGATTGCAAGATTTGTCCCTGAGAAACACACAAACACACAAACAAACAAACAAACAATAATCGAAGTTAATAAAAACATGGTAAAAAATACATCTATACAAATGAACTATTTGTTTGTTGTAATTTTTCTTAAACAATTTATAACTGTTACCTAGATGTTTGGTAATAAAGTTAGAATCTGTTCTTAAACAAGTGGCAATTAATTATAATTTTAGATTAAATATTAACATGCAAATGTAGTAACAATGCAATAGTTTGCAAGTTTAGAAAAAAAAAATGGATAGAAAGTACTTGAAATTAAGTCTAAAAATATGTAAAAATTGAAAAAATTAACAAGAAATTTTTTTTTCGCAACATTTTCTTTTGGAAAATCTCCTTTTTTTTTTTTTTTTTTTTTTTTACACATTTAAAATTATTTCACAATCCCCCCCCCCCCCCCCAAAAAAAAAAAAAAAAAAAATTAGTAGTTATGCATGTATCTATGTCATTTTTATTTATTTTTTTTATTAAAAATATCAAATTTCGTGAAAATAACTTTAAATTTTAACTAAACGTGGAAAGCATTATTTGTGCGCTAATCGAAAAATATCATTACGTTACGTAATGAGAACATTTAAATTAGTTGCAGTGAGTGTTATATATATACATAAACACATATTCTGTTTGTATTCATGTGTTTGTACACATACTATATTTCTTTACAGCCTTCGAGTACTACATTTTTAGGCTACAGAGGCTTCATGTCATATTTCAATTCTTTGCGTCCAAAATTAAAGTAATTTTGTGTAATTAAGAATCCATTAAAAGGTCAATTAAATTTTAAAATATCTTTTATTATACTTGATATTAAGCGTTTATATTTAGTTTAAAACATGATTATTTGTCTTGAACTTTTAATTTCCTTCCTGCATTTTTCCTGAGTTGTGAGCATAACCTATTTTAAGTAACTTTTAAATTCAACTACATCTGTAGGATTTTTTCTGAACGAGGTGCCTCATCAACATTTAACAAATAGTTTTTTTTTATGCAAATAATTGAGAAGTAAATGTTTGGCATGATGTAGTATGAAATAAAAGCTATATATATGAGTGATAATATGATGTAGTTGGATCTGTCTTTCATGTGATGTTGTCAGTATTGTGATGTTTTATGGTCACAATCTTATTTAAAGCTACTTATTGTAAATGTGCATTTTAAGCTTTAAGTTTTATAAATGTAAATTTTTTATTTTTTTTCAGAGCAAGATCCAATATAAATATGGAACCCGAAGGGACAACTAAGCCCATTAATATTCGCCCACAAGTGCATAGGAAGTTTGACAAAATTAAAGCCGAAGATATAATAAGAAACATCTTGCATGACGAACTTAATGGCAAAATGTATGAAAGTGCCCAAGGCGGGGAACTGACAAAGAGGATAAGTGACCGGATTCATGAAGCAGTTCGAAAGATGCCCTGTGACTGGTATAAATTTGCAGTTGTTGTTGTGATGGGAGAGAAGTTGGGGCAAGGAGTAAAATGTGCCGGAGGATGTCTGTGGGATGACGATACTGATAATATTGCGTCTGCATCTCTTAATTTAGAAGACATGTACTGCATTGCTACAGTTTTCGCTGTTTATTGTTACCATTATGAATGACTGTAATCTGTATTACTATGTAAATGAAGTATCCTTCAGGCATGCATGTTTGTGAAGACATTCGAAGCTGACACAGTAGTTCAGTATCAGATTGTAGAAACTTAAGTATAGTGTTATCATGATGTATGTATATATATATATATATGTGTGTGTGTGTGTGTGTGTGTGCGTGTATGTGTAAGTAAGGTGATGGCAAAATTTCGTTCCGGGTATATTCAGAAGTTATTCTAAAGTATGTAATTTTCAGTTAAAAGATTCTCTTTTTATTTCATAGGATCTCTCGCTACACTAAATATATATATATTTTTAAATTTTAATGAAAATACTGTTATAACAGAGCTTTGTTATTTATTATTATTTTTTATTTATTTTTTTAATTATTTTTTTAACCTTCAATATCTATAAATTGAAAATATAAATATTATTATGAAATTCATTCCATTGTGACTAAACATTTTCAATAAATTTAGGTTAAAATGTTTTGTCACATATTTTTTTCTTTTTAATGCTTTAAAAGATGCATATCAAAAGTTTTTTCATTTCTTATGATATTAAAACCTGCTCACAAATCATAAAATATACATTGAGTATTAAATTGTTAATTAATCTCTAATTGTTCGTGCAAAAATAAAAACAAAATAACCAACGTAACATTTGTCGCAGCCTTAATATTACGTTCGTCACAAATTTTTATTTTCTGTGCTTTGATAATAAAGAATCTAGTATTCATATTTGCAAGAAACGTGAGTGATATGGCGATAAATAAGGCTGGTTTTACTATTAAAATTTTTCTACAGCAACAAGTCTAACACTGCAGCTTCTACACGTGAATTTAAGTGCGTGAAGGAGAAACAGGCTGGAAAAAAGTCATTTGACACAGTGTGTCCTGAGAAGAACGCTAAAAAAGTTCAAGGAAACAGGAGACCATCATTTAGAATTTTTAATCCCCAATATGATACTGATATGTTATTTTTGATTTTGGGTGTACTTAAAATATTTTGCAAACCCTTTTCAGTAAAAAGTTGAAAAGAGAGTGATCTAGTGCTTCTCCGCATTACAGACGAATTACTGCTGCGATGTTCGATATATCACCAACTTCTATCTGGTCCAAAAGTTTAAGAAATTTTCCGCATTTATTGTTCATACAATTCTTTGAAAAGTAATTGATTTTATCAGAAATTGTTGGCAGTAGATATAGATCATTGTCAGAATTTTGCGTTAATGTCTTTAGCACGTTGTTGATGGCTTTCCATGGAAGATTTTATAGAGATGTGAAGCTCATTTTTAGTTGAATAATACAGTAAATACGCAAAATTGTCAAACATTGGCTTCCAAGATGCCATTTGAGCTCAAAAAATTCCCTTTAATCTCCAAAAATTCCTATATTGAGTGGTTTCATTACTGATCTTTTCTTTTCTGTAGAGGAATGAAAAGTGATTCTGCAACATCTTTAGTTACTTCAGAAAAATATCTGAAAGCAGTGATATGAAGGGAGTTAGCATTCGACGTATCAGCATACAGAATAAATGATTTTAAATGTTTTACATTCAAGATGACTGCTGCTATAGCAGCGGTGCTGTAAGAGTGTTCCAAAATATTACCTAGTGTTATGTTATTTAATGGATTTTGCGGTTACAATTTTTAAGGATTTATTTATTTTTTCCTGACTCGTCAACTCCTTTTATATCACAACTAAAAGAAAAATATGACCAAATGTTGGACACTTTTGTTGTTTCTTAATTGTAACAGCGATGGTGTCTTTCTAAAACAACAAGATGGAACTGTGATGGGTGACATGTATATAATATCACTTCTTATGATTTTTTTTTTTTTTTTTTTTAAGACTATCGTTTAAGGCTACTGGTTGTTTCCTAGTGAAATGGATCCTGTAGAAATGAATAAAGGTTTTCTACAAAAGCGCCACAGAACAGGCGTTTAAAAGTGATAAGTACAACACTTTGTATAAACACCATGAAATGCAAGAACTCATAGCAACTGTTTCGGGTCGAAAAAAGACACGACCCTTTGCCAGACGAACAAAGAAGGCACGAGTGATGCAAACAAACAAAACAGCGTTGCCACTTTGTTTGCAGCACTAGTAAGTTCTTTTATTAGATTTTTTTTTTTTTTTTTTTTTTTGATAAAAAGGGGAAAGGAGAGTGATCTAGTGCTTCTTAGCAAAATAGATATTTTTTTGTTTTCAGTACTTGTCGTACAAGTTCAAAAATACAACATTTTATTTACGTAGAACTTGTTTGTAGAATTTTAATAGAAAATAAAATTTAATAGGGGGAAAAAAAAAAGAAAGAAAGAAAGAAAAAGAAGAGCATAATTTTAAAGTCATGCAGAAAGTATTGAGGAAATGAATAATAATAATAATAAAAAATGTTATTTATGAAAAATAAAAGATGATTAAAGAACTTTTGTATAAACCAAATTAGCTTTATGTTTAAATAAATAAAATATATAAAGAATATTTTAAGCTTTTTGTTGAAAATTTTAACGAATGAATTCTACAAAAAAAATATTTAACGATTTTTGACATTAAAATAAGGAAAAAAAAGTAATGTTTTTTTTATTCTTATACGAGTTTGCAACCCAGGCGTTAATTTATTTACATAACAGTTTTCCTTTTTATAGCTTTTAATGGATTCATGAATGCATCAATTTCAAATGATTATTCAAACATACTTATATTTATATTTTTGAAAATTGTAAAAAAAAACCAAAAGTTATTAAATATGCAAAAAGTTTAAAGAATATGTATGTAAACAAAGCACAAAAAAAAAAAAAAAAAAGATTCATAAAATTTATAAAAATATTTTAATTTTAGCAAAAGTAATATTTTGATAATTAGAAACGGACATTTTAGACGTGTTTTACTGCATCTTTAATTAGGAAAACCATAATTTGTTAATTATTATCATTTTACTGGCTATTTTTTTTTTTTTTTTACAATAAATTAAACTTAAAAAAAAAAAAAAAAAAAAAAAAAGATTCATAAAATTTATAAAAATATTTTAATTTTAGCAAAAGTAATATTTTGATAATTAGAAACGGACATTTTAGACGTGTTTTACTGCATCTTTAATTAGGAAAACCATAATTTGTTAATTATTATCATTTTACTGGCTATTTTTTTTTTTTTTTAACAATAAATTAAACTTAAAAAAAAAAAAAAAAAAAAAAAAAAAAGTCGTACATGCTTTTTATTATTCTCTTTGCGCGTCAGTGTTTCGAAATATTTTTTATGCTTTTTCACGATTCAGTAGATCTTTCGGAATTTTCTCAGAAAAAAAATAAAAAAAACACATCCTGTTATTTGAAAGTGGAATCATAAAATAACCTTTAAAGCACACCATTTATCATTCTGAGCATCCTTTCTAGTTTTATGATGCGGTACATCACAGATAATATCTTGTCTCATTATTACTATTTTTTCCCCTTCTGTGCATAAACTTTGGAAGCGTGAAACGGTATTTGAAATTTGTTCGCTGTTTATCGCAAAAAAAATAAATAAATTATTCGACATTACGGAAGTTCGATAAATATCTGTTTTCTTTTTCGATCATTAAATATCACTCCATAAAAAATTTAACTGAATGCGTATACTGTTAAAATAAATAAATAAAGATAGATAGATAGAATATAAAAGAAAACTCATTAAAAAGATTTCATAACTTGTTAATTACATAATTTACATTACTAAAGGGAAATAAAAAGTCTCTCTTCTTCACTGTGGTATATGTTGAAAATATTTCGAATTCATGCGCAAAATACAAATAACAGCGCATTTATCGTCTTATAAATGAGAAAGTGTAAATTCGTGTTTTAAAATGTAAGAATCTACCAAAATCAGAGTGATTTTTAGTAGGAATGGCTTTTGGTAAAGTAACTTCCCTGCCCAAAACATTAAATTTAATTTCTAGTATTGATCCAAAATTTAAGTTAATTAAAACTTTAAATTAAAATACGCTTTACCTAAAAATCAAGAACTTTGCTTGTTCCCATAGGAAGCATAATTTTTATATCCTACATTTAAAGCCATAGGGAACAATTATGAAGGGAAGCGTGGAACACCCATTTTCTTAAGTAATAATTTGGAATAGGGCAGTATTTTTACAGATGGTAATGGATAATTGCAATAAACAATCTATTTTGAATTTAGTATTGAAAATAAACAATACTGAAAAAGTTATTAATCTCACAAAATAAATAAATAAAATAATAAAATAAATAATAATGAAAAAAAAAAAAAAACCCTCAAATAGTAGGGAATAGTTGGAAATCCATATTATCCGAATCGCCAATAAATCAATTTTAACTCCCTGTTGGTAGAAATAATTTCATGTGAATAAGACGAGCAATTAACTCAACTTCCCTCCTGAAAATAAAACATAAAAGGATTCACTCATTTAACAACTTCGTAAATTGAATTATAGAATTCGTAATACTTACCTCAAAAGGGAAAAAAAAAAAGAATCTTGATAAGTCGTATAATACAAAAAGTACTCGTCGCACTGACACAGTGTAAACTACCGTTTGTATCTGACACAGATTATTATACAGATAGGACACTCCCGTATATTCTTCGGTAACCAAAATTTGACTGCAACGACCCTATTGTCAACGATTGTAAGTTTCTCGAGCTCTCCAGCTTACGCAATCGCTCGTCTTATTTTTATTGTATCTATGTTCGTATCGTAATGTTAGTGCAACGTTAAACCCAACATCCAACCAACTAACTATTGTAATGATGTTTACGTTTGGCAACTTTGTTATTGTTTACGAACTTGATTGTCGAAAGCAATTTATTTTAAGAAGCAAGTAATAAATATTAAAGAAATAAATTTCGAAAATATACATAAATCTATAATATTTTTTTTCATTTTAAAAGCATTTTGTGTTATTTAAACCAAGCAATGTTAAATATTTAAGATTTCACAGTGCTATTTCAGAGTTACAGTTTATTATTTTAATCTGTACTTGAATAAGAATATGTTTGGCAAAATATATTTTAAAACATAATAAAAATTAATTTTATTTCTTAGAAGAATAGCTGTGAACGTTTTTATTATGATTTTGTGAATTCAAAAATAATAAAATATGAAGAAAAAGAAAACTTCAAATACTAACCTGCTACTAACTAATCGCGAAAGAAAAAAACAATGTTCCATCAAAGATGCTAATCATGTAGACTTCACATATGCAGTTTCCCCCTATTGACACTAGTGGTGCCACTATATTTCCGGTTCGCGTTTTAGCTTCACTGTCCTATTTGTATTGTAATCTGTGGCATCTGAAATCCAGAAAAAACGTTTGACGTGCTTCCGATAGTTTACAGCACCGTATATGTGAAATATTTTAACGGTATCCCATTTTACTCCACTATTCCATATTCCCCACCGTTCCTGTATATACAAAGCAAATATATTTTTATTTTGCCCTACAGGGGGCAACTTTTTATTTTGCCCTGCAGGGGGCAACCTTGTAGGGACTTTAACGTCCCTACAGGGAAAGAAAAAAAAAAAAAAAAGATGAGACTTTTATATGTGGGTAATTTTCTCGCCTGCATTTTAAAATAAGATCACCTTATTCGTAAATAGATTACGTTTTACAAGTTACAAACCAAAAATATTAAATACAAAATGGGATATTAAAAATACTAAATTTTTATTATTATTTAAAAATATTATATATATGTGTACTTATTTAATTTTATAATAATTAGTATATATTTTTACAATTAAGTAAGGTGTTTTATAATAAAATATTTGTAAAATCCACTAAAATCACTTCAGACCTTTTTCTCTGTAACAAACTTATCTATTACTACATTAAATAAATTCAGAAAAAAAAAAAGCACCATTGATATTTAAGCCCATTTCTAGTTCTGGGGGTCACCGAAGCGGGAGAGCCATCCCTTCCGTGGAGGATCAAAATTGCGATGGCATGTCTCCGGACTACCTCTAGGGGTGAGTCCCAGACCGTCGCCAATTGCCCATCTGCGCAGCACTAGTGCGACGTAAAACCCAACCAACCAACCCATTTCTAGTTATTCAAAAACGCATTTAATATATACTTATTTGTTATTGCGATGTATTCTTAACATTATTACTGACGAAAACGAGAATCAGTGTTTGGCATCTTCGTAAGAGTGCTTATAAAATCTAGAGAAGTAACATAAGCTTTTTTTCTTATAACAGTCATATTTATTAGTAAATTATTTTTCTGCTAAAATTATTATTAATTTATTATTAATTACTATAAAATAATTACAAATTGGAAAAAATCCTTTGAGTGTGATACATAAACAACTTTTTCATTTTTTTGAATATTATGTTCTATATGCTATTTGTGAACGCGCTAAGTGTTAATCGACGTGAACGAAATATGAAACGACAATGTTTTGTATTTTGATAAAAGAAGTCATAAATCTCGAGAAAAGCGTTTTCAAACATTTTCCTTTATATCTACATTATTATAGTATACAGTGGTTAGTAATTTATTAGAATAAAAAATACATTTAAAAAGTACGAAGTTGAACTATTGAAGTGCACGAAATTCATGTGTGTTTAAACGATTCTTTCAAACACTTTTAAAAATTATTAATTTGTGCGTGTTTGTTAAACTCAACAGTGTTAGAGTATGTGAACGGTGTAAACTGGAGTCGGGTTTTGAAATTATAGTGTTCGAAATCGAGTGAAGTAGCATGAAACTTTTTCTTTATGAAAGCCTTATCTGATAATAAACTAATTTACTGTAATAAAGTAACACTTTAAGAAAAGGCATCATTGACAATTCACGTTATTACTACAGATATTGTCTGATAAAGTAAAATAACAAAAAAATATTGGATTCTTAAGATTTTCTACAAATAATGATAAATAACAGAGATAAGTGTTTCCCAAAAAGGAATTTTTTTCTCATTTCCTTTGTAAATATATTTATCCAATTACTAATCTTTCTTTTCCTTTTTTTTTTTTTTTTTTTTTTTTTTTTTTTTTCTGGTAGCGATCGCTTAAGTTTCAGAGAAACAATACATGAAAAAAAAAATGTCTTCTTTGTAGCATGTAAAAAAAATTGAAGAAATAATTAAAAAAAAGAAAAGAAAAGAAACTTATTACTCTTGAGAGAATTCTTGAACAAATAATATATGGGAATTGTAGAGAACAAAGAAAAAACTTTTCTCATAAGATCACAAAGTTTATTCTTAAGAAAGCAAAATTTCTGATTGAAAAAAAAAAAATCTGAAATGACATTACAAATTTTATTAATTTTGAATCTTAGATAAAAATATTTTTCTACACGATTTATTTATGTGTTTGTTTATGGCAGACATTGCACATGGGTCCCACGTTTTTTTATTGCAAAAATAAATCACAAATGAAAAAAATAGCAAAATAATAGCATAGTGTTTTTTTCGATATTTTTTAAACGAAAGCTAAAATCGGTAAAGATCAGTTATTTGCCACTGAGTAATGATATATGTACACATATATTTATGAACACTGCTATTTTAAATAATAAATAAAAAAGTAATAATAGTCTTATAAGCTTATTTCAAAATTATTACGGGAAAAAGTATTTACTCATACGACCTGTCTACTTATTATGCGTTTGATAAGTGTAAAGTAAGGAATTAAATTAAATATCTATTGTAACAAAAAATACTCTGCATATTCATGAAAATACAATAAGTTCAGTCATAAAGATTAAATCAAAGATTCTAGCCATAAACTGGATAAATGTTTTTTAACAGAACAAATTATTTAAAAAAATTCCTAATCGGAATTTTTACACTATTCATTGTTAGCTAGATTAACTCAGTCTAGTTAGCACTGAATAGACTGGTTAGACAGGGCAAAGTTTACTGTATTTATTAAACTAGCATTATATTCATTACAGATTATTTCAAGGTATATATATATCTGTATATATATATAAATTACGTGTCACGATGTTTGTCCGGGGTAAACTCCTAAACTAAGGAACCGATTTTAATGAAATTTTGCACACTGTGTGCAATTTGGTCCAACTTGAGAGATAGGATAGTTTTTATCTCAATTTATTGTCACAATATTGTTTTATTGCAATTATTTGTTAATTATAGACCTTTATTAAAGTTGCTCCAAAATATCTGTGAGTTCTATTAATTTAATTGTTGCCAAAAAAAAAAAAAAAAAAAAAAAAAAAAATATGAGTTCATTTTCTTTCGACATAAAAATAAATACATTTAATCAAACGTGAACGTTAAAAAATTATAAAAAGTTAAATTATGCATCTTACGAAAATTGACGTCATAATCAATTTAAAGATTTTATACACATTGACAAAGTGCTAATGTAGTTCTATCATAGATATAGTAATATATATAGATCTCTCATCCCCATGTTATCGTACAAAGATTTTTGATGCCGAAAAAAAAAAAAATAAATAAATAAAAGCTTTGGAAACAGCCATTAAGTGGTATTGAAAAAAAAAAAAAAAAAAAAAAAAAAAAGAAAGAAAGAAATATGAATTTGAAACTGTATCTGGAGTCTTCCATTCCCCTTTAGCAAATAAATTATTCATAAATTTTATTTGCTAAAATATTAGTATGTATTCCCGTGTGTATTTAATCGGGGAAAGACGGCCATATTTTGGTAAAAACGTCGTCTTTTCCCAAATGAAAAGGAATAATTTTTTTTCTCCCCAATGATCACTCTATTCTATATATGCTATACTATATCTATGAGTTCTATACGCAAGCGAAGTGTGACTCACTGACCGTCTGTGCAGCCAAGAAAAGGATTTCCTATGTTAATTGCCCACTGGATTTTTTGTAAGAAATTATTAAAAATCGAGGAAATTTATTTCCCGATTTTAATCCTTATATTTGGGTATAGATATGTATTAGTTATCGCGGGTGTTAGATTGAATTATTTTGCTGTCAAATTGACAAAATTTCAATTTTAAATTTCAAAACTCTGTCGCCCTTGGCTTTTATTATTATTATTATTATTATTTGGCGATCAAAAGCGTAACACGAAAATATACATGCCAGATGTATGCATTGTACGAAATGTAATATGTATTATTCATTGTACGTATGTATGACATGTAATATGTATTGTACGAAATATTGTTTCATATTATTCATTACTCTTTTAATATAAGTTGTTAAAACAACCACGATTTTTGAAAGGAATTAAATATTTTCGCCAGATAATTTGGCGATATTCTTTTTTTTTCGCCAAGGATGACAGAAATGAAATCTATTCCGCTGCAAAATATTAGTATCTTACATCAGATATTTTATTTAGACATTTGAAAACAAATTTGACTTCAAACTATGATAGAATATTTATCATTTTCCTTTTAATTAGTATATTATTGGTATATTAAAATTTAAAAGCATGGTATATAAAAAGTTTTTTTTTTTTTTTTTTATCTTATAATTATTCTTATCTTAATCCTCAATGTTTTCCATCTTTATTAACTTGAATTTACTATTAAAATTTTAACATACTCAAAAACTTCTCATCACTTCGTTAAAATACACTAAACTTTTCCAAAATCTTTTTCTATTTAAAATGATACATGTATTTACTTTAAATGTCCAATATTTCATAAGATTTCCAATTTTAAAGTTTTAAAATATTTATCAAATTTACTTATTTTTCTGGTTTAGCCTTATTGTTTTCCTTTTTATAACTACAGCTGTTGCCCTCTTTAAAATATTTAAAATGATGAGGTCATTTTATAGTAAAATTATCCATTATAGCATATATTATATTTCACTCCTCCATAAAAATTGATTTTAAAATCGTCTGTTTCTTTTATACTTTTATTTTAATAGAATTTTAATAGAATTTAATTTATATATTAGTCATTTTAGCAATTTTATCCAAAGTAGCATTAGAAATAATATATATCACTTCTCCATTAAAATTTATAGGACCCTATAATAAAATTAATTTGTGCTTAATATCAACGCTACGAAAATTTTTATCAATCGCTTTCAAATTTTGACCTAAGTTTCAAATCTCAACCCTGTGGGTTTTTACATCGGCTACAACGTTTTCGTCTTTGTTCGTAAATAATAATTTGACTGTACTAATTAGTTTACAGCCGTATAATTCAACGTATAACTTAGTCACAGCAACGCGTGGCCGGGTTAGAGTCCTGCGCGGGTCGGGTTTTACCCGACCCGAACCCGACAGATGAATTTTAAATCAACCCGAAACCCGACCCGAACCCGACAAAAAAAATATCATCAACCCGAAACCTGACCCGAACCCGACAAAAAAATTTTCATCAACCCGAAAACCGACCCGAACCCGCAACAGTGAATTTTTTGCGACCCGAACCCGACCCGAAACCCGACTTATCTAACCCGAACCCGACCCGAAACCCGAAAAATAAATCAACATTACTTATTCATCTAAAAATCATGCAAAACAACGTAAAATGATATAACATGATATAAAATAAAGTAAATTTTCATTGTTACACTATTGGTAAATTATGAAAAAAAAAAAACTAGTATGTTGTGGTCACCACAAGACATTCTTCTACATTTTTCTGTCAAATTCACTAAGTGCGAATAATTTATTAAAACTATTACTAAAAAGTTTAACGTGATGAATGCAAATAATTTTCATCTTAGGGAAATCTAACACTAAATATCCAAAGAGAGACAGTTTTATCGTCTATAAATAACTTCTTAAACAATGCATTTTTATAATGGTTATCTCACATATCATGGTTTGTACAGTTATATGGCATGGAAGTTGAGATATAGCCATCCTGTTATCGATGAAATTTGCAGTATAACAACGCCACCTATTGGCCGACAAGCATTCAAACTGAGTCAGCATAATGTCTAATAATCTCGCCTTCTCACATATTAAGTTTTGTTTGATGAAACACAACAGAACACGAGATATAGCTTTCCTTGTAGTTGTAGAAATCGCTAAGTAGCAGCGCCATCTGTTGAGCGGTTTACACCAAAAGTTGACAGGCGCTAATATATATTAAATGGCACCTACATACAAATTTATATGAAATTATGTGCAGTAGTTCTTGAGATATTGCCTTTCCTTAAATTGCGGAAATCGCTGTGTAGCAGCGCCACTTGTTGGCTGATAGGCATTCAAATTGAATCAGCATAATATCTCATATTGGTCTTCTCACATATCAAGTTTTGTTGGATTATACGCAACAGAACCTGAGATATAGCCTCCTCTGAAATTGCAGAAATCGCTGTATAGCAGTGCCACCCGTCGAGCGGTTGACACCAAAAGTTGATAGAATCTAATACTTTCTTCTACTAAATATAGAAGAAAGGTTTAAAAAAAAAAAAAAAAAAAAAAAAAAAAAATCAATTTCCAGAATGCAAATACGAGGTTATACTGTATTTCTATTTCTTTAATTTATATATTAACAACAGTCGAGAAAGATTTATAATACTTTTCTAATTTTCATACAATTTCTACATAAGATACATATTAGTTCCGTTGAAGAAAAGAAAACAGATCCAGATACAAATACGGATCTATTTTTCAGATACGAATAGGGAGCTCCGGTACATGTCTGCCCACCAGCAGCCGAGCGGTTCTGCGCTCGAAGCTGGTATATGGGAGGTTTCGGATTCGCTCCCAGGTCGCGTTCATCGGCTTAACCGTTCGGAGTTTTCCGTGGTTTCCTCCGAAACACGCGTAAATACGGGCTAGGACCTCCTTACGAAGACTCAAACGGAGGGAAATCCCCTATAGGCCTAGGACACATCTGGAGTCAATCGGCCTTAAATCCTCCAACCAACCAACCAACCAACCGATACATGTCTAGTATGTGCAGAATGCTTAAATTAGATACATAGTTGTAAACATGCCTATCAATTTATGTTTATAATTGTAAAAAATATTTTGAAAGGTGTTCTCAAGTCGACCCGACTTGTTGAAATCCAAATCCGACCCGACCCCGAACCCGACCCGCACGAAAAAATGATCAGTCAACCCGACCCGAACCCGACCCGCAAGAGAAAAATTTCTGTCAACCCGACCCGAACCCGACCCGCGGGTCGGGTCGGGTTCGGGTAAAATCGGGTTACCCGACCCGATGCAGGACTCTAGGCTGGGTCTGCTAGTATATATATATATATATATAAAAATATAATATATATAATGATCCTCATCTGTCATGAACGAATCCGGTTAGTACCGCTTCAAAACAGAAACTTTTGGCAGCCATTTTTTTTTCCGTTTGTTCAACTCACTGAGCTGGTTCAACTTACGGAAACATACATATAATATGTTTTGTATCGCACGTATTCTTATTTATTTTCACTAAAACCTTGAAAAACTATTCAATTGTAATGTTTAAAGATCTAAACTAAATATAATGGATCACTGGCTATTATAAACATGAATCTATAAATAGAATTATGTAACTTCATGATTGTAAGCAACGGAATACCAAATAAAAACAAACCAAAACTGTTGCCATTCAGAAAATACAAATTCCAAATGGATTCCGAATGAACTTCGAACGAATTCCTTTGACTGTTTCTACGAAAAAAAAAAAAAAAAAAACGCTTAAAGTATTTCTAAAACATATTAAAGCCTTAAAACTCTTAAAATATTTGTAAAAGCATATTAAAGTCTTTAAATATTTTTATCAAGCTTCATTGTTTGTATACATTGTAAGGTATGATTGGCGTGGAGTTCAGTACGTAAATGACGCCAGTTGATTTTAGTTTTGAAATTAGTGTAAATTTATAGTTGGGATAGAATGTTTGGTTGGGCAAGTAAAGGTCACCAGTTGAAATGAGTATTGAAAGTAGAGTAGTATAAGGTGATAATGTCGAGTCAAGATAAAATGTTCGGTTGAGAATGAGAAAGTCCCTAGCTGGATACCGGATATTTTGGCGATGTTGCAGGTGGGATAGCTGGTTGGAAGTATCGAGTAGAGTTGAATTTGGGTTAGCATGGAGTGTCTGTAATTATTGGATAGATAATTAGAAAATACGCAAGCAAAGTGATGACGTCACTGGCCGGCAGTGGATGCAAAAAAAAAAGATTTCCTATGTTAATCGCCCATCCGCGTTTGTAATGATCGATAGATGCCGCTTTCTCAACTGCAGTTGTTAGTAAATATTGCCAAGTGTAATAATTGCCACGTGCATTTATTATTGCGCTTTCTTGTTGTTCTATCATTGTTTCAGCGTGAAAGCTATCAGTGGCATGATAATTTCACCTTAGCCCACCAGAGGGCGAGCATTTCATTACAATCGCGGATTGGATTTTTTGTAAAAAATTATTAAAAATTGAGGCAAATTATTTTCCGATTTTAATCCCCATATTTCGGTATCTGCATGCGTTAGATTAAGTTGTTTTTGCTGTAAAATAGATAAAATTTAATTTTTAAATTTCAAAACTCTAGAAAAAAAATGGCAAACTTCCATATTTGATTCAAAACATAAACATTTCATTTCAAAGGATGATATTTACACAATAAATATCCAACTAAAATACTAATTAAAAGGAAAATGATAAATATTCTATCATAATTTGAAGTCAAATTTGTGATAAAGTGTCTGATATAAGATACTCATATGTTGCAGCGGAATAGATTTAATATATATCTCATCCTTGGCGGAAAAAAAAAATATCGCCAAATTATTTTGGCGAACATATTTAATTCCTTTCAAAAATCATGGTTATTTTAACAACTTATATTAAGAGAGCGATGAATTATTTGAAACAATATTTCGTACAATACATATTACGAAAATAAACATCTGTCATGTATATTTTCGTATTATGTTTTTAATCGCCAAATACAAAAAACGCCAAAGATGACCACAGTTTTGAAACTTAAAATCTTGTCAATTTAACAGCAAAATAACTCAATCTAACACATGGATACGATAGCATATCTATACCCAAATACAGGTATTAAAATCGGGAAATAATTTTTCTCGATTTTTAATAATTTTTTACAAAAAATCCAATGGACGATTAACATAGGGAATCTTTTTCTTGCATCCACGGAAGGTCAGTGACGTCACACTTCGCTTGCGTATTTGAAAACAGGATCTTCGATAGTCTTAAAAAAAAAGTATTTTGGTAAAATGAAGTGAATAGTTTTTTACTTTCTCTTACCCATAGGGAAACGTGGGTTTTTGTTATACTTACATGTTCTGAGTTCCCCTGAATACGAAAATCATGTTTTTAGCGAATGGTCTCTGTGTGTGTGTGTGTGTCTGTCTGTGTGTCTGGATGTCTGTGTGTCTGTTATCAGCATATCTCAAGAACAAATAGTAGCAGAAAATCCAAACTCGGTATTCTAAATGTGTATCCTATAGGGATGCTACAGTAAGATTTCGTTGAGATGAAGCAAATGGTTCGTGTACAGGGACATTCAAAAGTATTTAACTACATTACGTCTATGGGGGAAATTGCAGGTAAGTAGAATTTAACATCTATAGACTGCGCTAGACCAAATAAAACGAATATATATTTTTTGTAATAGAGATAATCAACTGGGAATTTTTTTTTTTTTGTCTATGTAGGAGCCTCGCCGCCCCCCCCCCCTCGAGGGGAGTAAATTTTCATAAATGGGTATCTTTCAAAAGAGCTCGACAATACCTTAAAAACGAATGGTTGAACCATCGATCTGCGATAATTTAAAATAAAGTTATTAATTCTTTTCAATTTTAACAAAAAAAAAAAAAATTTTTTTTTTTTTTTTTTTTTTTTTTTTTTTTTTTACTTTAATATTGAGAATAAATTCTTTTTTTTTTTTTTTTTTTTTTTTTTTGGATATTTAGTGTTATACTACTTCTCTAATATGGAAATCGTCTGTATTATCATACAAGATAATTTTTTTTAACAATAATTTTAATAAATAATTTTTTAAAAACAGAATTTTTTTTTTAATAACCGAATTAAATTCTGTATAAATGTAGGTGCATTAATGAAACGAGGGGTTGAGGAGGGCCAGAGCTAATTATCATATAAAACTCTTCCGAAGCCTAATTTGAATTGTTCAACATAGGTTTACATAACAGTACTCGTTATCTTACCTGTTAATCTCCAACCTGTACTTATAGTATTAAATTTCAGGGTAAGAGAAAGTCGTGTGAGTGACACACCAGATTATTCTTATTATGAGGACTTTAAATAGATCACTTAACGGAACACTGGGATGTGTTGTTGCTGTTGTGGTTGTCGGGCCTATATTTTTTGTCAACGAGCAGTTTTTTTATTGTCATTCATATTTATTGATCGGGTAGAATTTTTTTAATTTCAGAACGAAAATTATAAAATATCGAAACACATTTGATTTATAAACAAAAATTGAAATTACATTTAAATGATCACGTGGTAATCTTCATGTTCTAAACATTGTTTTCAAGATTTATTGTTCACATTCCGTCATTTTTGACGGGGTTATATACTAGTATATATATATCGTAATAAAATTTAACCTTAAAATTTAGCAATTAACAGATTCAAAACAATGAAAACACAACAAAATTAAAACTGATTTTAACTAATAGGTAACACTGACACAAAAATGTTGCGATACAGATTAAGCACCAATAAGAGACAAAAACAATTTAAATTACTTACTCCGACACGAATGATAATAATAAAAAAAGGACCATTAAACTTAATGACAGAGAAAATAACTAAAGGACCACAGAAATAGTAATTGGATAAAAAATTCTTAAAATTAGAAGTAAAAACTCGTCAGGAGGCATGTACTTCATAAAGCTGGGAAAGCTGCATCGATTTCGTAAAACAATATAGCTAATCATAGCAATTTATATTGTTCCAGCCCCGATCGAGGCAGCAAAACAAATTTGAATGAGAAATTAAATAAATCATTAAATCAAATCATCAAGTAATCCATAGAGAAAACTAGAAAAAAAGCAGAGTAGCCACATGTAAAACTTTTACACAAACTGGAGAATAGGAAATGCCAAAATATTATACAAATTATTGACATTAAAAATAAAAGCATTGCAAACATCGATTAATCGATAAAGAATGAACGTCTGAGCTGTTTCATTAACGATTAAATTCACCGAGTAATTATTTATTGACATATATATCTATATATATCTTTTTTATCCTTTGATAGCCCTTATTTTTGGAAATATGTTTTTAGGATAAATAAGGTATATAAGTTAAATGAATACAAGATTTTGTCTTAATACGAAATCTTTGAATGCATGTAGTATACTCTTCAGTTCTGCGATGAAGTGTCAAAATAAGATGGTATCGTACAGGCTATTTTGTGCCCTTTTCAAACCATTACCATCTTTGAGTGTAACAGGGACGAGGCTTTAAGTTAAAATAATAAATTAGTTTATATAGCCTGTATATTTTATACCAAGGGCAGTCAAACTTTTTGTACCTACCGCTCATATTTGCATGTATGTTAGTTGTAATATTTTTTAACCCCCAACTCATTCCACAAAAATGGTGATTTATAAAGTAAAGAAGTAAATTTATTTTATAAAATTTACTAATAAGAGTTATAGCAAGTTAAAATGCATAGTGATAAAGCATTTTCCCATTTCAATGTTTTTAAAAAGTCAACTGAATTTATATGACGGAAAGTGCTTCAGTATCGGACAAAACCCCTGTCGCATTCCATAAAATTTAGAACGTCTATCAGTGGGTGGTAGGGACCGAGTTGAGTACCACTGATTTATACGATTTTTAGTGAAAAGTTCTCGAAAACTTAAGAAGTGCTATAAAAATCTTTCCTAGTGAGTTAGAATTTATTTTGCGTTTTCAAAGGTATTTCCAAACACTATACTATGCCTTAACGTAATATCACCGACAAATATTTGTATACGTAGATCGTACCATCCTGCAGGTATTTTTAGAAGAATTATCGATTACGAAAGCTTGTCTTAGTGCACATGCTTTTACAAAGGTATTCAGTATTCTATTGCTCATTAAAAAAAAAAAAAAAAAAGAATAATTCATTTTAATCTTATTTATTTAATCTTTTTACTTTCTCTTACCCATAAGGTAGAGAAAGTATTGTTTTTGGGTCAAATTTTCGAACGCGAGATTTTGTTATATTTACACGTTTTGAGGTCCCTTGAATACGAAAATCATGTTTTTAGCAAATGGTCTGTCTGTCTGTGTGTCTGTGTGTGTGTCTATGTGACTGTGTGTCTCTGTGTGTGTCTGTCTGTTATCAGCATATCTCAAAAACAAATTATGGCAGAAAGTTCAAACTTGGTATTCTAAATGTGTATCATATAGGGATGCTACAGCAAGCTTTTCGTTAAGATCAAGCAAATGGTTCGTGTACAGGGACAATCAAGAGAATTCTAATGCATTACGTCTATGGGGGAAATTGCAGGTAAGTAGAGTTTAACGTCTATAGACTGCACTAAACCAAATGAAACGAACATATATTTTTTGTAATAGAGATAGTTAACTGGGAAAAAAATTTTGCGTATGTAGGAGCCTCGCCTCCCCCCTGGGGGGGGGGGTCCCCCCTCGAGGGGAGTAAATTTTCATGATGGGTATCATTCAAAAGAGCTTGCGAATACCTTTAAAACGAATGGTTGAACTATAAATCTGTGATAATTTAAAACAAAGTTATAGATTTTTTTTAATTTTAACGAAAAAAAAACTTAGAAAAAAAAAATCGTATTTTTTTTTTTTTTTTTTTTTTTTTTTTTTTTTTTTAAATATTGAGAGTAAAATGGACTTTTTTTTGGATATTTAGTGTTACACTACCTCTCTATTATGAAAATCTTCTGCATTATCATAAAAAATAATTTTTTTAAATAATAATTTTAATAAATTATTTTTTAAAAACAGAATTATTTTTTAATAACCGAATTAAATTCTATATAAATGTAGGTGCATTAATGAAACGGGGGTTGAGGGGGGCGGTAGCCCCCCTCACACAGAACTAATTATCATATAAAACTCTTCTGAAGCCTAATATGAATTGTTTAGCATAGGTTTACATGACAGTTCTCGTTATCTTACCTCTTAATCTGCAACCTGTATTTATAGTATTAAATTTCAGGGTAAGAGAAAGTCGTGTGAGTGACACACCAGATTATTTTCATTATCAACTGCTAATTGCAGATATGGATCAGAGACTGGATATGGAGTTCATGTTTTTTAGCACTGATTGGATTTCTTTCCAAGAAAGATTTTATGGGAAATTAAAACTGATTCTCATTTAAATATGATTCAGTAAATACGGTTAATTGTTGAATATTGGGCTTTTACTCGCCGAGGATAACGCAACCAATTCTACGGCACACCCTGTATTTACTCTCGTCCAAAGTGCTGTTGCTTTACCAAATGTTTTTTTTTTTTTCTTTTTTAAATCGCGGAGTTCTCTCTATTTCAAGATATGATATATGTAATTTTTTAATTTGAAGGTACACAAAATCTCTTGTGAATCGTGAAGATGTCTCCGAACTTAGTGGGTCATAATATGGAATCTAAACTTGATTTTGTACCCCTTGCGATAGCCATACTACACTGTACAACTAAATTAGATGCAACATTATTAAAATAAAATGGCATTAATTTGTTGCGTTATAATTACACCTTCTTTTAAATTGTTAGATTTAGTTTTGTAAAGCATCCTCTATCGCTGTTTTTTTATTTGTTTTCCTTATACCATTTTCTTTACTCATTTTTCAATACTCTGTAAAAAATGAACATGCTAGATTACATCACAACGTGCGGGTAAAAAAATCATCATCACCATGTGCCGTAAATTTTAAGTGTATTGTAAATAAACACGTGCTTGAATCTTCAAAGAGGGTGTTGTAATTTTACAACACGCTGTGTTGTATTTTTTTTAATGTATTTATTTTAAGCTATATGTGTTTTAATTTTTATATCTTTTAAAGTTATATTTGTTTTAATTTGTTTTATTTATTTCATCTTTTTTATTCTGTCAATATAAGTTTGAAGTTGTTATGCATTTTAATAGAAAATATAATATGTATAATAACTTTCAATAAATTCTATTTTATAATGTAATATTAGAATTATAATACAGTAACGATTTCTTTTCCACGTAAAAATATTTAACCATTTAAATAAATAAATAAAAAAAAGTCTTATATTGCTGATTCTATTTTAAAAATAATTATGTATCAATTTTTAATCCGCTAAAGAAATATTAAATTAGTCAAATCACAGGCATTATTTAATAAGTACTTCAAATATTCATTTTTTCTCCCAGTAAGTAATAGTAATTTAAATCATTTTTAAAATAAATTAGTTTGAAAAAGTTGTTGTTTAGTAGATTTATTTCGGGAGGAAATAATTTCTGTGTTAACTTTTACTACTTATAATTTAAAATGGAGTTTCATGAGAGAGAGCTTTTAATTAAGATTAGATTTCATTAATAAAACGCAGACCCTTCTGAAACATATATGGACAGAATTAAAAAAGAGAAGTAATAAAATCAAAATTAAAACAATTATAACTTACTTGTTTATCGTTGGATCTAATGTGAATTCTAATGATAATTTCGATCCTCCATTTTTTTGTTTACCGTTTATCATAGCGGGTGTCGTAATAAACATGTAAAAGTTTAAGTTTGTGTTTGTGTTTGAAGCTCATTCGCATATCTGTGTCACATGACTGTGTGATGTCATAGAGAATGTAAGAAAACAGCACGTTCTGCTTAAAAGTTTTTTACAACTCCAGTGCTTGATTTTATCACATTAAAGATGAGGGATATTCGTTATAATTTTACAATTTTTATTTTTTTTTTTAAATTTTTTTACAGTGTAGTACGTTTGTCTGTTTTTATGTTATTTTGATCTTCCAGCAAATTGTACTCCGCTCTGAGTACAAATTCTTATTGTATATCCACCCGGTATATATAATTGAATAGATTTAAATCAAAGTAATGAAATTAATATAAGACTTCATGATTATTATGCATAAAGTAAATTAATGTGATATGGATTTCATGTTTGGTTATTTTATTTAAGAAAGTTATTCTATTTAATAAGTTCACTTTAGAGAAATTTGTCAAGTTTAAAACAAATATCGTAATGTAGTCTTTCAAAATTTATTTAATGTTATGTATAAAAGTTTTTCATACAGAAAATTAAGTTTAAAATAAAAACAACACAAGCAAAAATAATTACAAAACAATCACCTGAAATTACTTGTAAAATTTTAATTTAAAAAAAAAAAAAAAAAAAAAAAAAAAGCACTGTTCAAAAAAATCAAGCAGAATATATTGTAGAAATAAAAGAAATAAAAAACAATATTTGGTATTTAAATTAAAAAAACTTGGAAGAAACCAAAGGGAATTTATGTTTAATGTAAAAATAACTGTATAATCTGTCTTCAAGCCGTTTTTTAGAAATTTTAATGTAAAAACTGAATAAAACACATTTTCCAATTTTACACACACAGAAAAATCAATAAATAAGAAAAAAAAAAAAAAAAATTAAAAACAAAAACAAAAAAAAGGAGTTTTTTTTCCCTCTCACACAAAGATTTTCCTTTTATTAGCTTTTAATGCATCATTAATATGTTTTTGTTTGTAAAACAATATTCATGCATTTTAATATTTTCATGAGAAAATATTTGAAAAAAAAAATTATTAAACATGCAAAAAGGTTACGGTTTATGTATGTAAACAGGACGAAAAGAAATGAGGCGCACAAAAAGCTTATTTTATTATAATTTTTTTTTTTTTTTTTAACAGACATAATATTTATAGCGTATGATACGGGCATTTTAAATATGTTTTGCTGGACTTTTGAATTACTAAAGCAATAATTAACTAACCAATGTTTTTATTATTACTTGCTTCAATTTGACAGCAGACCAAAAAAATTTTATAAATATGTATCTTTACATGGTTTTTATTATTCTGCTCGTGCCCCAATGTGTCGAAACATTTTTATGCTTGTTCACAGTTGAGTAGTTCTTTGAAAATTTTCACAGAACAAATTTGAAAAACACAGCCTGTTATGTGAAAGTGGAATCATAAAATAATCTTTAAGGCACCCTTTATCATTCTGAGCATCTCTTCTCGTTTTAGGATGTGACATAGAATAGGTAATATTTCGCCTCATTATTAGCATTTTTTTTTTCATCCAGTTCAGAAATTTCGATGCGAGAAACAGTATTTAAATTTTTTTTGTTGCATCACTTTTAAAAAATTACTTAATTTTGATAAACATCTTTTTTTTATTTTTTTTGTCGGTTATTAAGTATTTAGCGATAAAATTTTTAACTGAAAGGCAATAAATGTTTTAGGAAAAAAAAAAAAAAAAAAAGAAGATAGTTTATAAATAAATTCGTTTAAAAGATTTCATACCTTGATAAAAATTACATAATTTCTATTACTAACGGGTAATAAAATCCCTCATTACGACTATGTCGAAAAAATTTTCAATATATAAGATATTTTTCAAAAATTTAAAAACACTTTTCTACCTTTGCCAACAGTAAAAAATTATGTTTTTTTCTAGCATTGATATAATTTTTCAAATAGTAAATTAAAAAAAAAGTCACAAGATAATGTATATTATTAAACATGAATTTAATTAAAGTTGTTTTGTACTTAGAGTCCTGCACGAAGTTGGGTCGGCTACATGTTCTTGTAGGTTTGATGTTTTATTTTTCCAGCGGGTCGAGTTGAATGATTTTGTTTCCCTTTTCTCGGGTTCGGGTTTGGGTAGGGCTTAGTTTTTATCGAGTCGGGTTGAGTTGAGAGCAACTTTAAAAAAAAATTGCCACAATAACTAGAAAATTGTTTGATATAATATAACTGTATGGCTGGCGTAAACATATTATTTGTGACCATGATTAAATGTAGGTATACCAAAATTATTATAGTATATATATATACATATATTTCATGTAAAAGCAATTGATGAAGAATCATCCCGTTATTATTTTTATCAGTATTTTTTATGAATGTAAACATTATACAATAAAATACAAACACTGAACTTCATATCCATTTTTGTATACTTGAAGCCACAACACACATAAATGGTTAAAAATTATTATTAATCTATTTTTCTGATTCCTAAATGTTTGACTTAATGCACAGTCGCGAACATTTTAATTTGTTCCGGAGGATTTTTAGCCCCACCTTTATTTCGCACCACTTTATTTTTAGAATATTTTTCTCCAATACATAAATATGATAAAATAAGAAAAATGTACTCGTAAAAAATAAGTTGTATGGAATAAAGGCAGGGCTAAAAATGCACCGGAATAAATTACAATGTTGGCAGCCCTGTTAATGTATTAGTAATTATATTTTTAATTCATTTTAGAATGATTTACACACTGCGTTACAATAAAAACTTTATATATATTATCATATATATATAAGATACACATACACACACACACACACATATATATATATATATATATTTATAACTTAGAAATTTTTTGCCTTATATTAGAATTCTGTTTTGCGGGTTCGGGCCGATGAAAATATTTTTGTGGGTTTCGGGTTGATTTAAAATTCTTCTGTCGTGGTCGGGTTGAGCTGCAGGACACTAGTTGTAGGGATAAGAACGACTGACTGCATGAGGATCTTATCCATGTGTGGATTGCCCTTCTTTTTAAGGGGACCTTAGCCTATATTCCCACAAGTTTCAGAGAACCACGGGGAACTCTAAACGGCTTGGCCGACGAATAGTTGCTAACTGTTCTATACTATTACACCCGTATTTTTAAAGAAAATTTTTATTCACTCATGTAGAAGTTTTTTATGAATAAATAAGATAAATATTTCCATATATGTATATATATAAACATATCCAGAATACGGAATAGTTGCCAGCCATGCCGATGAAAACAACGCCGGCACGAATATGGCACCTCCCGTCTAACAGCTTCGGTAGTTGATGGAGTGAGCTCTGTTAAAGAACTGTTTAACATGAAAAGAATTATATCCTACGTTTTGAATTAAAGAAATATTTAACATCTTCCTCTAGTAAATACAACTCTTAAATTTTATTATGATCTACGTTGAATGATCAGTGGTATAATGATGATAGTACATATTATTTTGTTATTAATACGATTTTAATTAATTAGCTAAACATAATTTAGAAGAAAATAGGTAATATCAGCAGATGAAAATATATTAAAAGAACAGTGTAATATTCTGAATTCATTGAACACATTTTGCATTAATTTTTTTTTCACTTTTTTATCATTTTAAAATATTGTAATGTTCTCATTTGTAATGATGTAAAACCCAGTCATTGTTTTATGCCTCATAAATAAAATTTTATTAATATCGAGAAAAAAATATTTCAAAGTTTTTCTTTGTTACCGCCTTATTTAATAAATATATAATAGTTAAATAGCTTATTGTAATAAAAAAAAATCGACAAATTACATTTTTAAACTAGTTAAAAACAATAACATGGAAAGTTTTTATTAATGCATGTGTTTTCGTGAATGTGACGGTTTTAGTGAAAATGAATGACGTAATAAGAGTCAATGTTTGGTGTCATATTGTTCATAAACTTAGTGCCCTTAGTGCCCTTGTTCATAAACTTAATCCTCTTTAAAATTTTTCTTTATGAAAGCCTTAGCAAATGATAAACGAATTTACTATAATAAAAATAACTAAAAAAAAGGAAGCATCGCTGACAATTTAACTTACTATTTTAGATAATATCTGACAGAGTAAAATAATAAAAAATATTGGATTCTCAAGATATTCTACAAATAATAGAAAATAACAGTTTTAAGTGTTGCTCTAAATAGAAATAATTTTTCTCATTTCCTTTGTAAATATATTTATCCACTTAATATTTCTTTTTTTGTCAGCTGCCGCTTACGTTTCAGAGAAACAATACATGGAAATATTTTTCTTTTTTTCAGGACAGAAAAAAATTGAACAAATAATTAAAGAAAAAAAAATCTTGTTACTCTTGAGAGAATTCTTGATTTATATATCGGAATTGTAGAGAACAAAGGGGAAAACTTTTCTCATACGATTACGAGGTTTATTTTGAAGAAAGTAAAATTTCTGATGAAAAAAATATTTGTATGGAATAGTTTTACAAATTATATTAATTTCCAATCCTACATGAAAATATTTTTTTTATAGAGTTTATTTTTTTGCTTGTTTACAACAGATACTGCACATGGGTCCCACGATTTTTTATTGTATAAATAAAACACTAATGGAAAAAATAGATTGGTATTTTTTTAAACGAAAATTAAAAACTGTAAATTTCAGTTATTCGTCGTACTGAATTATAACATCAAATTACATACAAATAATAATAATTATTATTATTATTTGAAATATTAAATTATAGTAAATAGGATGTTACAAAATAATTTCAAATTCATTAGAAAGGAGTGCTTTTTCGTAGAATCAATTTATTTCATTACGTAATTATCACATAATTGTAATTCTTTTTCTTTCATACGAGAATAAAATTTCTGTCTGATGCACTTTATAAATAAGTATGGATGATGCGATTATTTTAAGTAATATTCTATTGAATTATTTTTTAAATATTTATGAAAGATTACCATAATTTAAAATTTTTAAACATTTAACCATTAACTGGATGAGTGTTTTTTTTTTTTTTTAGATAAATGAAAGAACTAGACTGTATAAAATAGACAGATTTTATTATATTTCTTAAACTAAAATTATATTCATAACGTTAATATTTGAAGGGTGTAAAAAGCATGACATTGATAGTAAGATTTTGAAAAATATGAGAATATTTAAACTTTGAGAGGAATATAACCTTAATAAATAAAGAAAGAAAGGAATATGTGACGTCACAAATTTTTCGTATCTGATGGTTTAAATATGTAGTTAGGATATAGCTAGTCTTGCCAATTTCTCTCATATGTGCCTCGCTGTCAAAATATCATACAACAGCGTCATACATTAGATGACACTGTTCTGCTTTAAAATTATATATATATCAGAACAACATTATAACTGTTATTACTTACAAACTTTGAATAAACACCATAAAAAGCAATAAACTCGCAACAATTGTTTCGGGTCGAAAAAATACACGACCCTTCATCAGGCGAACAAAGTAAGCACGAGTGCTGCAGTCAAAGCGGCAACGCACAAAATCGTTTAAAATGAAAAGAAAATGTTTATAAAGTAGAAACTAAATATAGCTACTGGTGTGAGTAGAATTGTACAAAAAAACAAGAAAATAAAAATAAATGAGTGCGATTAAACATATAACAATCTAAGGATAACAAAAATTAAACTAAAATCTAAGTTACGTGAGTAATTTCCAAGCATCAGAGAAGAAAGGAGTGGAAGAAATATCATTAACAAGATTTTTCGAATTTTTAAATATGTAAAATGCTTCATGAATATCCAAATGGGAGGAGCAGACAGGAGATGAAATTATGTTAGTTTTGGAAAAATCAAAACGATGACCTTGAGACCAGCAGTGGGAAGCAATAGAAGATTTGGTAATCTCTTCATTACGAACATTCCGACGGTGCTCATTTATTCTGTATTTCAAACGTCTCCTAGTTTGACCAATATAACCTAAGTTGCAGGACGAACACGGAATTAAATAAATTCCAGAACGGTTTTCGGTGGGAATGGGATCCTTAAGAGAAGATAATTTTATTTTATTGACGGGTTTGTAAATAACTTTGAAACCAAACGGTGAAAGAATTTTAGAGATTTTAAAAGAGAGTGAAGAATAAAAAGGTAAAACAACTCGCCTGATGAAGGGTCGTGTGTTTTTTCGACCCGAAACAATTGTTGCGAGTTTATTGCATTTTATGGTGTTTATTCAAAGTTTGTAAGTAATAATTTTCACAACGCCAGTTTTGTGATGCTTCTTTATTAAACATTATAACTGGTTTGTTTTTCTGATTTTCTAATTAGACAGACAGATGTTGGTAAACTAGTTGATTCCAGTAGGCTGATTTCTAAAGAAATAATATTATAGTTTTAAAAAATTAAAGAACACGCTTTTATAGAAATGTGAACTAAAAGCACAGAATATCTATCTTAGTATTAAAGTGCAGGGTAAGAGAAAATCGTGTGAGTGACACACCATAATATTTACATACATTTAAATCTTTAATTAAAATAATTTAGAATTAAACAAAAACCATTTTTAAAAAATCTCCCCTGACTGGGCTCGAACAGTAGACCTTTAGGTTCGTAGCGCGGCTCTTTACCTCGCAACCACGGCGTTCACGTACGAAAAATTTTTTTTTACATTATAGATTTTTTGTTTTCTCCCAGAGTGGTTATAAACATACAAACATACATACAACCAAACATACGGTGAATACATACAGGTGAATCTAATAAAAGCGTGTTAAAAAGATAAAATTTGAAACAATTAAAACTTCTGTTTCAATGCAACTCATTAATAACGTGCTAATAATGATTAACACAACTCATCTAAAGATATTTTGTAAAGAAATAACCCCAAAAATACTGAATATAAATAATATAACCATGTAATATTTACTATAAATGTCCCATAAAAATATTTTGAAAACTGAATAAAATTATATCAAATTGCCTAAAATTTTAAGGGAAAGAACGATTTTTGGAAAGTCTAGTGCAATTGTTTTATATTGATTAATTAAAATGATGCAGAACTTTTTTATTCCTGAAAAAAAAAAATGTATCACACAAAAATTAAATTGAAATTATGATTTCTAGAATACAGTTTAAATATATCTTTCTAGTTAAAATAAATTTGTATTTTTTAAATATATCTATTGGACGTTTGCTTTCAGCTAAACATATAGGAAAACTTATTTTAATTAGCTTTAAATGCTTTTTCTATTGATCATAATTCATTGCTTTTAAAATATATCTATGCAAAACCAGTTGATCTGTAATATATAAATATCTATCGGTTTAAATTTAAATATATATATATGTCATATATTTATTATATATAATTATAATATTTTATATATTTAATATATATTTATAAAAATCTAGGCATAAAAAATATCGAATGTAAACCTTTGCCGCTTTCTTCCAACTGCACTCTTAAAATTTAAAATAAAAAACTCTGGTATTAAAAAAAGAAAAAAAAAAAACTTATTAAAAATGCATATCTATTCATTTTATGCTTCAAAAATTGAATTTAAATGATTCAAGGAGCAGAATTTTTTTTAACATCTAAATATTCTTCGTCGGCGAAATGCAAGTAAAATATATATATTTAAAACTGAAAGTTTTTCCATGGAATTGTATCATACTTTTAAAAATTAATCATGTCTTTTTTTTAAATGAAAAAAAAAAAAAAAAAAAAAAACGAAAATTATCTGCAAAAATTTACAACTAGTAAAAATTTGACTTTCTCTGTTGAAAAAAATGCAGATATAAAAAACAGATTTCCCCTTTCAAAGAAAAAAATAAATAAAAAACAAAATGTTCCTTCTTTTTTTTTTTTTTTTTTTTTTTTTTTTTATTTTAAAAAGTGAACTGAAGAAGAGGGAAAATTTGTCTGGGAAATATTCAGAACAGCACTACAGAAAAAAAAAAAAAAATCACCTAACATTTTTTTTTTTTTTTTAATTATTTTTGAATACTTTATTTGAAATGAAAACTCCATATATTTCCTCGATTTTTAAAAACCCCTCAGAATAAGTGACATATGAGATTTTCTTTAAATTTTAACAATTAAATTTTCACAAAAAGTTATTTATTGTTTAAGGGTGTGCACGTTTATTATTAAATGTAATTAAAATAATTCGAGATAAAGAAAAATTAATAACGTTTTGACGCTTATAAATAGTTGGAAATTTACAATTCGAAATTTAGTCCGACTTAGTTCCAATTTACTCCGACAATTAGTACAGGGCCCTTCTAAAATATTATTACACACTGAAACTGAAATATCCCTTATTAGTGCAAAATTATTTCCATAAACAAAATCTATTATAAATTAATTGTATTACTTATAAGTATTATTTATAGAGGCATTTTTTTTAGGAAACCTTATTCTAATTGTATAGTAATGTCTCGTGATAAAAATTTCTCTATATATTGCTTCGAATCGAAAAGTTTATTTAGGAAATGTAAATGATACCGATTGAACATCCAATCACGTAGATTTCAGCACCTAAAATTTATTTTCTTCTCTCTCTCTCTCATCCTTTTTCTTTCTTTCTTTCTTTCTTTCTTTCTTTTTAACCGTGATGTGTAGAAGGAAGCCTTTAAAAAAAAGGGAGATTGAAGCGAATTTTTAATTTGAATATTGTAAAATGGAATATTTAATTATTTTCCTGAAAATGCATTCATATTACTTCGAATGAAAATTTTTTATACTTTTATTTTAATTTATTTATTAAGTTTTTAAACGCATTAAAAATGGAACAAAATTTTCTTATCGAAACATTTTCTACTTCTTTCGAGTTTGGGTTTAGGTTATAGGTCTACAGTTATTTTTTGCATGTTAAGCCTCTCTCAGACTGACAGTTACTGCTTAAAGTGGATTTTGAACCACTAGGAACAACTTCGCCAGAAACGGGATATGCAACTCCGACATAAAATAGTTGAAACTTTTTCTTTCCTTTTCCTTTTCTTTTTTTTCTTTTTTTTTTTTTTCTTTTTTAGAGAACAGATGAGAATTAGAAAATTCATGTAAATGAGAATGATTTATTCCTATAATGCTAAAATACATTTGATTATATTTGTCAAAAAAATGTAAATTGCAATAATTTTATAAACTTATTACTTAGATGTCAACGTATATTAAGAATTAATGATTATCTTGCACCAGAAAAATTAGGGCAGCGGTAGCCCAGACGGTAGAGCGTCAGACTCGTAATTGGAAGTTGGCGGGCTCGGTACTCGAGCAGGCCAAAGACCGTCGTGTACACTAATGGTGGCTGGTGCAAGTAGAATCTGTCTTGGCCGAAATGTCCTCCATGTTTCCATCAAAATTATACCTCTGGGGGTTACCGAAGCGGGAGAGCCATCCCTTCCGTGGAGGATCAATATTGTGATGCCATGTCTCCTGACCACCTCTAGGGGTGAGTCCCAGGCATCGTCAATAGCCCAATTCGAAGCACATAGGGCGACGTAAAACCCATCCAACCAAACAACAGAAAAATTAAGAGGCACAATAAAATAATTCTGCATAAGTGTTGAAAAGTTGTAGTGACTTTTAATATCCCTTACAAATTTCTATTGTAGCGTTTGCCTAATCGACTGTAATATATATCAATCATCAATCTTCAAAATTAGTGGTGATTGTTAAATAAAAACTTCACTACAATTTGGCAACATTGGTCTGGGTACATCTTATAACTTTTTAATTTACAACACTAAATTTTGAAGCAACAGATTGCGTGGATTGCGACTGTATGTCTACGGCCTATCATGTAAATATATATGGACTATATTTGTGGTAATATATGGGCCTTATTGTTTATAGGACAAACAAAAAATATCACGATCTTATAAATAAATAAACAAACAAATAAATAAATAAATAAATGGCAACATTTGTCTGATGAGATTATTTTATAGGAAGATCTATTTTCAAAAGTTGCGATCTTTGCAAATCTTTGCGATCTTTACAAGCGTCATTTTAAACCTATAAAGGTATAAACATAATGTGAACTTTTGCGATAATTGCCATAAACTTGTTAAAAAACGCAATAATAAAGTATAATCAAAATAGATACTAAGTTTTTTAAGAAAAAAAAAATATGCCAAAATGAATAAATAAAAAATTAATTACAAGGCATCGTTAATAGTGTGGCAAATATTTAAAAATTGCCTTTGGGGTCCTATGGTTAAGCTGTCCTGCCTGAGATGTATGAAAAGTGGGTTGTCAAACACGAATTTTATTTTTAACTTTACTTTGAATGATTTAGTTTAACTATCAATAGTGTTTCCTCTCACAGAAACTAGTAATAATTGGTTTCTGATGAAATACAATTTAAATTAGGTGATGAAATTGGTATAAGACTTGCTGATGTTGTTGTAGGATTTTCTTTGATGCCTAGAGCTGCTGGGGATTGGTATAAGAATTATAAGTTTCAAAATTTAAAGGTAATAGAAAACAAAAGAACTACAAAAAATTCGCAGGTGTTTGCTAGTGTCACATAAAACTAAATGATTGATATAAAATAAAGCATTGAATAGGAAGAAGTTAATATTAACTCCACCATTCAAAATATAAATTAAAATTATTTCTCTCACATATATTCGTGTTTGTAATATATTTTAATTAAAAAAGATTTTCAGTCAATTTTAATCAATTTTATATATATATATATACTGTTTAAATTAATGTAACAGTGAATACATTTTAATAAACACAAAATTTTATTTCAATATAACTTTATTTCAGTAACTGTATACTTTTAGGTATATATTATGCAAAAGAATTTTTGTTAACTGTTGCACATGCGTAGTGATATAGTATTCTGTAAAAATGTTCTCATTTCATCAGTTATTTAATGATTCTGTATTCAGACTGCAGCATGCACACACACACACACACACACACACACACACACACACACACACACACACATATATATATATATATATATATATATATATATAAGTTACTGGAAAGCAACATTTCTTCAGTACTAAATTAAAGAACTGGTGTACAATCAATATTTAAACTTGAAAAACTTCTTTACAGACCATAAAATTAGTGAAAGCACTACCGGTTTCGAAAGGGCGTGGCCTTTCTTCTTCACGTACAAAATACGTGCTACTGCCCTGAAGGCAAAAGCAAAAGTTTTAATAATGTTTCTACATTGCAAGGAAGGGACAACTTGTGGTATATTGATCAATATAGCTTGCCACCAAATGAAACTTTGCATTTTTTAGTTCAATGTAGATGTGGTGATCACTGACGGTTTATTTCTACATTCTGAGCATTTTATTTTTTAATTATTCATTTATTTATTTTCTGTTTACTGAAATTAAGCATTTTCCTTTTTTCTTATAGTAATTTTCTTATTGTTTGTTCGATTAGAAAACCCATGTTTTCATTTTTTGAAAAGCTTCTTTTTGTTATATTTCTATATGATTTGCATTCTCATCGGAATCATTTTAAAGTTAGCATTATTCTTGTTTTTATATTAAAATTAAAATATTACTGTCCAAATTATTTAAATAGTTTAGTTTAGTTAATTAGTAACCTATTTAGGTATTGTGGGTCGTAGTGGCAATTTAATTATAGGTTTGTTTTGCATTATACCTCTTTTTGTTTTTACACACACATATATATATATTTGTTCATTTGAAATAAAAAATTGACACTAGAAAATTTGCTAACATATTTTATGTTAGCTAATATATCAAATATATATTGTTAAACAGAAATTTTCAGCTTAATTTAAACGAAAACAATTTTCCTTTAGACTTAATATAAAAAGTCATTTAACTCATAACAGCACCCATTCAAGTAAGGAATTAAGAACAATAATAGTAGTACTGCAGCTTTATTCATTCAGAAAATTAATTAAAATGTTTAGAAAAAATATAACAAAAAATAATAATAAAAAAAAAAACTTTTACTCTTTTCAGTATATCATATTTCATTGCATCTTGAGACAAAAAAAAAAAAAAAATAATAATAATAATAAATGTAACAGAAATTTATGTTACATCCATTATTGAAATGTTTTTTAGAGTTATTTTTATTATTAATATACAGGTGGCCCCATAAGTTTGTAGACATTTTAAAAATTCATAACTATTGAATGAATTGATAAAATTGAACGCGGTTTGCGAAAATTTTCGCGCTCATTCTCGTAAAGAGAGATTTTTATCTTCATTTATTTATTTTATTTTATTTATTCATAAATTTTCGCGATCATTCTCGTAAAGAGAGATTTTTATCTTTATTTATTTATTTTATTTTATTTATTCATACATTTTCGCGCTCATTCTTGTAAAGAGAGATTTTTATCTTTATTTATTTATTTTATTTTATTTATTCATAAATTTTCGCGATCATTCTCGTAAAGAGAGATTATTATTATTTATTTATTTATTTATTTCATTTTTTTTTGGGGGGGGGGGGGAGTGGAAGGGGAAACAAGAAAAATATAGTTAAATTTTTTGTTGCCGATAGCTACACAAATAGTTAAATTTTTCGAAAGAAAAATATGCAAATTAAAGTCCAATAAATTGCACAATTTTGCTATTAGAACAGTTTTTTTGTTTTTTTTGTCTCCTACTTGTGTCTACATGGAGTTTTAATTGCGATGCTGACTTGGTGGATAAAGAGTTGTTGGTGACGATGTTTTCCCTCAGGTAAGAACCACCGACTGAAGCTGTAGTTAGCAGTGTTATAGCTCGTTTGCAAACTGTAATTTTTGGTGACGACAGACGCATAGAATAGCATTTATATGCCTGTAAACATTTGCATGTGAACAAGTACAATTCTTCATAAAAATATGTGATCTGGTAACGCACAGCGCTCTCTATCGACAAATAGCTTAAGTAATATTTTTTTTCTTTACAAAAAAAAAAAAAAAAAAAAAACCCTCTTTACGAGAATGATTTTTTTCGAAAACCACGTTCAATTCTATCAATTCATTCAATAGTTAGGAATTTTTTAATTATATACACACTTATGGGACACCCTGTATATATTTCTTTAGTTAGAAAAAACAAGCATCATAGTTTTAATAAATTGTTTAAATTAATGTAACAGTGAGTTCATTTTAAATAAATACAAAGTGTTATTTATTTCAACGCACTTTTTTCTTTTCTTTTCTTTTTTTTTTTTTTTTAAGAGAAGAAGAGAAAAAAAAAAGCTTAAAAAATGTAATAATTTTGTTTACTTTTTGACAGTAAATAAATAAATTAATTAATTAATAAAAAATAAAATAAAAAATAAAAAATAAACATTGCATGTATAAATAAATCTCGTTGGAGCAGAAGAAACATTCACGATGAAGTATTAAAAAAAATATTTTTTTTAGCTCCTATACTTCTATCATCATCAATGTTTAAAAGTAGCATAAAAGACTAAGAACAAAAATAGATATATGTACATTTCATTGAATATTAATAATGGAAAAAGAAATCTTTCAATTTGCAAAAAATTAAAAAGGCATTTTTTCTCTTTAATGAAAAATTGATTTTAAACTTTTTTTTTTTTTCTTTTTTGTTCATATTCTCTATCATACTTGTTCTCTCTTTTTTCAGCCTCGTGTGTTTTGAAATGAAAAAAAAAAAAAAAAAAGTATAACAAATAGTATTATGCAACCGTTTTCAAATTCTCCAGGTAATTCATTTTCAAAGATTTTTCTTTTCTTTTTTTCTAACTAGCTAGGAATAATGTTGTGGATTAACCGTAGTACGGCTTTGTTAGTAAAATATAAAGATTTGAAAAGTTGCGGAAAAAACAAATGTATATTAATAAACTAATTTTTTTGTAATTTGTTGCGGCCATACTTCAATTTACCATACAAAAATATTAAGAGGGAAACTTCAGAACAAAAAAAAAATACGTAATAGAAATGAAATCGAAAACACAATATGCAGGAATAGGAATGATATTTATAAATATTCAGCATACTTAACACTATAAAAGAGCTTATCACCATGAAACATACCACTATAAAAGCATACTTTAACCCTTTTTCTGCTAACGATATTTTAAAGTACTATAAAATTAAAATCCATTTTTCTGCTAGAAACGAATTTATAGAAAGCTGCAGAGTTGTTTTAGATTCCCATTTTTCCTGATCTTCACGTGTTTTACAATTAATTTATATATCATTCTAATAATCTATCATTAAACTTAGAAATAATATAAAATACATAAAAAAATTTATTTTTTTAATAATTTTGATCTATTTTTCGACGTTTACGTATCAGTAGTACATAGAAGAAGATAAATTACTTCCTCACTAGAAACTCATTAATCACTAAGATGGGGTAATATATATAATTTTTATTGATTATATCATTAGAAATTACTCATAAGTAACTTAAAAAAAAATACTTAAAATAATTTTTTTTTCATAATGCAGTGAATAAAGGGTTAATCCATAATACTATTCACCACATCTATTTTCACCAAATCTATAAAATTCATGCGACGATGATCTACAACATGTGTATAAGTTTTCAGTTCATTCCAATATATAATCTGCGCCCATGGGTCGTAATAATAAAAAAAAAATCTGTGTGTTCCTGCAAAAAAAGTGCAATACTATAAGTGCTAGACTCACCATAATATATACAGTTCGTGTTACAGTGACCTAAAACTTACATACTGTGGTAGATTAACTCCCCAAACAGCTAAAAGTTAAAAATACAATGATTAGGCAGGAATAAAACAGAGCCTTTAAATTATATTTTTTAGTTTAATTTGGAACAAATTTACTCTATTTACAGTACAGAAAGGTATGTTAAAACGGAATGGCCATTATGCCTGATTAGCAAAAATATTAATCGTTCATTTTCGGCTCTCCTGCCTTTCTCAGATCCAAAGATCATCTTCTTCTTCTCTTTCCACTCCTGGGTCTAGAGTTGGGGGGGGGGGGACACCCCTGATCTTTTCAGGAACCCCATAGGTTCCCGGGATTTAAGATCACACCTGAAAACGTTAACAGGGCCAGTTGCTTTACAGCGAGCTTTGCGCCACTAAGTCGTCCAACCTTGATGAGCACGCCGGACATCGTGACCATCAAAAGACAGCGTGAAATCAAGTTCAAAGACGTCGGCAATGCACAGAGAACAGGCTAGCATCCATGTTCTTTCACCGAGGCAGACAGCGTGTCTCTGGTGTCAATCAAGTCTTCGGCCTCTGGTACGAGGGGTACCAGAATACCAACATTCAGCTCATTCTATTAAAGCGTTTAGATGTTATCGTATTTCCAGTCACATACATACATGCACACGCACACATACATACATTACCGCAAAAAATAGCAAAAATGAACTCAGGAAACCTCAAAACGTGTAGATATATCAAAATTTGGAAGTCGAATTTTGTCATGATTACAATAATTTTCTTATTATATATATATATGTCCGGAAAGTAAAAATTGCCGAACATCATCCATTTTTATGTTAATACTAGCAGGCTTTGACCAATCCGCTGGCCACTATTTTTAAGTGAGTAATAATAATAAAAACGAATCACTATTTTCACTTTATAAATAAAAACTTATAAAACAAAAATCCATAGAAATCGCCCCAAAACTTGCTTCGGGTCCCTGCTGTCTTCGGCTGCACCTCCTTCACCCACAATATTTCGAGTCCTTGTCATTATTCCCTGGACAACAAACGCCTTACCCTTGGACTTTAATTTGGATGTTCATCAGGCGACTCTTTCCTAATGGACAAGATATATATACATAAATTGCAGTATCTTTTTCTTATTTAAATCGATACTGCATTGCATAATGCTACACAAACTATACATATTATTTTTTATCAAATAATTTCTTATATTTTTCTTTAATTTAGCCGGTGCCTATAAAATAATAGAAATTTCACTCCAAATATGGTATTACTATATGTTATTAAATTCAATTTGATGTCAAAGGAAAAAGGGGAAAAAAATCGATTCTTTAGCAAATGCACTGTTGGAATATAAATAATCTGGTGTGTCACTCACACGACTTTCTCTTACCCTGAAATTTAATACAATAAATACAGGTTGCAGATTAATAGGTAAGATAACGAGTACTGTTATGTAAACCTATGTTAAACCCCCTCAACCCCCGTTTCATTAATGCACCTACATTTATATAGAATTTAATTCGGTTATTAAAAAATAAGTCTGTTTTTAAAAAATAATTTATTAAAATTATTATTTAAAAAAATTATCTTTCATGATAATGCAGACGATTTCCATATTAGAGAAGTAGTATAACACCAAATATCCAAAAAAAAGTCCATTTTATTCTCAAAATTAAAAAAAAAAAAAAAAAAAAAAAAAGTACGATTTTTTTGCTAAGTTTTTTTTTTTCGTTAAAAGTAAAAAAAAAATCGATAACTTTGTTTTAAATTATCGCAGATCGATGGTTCAACCATTCGTTTTAAAAGTATTCGCGAGCTCTTTTGAAAGATACCCATCATGAAAATTTACTCCCTCCCCCCCAGGGGGGGAGGCGAGGTTCCTACATACACAAAAAAAATTTCCCAGTTAACTATCTCTATTACGAAATATATATATTCGTTTAATTTGGTTTAGTGCAGTCTATAGACGTTAAACTCTACTTTCCTGCAATTTCCCCCATAGACGTAATGTATTAGAATTCTCTTGATTGTCCCTGTACACAAACCATTAGCTTGATCTTAACGAAAAGCTTACTGTAGCATCCCTATATGATACACATTTAGAATACCAAGTTTGAACTTTCTGCCATAATTTGTTTTTGAGATATGCTGATAACAGACAGACACACAGACAGACACACAGACACACAGACACACAGACAGACAGACACACAGACATACACACAGACCATTTGCTAAAAACATGATTTTCGTATTCAGGGGACCTCAAAACGTGTAAATATAACAAAATCTCGCGTTTGAAAATTTGACCCCAAAACAATACTTTCTCTACCTTATGGGAAGAGAAAGTAAAAAGTGTATACTATTATAGCGCCTTGTAGCGCATTCGATGAAGAAACAGCAGAATCTTCGGTTTTTCCCTACTATAGGGTGAAAGGGAAGGTCTCACGAAAACCTCAGTAGTTAATCCCGTTTTAATTACTACATTTCTTCCTAATTAAACATTTAAAAATTCTGCTTCAAGGTGCACACAGAGACATTGCAGACTATGTGTGTATAAAATTTCACATTGTCTAAATTTTTCTGGAGATATTTGTCAGAGAGAAAAACAGATACATGACTTAAGCGTATTGATATCGATAAAATATGAATATAAGAGACGGTAAGATGAAACTTTTTAAAACAGCTTTCCGATAAAAAAAAAAAAAAGTTTAAACTGATCAACAATAAATATAATTACAATTAGTCAGCTAAAACTATAAATAATTGGACAATAAAGGTAGCTCATTATATATATATATTACCATCTGTATATATATATATATATATGTAAGTATATAGGTATCACAGTTAATAATCATGAACCAATTGAATATAAAGATATATTAATTCTTCAGGAAGGATTCCCCAAACTATTGTACAAATAGGAGTAATTCAAATAATTTTAAAACTAAACCTTTCATATCATAACCAGTATATCGGATAAAAAGGGGACAACGACTAGATACTTATTTACGGACTATTGGTAAGAGAGTATAATTACTACAATTAATTAAAAGAAGTTATATAACTTATAATAACGAGAGACTTGGCGTTGGAATATTAAAACCCGAATAAACTACTACGTCAGAAACGCCAAAGAAAAATATTTAGATGCCTACAGCTGTTTTGTTAGCATTAAGCGTACCGTCTTCAGTGCAAAAAGAATTCTGAATCTGGAGAAGTGCTCGTATATATAGGAGAGGGACCGAATTTAGTTCAAACAATAGGATTACGGGAAAGATGGGGAGTGTGGCCAATAGGAAATTAGGAATGTTAGCTGTGTAAACAGTAGAAAAATTAAGAAAATGTGAACTGAATGTAAAATTTCCAACAATCAGACAAACAGGGAACAGCGAAATCACAATTTACAAGGTTTTTAAAATTTTTATAAATATGAAAAGCTTCAAAGAAATCGAGTTCATGAATGGATTTAGGTCTGCAAATTAATTTAGCCGAATTAAATTTAAAACTGTTAATATTGCTATAATTATAATAATTATATTAATAATTAATAATTACAATTATATATATAATTATTATTATATAATAATTATAATATTGCTATAATTATAATTATTATAATTGTTCCTCGTAAAATTGTCTCCTTCGTATTTCGTCTATGAAATCAGTCTCTTCTAATATCAGTATTATTTTACCGTATTTTCCTAAATCCAGTCAAACCATAGCTAAAGTTCTCAAACATTATGATTTTAAAATAATATTTTCGCCTTCCAATAATCTCCCCTTTTCTCAGTTAAAAGATGCCATTGATATACATAATTCTTGAGGAATTTATAGTATTTCCTGTCAGTGTGGTTTATCATATATTAGCCAAACTAAACGCAGTCTTATATTTCGTCTAAAATAACATATGAATTACGTCCACAAACAAGAAACCAATGAATCGGCTATTTCTTCGCTGTTCCCTTTTTGTCTGATTGTTGGAAATATTACATTCAGTCCACATTTTCTTAAATTTTCTACTGTTTACACAGCTAACATTCCTAATTTCCCGTTGGCCACACTCCTTACCTTACCCGTAATTCTATTGGCGGAACTGAATTCGGTCCCTCTCCTATATACACGAGCACTTCTCCAGATTCAGAATTCTTTTTGCACTGAAGACGGTACGCTTAATGCTACCGAAACAGTTGTATGCATCTCAAATATTTTTCTTTGGCGTTTCTGACGCAGTAGTTTATTCGGGTTTTAATATATGACTTAATAATGCAGTTTGCAGTATTTTAAAAAAGAAAGAACGATAAAACTTTACTAAAAGGTAAAATATAAAATGAAGCATCTATGGAATAATGCAACAATTTTTATTTAGTCTTGTATTTTTTATTTTGAAAGAAATTTTTAGTAAAAATATTCATTAGATTGCAATAAATGAAACTTTGAAATGAAAAAGAATATATCTATATATTGAAATTAGTTTTATTTAAAGATAAATATTCTTCCATTTGCAATAAAAGTGAAGTAAAAAAATCTCCCCTTTAAGATTCAAAAAGTGAATGAAAATGTGGAACAGCTTTGCATAAAATATCTATTAGATACAGATTTCAAAGGAGTGCGTATGTGTTTCGTAAAGGGAGAAGCCATTAAAATAGTTTTCAGAGCACATACGATATTGACAGTTTCAGAAAATAGATGATGCTCAGCAATCAGAACTTTCTAGGAATACTTTACTTTGGAGGTGAAAGGAGGAGGTGGGGGTAGAAAGACCAATGCATGATTTCAAAAGGGGGAAAAAATCTGCAACTTTTCAATATGCAAAATATTTTAAATCGTCCTAGATGATATTTTCTTCAATATATATATATATATTTCTTTTTTTCGGGCGATCTGAAATGCATTGCAAAAATACATTAAAACAAATATATATCATTAAAAGGTTTTTTAAATCACTATAAGAAATTTATTATAACAAATAATTCTCCGCAAAATGTATATATTTTTTTACTTTCTTCTATATATAATATAGAGAAAGTATTGGATTCGTGAAAATTTTCGATCTCCGTTTTTTCATGGATTTACAAGTTTTGGGATGTCCTGAACCCGATAGTTTTTAGAAATTGTCTGTCTGTCTGTCTGTTTGTGTGTGTGTATCACGAATTTTCTGTGCACTGTATCTCACGAACCAATGAATGAAATTTAATCAAACTTGGTATTCATTTGCAACGTAACATATACTGGTGATGATTAGATTTGGGGATTAATCACTCAACAGGTGGCGCTGCGATCGCATTTTTTGTAAACTTTTAACCTGACAGTATGGGACAAAATTTCCAATAAATGTGCATAATCAGAGCTATTTTAAACTTGTAATTGTAAAACTAATATGATTTATTGATAATAGTAGTAGTTAAATGGGAAAAAAAAAATTGTGCATGTAGGGGCATCGGTTCCAGGGGTTAAATTTTACAGATGCGTATCTTTCGAAAGGTCTCTTCAATACCTTTAAAACGAATGGTTGAACTATAAATCTGTAATTATTAAAAACAAAGTTATCGATTTTTTTTTTTACTTTTAACAAAAAAAAAAAAAAAAAAAAAAAAAAAAGTAAAAAAATCGTATATATATTCTTTAATATTGTTACTGAGTGAATTTGTATAGGGAAATATAGAAGAAAGTCTTGTGGTGGCCACAACATACTAGTTAATCTTGTATTTATATGCATTTAAACAATGAAAAAGATGTGGCGTTTTCCTTTAACGTAAAAGTTTTACTTTAATTTCATAAAAATATTTCCAAACTATAATCCTCAGGTCAGATAAACATTTTCACTTTCCGAACACTCTAGTGAAGAAAGTACTGCAATCATGTCAAAAATCCGAATTTGAGATTTTGATGTTTCTATACGTTTCGAGGTCCCCTGAGTCAGTTTTCACCATTTTTACGATGATGTATGTATGTGTGTGTGTATGTATGTGTGTGAGTATGTCTGTGAGCGAACACGCTAGCGTTTAAACGCTTTCTTCGAATATACTGAAAATTGGTACTTATATTGTAAGTCACCATAGTACGAACCCTATTGATTTTGGTGAATGTAGCACTTCTAATTTTTTTACAGAGACACCAGGAAAAATTCTTTTTATCATTATGGCCTATGGGGCCAAATTTTTAAAAGTGCGATAGCATCTAAACGCCTTATTCATTTGAGCTGAAAATTTATATGAATATTATAAATCACTGTTGCACTAACTATAAGCATTTTGGTGAATCTAGCATTTATAGGTTTTTACAGGGACACAACGAAAAATTCTTTATCATTATGATCTATGGGCTCAAAATTCAGTAGCGTTAAAAAAACATCGTGTAATATATGGAGAAAAATACTCGAACACACTATTATGGTTTTCTCTCTTTTGTTTGTTTAACAACTCCTCTTTCTGTACTTTATCTACAAAACTGTTAATTACTCAATGTTCGGAAAGTCGAGTGGAGTCACTCCAGATTTTTTTTTTTTTTTTTTTTTTTTTTAATGCAAGAAATTATATTTAATAGGTTGTAGATTGTAACCAACAGAGACTAATAAACAAATTGTTCTCTTGCTTCGAAAATATTGCAGGTAGGAAACACTTGTGGCCAATGCTACGCACCCCGCTAGTGGTCGAGACGTTCTGCTCTAAAAGCTGGTAGATGTAAGTCGCCGGGAAGCGCTCTTCAGCCAAGCCGTTCGGAGTTTTCCGCGTGTTTCCCCGAAACTTGTGAAAATACGTGTTAGGACACCTTAGAAAGCAGACTCTAGCCTGGGATCCTAGCGCAGCCAATCGACCTTACTCCTAAAGCCAAACACACCTTGTGCCTTACACAACAAAATGACATGGAGAAGTCAGGATTGGAAAGATCGCCATAAAATATATATACTTTCATTCTGTTATCTTGAGCAGATGTAGATTTAGCTGCTCATTGTACCTGGAACACATATAATTTTGTCTAATATTTAAAATTTCTGTGGTAAAACAGATTTATATGACTTGAGCTTTTATTTATTTATTTATTTATTTATTTATTTATTTATAGCTGGCATTATTGCGTCAATATTTTATTGTTGAAAAAATATTCAGTAGTCTTTGTTCTTCACAAGAATATCGACGAAATAGTTTCACACCGAATAAATTTAAACAGAGAAAAATTCACTTAAATTAATGCAGCCGTGTATGGAATACTTTTAAAGCAGATGTTTGTTGAAGACAGCGTTTAAACTATTACACCACTTATTAAATTAAAAATACAATTAACGAATTTTCTCATATCATGATCCCAGAGAAGGGGCTAAATATATATATATATATATTTTTTTTTTACGAGAAAAAAAAAAAAAAAAAACCTAGTGTGTTGTGCCCACCACAAGACATATTTTTATATTTTCCTGTACATTTCTATCATGATGAATGCAGACGATTTTCTTCCTAGAGAATACTAACAATAAATGTCTAAAGAATGACAGTTTTATTCTCTATAATTAATATTTAAAATAATGTGTTAATAATTGTTATTCCATTTCAAGTTTCATACTATTTTAATCCGTAGAATTTGAGATATTATCTTCCCGTTCTCGTAGAATATTGCAGTATAGCAGCGCCATTTATTGGTCGATATGCATCAAAACTGAATTAGCATATGTCTCATAATGGCCTTCTAACTTATCATGTTTTGTGTGATTATACACAATAGAACCTGAGATATGTCTATCCTTTAAATTGCGGAAATAGCTGTAGAGTAGCGCCACCTGTTGAGAGATTGACACCAAAAAATTACAGGCACTACTTTACGCCAAGGTGCATCTACATACAAATTTATATGTAATTTTGTTCAGTAATTCTCGAGATATAGTTAAAATATCGTGAAATCTCGAGATATAGTTCCATTAAATTGTAGAAATCACTGTGTAGCAGCGCCGCTTGTTGAGAAATCAATAGAAGAACCTAATACACACTTATTCAGATCAAGGTGCGTCTACATATAAATTTATATGCAAATTTAGGCAGTAGTCCTCCAGATATAGTCTTCTTTAAAATTGTAGAAATCATTGTATAGCAACGCCATCTGTTCAGCAATTGACTCCAGAAGTTGATAGACGCTAATTTAGGTCAAGGTACATCTACATACAAATTTATATGCAATTCTCTGGGGTAGTTCTAACTAGTATGTTGTGGCCACCGCAAGACTTTCTTCTATATTTTCCTATACAAATTCACTAAGAGAAAATAATTTACTAAAACTATTACACAGGCCGATATGTAAAAATTTGATTTTATAATTTTGACTGATCCTTATGTTTTTTGGTGTGCTTAAACCGAAAATCAGTTTTTCTCTATCACGTATAGAATTTTGACAATACAGGGCGCCTACCTATATAATTTCTTCCATTACTCTTCCACCAATATAATTATATGGTAAGTTTTGTAGTATGTTTTCATGATTAATTAATCATGGATACCTACTGTTGTAATAGCGCAGCACTAGTGCGACGTAAAACCATACCAACAAGCCAACCAACTTATTGTTATGATGGTATATCTAAGAAATTGATTTGGTAAGCACACTGTATTGATAAAAATCTATACGTGGTAGAAAAATGGGTTGCATTTTTGGTTTCAGCACATCAGAAAAGGTAAAGTTCAGCTAAAAATCATCAAATCAAATTTTGTCAGCTTCAACTTTGTAGGCCTGTGTTATTTATTAAAATGATTTAACATGATGAATGCAAATGATTTTCATCTTAGAGAAAACTAACAATAAATATTTAAACAAGAAAGAAAAATCATGCAGTACGCATTGATTAGTAACACTTTCCAACTGTACGCAACTGTTGTATCGAATAACTATTAATATTCTTTGTCTACGTTATCGCACAACAGACAGAAGGACTGAAAAACATACAGATAGACATTGATTTTAAAATTACTCTTAGGCATTTTGGGAAGTGTTAAAAGGCTTAACGCAAAAGAAAATGCAGCCGTTAGATTATAATTACAGCTTTTAAACTCTCTGAATATTTTACTGTAGCCCTGTAAATCTGAAAGTTAATCATATCATATTCTATACAAAACAATACTTTAGAATATTAATAATACATGTCAATGTTTTTAAGATTTTTGTAGTAGAAAGTTTTTTAAGTATAACTTAAAATAAATTCTGTCCTAAAATGTAATACGCTGACTTTTTTTTTTTTTTTTTTTTTCTTTTTTTATTGTTGTTGTTGTTGTTGTCCCTGTAAACAAACTAGTTTTATAGGACCTATTAATGAAATTTTAAATAGGGAACATTCCATAGGGAACTTGAGTGTATCATTTTAAAAAAATTCTCAAAATATTCACGGATGATAGAAGCCGGAGACAAACAGATAGAAAGGTAGACAATCGGACAGACAGATGCACAAATTGAAATCATATTTCTACTAAAATTCTAAGAAAGTTTTAAACCGCTCAAAACGAGCAAATTTTTATTAGTATCTATTAATATAACTGATTATTTTTGTGTGGCCTGTAAATCTAATGCTAACCATACTATATTACATAGAAGGCACACTCTTTTGTGCATACGAATAATATATTTCAATTGCATTAAGTTTTGTGGGAAATAAAATTATTAAAATTTGGTTTATAAAAATAACTCTCATACAACTCAATGCTTTGGAGTACTTTCAAGTGCCCCTGTACACAAACCATTTAGAAATGTACTCTATTTTACGTAGGAAACATCCGATAGGGAATTGAATAGCATATTAAAATGTCATTAAAGTTTCTATATATTAAAGGTATTAAAAAATGATTTTATAAACTCCTCTCATAGAACACAATGCTTTCGAATACTTTTGGGTGTCCCTGTACACAAACCAGAAGAGGTATCCATTCTATTTTCAAAAGGGAACATCTGATAGTGAACTTCAATAAATATATCGGTTTAAAGAAATTCCATAAATATTTATGGGAATTAGAGCGTAGAAAACAGACAGACAGACAGACAGACGGACAGAAGAACGGTTAGACATATACACAAATTGAAATTACATTTACACTAAAAAAATTATAGAAATTGTCAAAAACGCTTAATATAAACGAAAGTACAATTCTAGCAATTTTTTTAATAGCTCTTAATATAACTGATTATTTTTGTGTCACCCTGTAAATCTAATGGTAACAATGCTATATTCTATGCAAAGCATTCTTTTGTGCATATAAATAACATATTTCAATTTACTAAAACTTCATACAAACTAAAGTTATAAAAATTTGATTTATAGAAATATCTCACAAAGAACGCAATGCTTTGGAGAAATTTTGAGTGTCCCTGTACATAAACTAGTGGTGGTATGTAATCTATTTTATATAGGAAACATCCAATAGTGAACTTGAATAACCTATTTCAATTTCATGAAGATATTGTACAGTAAAGGTATGAAAATATGGTTTATAGAAATACCTCTCGTAGAACACAATTCTTTGAAATACTTTCGGGTGTCCCTGTACACAAACCAGTAGAGGTATAAATTCCATTTTCAATAGGAAACATCCGATAGTGAACTTGAATAACATATATCAGTTTAAAAAAATTCCATAAATATTTACGGGAGCGCGGACAGACAGACAGGCGGACAGACGGACAGATACACAAATTGATATCATATTCACACTTAAAAAAATGTTAGGAAGTGTTAAAAACGCTTAAAGTAAACGAAAGTGTAATTCTAGCAAATTTTAAATAATAGCTCTTAATATAGCAGAATATTTTTGTGTCACCCTGTAAATCTAATGCTAATCGTGCTATATTCTACGTAAAGCATTCTTTTGTGTATATAAATAACATATTTCAATTTCCTAAAACTTGGAAAGTAAAGTTATTAAAATTTGATTTATAGAAATATCTCTCATAGAACGCAGTGCTTTAGCATACTTTTGAGTGTCCTTGTATATAAAACAGAATTGGTATTTAATCCATTTTATACAGGAAAAATCCAATAGTGAACTCGAATAACATGTTTCAATTTCATTAAGATATGTGTACAGTAAAGATATGAAAATATGATTTATAGAAATACCTCTCATAGAACACAATGCTTTGAAATACTTTCGGGTGCCCCTGTACATAAACCAGTAGAGGTATAAACTCCATTTTCAACAGGGAACATCCGATAGGGAACTGGAAAAACATATTTCAATTTCATTAAGATATGTGTACAGCAAAGGTATGAAAATATGATTTATAGAAATACCTCTCATATAGAACACAATGCTTTGAACTACTTTCGGGTGTCCCTGTATACAAACTAGTAAAGGTATAAACTCCATTTTTAAAAGGGAACATCCGCTAGTGATCTTGAATAACATATATCAGTTTCAAGAAATTCCACAAATATTTACGGGAATTAGAGCGCGGAGAGACAGACAGACAGACAAAACGAAGTCATTAACACTTTTCAACCTTGTTGGGAAGTGTAGCAATGTTAGTAAGTGTTAAAAACGCTTAATGTAAACGAAGGTACACTTTTAGCAAATATTTATTAATAGCTCTTTATATAACTGAATATTTTTGTGTCACCCTGTAAATCTAATGCTAATCATGCTATATTCTGTGCAAAGCATTTTCTTTTGTGCTTATAAATATCACATTTTAATTTCATAAATCTTCGTGCAAAGTATAGTTGTTAAAATTTAGTTTATAGAAATATCTTTCATAAAACGCAATTTTTGGAATACTTTTGTGTGTCCCTGTATACAAATCAGTGGTGGTATCTGCTCCTTTTTATACAGGAAACATCCGATAGTGAACTTGAATAACATATTTCAATTTCATTAAGATTTGTGTACAGTAAGGGTATGGAAATATGGTTTATAGAAATGCCTCGCCTAGAGCACAATGCTTTGAAATATTTTAGGGGGTCCCTGTGCACAAACTAGTACAGATATAAACTCCATTTTCAACAGGGAACATTCGATTGTGAACTTGTATAACATATTTCAATTTCATTAAGATTTTTGTGCAGTAAGGGTATGAAAATATGGTTTATAGAAATGCCTCTCATAGAACACAATGCTTTGAAGTATTTTCAGGGGTCCCTGTACACATACCAGTATCGGTATAAACTCCGTTTTCAATAGGAAACATCCGATAGTGAGCTTGTATAACACATTTCAATTTCATTAAGATTTTTTTACAGTAAGGGTATGAAAATATGGTTTATAGAAATGCCTCTCATAGAACACAATGCTTTGAAATATTTTCGGGGGTCCCTGTACACAAACCAGTAGAGGTATAAACTCCATTTTCAATAGGGAACATCTGATAGTGAACTTGAATAACATATATCAGTTTCAAGAAATTCCATAAATATTTACGGGAGTTAGAGCGCGGACAGACGGACAAACAGACAAACCCAAGTCATAAACACTTTTCAACCTTGTTGGAAAGTGTTAAAAAAGACATTTTATTGTCTAGAAATAACATCTTAAAGAATTTTGATACTGTTTATCTCACATATCAAGTTTTGTTTAGTTATATTTCATGAAAAAGGAGATATAGCCTTCCTGCTATCGAGGAAATTTGCGGTATAGCAACGCCACCTATTGGCCGATAAGCATCCAAACTAAATCAGCATAATGTCTCATAAATGGCCTTCTCACGTATGAAGTTTTGTTTGATGATACATAATAGAGCCTGAGATGTAACCTTCCTTTAAATTGCAGAAATCGTTGTGTGGCATCGCCAAACGGTTGAGCGGTTGACGCCAAAAGTTGATAGCACTAATTTATGTCAAAATGCATCTACATGTAATTTATGTGCAATTATGTGCAGTAATTCCTGAGATATAGCCTTCCCTTAAATTGCGGAAATCACTGTATATCAGCGCCACCTGTTTAGCTGTTGACGCCAAAAGTTGATAGGCATAAATGTAGGTCAAGATGCATCAACATATAAGTTTATATACAATTCTGAACAGCAGTTTCGGAGATACAGTCGCCACAAAAGTTTTGTCACACACGCACACAGAGACAGACAGATATTTTCTAAAAATGGTCAAATCGTGGAAAAGGAAAGTGTAAATTTTTCACAAATCCAACACTTTCTTCTATTGAATATAGAAGAGAATTAAAAAAAGAAAAAAAAAAAGAAAAAATACTTTGAAAATTTCATAGTGACTTGATAGTAAGAAAAAATTGCGATCCCTCATGCACAAATGATCAAACTAAACATCTTAACCATTTCATTCCCAATTTTTCCATCCATAAAACAATAAATCTTATATTTAGTCATAAATTTATTTCAAAGGTAATACATATAAATATATTTTTTCTAATAGGAATAATAGTAGAGTATATAAGTTAATATAGCTAACAAAGCAACTGTGAGGTGTTTATTTATGTTTAATATAACCACTGATTCCATTTAAAATTATAACTTTTCAATAAATAAAAATATTAAAATTTCGGAAGAAATACATATTGCAATTAATTAAAATACAAATTTTAAACATTAAAAAATAAAATACAAAATATTACAAACGGTTAATTTACTTAAATTGCTCAAAACAGGAAACTGATTCCGATATTATTATTAGATAGAGTAAAATATACTTTCATTTTTTAACAAGGATAGTGAAATCATCTAAAATATGTATTTTTCGGTCGAAAAATGTATAGAGATTTTAATATTGTTCATTTTGAATCAGCGGGAGTGTTAGATGGTAAGAAAGAAAATCTGAAATGTTATGATTCCAATTGGCATCACGGGGAATGAAAGGGTTAAATAGGAATTAGTGTATTTCCGTGATATGCAACATATTAAGAAATATAATGATACTGAAAACATTATTTGAGAAATAATAAGAAAAAAACGTTTAAAATAAAACATTAATGATAATGTAATGATAATGATAATGTAATGTAAAACATTAATGATAATGAGATGAGAAAAAGAATTTCAATTAAAAGTATAAAAAGATTATTATTCGGTATTAATTGAAATTAACTTTTAATTAAGGATTTTAAGGCCATATACGTATTTAAGAAATATTTTGTAGATAAAAATGTTTAAAAGTTGTGACTTTTTTTTTTTTTTTTTTTTTTTTTTTTCAGAAAAAAAAAAAATAATAATTTGTCGTATTTTATGGAGGGAAAAAAATGTATTTTCTTACTGTAGTCACAGATTGTGATTGGTGGTCAGTATGCCTTAAGTAAAACTCAAAGAAACTCATAAAAAATCTGTTTTTATTTCTTTTCTCTTTCGTATTATTTATATATCTATTACTTCCACTAAAACAACTGCACATTTTTAATTTAATAATATATATATATATTTTAATAAAAATGTCAGAGCTGTTTTTTGTCGATGTATGAGTTTGCACTCACAATACCTCTGTGATAGTTATTCAGAATTTAATAGTAGTTTAAGAGCTTTTAGATGACACATTAATACACTCAAAAAAGAAAAAGAAATGACGCTTCAGAAGGAGTAACGCAAACTGGATACTTGATATGCACACAAGTTCCGATGGAAAAAGCAAAATTTTAAATTTCGGCAACCAGTATGTATCAAAGTGTGATGCATCTTAACTGCACAATTGATAGCATATTAAAGACGAAAATTTTCGATTTCAAATCATAAATGTTTTAAAAATTTCATTCCGTAAACTCAGATATACACTATCTACGCTTCGACAATATGCGCTGATGTCAGTATTTGAGAGACGATGTCTGGTTAGGATAAAATAAAATGCTGGTTGGCCTAATCATCGAATTGCTCGACATTTGATAAGAACTATGCCACTATTAAACGATATGTTGGCAGGAATGGGTGAACCATAGCCGGACACAGCTTCAAGAAGGAAGCGGTCGGCCTAGAGAGACGACAGATCATGAGGACCAATCAATCGCCAGAGCCCAAGATTTAACATTATCTTTGATCCGATATGGAACTGGTGATTTAGAGACCACAAAGGTCATTGATAGGAGGCGGAATGTTGAGCTCACGGTTCTCCTTGAGCAGACTACTGCTGTGCACCGATAAATCCTTTTCGTCGGCATCGGGTTCATTAGACCTGGAATATCACAGACTGGAGTAGAATTAATTATCTTCAGTGATGAGTTCCGTCTTGAATTGAGCTCCAAAGACCGGAAAAAAAGATTTGTAAAACAGTGAGATCTCAACCGGACTGTCACTTTTTTAATTTTATGCACATATTCTTCTGTATTAAAACATTCTTAAAGCAGAAAGTTGTTAAATCAGGCAATTACTTAAAATTCAAATAAAACCATGGACATAGATTTAGCATCGTTAAATTCTCCAATATGGATTTTTCATTCTAAGAAACAATGGCCATAAAAATGGTAAAAATGATTATGAATGAATGCGTGGTCGATCGATGTTTTATACTATTGAACATATACGCAAATTAAAAAAAAATATTTGATTCACGAAAACTCTTTTTATTTTTCTAATTTATTTATATCTTTTTTTTTTTTTTTCTTTCATTAATTATTATTATTATTATTATTATTATTATTTTTGTGATTTACGTCAGTTCTAATTTGAAAACACATTTTTTTAGCTAAAGCAAAATGCATTTTAACTAACTGAAATTGACTATTTATTTTTAAATAGCTGCCTTTATTACTATTTCTTCAGCATACGTATGAGAAAGTTTCATATTCGGAAATTTTTTCAATTTTCGGTTTTCGATGTATTTACACGCTTTAAGATTTCTTAAACACGATTCGACCATTTTTAGGAAATATTTGGTTTTTGAGTTTGCAAAGCTTTTTGAACACCTCATGAATCAATGGACTTAATTTAACAGAACTTCATATTTCATTGGACCTTGGTTTGAATTGGTGCTAATTAGCTGTTGGAATATATGACCTAATAGGCGGTACTGCTTTGTTGTGATTCATGCCATTTAAATCAAGGCGATATATCCCTTTCTGTAGTATATAAAAGGTCCAAACATGATATGCGATATGAACATTATGTAAAAATATGCTGTTTTATTTTGTGTGCATATCAGGCGACAAGTGGCGTTGCTGTGTTGCAATTTAATTCCATTTACGAAAAGGCTATTACTTTGCTTTGCTAAAATGTGGACGGGTTACGACCACTGGGCGATACCAGTTTTAATTATAGTGTATCATGTGATGTATCATTTTCATGTAATTCTGCGAGCAAGGCTAATATTAAAAAAAAAATCTCTATCACTGTTAAGAAAAAATTTCAAATTAAAAACTTATAATTATTCTAAGGGCAGAAAATAAGAGGTAAAACTATTTTAACACCTGTTTATCTATAGTTTTTTTATGAAGTTGTTGTGAAAAAAAAATTGTAATCATCTTTTGCTAATATTTTCGTCGTTGAAATGTAACTGATAGCTTAAATTTGAAATGAGTTTTAATATAGCCACCAACCACTTAAGCTCTAGTATATTATTATCTGTGTGAGAACTGCATAGATATTCCTATGCATTTTTTCAAATTCAGGATTAATATAGGCTTTATGATTGTTTTTAGTGATTATATACTTCCTATTGAGTTTCAAGACTAAATAATATAATTGAGTTTATAATACATTAAAAATAACAGATTTTATTTAATTCAATTTATTTATTTACTGCATATTACATAGTCCCTTTTATATCATAACATGAGAAAATTAAAACGATAGCATAAGAATGTAAAGAATTAGAATCCCATTTAGACATAAATTTCAAAAATTCTTTTGCATTTTAATAACATTGATGCCGTAAAATAGTTGAAACTATGTTATAATATTTCCTTTGGTGAGAGGGTAAGTTTTGTATAATTTTATTATTAAAAGGTTTTTTCGGACATTGTTGAGAAGTGCCGCATAGATTCATATATCTGCCAAACGCATTCGTAGATGACAAAATGTTGACATACATTGTGAATAAATAGTACTGAAAATGCGTCTGGGGGACGTTTTTGACATAAGGATGAAAGATCGAATATTAATGTTTGAATGGGGAACTCATATATCAGCACGTGTAAGAGTTTCTGAAAATACTTCATACAAGAGTTTCTCTTGTGTGATAAATGCGCAAACAGATGATAAATGCGACATTTACCCATTAAATATTGTTTAATGTAAAACATATATAATTTTCTCGTATTTAAGACATGCAGTGAAAGAAAATAGATGGTGTTGATATGAGATATTATACAACGTGAAAGATTTAATTATTTTTAATTTTGCTGAAGCAAAGTTTTACAAGAAAAATTTCGTAAAACATAATGCTTAATATGTGAAAAAAAAAAAAAAAAAAGATCAGAGGATCGACATAAAATAGAATATTTTAAAATATTGGTTTTAGTTTCTGGTAGACGGGGTACTAACTATACGCTACTTCGATTACGCTTTAAATGACAAATTAAAAAGTATACTGACGGTTCAAAGTGTGTATACTTTTTTTTTTTTTTTTTGACACACCCGGTATTTATTAACTAAATATCATACTTCTCTTTTAAGCTTGATATCACGTCGATCAATTAAATTTATAAAACGCTGATTTAAAAAATGTTTTTCCTTTAATATACGTTATACGATTTTATATTTCTAACTTAAATCAAAATAACTATAATTAAGGATCAAATGCTTTTTTTTGTGAACATTTATATATGAACTATTTCTATCGACATAGAACTATTTTCTGCTTACTTTTTTACTGTAATTCACACTGAATTTAAAATTTTGGCCTCTTTTTTTTCCTTTTTTTTTTTTTTCTTTTGCGTGTTTTTGCGCTATAAATAACGCCAAGAGTTAGTCTATATTGGATATTTATCATGAATTAAAAATTAAATCTTGATGATTCCTCAAATGGAAAAGTGATACTGATGATGGTGAAATGAAATCCATTATGTTTACCTGTAGGAGTCGTTCGAAAGAAGTATTTAAAAAATAATAATTAATTAATTAAAATAAAAAAAGAAAGAAAAGGTTTTCAATTTCATTCAATCACAATGAATTGCCGTGGTCTATGCACTGAGAATATCTTGATGTATCTCAAGGAATACGTTTCAATGAATATGTTATAGATGCGGGCAGGCAAAACATTACGGCTGCTAACGTTAAATTTCTGTGCCTTTTATTGACCAAAACAACAATTGTTCATTAAAAATACAATACCCCACGTGCTTCCACAATATATGATGTAGTCGTAGCCACCTACAACATATATCAAGTCAAGTTACTCATTGCATTTCAAAGTGCAAGCATTTGAAAAGTACTTGACATATCTTGATATATAATACAAAAGTTAAACATTTATAAAGAAATAAAAATCCTTCCAATAACTAATTTTACTCAATGTTTAAACCAAGCATTTTTTGGAAGAGTGCGCAACACATTCATTAGGGAGCAAATCAAAGTTATTGATGTCATTTGTAGAGTTAAGAAGTTAAAATGGAGCTGGGCTGAGCATTTTGCAAGAAGAAACGATGACAGACAGGCCATTAAAGTCCTATTTTAGGTACCGAGAGATAAGGAAAGACTGAGGAAGATACCACAGTGTCGTTGATGTGATAAATTTGTGGAGTTTGGAAGAACAGAATGGAGAAGAATTGCAGAAAACATGGCCGATTGGAATCACCTAGGAGAGGCCTTCATCCAGCAGTGGATTGATAAAAGCTGAAATTGATGCTATATATATATATTTATATACATATATAACTAGAAGACGTCGGATATACCAACAGAAATATCAACATTATATTTCTTGTGTAAAAAAGTAAGATCTCATAAAAAACAGCACTACTGTAAAAGTCACGTCGTGCATCAAAAACTATTATCTTTCTTAGGCAACCAAAAAAGGATTGATATCAGAACTCTCCACCACTATTAATTCCTGGAACGTAAATTTTATTTATTTATCTTTTATTAGTCTTTATTTATTTATTTATTTATCTTTTATTATCTTTAATAATTCTAGAATTATTATTAGGGTTTTACTTAGTTTCTTTTTTTAACTTATCGGAATAATTTAATTTAAATTGTCAACTCAGATTCCTTGGCTTATTTGCCATCTTTTTGTGTATTACTTAGAATTATGTGACACCATGCAAGAATCAGGAATATAGTGTGCCATGCAGGGGAAATTTATAATAACAAATAGGATGGGAAACTGACTGGAGATTTTTTAGTTAATTTTATGAATGTCTATTTTTTTGTGCATGTTTTTTATTTTATAATACATTAACTTGTACACATAATATTAATAGAGCTAGTAAATTCTAATAATAATTATATTTGGCTTTCTGTATAAAAATCTATATATTTCAGCTTTTATGATTTGCCTAGAACTGTTCTTTCTTCTAATAACTATATTTATTACAATAGCTATTAAGTTCTATTCATAATTTTGTTTGGCTTATGCATTCTCTATAATAATGTGTATATTTTAGCTTTTATCGTTTGCCTAGAACTGATTTTTATTTTTTTATACTACATTTACTATAAAAAAAAGTAATATCTTTTTTCTGTTATTGAATACCTATATTTTCCTTTTGCAAAGTATTTTTTTAATATCTCATTGTTTACATTATTTTAATTTTCGAAAAATCAATAGCAAATGAATGAAATTTAATGGGTAATATTTTTCTTTTGGACAAGGAATTTCTAAAAACTATTTTCTTATGCATGTATTTTATTCAAAAGTTATTTAACATTTTCATAAACTTTTCACTTCCTAAGGCTATAAATTTTGGTTCAATTTATCCATTACAGATTTAAAAGCTTTTTTTTTTTCTTAAAATTAAACTGATATAAGACTCCCTCTCTCAATTCTGTTTCCTTTTTATTTAAATAAACCCATGCGAAAATTCTTTTATGAAGAGGTCCATTTAAAAAAAAAAAAGTTCCCATTATATGTAGGGCTTTTATGTTTTTACTTCCTGCCTAATGGCGACTTCATTATCAAACGAACTTTGAACATAAAATGTCTGAATTCTCCCATGAAAGGATTATGTACACTGAAAATATACAGAACAGTTAAAATAAAAGAGAAATCTGAACGAAATTTCATTTAATAGTTAACAATTTTGATGTATTTTTAATTAAAAAAAAAAAAAAAAAAAAACTTTAATGATATAAATAATTTTCGAATTAGTTTGAGTAATTGAATTGAATTACATTTCTCAACCATATAAATACAGCATTGCCTTGCTATGGAACATGTAAAGAATAAATTACCCGCATGTTTTTAAATATTTAATGCAGTTATATATAACCTGTAGAAGTTCTTTTAAAATCTATCATGGACATGGTACATTAGCTTTAAACTTATATAATTTAGCATATACTATGTGTTAGTCATACAGCTAGACTGGAAACTTCATTTAAATTTTTATCTGTTTAAAATACACTTTTTATGGCCTAAAGTTATTATTATTACATTATTATCTACCAATAACAATTATTTGGATACTACCAAATATAGACGTTTATTCAAACATCTACAAAAATTCTTGACGAATTATCATGAAAAATTTGAAGTATAAAGAATATGTCATACCTCATATATTTTAACCCTATAAGCGTTAATCCCGTCTTTTCACGGTATGCATAGTCAAAATAAAAGGTTGGTGTAGCTAAATTTTGAAACATAACATTTTGCTTTTTTCAAGAAAATAAGATTAATAAACATGTCTAGTATACAGTATTAAATTCTCATACGTATACTGTGCATAGTATTAATTTTATGAATCATTAAACAGCTATATTGAAAAACGGCTAACATGGAAAAGGTTTTAATAAAAGATTTATCCTTGGTTTAGAGGAATGAACGAATCATTGAAAAAAGGATGAGTTAACAGAGAAAAGATGACGAAAATGCATTGAGAAATTTCATTTGACAATTGTAAAAATGTATTGAGGAAAAAATATATCTGTAACCTTTAAAAGGTAACATAAAATAATTGACAATCGTTCTATGTTGTTGCCAGAAATTATAGTTCATTCATTTGAAAGAATATTTTAAATGTAATTACTTTCTTTTAGATTAAAATATACTGGTTTATTTAACTTTTGAAAAAAAAAAAAAAATGTTTGCAGATTACAATATCATGGTGGATGAGCTAAATTCAGTACCTATAATACCTGGTTTCAAATGTTTATACTAATACCAATGTACAGTGATGAACGAGAAAAAAACAAAAAAGAAAAAACTTCTTAACGTATTTTATATTTTACCTCAATCTCCCCAAAAAATGCACATCTAATTTATTTTTATTTTAATTTTCTTACATCGTTAAGCTTTGGATTTTTAAATGTAACTCCCCTTTGTAATCATTAAAACTTACTTTTTTTCTTCTCGAACTTAAATGAAACAAAGGAAAGGAATTTTTTTTCTTACTGAGATACGTTTTACCTGAGTTAACATGGAAAAAGTAGAAAGCAAATCACAGTGTTATCATTAGTCACAAGAAAAGAAATGCAGATTCGGAATAATAAATTTAATTTTTATTCGTTAAAAAAAAAAAAAAAAAAAAAAGTAAGAAGGGAAGAAAGAAAGAAAGAGGAAGTGAAAGAAAAACAGAAAGCTCTATTACAGTAACGAGCATTTCACAGGCGATTAAGATAAGATAATATACATTAAAAAGAGAAGAGAAGATAATATACAATTTGAAGCATGATGATCTAAAATATATTTTTAACTAATCGTTAATTCTTTTTAAAGGATTCCATGATTTCAAATCCCATTACTGATATTTAATTTGTAGTTCTTTATAAAATGTGTTTTATTTCCAAAATCAAGTACTTTTTTTTTTTTTTTTTTTTTTTTTGTACTTTCATGTAGATACAATATCAATTTTTGAATATTTTACAATTCATGATTTTAAATTACAAAATTATCCATTAAAGAAGCATTGGTTTTAACTCATTTCTTTGCAATATATAGCTATGTATAATATAATGAGTTTGTTCGATAACTTTTTTTTCTGAACCATGAATATTTTTAACCCTTTGCACTTGAAGTTTATTTCTTTTTCCAATTCATACCACTATCAACACAAAGTAATTTCAGTTGAAAAATCATATTCACATATAAGTAATAGATGTGGATTAACATAACATAAAGCCATGCTTGTATGTTATTATTATTGTTGTCACAAAGTTGTAAATAATTGTGTTTATTTTTGTATAAATTCTTTTAAAGAGGCTTAGTAAGTTGATAAAATAATATTTTTGTGCATTTCTAGTCGTTTTAGCGTTAAAATAGCCTTATTTCCCCTTAAAAACGCATTAAAAAGCTCCAGTAATGCAGGTAATGGATTTTGCGCCAAATATGGCGGCTTTTTCCCTCCTTGGCGATTTGTTTTGGCGAACTTGGCGAGAAAATCCTTATTAGGGATATACCAAATATGGAAGCTCTAATCTCATTGGCTGATGAGATACGGAAATTTCTGGAACTTTCCACACTTTTCTACAGGCGTGTATAAGGGCTGTTTTTTTCGCCAAGGCAGTCAGTTCAGTTCAGTCTGAGATCAGTCAGTTTCGTTAATGCTTGTATCGCTTTGAGCCTCTTTGAAAGAGACTTCTTTTACGAGTTATTGCTATACAGTTTGTACTGTGGATTTGCTATTGACAGCTGTTGTTTAAACTGTGTTTACTGGTTGAATTGAAGCTGATACTTGGTTTATAGACCTGTATTTTTCTGGAACTTTCTGTGAATAAATTATTTAATTTTTATAAGTTTCGCCTTTCATTCTCGGACAACTCACGTACCCCCAAGTACGCAACATTATTTTTATTGATTATGTATGCAAATGTTACAATATAATTAATGATAAATTATATCTGTACATCAAAAGGAATTTAAAGTCCGCTCTGGAGCGCTCCAGTTCAAAGTGCCAATATAATGTGTATCGTATTTATGAATAGATTTGAAAATATTTTTAGGCGACAATATTAATACAATATTAATTTTCCTTTTAAATTACTTATTAAAAAGAAATGTTAAAAATTGTTGATAACTCATTATTATTTAGATGCAATTTAGAATGATAAATTAACAAGAAAATGTATAATTAAGTGTTTTGGACCTTCTGTGAAATAAGTAAAGGAAAAAAAATCCCTTTTCCTTAAATGAAAACTATTTTTTTTTAAATTCTCCTTTTTCTGTTTTTCGTTAGAGTCGCTTATCTATGCAATTACATTAAAAAAAAAAAAAAAAAGTTGAAAGTTATTTTTTTCTATGATAAAAAAAAAAAAAAAAAAAAAAAAAAAAACTAATTAATTAAGGAAAGAAATAAATCCCCACACTTGTTACTCTTGAGAAAATACTAGATGAAAAAAACGAAAAAACTTTTATGGATACTACAGGAAAAATAAATATCATGAAATTACGAACTTAAGGTTAAAGAAATAAAAATCTGTGAAATAATAAATCTGTAGAAAAAAGATTTTAGAAATAACATTTATTTCGAATCTAAAACAGGAACCTTTTTGGTACCATTTACTTATTTATTTATTGCCAGATATTGTTCAATTTTTAAGAAAAAAATATTAAAATTTTGTTTATCGTTGGATATACAAGTAATTTAGATATACGCAAACATGTTCTTATATAATAAGTTTCTATTATCTGGAAAAGATTGAAAATATTGATTAATTTTTTAATATTAAACTTTTTTCCCGAATTGTGAATATATTTAATATAATGCAAATCAGTTTTATAAATACATTTGATGATATTTTTATACGATAAACTTATATATCATTTTAAAAACATTTACTATTTATTTAAAAAGTATCAGCCGTTAGTGACAACTATAATAATATTTATATGTAATTTAGTATGTTAAATTATCGAGAAAATGTAAAATTAAATTATACATTTTCTGAAAAAAAAAAAAAAAAAAAAAAAAAAAAAGAAGATAAACCAAAAATATTTTTTCCTCAAACTGAAAAATTATTTTTTAATTATTCTCCTTTTCTCCTCTTTGTTTTTCATCCTTTAAGTCGGTTATCTATACGATTACGTTTTAACGAAACAACAGATAAAAGTTAGTTTCACTTTCAAAGATACAAAAGAAAAAAAAAAAAAAAAAAAAACATAGCTAATTAATAGAAGAAAGATCTTGAGACATATTATTCTTAAAAAAAAAAAAAAAAAAATAGTGGGTAAAAGAAAAAATAAAATCTCCAGGAAGAAACAACTTATTTTTCTTGAAGTTTTGAACTTTACGGGGATAAAATTAAAATTTGTGATAAAAAAGATCTGCAAAAGAAGTTTTCAGAAATGACACCAATTCGGTATCCAAAACAGGAACTTTTTTTTTCTTTTTTTTTGGTAAAATTTACTTTTTTGTTTATAACCAGGTTCTACTCGCATTTAAAAATATAATAACTAAAAATTTGCTCATTGTTGGATTTTTTCATCCCTCTCTCCCCTCAAAAATAAATAAATAAATAAATAAAATAAAATAAATAAATTAATTAATTAATTAAAAAAAAAGTCTGTAACGAAAACTACAAAGAATAAATAAATAAATAAAATAAAATAAAATAAGTATATATATACATACATATATATATATATATATATATATTCTTTTTTTTTCTTTTAAAAATTGAAATATTTTAAATATATATAAATATACTAGCTGTACCCTGCCACGCTTTGCTGTGGCACATTGTGGTTGCATGGATGAGAAATGAGGAACAAAACAGAGCATACGTTTCATAGAAGTTTTATTTTGCTATACTTCTGGGTATACAATATTTTTTGTTATTCCATTGTCTGCGTAAATATAAAGGCTATCTGGTTTGCCGACACGGGGACACGCAACATACAGTTGTCCATGTGAGAAACAATCCGCATCTAAATCTAAACCATACATTTCTAAAGATTGACTTTGAGATTTATTGATTGTGATTGCAAACGCCAATCGAATTGGGAAATGCTATCTTTTAAATTTAAATGATGTATCGGTCGAGATCATGGGAATTCGAGGAATGAGGCCATCTTCACCTTTGGAAGGCCCCGTTAAAATCGTTGCTTCCACTACGTTGTTCATTAATTTCTTAACTGCAAGTCGCGTGCCGTTTCAGTTTTGGTTGATTAATATTCCGCAACATGATAATTGGTACACCTATTTTCATTTTAATATGTGTGGTGGCATCCCTGGCAGATTAAGTGAATTCAAAAATTCGGTAGGATAACTAACTACTGCATTTGCTTCCACAACGGTGTCTATTGACTTATATGTAATTTCCTCCCTTTGAATGTTGGATTGAATAACATTATTAAGTTGATAGACATATTCAGTCTTCACGGCAAGGATAGCTCGTTCACTGATCCAATCGTGATTCCTGTAATTAATTTGAATATTAGGAAATATTTTTTCGATAAGTTCTTTCGATGTTAAAAAATTACAAAAATTATCAGGAAAGGATATTCGTCTTGACGAATCACTGGCTGGCAGTTCTCCGTTCCCAACGTCCAGTAACTGTCTTGAGAATACCTCGGCTGATTGATCGTTCTGCAGCTGGACTCGCATTCGTGGTCACCTGCAATGTACGTACGTGTCGACACGATGTTGAATGTATCAGGCAAGCATTTATTTCGTCCGCTGGTGTCGATCAAGAAATTACAGGCAATGTTTGCCTAAATTTGTTTTTCTGCGAGGCATTATATCGGTTTTCCCAGGAACAGAATAGATGGATCTTACAGGATGGATCTCTTATGGATCTCACAGCTCTAGGTTGAAAAAAATGAGAGATAGGACAAAATGTTTAACAATGAAAAGTTTTCATTTTGAAATGGCCAAAACAATTTATGGCATTTCAGGCAAGCGTTTATTTCGTTAATAGAGCACACATATTTTCGTTTCTTATGATGTTAACATTACTGACGGAAAGAGAAACTGTTGAGAAGTATTTATATTGAAAGATAGATATAGTCCGAGATACGAAAGTTTGAGAAAAAAAATAATTGCGATACGAAATTACAAAGCGTAACAGGCGAAGAATCCGACTACATGAACATTAATCGGAAAAGAACATTTCGGAACAAAAATGAGAAAGTTATTTCCTTTTCTAAAAAATAAAAATTTTATAAAGATGCCATTCTCGAAAATCAAACATTTTTAACTATCGCGTGCTCATACATTCACACACACACACAAAAAAAAAAAAAAAAAAAAAAAAAAAAATGAAAAGAAAAAGAAACAGCAACATATTTTTTCTTTTTATTTGTTACTGAGAACATGCTGTAATATAAAATTTATCGAAATCAATCATTCTTAACTACCGCGTGCTTATACATTCACAAAAATAAAAAAAATGAAACATCAACATTATTTTCATTTTCATTTTTTTATAAAATAAATGGTAAACATAAAGCAAATTTGCAGTGTCAATATGTTTGCTGGTACATTGATGACCGTTAAAAAAGCTGTTTTCTCGCGGTCGCGGGTACGTTTGAAGCGGGTTGTGTATCGTTTCAAAATTTGAGCTCAATCAGTGCAGGATATTTTGAGTTTTTAAAGCGTACAAAAGCAAACTTAACATTTTTATAGATATAGATGAAACATATGTTAATTATTGGTCAAATCTAAAACCTGTAGATGGCGCTGAACACCGATATTAATGTTTTGTTTTCTTCTTTTACTTAGTGTGTTCTTCGTGTTCGTCTTTGTAGTAGTAAATAAATGTACGTCTCAGTAATTGAAATCCTATTATTTCCGAATTATGTCTTCAATCGACACCAATGAATAGGAATGAATTATCAGTGGCCTGCAGTCTCCACGACTCTGGACCGATAAGGTAAGCCATTTACCTTATTTCAATTTAATATTCTGAAAATGACTATTAATGACTATTTATGAAAAGTTATATCTAAAATACGTCGCCAAAGTAGCGACATGGTTTTGAATGATAATTTTTATAACGTCGTTAAGAGTTTAACGACAACATAATTAATAATTAAAAAATACATATTTTAAGTTTTCAAATTCAAATCAAATTTAAATCTCAAATTATTTGAGCATTTTAACATTTACCCCGTTACACATCATAACGTGAAAAACAAAGTAATGTCCAAGTTTCAAAATGAATATAGCAAGTTATGCGCAAAATGCTTTTATTTGTGTTTTTCCTATGAATAAAAATTAACTTTGAACATATCTCTAATCTCAGTTCTGGTCAGACTGTCAATCAAATTCTTAAGCTGTCAATTATGGAGATACTTCACCTGCTTTGATTGGCAGTCTAACCCCATGTTACTCTATGAAGAAATTTGTTTCGTAAATTATTTATTATTTAATGTATTTTTCTTTTAAATTCCATTTTCACATTTGGGGCTACGGTAGCCTGGTCGGTAGAGCACCGAGCTCACAATTGGAAGATTGCGGGTTCGATAGTGGAGACGCCCGAAGACCGCCATTTATACTAGTGGTGGCTGGTGCACATGTTACCATACAAATTTTACATATGGGGGTTAACAAAGAGAAAGAGCCATGTCCATTCGTGGAAGATCAAAATTGTTGTGACTTGTCTTCGGACCACCTCTAGGATGAATCCCAGACCATCGTCAATTGCCATATAGTGCAGCACTTGTACAATGTTAAACTTAACCAACAAACCGACCAAGCATTTTAACATTTAGAAAATTTACAACCGTAATTTTTTTTTTTTTTTTTTTTTTTTTTTTTTTTTTTGAAGCTATAATATAAAGTGTAAAAAACAAAAATGTTGCTATTAGTTAAGTTTTGCACTTTAGAGCTTTAAAGAGAAATATTAAAAATAAAAAAATAAAAAAATAATAATAATTTCATGAAACCAAGAAACTCTTAAATGTTTGTGAAATTTTTAATTTGGAAACGGAGTTAATATATATATATATATATATATTAGGATATGAGGAATTTATAAAGTAAATTTCTCTAAAGTATAACACGGGATTAGATTACCGATGAAATTAGATGAAATATTCCCTTACAATTAATATTGTGCTTCTTTCCTCTAGAGATGAACTACGGAAACTGCAGTATGAAACCTGAAAATATCGCTTTCAAAGAAAAATTTTGTTGAAGTGTTAAGCTGTGTGATGGGTGTCTCTCAGGCACACGTCCCAATGAAAGCTATTCAGACAAAATATTTGAATATTTTGAAAAAAAAGAAAAAAGAAAAGATATATATATATATATATATATATATATATATATATATATATATATATATATATATATATATATATATCAAATGTGTACATGATTTTATGTAACGAATGTTGATAATCTCATGCTGGAAAAATTGGATTAATTCTTGAGACCTATTATAAGTTTATCTACCAATTAATTTTATATCTAATAAAATTGCTTTGACATTTTGCTATTAAATCAGTAATTGTTTTTGATATGGTGTTGGCGTTAAAGATGATTAAAGGGGAGGAATTTCATGAGGTCCTATTCCGCATTTGTAAGAGAAAACCATGGAATAATCCGAACTAAATGCTTTTAAAATTGGTTTTCTGGTAACAAGATTATGAGAGAAGACCATCAACATTCAAGCGGGTTTGAATCTCGCAAATTACTTTCCCACTTAAATCGCTAGTAACTTCCGATACTTAGATGAAATTCATATTTTCCTATACAGTATGCGGTGCAGCCTCACGTTGCATGAAGATTCTTTTGTTTCGTTTTAGAAATTCGACTCCGTTGCCCAATGTATCTGGATAAATTGGTGAAATAACACTTCTTTAGTACTGAACTGAAAAGGTTTGCTCTTCAGGAACAGTATTCAGTGTTGTTGGAACGCTTACACAAATATTGTCTTGAACCATGACTTTGGCAGAAAAGTTTGGTATGAATATTGAGTTACTCTCAATTTCCAGATCTAAACTATTTATATTTTTTTGAATTTTTATGTTTATCTCCAAACAATCTTAACTAAGTAATAAAACATAGGACGGCTTGTTTTCTGTTTTTGGCCTAGAAATCAAACATATTTGAGTTTTCGTTAGTTAAACAAATTTAATGCTGTTTTATATTTTTACTGAAAATAATGTGTAAACCAGACTTTTGAAAAGGTTTTACTTTAGTTAGTTTATTTAATATATTTGTTGGCTGAAATATGGCTAATTGCCTTGCCTGATTCTTTATTCCTCTTTGCATTCTTTAATAATCTTGCTGATATATATATATATATATATATATATTTAAGTGTTTTCTGAAACTATTCATAGATATTCTTCTTATTTTCACTCTTATCAGTTAGTGTTATATTCGTTGACGTTACTGGCTTCTTTATATATATATATATATATATATATATATATAAATTGCTTTATTTTTCCACTTTAGACAGTGTTTTTACAAGTTTCTAAAATTCTTGAAAATTTTCTAACTCAATATTCTACTTTTGTAAGTGATCAAATTTCAGTTCTTTTACATTCTGGAGGACGAAATAACTAAAGGAGTCAAATTTTTTTAGGATTCGTAAAAAATAAAGTGTTCAAATTTGATACAAATAGTAACATATTTATAAATTAAAAGCGATTCTGGTTTTTGAAAATACGATTATTAGACCTTTATATTTAGTAGAGATCTGTTTGAAGTAAATTTATGAATGCTAATTTTAAATATTAATATCAAAGTACATAAGATAAAAGTGCCTCATGATTAGTTATACTGCTGTAACTTAATAACTAAAATAGGTCAAAGTTCAAGGTCAAACGTAAATTTTTTTGCTGATTTCTAGAGTGAATAATTCTAGGAAACAAAACCACAAAATTAAATATCACACAAATTAATCTCTAGTAAATTAAGCATTCATTTTTTGTGGTATGTTTTTAAATATATTTAGCATATTTTACAATTTACTAAATTACAAAATTATTCATTAAAGGAACACTGATTATGACCTACTTTATTGCAATATGTACAATTTGATGATTGTGTTCGATAACTTCTTTTTCTAAGCTGTGAATATTTTTAACCCTTTGCACGTGAACATTTTTTTTTCATTCATATTACCACCAATTCGAAGCAATTTCAATCGATAAGTCATATTTCTTTATAAGTAAAATATATGATGATTAAAAAGGAAAGTCATGGTTGTATGATTTTTTTTTTTTTTTATTTTTACTTTCTCTTACCCATAAGGTAGAGAAAGTATTGTTTTTGGGTCAAATTTTCGAACGCGAGATTTTGTTATATTTACACGTTTTGAGGTCCCCTGAATACGAAAATCATGTTTTTAGCAAATGGTCTGTGTGTATGTCTGTGTGTCTGTCTGTCTGTGTGTCTGTCTGTGTGTCTGTCTGTTATCAGCATATCTCAAAAACAAATTATGGCAGAAAGTATAAACTTGGTATTCTAAATGTGTATCATATAGGGATGCTACAGTAAGCTTTTCGTTAAGATCAAGCAAATGGTTCGTGTACAGGGACAATCAAGAGAATTCTAATACATTACGTAAAAAAGGAAACGGGGAAACTGCAGGAAAGGGGAAACTGCAGGAAAGTAGAGTTTAACGTCTATAGACTGAACTAAACCAAATGAAACGAATATATATTTTTTGTAATAGAGATAGTTAACTGGGAAAAAAATTTTGTGTATGTAGGAGCCTCGCCTCCGCCCCTGGGGGGGAAGTCCCCCCTCGAAGGGAGTAAATTTTCATGATGGGTATCTTTCAAAAGAGCTCGCCAATACCTTTAAAACGAATGGTTGAACCATCGATCTGCGATAATTTAAAACAAAGTTATCGTTTTTTTTTACTTTTAACGAAAAAAAAAAAAAAAATTAGAAAAAAAAAAATCGTTTTTTTTTTTTTTTTTTTTTTTTTTTTTTTTTTTTAAATTTTGAGAATAAAATGGACTTTTTTTGGATATTTGGTGTTATACCACTTCTCTAATATTGAAATCGTCTGCATTATGATAAGAGATATTTTTTTAAAATAATAATTTTAATAAATTATTTTTTAAAAACAGAATTATTTTTTAATAACCGATTTAAATTCTATGTAAATGTAGGTGCATTAAGGAAACGGGGGGTTGAGGGGGTCGGTAGCCCCCCTCACACAGAACTAATTACCATATAAAACTCTTCAGAAGCCTAATATGAATTGTTTAACACAGGTTTACATAACAGTACTCGTTATCTTACCTTTTAATCTGCAACCTGTATTTATAGTGTTAAATTTCAGGGTAAGAGAAAGTCGTGTGAGTGACACACCAGATTATTTTTCAATCAATTAAAATAAAATGTTGTAATATATATAATGAGAAATTACGTACATAAAAATAAAAAATAAATAAATAAATAAAAAAATAAAAAAAATGGCTCCGCCTTCCAGTTCAAAAGGATATCATATTTATGAGTAGATTTGAAAATAATTTTACGCGACAATATTTATAAAATATTAATTTTCTATTACTTATTAAAAAGAAATTTTAATCATTATTGATAACTTTATAGATATTTCGATGCAATTTAGAATGGTAAGTAAGAAGAAAATGAATAAATAAATGTTTTAGACCTTCGGTGAAATAAATACTCAAATGAAAATGTATTTTTTAAATTCTTGTTTTTCTGTTTTTGCCTTTTCGTTAGAGATGTTTATCTACACGATTGCATTTTAAAGAAACAACAGATGAAAGTTTTTTTTTTTTCCTCCCTATGATAGAAAAAATGAAAGAAAGAAAGAAAAAGAACTAATTAATTAAGGAAAAAAAAATCGTTGGACTTGTTACTCTTGAGAAAATACTAGGTGAACAAAATAAATAAGTAAAAAATACTTTTATGATTACTACAGAATATATATATCACGATATTACAAACTTAAGGAGGAAGAAATAAAAATTTGTGAAAAGAAAAATTCTGTCGAAAAAAGCTTTTAGACATAATATTTATTTGGAATCTAAAACAGGAATGGTTTTGGTACAACTTATTTATTTGTTTAACATCAAATATTGTTCACTTTTTAAAAGGTAATAATAGAATTTTGTTTATCATTGGATATACAAGAACTTTGGAAATGCCCAAATATGTATTTATGTAATAAGTTTGTATTTTCAGAAAACGATTGAATTTTATTTTATCATTATTTTCTTTATTATTTTGATTTTAATAATAATTTCCCTCCGAAATTTATCGTTTTTGGAATATTATAAAACCTTCTAGTCTTAATTCCATTGGCATGGTTGATTTTCATAAACTGTCTCAATAACCTGTCAAATAGTTTCTCAGCAGGATTTATGTCTCATAGTAAGTGAAAATTTAACGCTAGGTTGCGCTTGTTTGTTGACTTTGTGAGTACAAAGGTATTTTACATTAATTATTTCTTCTTAAGGTTCTATAGATTCATTTTGGCCTTTAGGTGTACTCAAAAGATACATTATTATTATTATTATTATTATTATTATTATTATTATGTTGATTTGAAAATAAAAATTCTCTTTGGAGATATTCTAAAAACTTTTTTAAACAGTTAACCTTTAAACGATAAGATAAAATAATTTTCAACTCGTTCTATTCTAGTGCTATAATTTATCGTCCATCCATTTGAAAGAATTATTTAAATGTAACTTATTAATTGTAAAGTTAAACATATTCGTTTATGTAACATTTGAAAGAGTGTTTTCAGATTACAGTAACATGGTTGGTCAGACAAAATTTTTGCCTATAAGTTTGTTTCAGAAGTCTTATGCTAATCCCAAAGTGTAGTGATAAACGAGAGAAAAAATTTCTGTAGGGTATTTTAACTTTTATCTCAACTTAAAAAAAAATATATATATATATATATATATATATATATTTTCCCTTACATCGTTAAACTCTAGATTTCTAAATGTAACTTTCTTTTGTAATCATTAAAATTTACTTTTTTTCTTCTCTAATTTAAATGAAACAAAGTCAAGTTCTTTTTTTCTTTTCTTACTGCGATAAATTTTGCGAAAGTTAACATGGAAAAAGAAGAAAGCGAAACTGAACGCTACCATTAGCTTAAAGAAAAGAAAAGAAACGCAGATTCGGAATAGTGAATTTAATTTTTATTCATTACATAAAAACCTTATTTGCAAAAAAGGAAAATTTGGAAGCTCTGTTACACAAACAAAATATTTGACTATCTTTATTTATTTATTTATTTATTTTTTAAGATAAGATAATGTACGTTTTAATGAATAATGGCTTAAAATATATTTTTAACTAATCGCCAATTCTTACACAATTAAACGATTTCAAATCACATTACTGCTACTTTTTTTAGCAATTATTTATAAAAAGTCTTCTGCTTGTCAAATTAAGATTTTTTTTATTTTTTTATTTTTATTTTTTTTATTTTTTGCGAGTTTGTATATACATGCAACATTAGTTTTTTGGATATTTTGAGATTTGTTATGGTAAGTTACGCAGTTACTAATTAAGAAAACATATATTTTAGTGTATTTTACTATAATATTGCTTTGTACAACAGTGTTTTGTTACAATATTAAACTATATAAAATTTGAAGATTTTTTTTTTTTTTTTTTTTTTTTATAACATTTTTTTTCCAAACTGTTAATATTTTAAAAATAATGCATATAATTTTTATGAACAGATATGAAAATATTTTTATGCGTCAATTTTATACATCATTAGAAAAAATTATTTGTTATCAAAAAAAAAAGAAAAAAAAAAGAACAAATATTTGTCATTAGAGACAACTATAATTTAGCATGGTAAATTAACAAGATATAAATTGGTATGCTAAGTTAACAAAAAACGTATAATGAAATTGTAGATTTTTTCAGAAAAAGAATGAAAATACAAAAAATTACTTTTCCCTGAAACTGAAAAGTTATTTTTCCATTATTCTCCCCCCCCCCTCCTCTGTTTTAATTCTTTAAGTAAGTTATGTATACGATTATGTTTTAAAGAAACGGCAGAAATGTTATTTTTCTTTCAGGGATAGAAAAAAAATAACTACTTAATAAAAGAAAGATCTTGATACTGGTTATTCTAGACTAGTTATTTTTACTTTCTTGTTTACCTTTCGTAATTCCTTATATTTTTGTATATTTTAAAAATAAATTTACGTAATTTTATACCTTTTGTAATTTTATAACATTTTTAGTATTTTATACATTATATATATGACTAGCTGACCCGTCCTACTTCGCACGGATGAACAAATTTTAGTTAACGATGAATTGATATGCAAAAAATCAAAAAAATATCAGTTTATATGTTATAGTCAGGCAATATTATCAACTGAAAAGTCAAAATATAATTTTACAATTATTTTTTTCAATCAGTTGTTAAATGTTGGTAATTTTTACTTTATGTTATTTATTTATTTATTTCATAAAAAGAAGCATGTCTTTACTCATGAATAAAAAATATTGAAAAATAAACCTATAACCTATAACCTAATTTTTTCCTAATTGTTACAGTGTATTTCAACCACATACTGCATGTGGTGTGGTCAACACATTGTGATAGTGCTGATTAAACTCAGTTAATTTTTCTGAATAATTCTTACATTATTTAAATTTATTCAATTATATTTCATGAAAAATGAAGCAAAAAATTATTCATAATTTAATTTGTTGTAGTAATTCAATTACTAAGCAATCAATCAAAATTTTGAATTTTTCAATTTTATTCTTAAGTGTTTAAAATTATCTTATTCAGTATTAACTATATTTTTCACACACACACACACACAAAAAAAAAAAAAAAAAAAAAAAAAAATCTGTTAACACGTTGAGCGCCATGTCGGCCATTCTAGATTCTACACATTTTGTCTAAGCACTGAAGGAATCATCTTGAAACTTTAGGAGTGCGCAGAACATGGTATACTTCAAATATTTCAGTGAAAGTTTTACCCCGAAAGTAAAAGCAATACCAATAAAAAATTAAAACGTTGAGCGCCCTGTCAACCATCGGTGGCTGACAGTGTCAAATAGGATATAACGCTGCGTCAACCGTAGGTGGTGGATATAAAATAGGATGTAAAACTAAAAACATTACATTTAATGATTGAAAAGTTATTAAAAATTTGCTTAATTTTTATTTATTACTGGAAGAATCATTATGGGATTTTAATGGATTTTAAGAAATTGCGTGGCGCTCAACCTTTTAAGAACAACGACCTTCTATAAACATTTTATAAATAAATAAATAAGTAAAAGCAAACAAATAAATAAATAATAAAATAATAATGATAGTTATAATAATAATGATAATATGTTTTCTAAAATTGCAAAAAATTACCATAAAATTACATCTGAATCTGTCAAAAGACATAGTTTTTTTCTATTACCGAATAAAATTTGTAACCATTGCTACAGATTTTAATTGGTAGGTACATACATTCTCTGTTTTTGTATGCGGAAAACTTGGTATCAAAGCAGAATTGGGAAGTGCTTAGTAACAGCGTAAAACGTGATTTCTTGGCTTTGAGGTGAAGTTTTTGCATGTGGAAAATTTGCTTTCAAAGCAGAATTGGGAAGCACTTAGTAACAGCGTAAAGCGTGATTTCGTGGCTTTGAGGTAAATTTTTTGCCTACACTAATAAAAACTTGGTGTTAGTTTGAACGAAAACTTGGTACGGTAGTTCCTGCAACCACCCGATTGTTTAACCTTTTACCATGATTTGGTAATTTTATGTTGAACCAAATATTGATATTATGTTTTAAATACAAAAGAAAAAAAAAAAAAAAAAAAAAAAAAAATCGACTGAGACGGGGATTGAACTGAAGACCTTCTTGTCTCAAGTCAAACACTCTGGCGCTTCTATCTTGGCCCCTGGGTGAGTTGTGACACAAAATTTGCAATTTACCCTATGTTTTCGACCACGCTTTTTAATGAACTCGTCCCACCTGCCGCCTGCCGTCAGAGGTCACATGATAGAGGAAAAACAAATAGCAGACAAAGTTTTGTTTATCTATAGCGATTGCTGAAATAACATATTTTCTATTTTTATTTTTGATCAATCGTATTTAATCTGTGTTATTTTTTTTAAACATCATCATTTTTAATTCATTTTATATCATTATTCATCATCTTTTGTTTGCTGTATACATTTACAATCATAATTTAGTTTATATTTGTTATTGATGTTCATGAAGAACATGTTAAATACGCTGATTTTTGGTACTTAAATCAGTGACAGTGCAATATCGTACTGCGTAAATACATTTAGACCTGTAACTAAGTTAATTAACTTGTTGTAACACCTTTATGCAGTTAAATTAAACGAAAACATTTTAAATTTTCAAATTATAATAAAAGAACAAGCTATTATTTATTGCTAGATCAGTCAATGTAACAGTTACACTAGAAAATACAAAAATCGATTCTTACAGTTGAAAATAAATAAACATAAAGAGTTTTTAAAAAATTATTAAATTTGCAAATACAACTATTCTATTGTTTAAAAATGCACAATATTAGTTTTACTTTATTTTATATTAAATATTAACATTTTTGTTCTTAAGAACAATATTTAATTGAATTCGATTCTCAGAATTCGATTATTCGTTTTCCTCTATCACATGATTGAACAGACGAAACTGGGAAGAGTCCATTTAAGCGTGTTTTAGTTTCAATAGGAATTTTACTGATTCGTACTTCCTTTATGAGTGGATATAGGGTAGCTCCAAGTTTTGATGCAACTTAAATTCAACCACAAGAAGTAGACAACTTAAAAGTGAGATTGAAACCTATTATGGTATTGCTTATAACTTTACTCCATACAGTGGTTCAAATTTGAATTGAAATTTTAAAAAATTTACTATGCGGCGAGCCCTTGTTCTATCTGTCTAGTCGAACAGGAAAAATTTTTTATACCGCAAATTATTTTTTACAAAGTGCATTTCGAGCAAAAAAAGAAAACAAAAATCTGTGTGTACGATATTTTCTGTGTTGTTCGGTAAAGGAAATTTTCTGTCTATGAATTTTTACCCGTAGCATACGGAAATTTTTAGCAACATTTCCTGCCAGGAATTTTCTGTAATATAACAAGATTTTGTTTCTTTTTACTTTACGAACACTATAGTGAGGAAAGTATTGTAATCATGTCAAAAATCCGAATTTGAGATTTTGATGTTTCTATACGTTTCGAGGTCCAATGAGTCACTATATTTGCGAGTCACTATCTTTTCACTATCTTTGCGATGATGTATGTATATGTGTGTGTATGTATGTGTGTATGTATGTGTGTATGTCTGTAAGTGAACACGCTAGCGTCGAAACGCTTTGTTAGAATAAGTTGAAAGTTGGTACGTATATTGTAAGTCACCATAGTACGAACCCTATAGATTTTGGTGAATCTAGCACTTATAGTTTTTTTACAGGGACACAAAGAAAAATTCTTTATCATTATGGCCTATGGGTCCAAAATCTTAAAAGTTCGATAGCATCTAAACGCCTTATCCAATTGAGCAAAAGCTAATACACATGTTATAGGTCACATACACTCAATCTTTATAGATTTTGGACAATCTAGCACTTATAGTTTTTTAACAGGGTCACAAAGAAAAATTCTTTATCATTACGGCTTATGGGGCAAATTTTTAAAAGTGTGATAGCGTCTAAATGCCTTATTAATCTGAGCAAAAAATTTGTACACATGTTATAGGTCACAGTTGCACCAACTGTATAGATTTTGGTTAATCTAGCACTTACAGTTTTTTTACAGGGACACAAAGAAGATTTGTTTATCATTATGGCCTATGGGACTAAATTTTTAAAAGTGCGATAGCATCTAAACGCCCTATTCAATTGCGCTAAAAATTTATATGAATATTATAAATCATATTATATGAATTTCATATGAATCATATGAATCATATTATATCATATATTATATGAATATTATATAGCTATAAGCATTTTTGTGAATCTAGCATTTATAGGTTTTTACAGGGACACAACGAAAAATTCCTTATCATTATGATCTATGGGCTCAAAGTTCAGTAGCGTTAAATAAAACCGTGTACTATATTGAGAAAATACTCAAACACTCTATTATGGTTTTCACTCTTTTGTTTGTTTAACAACTCCTCTTTCTTTATCTACAAAACTGTTAATTACTCAATGTTCGGAAAGTCAAGTGGAGTCACTCCAGATTTTTTTAAGTGCAAGTTAATGAATTTGTGTGAGAGTTAGTAGATATTTAATACTTATTCTATGCTTGTAATTTCAAGACCAGTAATACAGACTGGGTTTTTCTAAAATGTTGTTTTTCAGATCCATATATAATTTTCTTAAAGGGGAATAATAAGATTTTTTTTTATATTTGGTTTATTGAAAAATGTTAAAAAAAAAAAAAAAAAAAAGTATCAAAAACGTTTTAAATTTGAATCATTTTAAATATAATTTCTTTTTTATTTTTACATTAAATAGCTATTTTTAGATTTCGTCGGCTGATTTTAAAACTGAATAGTACGGGAAAAAAAGAAGAAAAAAAGAAACATGCACTCACCATAACAGTAAAGCACTATCTCAAAAGAAAAGTTTCAATAAAATATCATTCCTTTATTCTTTAGTTTTCGTTCACTTTTTGTTTGTGTAATTCCCTTTTGTGATCATTAAAAGTAAAATAGTTTCTTCTTTTTTACTTACAAGACAGAAACACCGATGGATACATTTCCCTTAAGTTTGTTTTCCTTGAATTAACACAGAAAGAATGGAGACCCCAGAAGGCAATAAGAGTCGTTTACACAACTGTACGACAAAGAAGAAAAACTTTGGAAATCTAAATGAATAAAATAATAAATTAATTTTCCTCATTTCATTTTATAAGTTTTACTAGCACTATTAGTTTTTTTTTTTTTTTTAAATACAGTTTTAAACTAGTATGTTGTAGCCACCAGAATACTTTCTTCTATATATTCATATACAAATTCAATCAGTACAAATAATTTATTAAATCTATTTTTTATTAAAAATGTTTATCATTAAGAATGCAGACGATTTTCATCTTGGACAAAACTAACACTAAATATATGCAAAGAAAGACAATTTTATTCTCTATAAACAGCATCTTAAAAATGCGTATTCATAATGGTTATATCACGTATCAAGTTTCGTACAGTTATATTCGATAGAAGTTGAGATGTAGCCTTCCCGTCCTCGGGGAAAGTTGCAGTATAGCAGCACCACCTAATGGCTAATGTGCATCCGAATTGGATCAGCATAATGTCTCATAATGCCCTTTTAACATATCAAGTTTCATTTGATTACCCACAATAGAACATGAGATATAGATTTTTATTTAATTTCGGAAATAGCTGTTTAGACGTGCCACCTGTTGAGCGATTAGTACTGAACGTTGATAGGCGCTAATTTATGTCAAGGTGCATCTACATATAAGTTTATACAATTGTGTTCAGTAGTTCCTCAGATAAAGCAATCCTTTAAATTACTGAAATCATAGCGTTTTCCGCAGTTATTCAGTTGAAAATTATAATTTAATAGAGATTTTTAAGGGGCACGGGACCTTTAAAGACAGTAAAACGAATCCAAATTGCTAGAATTCGAACTGCTCTACCTCTGAAAATATTTTGTTTATGAACAGGAAACTTTTCATTTAGAAAAACAATTAGTTAATTATCAATTAATTTTTACAAAGAAATTTCTGACCACAGTAGTTTTGGCAAATTATTTCATAAGCACAACTTATATACTTTAAAAATGTGTTTATACGCAAAATTTCTTTTTTTATTTTGAAGAAATATAACTGATGTTTAAAATGGCGAACCATCAAGTCAAAAAAAAAAAAAAAAAAAAAAAAAAAAAAAGGTGCTTTTTTGGTAAATTTCCAATTTTTGTTCGTTCAAAATTAACGTAACTAACTATAATTAGGTAACTTTTGAATGAAAATTTATATGTGTTCGTCATTATAATCATAACCTTGTGTACAAATTTTCATGTTTCAGATATATCATGCGCGCAAGGTGTAATATTCCAAAAATAACATAGTCAGAAATTTCATTACAAAAAAAAAGAAAAAAAAAATAATAATAATAAATAAATAAATAAATAAATAAATAATAATAATAATAATAATAACACAGGCCTTCGAAATTGAAGTTTTTGAAAAATAAAAAAGAAATTTCCGCTGAATTTTATGTTATTTGGTGTCATGATATCGAATTTAACCACCGTTTTTCCCCATCACGTCAAGATTTATAGTAAAATCGATATCGTTTTTTTTTTTTTTTTTCGAACAATATTGCATATACCTTTAAATCTATGCACAATGATCGATTCTTGGTGTGACATGTTGTTTTTCAGCCAATCGATTCATTTTTTGTAGGTTTAAATGGATGAAAACCACCAGAGCTGGCAACGTAATCCGGCAAATTATTAGTACCGCCCCTTTTTCTACACCACTTAATTTTTAGAGTATTTTTCTTCTTAAATTATTGTAGAGAAATTTGAAGAGAATTACTCTAAAAATTAAGTGGTGTAGAAAAAGGGGCGGTACTAACAATTTGCCGGATTAGGTTGGCAGCTCTGAACCACTGTTGCTAGATCGCACAAGCCGCCTCTGATTCAGAGAAAAACGAAAAGTTTTTTGGGTACTTTTTAAATCAAGTAATAAAGCAGTTTCTAAAAGAAAATCACCAACATACTATTTTATTTGTTTTTATTAACACTTTCGCGACCGCTTACGTCGATTCACGTCATTTGAAAATCTATAACTCCGCCAGTGGGCGTTTCTTTTGCAATTTGTTTGCCATTTATTTTTTTAAAATATACACAATATTCATATTTGTACAAACAATACACTATGGATATAAATACTTTGATTAGAAAGAGTATAATTACAATTTATATCCATTTGTAATATGAATCTGAATATTGAAAACTTTGTTCTGAAAAATTGTAACTTGGATTAATAACGCCCACAGGCGGACCTTACTGTCAAAAATACAAAAACATGTGGTCGCAAAAGTGTTAAGGTAACTTGAATGAAACAGACGATTCATCAAGAAGAGCAAATATTACGTATGTGTTAAAAATCGAAGTACATTTGAACTTTTCAAGAAAAAGTGAAGAGATAGAGATTTTTCGTTGCACTTTTTTAAATCAGCACTAAAAGATACATAAACTTCAACTATCAATTTTCTTATATGTTTTTCATCGCTGTCCTGTGTTTTTAACTATTTTTTTTTCTAAATAGTGATCAACAAAGTAGATACAGTTATATAGTATGTGAAAGTTCCATGTTCACAAACAAATTATTTTCAGAGATATAGAAGTTTAGAATCTAGCAATTTTTTATTGTTTTTTAATGTCTTTAAAGGTCCTGTGCCCCTTAATTAATACGCGATTATTTTTCGGGACACTTTGCATTGATATTTTCAAATTTGTGCGCTGTCAATCCACCAACTTTTATCTTATATTAGGTGATGAGTTATGTGTATTTTTAGATCAGAGTGTAAAAAAAATCGAGAATTTTAAGCCGACTTTAAAAACGTTTAAAAAATTGATAAAAAGGGTTATTATGAGCTGAAAATCCCAAAATTTGGTTGAAAATTTAAGATTTAAAAGGAAAACTGTAATTAGTTAAATTAAATCTCAGCCCTGCGTTGCCATTTCATATATATATATATATATATATATATATATAGTTTTCTTGTTTGAAACTATACACTGCACGAACAGAATTATTTGGGCTCTTTCGAATCATGTTTCAACTAACATTCTACGGTATTAATGTAAAACGTGCTAATCACGCTGATATAATTAATCACCGTTGGTATATTAAATGATCATTTATAAGGTCTTGTAAAGGGTATAATATTTGTCTAAATAATTATATTCTATCCAGTTCTAGGTTTGATTATGGTGTAAACTATGTTTACATTCATGGGTGAAGATGACGTACTTCAAAGTGATTGCATCTTAGAGAAGAGCAACTGAATATTAGTCGGTTCAATATAGTTATCTGATATTATTACATTTCAAAGGAGCATTGCAGCTGAAGGTTTTCGCCTCACACAGCAATTTCAAGTACTATAATAATAACTACCGGCTTTTAAGAATAATAACTGTTTCTTAACAAATAACAATCATAAAGTAAGTCAACTTATCATACGAATATCATATGTTGTTTTTTGTTACACACATTTTAATTGAGATATACGGCAATATTTTTTGAGAAATTTGTGTATTTTATATATTTCAGACAGATTTCACTTTAGAAAATTTGTATAAAAATAATCATTCAAACTGAAGGGTCCACCAGCGGTCCTGTGGTTCTGCGCTCAAAGATGGTAGATGTGAGGTGCTAGGTTTAATCCGAGGTCGCGCTCGTCCGCGTAGTCTTTTGCAGTTTTCCGTAGTTTTCTTCGAAACTTGTGTAAATATGGACTTGGACCCCTTAGAAAGACCCCCCCTACGGAGGGAACGATCCCTCAGGCATTGGACCCTAGTTCAGTCAATCGGCTTCATTCTCCACAACGACAACATTACCAACAACATTCAAATTGCATTTCTCTAATAGCAAATTATTCATATATTTTTAAAAGTTTTTAAAAGTACAAGTTTTGAAAACAGTAAAGTTTTTCTCAGAATTTTATAAACTAAAAATAAAAAAGTTACATACATGCAAACAAACTATTTGTATACTGTAATTTTTCTCAAAAATTTTATAACTGTCAATAACTGTCTCAAAAAATGTATAGCTGTTTGATAATAAAGTTAGAAACTGTTCTTAAACAAGTAGCAATTAATTATAATTTAGTTTAAAAACATCCATGTCTAATAACAATGTAATATTTTTCAAGTTTTGAAAAAAAAAATTGGATAGGAAGTACTTGAAATTAATTTAAAAAAAAAAAAAAAAAAAAATGTAAAAATTGAAATCTTTCTGAGGAACATTTTTTTCGTAACATTTTCTTTTGAAAAATCTATATCTTTTTGAAAAGATTTAAAACCATTTCTCAGTACTTAAAAAAAGAAGAAAAAAATCAATATTTTGATAGTTATAAATATATTCATTTTTTTTTTTCATTAAAAACATTAAATTTCCTCAAAATAACTTAAGCAATAAAATTTCAACTTAACGTGGAAAGCATTATTTGTGCGCTAATCGAAAAATATCATTAGGTTAGATAATGAGAACATTTAAATTAGTTGCAGTGAGTGTTCCATATGTACATAAACACATATTTAGTTTGTGATTGTCTTTACTGTCTCCAAGTATTACATTGTTGGGCTACATAGTGTTATATTTCAATTCTTTGCTTCCAAAATTAAACTAATTTAAAGCATACTCAAGAATCCCTTTAAGCAGCAAATAAATTTTACACCCCATTTTATTACGCTTAATATTAAGCGTTTATATTTAGTTTAAATCATGATTGTTTGTCTTGAATTTTTAATTCCCTACCTGCATCTTTCCTGAGTTGTCAGCAACTTATTTTACGTAATTTTTAAGTTCCACTGCATCTGTAGGATTTTTTCTGAACGAAGTGCTTCATCAACTTAACAAATTGTTTTTTTTTTTTTTTTTTTTTTTTTTTTTTTTTTTAATGCAAATCATTGATAAGCAAATGTTTATCCTGATGTAGTTTGAAATAAAAGCTATATACAGGAATGATAATATGATGTAGTTGGATCTGTCTTTCATGTGATGTTGTCAATACTGTGATGTTATATGATCAAAATCTTATTTAAAGCTGCTTATCGTAAATGTGCATTTTAAGCTTTAAGTTTAACGGTATAAACCGATATGCTATTTTATATAAAGATTTTAAACAAAGGTATAAAAGAATATTGTCTGTTTTAATGCTGTTATCCCATTGCGCAAGACATGAATTTGTTTAATCCACAAACATTTGCTCTTCTCTCTTTGCCTAATACTAAAGTTTTTCCTTATATATTTATTTCTTTACATTTGGTTCAAAGATTCCATATCCGAATTACTCATTCTTTATATTATTGACATACCTAAATACTGAAAAGGTTTGCATCCCATAATGGTGAGCACAAACAAAAATAGAACGGGTAAAAGAAAAAAAAAAACAGGAAAAAGGAAAATGTTTTTAAATTGATAAATTTAAATTAAATACATACACATGCACACACACACACACACGTATATGTATATTAATTCTTTAGTCTATAAAACTTCCTATATATAAATCCTAACAAATTAACAAAATTGTTATAAATACAGATGATTATATTAGAAAGCATTTTAAACATGGTTATAAAAATTTTTAATCTCCATTAAAGCTTTGTGTTAAGCATATTTCTCAAAATTCATAAATACATCATTTTTTTTTTTCTTTTTACAGAGAAAGATCTAATATAAATATGCAATCTGAAGGGACAACTAGGCCCATCAATATTCGCCCACAAGTACATAGGAAGTATGACAAAATTAAGGCTGAAGATATAATCCGAAACATCTTGCACGAGAAACTTAATGGCAAAGTCTATGAAAGTGGCAAAGGCGGGGAACTGACGAAGTGGATAAGTGACCGGATACATGAATCAGTCCTAAAGATGTCCTGTGGCTGGTATAAATTTGCAGTTGTTGTTGTGATGGAAGAGAAGTTGGGGCAAGGAGTAAAATGTGCCGGACGATGTCTGTGGGATGAAGATACAGATAGTATTGCGTCTGCATCTCTTAATTTAAAAGACATGTACTGCATTGCTACAGTTTTCGCTGTTTATTGTTACCATTATGAATGACTGTAATATTTATTACTATGAATGAAGTATCCTTTAGGCATGTATGTTTGCGAAAACATTCAAAGCTGGCACTGTAGCTCAGTATCAGACAGCAGAAACTAAAGTATAGAGTCATAATCGTGTATATATATATATATATATATATATATATACTCTATAACAGAAAAACCGACGCACGAAGAAAGAGTAATACAAACTAGACACAAATTGACATACATGCAGGTACATTCCCTTTCAGTTACTTCAGAAAAGTATCTGGGAGGAATTATGTTAAAGGAGTTAGCATTCGACGTATCTGCATACAGAAAAAAATGCAATTAAATGTTTTTCCTTCAAGATGATTGCCACAATCGCAGCGCTACTATAGGAGTGTTCCAAAATATGCTATGTAATTTAAGGGCTTTTGCGGTTAAGATTTTAACGATTTATTTATTTTTTATTTATTATTATTATTATTATTATTATTTTTTTGACACGTCAACTACTTTTATATCATTACTTCCAAAGTAGTAATCTATATAAATAAAGAGAAGTGTCTGTGTGTCTGTCTGCGCTCTGGTGCTCACACTACTGATTGCAGAGCTTCCAAATTTGGCATATAGGTACCTGGGACCCTGCAGGTGTGCACCGCATCGAGAGTTTTTCGAATTTCGAGTTTGAATTTTTTAAATTAATGTTTTTCCGATTTTCAATATTGGCTTCTTTGTTTCATTTTTCATAGATTCATTATTTTGCTTCACTTGTCTGCGTATCTTAGCAACGACTATTACGCAACTTATTTTTATTTAATGCATTCATTTGAAGGCGATTTTCTTTCTTTTAACTTTCCGAACACTATAGTGAGGAAAGTATTGTAATCATGTCAAAAATCCGAATTAGAGATTTTGATGTTTCTATACGTTTCGAGGTCCCCTGACTCCGTTTCCACTATTTTTACGATGATGTATGTATGTGTGTGTGTATGTGTTTGTGAGAACAGTAAACTGGGGACTTTCATTGTGATACACAACAACAAACCGGGGACATCCATCAAACCGGGGACGTCCCCGGTTTGAAAATTGATAGAAAAGCGTCTTTCTGACTTCAAACTATTACATACTTCATTTTCTCCACTTTTTTTAAGAAGTCCCCAGTTTACGGTTTTTGCACTATACCGTATACACAAAAATATTTAAGGTGTGTATAAACCTGAAAACTCAAGTCCCCGGTTTGACGGTAAAGAACTGTTCGCGTTTCAGGTCCCCGGTTATGCGTAAAAGAAATATACGGGTGTGAAGTTCCTGACTCAGCGAAGTAAAACGGACGATTGAAAAACAAATCTCACTCTTTATTTAATATCCCTGTTACTGATCGGTATCAATATCTATTTTATTAATTACTTATTGCAATATATATATATATATATATATATATATATATATTATTTAACGGGATTTTGGTAATAAATAATACACGAGTTTTTTTTTTTTTTCTTTTAATTAACAACGAATAATGTATTTGTCTAATAACTGCGCTTTATATTTTAATTTCTCAATACTGTTTATTAATTACTCATTGAAAAATATACATATATATATATATTATTCGACGGAATTTTGGTAATAAATAATCCACGAGTATTTAATTCTTTATTTCTTATAATTAACAATGAATAATGTATTTCTCTAATAATTGTGCTTTATACAGGTTAATAAATGTAAAATATTTAATTTCTCACTACAGTTTATATATACATTATATAATGATAGCAATAATGATGTATGAAAAAAGTAGTCAAATTTCAGATATAAATCCACTAGATCGAGATTAAAAGAAATATTACCAAAGCAATTATTAATTATGACAAATATATTTTATACGTACTTGATATATCCAGATATATAACTTTCTTCATTTGATATGTAACAAGATTTATATTTATCAATATACTTCATATATGCAAAATATATACTTATTGCATAAATTTTAAAATACTCATAGGAGATAAAAAAGTTACAAAATCCAAACATTAAATAATAATAATAATAATAAATACATCTAAAACTTAATAAAATAAAATAAAATCTTCACGATCACACTCATATATATATATATATATATAATCTGCCTTAGTAATACCCTTAAATCGATGCAGGACTATATATAAACATTAACTAACTGGGCACGTCACCTTAAAATCAGCACAATACAGACTTCTTATAAAAACTAACAAAGTGAGCAGGTCATAGTAACACCAGCACAATGCGGACTTCTTATATACACTGACTGGGTACTCCTCATAAACACTGACAGAGAGCGGACTTTATGAATACACTAGCGAAACGGGCACGTCACGTTAACACCTGCAATGCGAGGACTTTGTATATACACTAGCTAAGTGGGCACGTTGCATTAACACCAACACACCGAGGACTTCATGTATACACCAACTAAGTGGGTACTTCACATTAACATCAACAAAGTGAGGACTTTATATATACACTAGCTAAGTGGGTACTTCACATTAACACCAACAAAGTGAGGACTTTATATATACACTAGCTAAGTGGGTACTTTGCGTTAACACCAACACAATGGGGACTTCATGTATACACCAACTAAGTGTGCACTTCACTTTAACAGAAACAAAGCGCGGACTTTGTATACACACTAGCTAAGTGGGCACGTTGCATTAACACCAACACAACGTGGACTTTATAAATGCACCAACTAATACATCGCATTAACAGCAGCACATCGCGGACCTCATACAAATATCGGTTAAGTGGACCCCTCCAATTAATTGCTGCACACAGGAAACTTCACCAAGGGCATATGTGTAGGAGTAGTGGAAATTTGAGAGCTCAAGCCTCTCAAGGAATTTATTTTATTATTTAATATTTATTATTATTTTTCTTTTAATAATTATTTTTTCCCTTTTATTGCACTAGTTTAAAGGATTATTAGCTCCTGTTGAAATTTAATTGAACATTAAGCTAAATTGCTGTTGAAGAATAAACTAGAATTTTTTAATATTTTCATATAAATGTTAATTTTATAATGTATATCAAATAAGGAAAAATTGTTTCTATCAAGTTAATTTCCTTAGTAATCGACCAATTGCAAACATTTCGTTTATCTATCTATCTGTCTATCAATATATACACTGAATCATAAAAATAAGTATCTAAGACTATTTAGATAGAAACAAAACATGTTTATATTTTATTTACAATCAAAATAGTACTCATTTCAATGAACTCATGTTTTACACGATTCATCTGCAAATTTTAGATACGTTTATAAAAGTTCTATTTTGTAGGTATGTAGAATTTTGTAATGATAGCTTAAATAGTTTTAACTATTTTATTAAAAACGCATTTTTTTTTTCCACAAGTTTTTATTGTATAATTCCAGCGACTTTATCCAAATTTCATGAAACTTTCAGGAAACATGATTCATATGCCTAATTCATTATACTATAATTTAAAACAAATACATTTCACTTAGTTTTTTTTTTTTTTTTTAAATTGAGATAGATTGGAGTGGAAAATTGATTTTTACACCAAATATGCGAAAAATACCAGATCGGGAATCGAATCCGGGCCCTTCGGTTATCCGCGCATTAACCGGAGGTCCCGGGTTCGATTTCCGGCTCATGTATTTTTCACATAGTTGGTATAAAAATCAACCTTACACTCCAATATATCTCAAACAAATACATTTAATATTCAAATTGTTACTGTGATCACCTGGACTGTAAAAAAAAAAAAAAAAAGAAAGACATAGTTTAGCACTTAATTAATGTAGAGTACCTTATAAGAAATATACAGTTTATATCATGAAAATTTACAGAAATAACGATGATAAAATGAGGTATTTTATAAAACCAACTCGACAATAAAGGGATATTCGCAAATTTTCATTTTTATCATATTAAGTAAAATATTAAAGCAATAGAAATGCTTTTTAAATTTCGACAACTTGGAATATATCTTAATAATTTTTCGAAAAAAAATATTTTTAATTTTAGAAATGTGACGAATATAATAGTTCCCCATCATACAGTCGGTAACAAAAGTGTCCGAACACTAGCAAAAATTCCTATGTAAAAAAAGTAGAGATAATACTATTTTGTTAAGTAAATCCTTGTCGAATCCTGTTCTTAGTCAGTCTAAGAACATGATTCGATAAGGATTTATTTAATAAAACCGTATGAAGTGTACTTTTTTTACATATGAATTTTTGCTAGTGTTCGGACACTTTTGTTACCGACTGTACTATAGGTATGGGGAACTTAGGTAATCGTGAAAATTTTCGACCTCCGTTTTTTGACTTTTTTTTTTACGTTTTCAGGTGTGAGGAATCCGAAAATGACAAAATTTGTATGGTGTCCGTCTGAAGGGTGTCTGTTAGTTTGTTAGTCCGTTAATGTGTTAATCTGTTTACACGATATCTCACGAACAAATGATCGCAGAGAGGTCAGACCAGTTTTAAAATATTATTTATGACACTGCCAAGAACCCTATTTATTTGCAACATTCTAATTAAAAATCTTCAGAAGTTATTCGAAATTTATGATTTTCTTAACATGGGAGAATAGGGCAAAATTCCACTTATACGTGCATGACAAGAAATATTTTTATCGTAAAGATGTAAGAACAGCTCTTAAATATCAGTTTTGATGCCGGGATGAACATCATTAACTATAAACATGCGACTTTAATTCGAGTTCGCTTTTATATATATATATATATATCCATCACTAATATGGCGATAAAATAGACTTTTAATAAAATTATGTAGCACGATAATGTTTACTTATTTATTTATTTATTTATTTTTTTGCGTACCAATCACTACGCTAATTTATCATACAAATAAAAGAGCTTATGTGTGTGACTGCACTTGCACGCTTTCGGGCAGATATATTTTATTAACTCTTTAAGTCCCAGCCATCTTAAAATTGAATATCCCCTGGTTTCCAGGCCGATAGCCGAAAATTCGTGTTGAGTTTTTCACCCCATAGCAGTCAAAGCAAGTGATGACATCCGCTACCCCTTTATGTATACTGTCAGAATGGGGAAGATGTTACGCTCCTCAATTATCAATATTTCTGAGAAAGGATTACAGTTGATCCAGAAAGGTATTGCTTGCACTTGGAGTGTAATGTTTCGATATTTTTGTTTTATGTTTTAAAGAAAATGTTTTATACATTTTAGTCAACATACATAGTAAATCGAGTTTTAAGCATATGCTTTTATTTTACATATATTTTAAAATTTAAATTAAAATAAAATTTCATTATTGAAAATTTTTTAGTTTAATACTTAAGTATTTTTAAACTTTAATGCAAATATATCCCAGTAACTAAAAGCGAACTCTTAAATAAAAATGGTTTTAATTACAGTAAACAAATTTATGTTTAATCATACGATGATAATAACCTTATTTTAAAACAAATTTATAAACTTAAGGCTGATTTCTAAATTTAACTAAAGTTAAAAGTTCTACTACAACCCCCCCTGTCCCCACAATAAATAAATAAATAAATGCTAGGCGTTTTAAAATTTGAAAATGTCTTTCTTTTTTTAAATACCTTTATATATATATATATATATATATATATATATATATATATATATGTATGTACATTTGTAAACATTGCCTAATTAAAGTTATTAGATAGTTTTAGTACAATTAGTCCATTTTCTCTAGGTGTAAAGCAACTAGCAACTTCTTTCTTAAGTATGCTTATATACCTATTTTTTTTTTTTTTTCTTTTCTTTTTCTTTTTTTTTTTTTTTTTTTTTGGGGGGGGGGGGGGGAGACAAAACATAAAAAAAATTAAGATCATAAACATATGTTTCTAGAAGTACCAAAAAGGGCTTAATATTTTAGATTAGAGACAGAGAGAGCACGGCATAATATTAAGATTGCATCCAGCTATTACTCCTCAGCATAATCTGCATTTCTATGTGTTTTATATATTTATTTATTATGAATATAACAAAAAGAAAAAAAAAAAAAAAAAAAAAAAAAATCAGTGTCTAAGATTGCAAACAACGTTTTTTGGGGAAAAAAAAAGAGAACTTCGCTAGACAAATGATTGAAAAGAAGTGAATAAGACTATCAAAATTATAGTAAATCGCAAGCATTTCATTTCTTCTAAATGCTTCGCTTATTAGTTTTATTATTCTACGACGATTATAAATTTCTCATAAAATAATTTTTGAAATTAAACTTTAAATATTTTATGGAATTTGATGGTTGTTAAATATAAATATATATATATACATATTATTTTAGAAAAACGTAACGAAGATAAAGAAAATTTAAAGCTTTTAGTGTGCTTTGACTTTCTTTCTTTCTTTTTTCTTTTTTTTTTTTTTTAATAAACTGAGATCAGTTAAAAACTGACTAAGTTATAATACATTCTCAATTTAATTTTCACTCGTGTGAGAAACGTTTGATTATTTGTTATTTCTGAACAAGAAAATTTAATAGTGTTTCTGCCTTTCTATAAGGTTCTTCCCCCCCCCCCCCTTCCTTCTTAGTGGATGTTTTTAACAGGTTTTTCTGAAAGTGATAATAAGGAAATTTATTTTATTTCCCCTAAAAGACTAAGCAATTACAATCAAATTCAACAAATGAAAAGCTACTATATTTCCTGAAAATTTCATGAAATTTCATTCACTTTGAAGAATGCATCAAAGCCAAAGAAAACTTAAGGTTTATTGTTATTATTTTAAAGCTAATATCAACTGAAATTGACTAATTTCTAAGACATTTTTATATTCATTTTCACTCTTAAATAAAGGAAAATTTCGAAGTATTATTACCTCCTATTAAGAAAATCGAATAGTTATTTCCGTTTTTCAATAAATCACACATATTTAGTTTCTTATTTATTTACTAGACATTTTTCGTGTTCTTTTGTCTTATTATTATTATTTTTTTTTTTTTTTTTTTGCCTGAATGATAATAATACAGTGCTTCCATTGGGAAAAATTGTCTCCCCCCCCCCCCCCGCCTCTCTCTAACTACCATACCTTTCCAATTACAAGTAAAGTTCCAGAAATTAAAACAGATTCCATATAAATAATTATTTAGAAAATTAAATACTTCCTGAAAGAATACAGTTTCACTTCGAAAGATACAAACGCAAAAATGAATAATTTTAAGTGAAACTAAACATTTTACTGTTTCCTTCTAGTTGACATCGAGGTCAACCCCTTTACTGCCACCTGTCATTCAAACCAGATTATCGCTTGTCGTCCCTAGTTAAACCTTTTAACTTTGGGGGAAAGAATTTTCCCTCGGCTGGTACTGCTATTGTGGGATCCACGGAGTTCGGTTATCTCCGGCTATTCTGGGGCAGAAAAAGAGTTACTTCAAATTAGCATTAATAATAATAATAATAAATAAAAATAAATATAGCTTTAAAATTATTTATTTTAATTTTTAATTGTTGTCAAAAAAATTACGAGTTACAAAAGAAGAATTTAGTTTAGTACAGAAGACTATTAGTTTATTTATTTATTTATTTTTTTTTTTAATTAAAACGTCGTTTTCAAATTATTCAATTATATTTTAGATAAATTTTCAATTTCGATGAATGTCCAACCATCGTAAAACTGGAGACAACGTTTTATCCGTAGATTGAGACTAATAGTCCTCCATCCTAAAAAAAAAAAAAAAAAAAAAAAAAAAAACATGGTATTTATCGTCGTATTAATCGCAGTATAAATATGAAGAATCTTATTAAAAAATGCTTCGCTTAGGCTGTAACCTATTCGAATATTTTTCGAGTGTTTATGCACAAACCAGTGTCGTTCTGTGTAAGCTTTCCAACAAAAAGCATGCAGTATTGAGTCCAGACAATATACGTCCGTTTCAAAGCATTTTAAAAGTTATTAGTGAAAAATGGAAAACGTAGACAGATGTATGAATGTATCAATAAAACCATTTTTCAACTTTGATGAAAAGCATTGCAAATGCGCTCCCCTGCCTCTCCGGTGTGTTAGAGAGGGGGGATAAATAAATAAAGAAATGCATCATGGACAATTTTTAACAAAAAACTTCAAAAATAAATTTTCTTTTATCGAACATTTCATATTTAATTAATCTCTTAATTCATTATGAGTGATCAGAAAATCAGAACATAATTGGGAGAAAAGATAAAAAGTTTACTATGTAAAATAAAATAAAGAGAACTGCAATTGTTGCAATGTTTAAGAAAAATTAAGTAAAAAGATAAAATAAATAGAAAATATACTGTGTTTTCTTTAAATACATCTGAAACTATTTGGGTAATTCAGTATGTTATTTTTATTTAAGCAGTATTATGTTGACGAAGAAAATAAATAAATAAAACTTCTTCGTAATTCTTTTTAATTCTTAAAATCTTTAGTTAGGAAAGTTTTAAGAGTATTAAATAATTTTAAATTTAAATAAATTGAAAATTTATAACAATTCGAATATTATTTTATATAGTTTGTTGTATTATGAAAATTTATTTATTTTATTATTATTAGCTCAGTTAAACAAGAAAAAATTAAAGAAAAATTCAGAAGAAAAAAAAAAGGGAGGAGGGGGAGCACCAGAAAGAAATCGTGCCACGGTCGCCAATTCTGCTGGCTACACCACTGACTTGTGTAACTGTCATAGCTACACAGACAATAAAATGCAGATATGTTTTTTTTTAAAAAAGCCCAATTTCTAAAGATATATGCTTTTTGTTAAACATAAACTATATATACATATTAGCCGTAAATTGTATGCGCTTGGGAACCATTGTTAACCGTTCGACCCACATGTCAATCAACGAGTTCGTTTATGAGGGGCATGAAAACAGGACAAGATACCTACTATGTATAAGAATGAACTATTTAAAGATGAAAGAATTTTCATTTAGAAAAAGAAGGGCATAGCAATTTAGAAGACGTATTCCAATGACGGTCCAGGTGCTCATATTTTTAAAGGCATCTGTAACATATACTTTTTTTATGGAAAATATTGCATTAAAAAAAAAAAAAAATCGAAATACACTCGCCATAATATTCTGTACAAAAGAAACTCAATATCTTTTGCATTTAAAATGTAATAAATCTAAAAATGTTATATCATTTATAAAAGATTTGCCAATGTGCAAATCCCTTATAATAATAATCGATAAAATTTTGCTAAATAATTTGTTTGTACATTAATTTCTCATTTTGAATCTTTTATTTGTCTCATAATGTATCAGGAACTCCAATATCTGTTTTTTTTTTTTTTTTTTTTTTTTTTTTTTAGTGCTAGAGGCCTATTTCAGTCGGTTTATTGAATGGGGATTCATTTAATGAAGCCCCCCCCAAGGCACAACTTTGACATGAGTCCCCCCCCAGGCCCAACTTTGACATGAGTCCCCTGCAAGGTACCCCTATTTCAGTCGGTACAGCGTTGTCGAATTTTTATAATACACTCTTAATAGTGCTAAGGGCCTATTTCAGTCGTTTTATTGAATGGGGATTTATTGAATAAAGTCCCCCCAAGGCACAACTTTGACATGAGTCCCCCCCAAGGTACCCCTATTTCTGTCGGTACAGCGTTGTCGAATTTTTATAATACACTCTTAATAGTGCTAAGGGCCTATTTCAGTCGGTTTATTGAATGGGGATTTATTGAATGAATTCCCCCCAAGGCACAACTTTGACATGAGTCCCCCCCAGGCCCAACTTTGACATGAGTCCCCCCCAAGGTACAACTTTGACATGAGTCCTCCCAAGGCCCAACTTTGACATGAGTCCCCCCCCCAGGCCCAACTTTGACATGAGTCCCCCCAAGGCCCAACTTTGACATGAGTCCCCCCCAAGGCACACCTTTGACATGAGTCCCCCCCAAGGCACACCTCCCCCTCATTGGGAAAAAGAGAAAAAACGTTGTTTTGCGGCTATAAGGCAGTTTGGACTTCCAACGTTATTTGTTACAATATCTGCAGCTGAAACACATTGGTTTGATTTAATGAAAACTTTATCATGGAATTTAGATCGTCACGAATTATCTAAAGAAGAATTTGTCGATATTAACAAGTTTAGCAGTAGGCCTCTGGCACTAAATTAAAATCTGTCAATGTCAGATTTTCATGTTTTAAATAATGAAATAATGTCGTGTCTGTATAGTTTTTTCTTTTAACTTTCTTCTATATATATAGAGAGAGAAAGTGTTGGATTCATGAAAATTTTAGAACTCCATTTTTATTTTTTATTTTTATTTTTATTTTTTTAAGGTATATAAATATTATTTTAAATAATAACCATTCATTTCGCATGCATGTTGCAATTTTTAGGATTATTGCATGTTAAGTAGTTTTACCCCTGACGAAAGGACATTAAACATGGAATTAATGATACAAATTTCAGATCATCATTACAGATATTTTTTAGATACTCATTTTCAGTGGCAATGTACCATGGATTCATAGTACAGATGTTTCAGAATACTAATTTTCCACTTACCATTTTTTCCGTTTACCATTTTTTCCGGTACCATTTTTTTCAGTACCATTCTTTCCGTTTACCATTTTTTCCGTTACCATTTTTTCCGTTTACCATTTTTTCCGGTACCATTTTTTCCGTTACCATTTTTACCGTTACCATTTTTTGCGGGATTCATGAACTTATATAAAGGATAAATTCTTCTTGATTTCCGAAGAGCATATTTGGGAGTACAGAAAATTCTATTTCACCCTTTTCGATTGTTCTACGATTAAAGATAATCTTTACTAAGGGGGATTTGTCAATTTTGACAGGTCCGATAACTTTGATGCACACATTTGTTATAAGATAAGCGGTGGGGGAGAGAGGGGAAGTAAAGAAGCATTATTTTCAAGCAGAGTGATGAATACTGAATTTGATAGCATACTTTACAAATACATACTACAAAAAATATTTTAATAAAAATAATATTTTACCTTTTAACGTGAATCCATTTTAAATCATTATTTAAAAATAATTTCAAGTTAACTGATTAACACTGATTATCACTGTTTTTATCGTTGATAAATTTTCTACAGCCATTTTTACCGCGTACCTGACAATATCCACCCCCCCCCCCCCTAAAAAGAAAAAAAATCTTACTATAGCCTAAGAATTATTTTTATGCTTATGCTTATTTTTAATAATAAAAAGTTTGTTGCATATTTCTGTAGATTTTTTAATTTTGCCCTATTTTTTTCACAGTCGCATTTTTACATTTTTTAATAATTTAGCTATTTAACCTAAATGTTTTTAATTATCTCCTTTAAAATTTAGTGACATCAAATCGATTCTTTTTGAATTGATAAGTGTTATAGATCTTCGTTTAACACCGTGGGGAAAGTTGTGTGCTCTTAAAAACCTTTTAAAAGATGAAAGATCTGTAACTCTTTCAGAAGGAAGCACAAAATAGCACGGGTAAATTAAAATCTATAGACGAAAATTATGTGGACAATTACTTTTGCAATATAAAATACATTAAATAAAACAGAACATATGTAGTTCGCTTACAGAGACACACAAAATAAATCTTATACATTATGCTTTATTAGCATTTGATTGTGTAATAAAAGTGAACTTTGAAAGTGTCTAAAATTTAATTAGCCCAGAATTAGCCAAAAAGAACGCAAAAATTATTTGTATTAGATCTTTCATCTCCAAACTATATATTAAAAAAAAAAAAAAAAAAAAAAAAAAAAGTAAAATATGTGTTAAATTGCCGTAAACATGTATACCATTTTCAAGAAAACAAATGTTTAAATGTATTTTTTTTTTCCCTAAACGATTCAGTCATTCTGTAAAATAAATAGATTTAAAACAATACAGTGTTTGGAACATTGAGAGGCATTACTCCACATCTCCACTCATATTTTCCATATAATGGATCTAGAGATCGAGAGCCTCAATAACTCATTTTTTTTTTTTTTTTTTTTTTTTTTTTTTTTGTGATACTTATTTTTGCGTAACTAATTTATTTTCTTTCTCTCTCTGTATATATATATAATAGTAAATTATTTAATAATATAACATAATTAACTTATTTAATAATATAACTCTCAATTATTTTGGACGATTAGGATCAAATGAACAGAAATCCTGGTTTTATATATCTTTCCACGTCGTTTTTAACCTAAATTTGAATAATTGTTATTTACTAATTGGAAAAAAAAAAAAAGAGAGAGAGAGAGAGGGAATATTTATACTTGCAGGTGAGGCATAGGTAAAGAAAAAAATATTATTTTATATAACTTATTTTTAAGAATTCCTTGAATCGTTGAATCTTTTAATAATTATCATTAACTAATTAAAAAAAATATATACTGTTGATTATATCGGGCAATGAGGCATGTGCAGAAGAAAGAAAAATGGTTATAATCAATATTTAAGGTCATGGATCTGCCGCTCCTCTAAATCCTCCGTTTGAATATTGTAGTAACGTTCATAAAATGTGTAAATCTCTTATTAAAATTCAAAGTTTATTTCAAGTTATTACGACATGTTGCCACTCACGCCAATTTTTTAAAACTCATTCGATATATGTAAATAGTCCTGTATATTACGCTTAAATTGCATATTCACCGAACGGTGAGCTTAAATTTGGCACAGAGAAAAAAGAAACAATATGCGTGCGTCTATTAGTAAAAGCGGCACTCGTTCCTACTTTGTTCGCCTGACGAAAGGTCGTGTGTTCTTTCGATTCGAAACAATTGTTACGAATTTATTGCATTTTATGGTGTTTAGTCAAAGTTTTGCACGCATTATTTCTGTTATTATTGTTATTTACTTATTTATTTATTTTATTTTATTTTTTATTTTACTTTTTTATTTTTATTTTTTACTTTCTTTTATTATGTACTAGCAGACCCGGCCACGCGTTGCTGTGACTAAGTTATACGTTGAATTATACGGCTGTAAACTATTTAGTACAGTCAAATTATTATTTACGAACAAAGACGAAAACGTTGTAGCCGATGTAAAAACCCACAGGGTTGAGATTTGAAACTTAGGTCAAAATTTGGAAGCGATTGATAAAAATTTTCGTAGTGTTGATATTAAGCACAAATTAATTTTATCGTAGGGTCCTATAAATTTTAATGGAGAAGTGATATATATTATTTCTAATGCTACTTTGGTTAAAATTACTAAAATGACTAATATATAAATTAAATTCTATTAAAATTCTATTAAAATAAAAGTATAAAAGAAACAGACGATTTTAAAATCAATTTTTATGGAGGAGTGAAATATAATATATGCTATAATGGATAATTTTACTATAAAATGACCTCATCATTTTAAATATTTTAAAGAGGGCAACAGCTGTAGTTATAAAAAGGAAAACAATAAGGCTAAACCAGAAAAATAAGTAAATTTGATAAATATTTTAAAACTTTAAAATTGGAAATCTTATGAAATATTGGACATTTAAAGCAAATACATGTATCATTTTAAATAGAAAAAGATTTTGGAAAAGTTTAGTGTATTTTAACGAAGTGATGAGAAGTTTTTGAGTATGCTAAAATTTTAATAGTAAATTCAAGTTAATAAAGATGGGAAACATTGAGGATTAAGATAAGAATAATTATAAGATTTAAAAAAAAAAAAAAAAACTTTTTATACACCATGCTTTTAAATTTTAATATACTAATAATATACTAATTAAATGGAAAATGATAAATATTCTATCATAGTTTGAAGTCAAATTTGTTTTCAAATGTCTAAATAAAGTATCTGATGTAAGATACTAATATTTTGCAGCGGAATAGATTTCATTTCTGTCATCCTTGGCGAAAAAAAAAGAATATCGCCAAATTATCTGGCGAAAATATTTAATTCCTTTCAAAAATCATGGTTATTTTAACAACTTATATTAACAGAGTAATGAATAATATGAAACAATATTTCGTACAATACATATTACATGTCATACATACGTACAATGAATAATACATATTACATTTCGTACAATGCATACATCTGGCATGTATATTTTCGTGTTACGCTTTTGATCGCCAAATAATAATAATAATAATAATAATAAAAATACGTGTGGCACTCGGGGACTGCCGCGGTAAAGCTATTGCACAGCATTTTTTATCAACTTATGCAATTAAAATTATTTATTTATTTTATTTTTTACCTTTCCGCTCCCTCCCCCCCCCCCTTTCCCGCCCCTCCCAATAATTTTAAAAATTCAAAAATATCCGCAATCGATTTGTATGTACCGAAAACCTCGATGTACCAAATTTGAATGATCTAACTCTATTTCCTCTGCCCCCCCCCCTCCCCGGCCCTTCTAATAACTTTACACTTTCAAAAATATCCCCATTCGATTTGCAGGCTTCTAAAACCTATCTGTACCAATTTTCAATGGCCTAACTGTATTTCTATTTTTTTTTCCCATAGCCCCCCCCCCCTTACCGCCCCGCCCCTCCTAATAATTTTACAAATTCGAAAATATCCGCAATCCATTTGTAAGTATCGAAAACCTCTATATACCAATTTTGAACGATCTAACTGTATTTTTATTTTTTTGCCCCCCTCTCCCCTCCCCCGTCTCGCCCCTCCTAATAACTTTACACTTTCGAAAATATCCCCATTCGACTTGCAGGCCTCTTAAACCTATCTGTACTAATTTTGAACGGCCTAACTGTATTTCTATTTGTTTTGCCCCATAGCCCCCCTTACCGCCCCACCCCCCTACACGCCCTTCCTAATAATTTTACAAATTCAAAATCATCCGCAATCGATTTGTAAGTATCGAAAACCTCTATGTACCAATTTTAAACGATCTGACACTATTTTTATTTTTTTGAACCCCCTCCCCTCCCCCCTATTTCCCCTCCTAATAACTTTACACAATCGAAAATACCCCCATTCGACTTGCAGGCCTCTTAAACCTATCTGTACCAATTTTGAGCGGCCTAACTGTATTTCTATTTGTTTTTGCCCCATAGCCCCCCCTTACCGCCCCACCCCCTACACGCCCTTCCTAAAAATTTTACAAATTCAAAATCATCCGCAATCGATTTGTAAGTATCGAAAACCTCTATGTACCAATTTTGAACGATCTGACACTATTTTTATTTTTTTGCCCCCCCTCCCCTCCCCCTTCTTGCCCCTCCTAATAACTTTACGCAATCGAAAATATCCCCATTCGACTTGCAGGCCTTTAAAACCTATCTGTACCAATTTTGAACAGCCTAACTGTATTTCTATTTGTTTTTGCTCCATAGCCCCCACTTGCTGCCCCACCTGGGGGCTGAATTTCTAAAATTGAAGAAACTGGTTTTTAGATAGTTGCATTAGCTATATTTTAGAGCAAAAATTTCACGTTTATCTATTTTCTTTGTTTGAGATATATAGGATTATGCGAAATCACGTTTTGCCCCCCCTCCCCGCCCCCCTTGGGGACCGAATTTCAAAAATTCCAGAAACCGATTTTTAGACATTTCTATTAGCTATATTTTAAAGCAAAAATTTTACGGATATCTGTTTTTTTGTTTGAGAAATGAAGGATTTTGTGAAATTACGTTTTGAAGTGCCAAAGTCTGCCGAAGTTTGCCGAAGTCTGCCGAACTAACTGTCTGCCGAAGTCTGCCGAACTGTGTTAGGCTTTTTTTCGTTACGGAATTTCTTGATTCGGTCGCCGCGCTCAAAGCCCGCGATAGAAGCTATGCAATAGCTTAAAAAAAAAAGCCAAGGGCGACAGAGTTTTGAAATTTAAAATTAAAATTTTGTCAATTTGACAGCAAAATAATTCAATCTAACACCCGCGATAACTAATACATATCTATACCCAAATATAAGGATTAAAATCGGGAAATAAATTTCCTCGATTTTTAATAATTTCTTACAAAAAATCCAGTGGGCAATTAACATAAGAAATCTTTTTCTTGGCTGCACAGACGGTTAGTGAGTCACACTTCGCTTGCGTATAGAACTCATAGATATAGTATAGCATATATAGAATAGAGTGATCATTGGGGAGAAAAAGTTATTCCTTTTCATTTGGGAAAAGACGACGTTTTTACCAAAATATGGCCGTCATTTATGAATAATTTATTTGCTAAAGGGGAATGGAAGACTCCAGATACAGTTTCAAATTCATATTTCTTTCTTTCTTTTTTTTTTTTTTTTTTTTTTCAATACCACTTAATGGCTGTTTCCAAAGCTTTTATTTATTTATTTTTTTTTTTTTTCGGCATCAAAAATCTTTGTACGATAACATGGGGATGATAGATCTATATATATTACTATATCTATGATAGAACTACATTAGCACTTTATCAATGTGTATAAAATCTTTAAATTGATTATGACGTCAATTTTCGTGAGATGCATAATTTAACTTTTTATAATTTTTTAACGTTCACGTTAGATTAAATGTATTTATTTTTATGTCAAAAGAAAATGAACTCGTATTTTTTTTTTATTTTTTTTTATTTTTTTTTTTTGGCAACAATTAAATTAATGGAACTCACAGATATTTTGGAGCAACTTTAATAAAGGTCTATAATTAACAAGTAATTGCAATAAAACAATATTGTGACAATAAATTGAGATAAAAACTATCCTATCTCTCAAGTTGGACCAAACTGCACACAGTGTACAAAATTTCATTAAAATCAGTTCCTTAGTTTAGGAGTTTACCCCGGACAAACATCGTGACACGTAATTTATATATATATACAGATAAGTAGAAAGTATTAGATACATGATAACTTTTGATCTCCGGTTTTTGATGGGTTTACACGTTTTCAGATTTCTTGAACACGATTTGGCTACCTTCAGAAAATGTGTGTGTGAGTATCATAGATTTTATGGGTGCTGTATCTCAAGAAAAAATGAACAGTATTTCACCAAACTTGATATATAGTTATATTTTGATTTAAACTGCTGCTGATTACATTTGAGGATCAATTGCTTACTAGGTAGCGGCAATTTTTACAAAACTTTTAATATGGCAGTATAGGACCAAATTTCGTATAAATGTACATAATGAGAATTATTTTTAACGAATAATTAAAAAAAAAAAAATACTTTGAATTAGTAATAATAGTAGTAGTAGTAAACTAAGAAAGGAATTGTGTACATGTAGGAGCGTCACCCTCCCACCCTCCACCCCGTTGGGGATACAAAATTTTTAATATAGATATTCTTTTAAAGAACTCCTCAGTACTTTTAAAACAAATAATTGAACCACACATCTGTTATAATTTATTTATTTATTTTTTTATTTTTTATTTTTTTTTTTTACGGGAAGAAAAAAAAAAAAAAAAAAAAAAAAAAGTATTTCCTCTTATGGCAAAAAAATTGATTGTCTTTCGGCATTTTGTGTTACTTCTCTGAGAAGAAAATCTTCTTCATCAAGGAAAATAATTTAATAAATAATTTTGCTGTGTGAATTTGTCTAGGAAAATACAGAATAAAGTCTTGTAATAGCCACAACATACTAGTTTTTCTTTTTTTATATAATTATTATTTTAACTTTTTAGAGGGAGGGGGGGAAGAGATTATTTGAGAAAATTTAAATATTAATTTTTTTTTTTTAGACAGATTACTGAGATAGGTATTAAATTTATTAATATTTACCATAGAAAAGTGTGTTACAAATTTCTTTCACTGAATTTATTATAGTAATAATAATAAGAGTTTTTCTCCTTTTTGAAAATATAAATAATTTAACAAAAATATTTGATGATTTAAATGTAAATTTCTGTATTCTTAAATGTTTTATGAATTTTTTCATTTCTATTCTTTCCTTCTATATATTTTTTTATACATTGTTTAATTTTTATAGAAAACATACGCATCTAAAATATTTCATGTATATCCACAGAGAAAAGCAATATTTCTTTTAATAGAAGATACTGATATAAATTATTTTTTTCTCTAGACCAACTATGTTTGAATACAAATTATAATTACTAACTCAGACTTTACATAAGTCTTAGGCATTTGCATAAGATACATTATTATATCATTATTATATTCGTTACCTTTTTTTTTTTTTTTTTTTTTTTTGTTACCGTTGTCATGACATGGTTCCGAATCTAATGTTAAAGAAATCATCAAGTGACAATGAAAGTGAGAACTATTGGAATAAATTATTAAACGAGGTGAGGTGAAAAAGTGAACTTTAATACAAGTTAATTAGAATAAGATAAACAGGGAAATTTAGAAAGAAAACATTTTCAAAATGTTTAATAAATTCAAAATAAAAAATTAGTTACAAAGATTGCAACTAGCAATATTTTAAATCAATTGGGGATATAAATCAGTACATTATACTTCCGTGAAGTTTCACAGTATTATTATGCAATATAAATAAATTATTATTACGAATGAAGATACCATTGTTTGAAGGTACTACTGTTTATTCTTTCGCATATTTCTAATTAAACACCTGCGAAGATACTATTTTCCTTGAAGGTTTCATTCCCTCCCTTTTTTCAACTGCTTGTTCACCCCACATTATTTGCACAGTTCTAAGCTAGTAAACCTGAGGATATTCAAAAATTTTGAGAAAAATTCGTAGAGCTGTAATACACCTTTACTGAGAATCTCTTTCTTCCGATTATCTATTGTATACTTTCCAGAAAGAAACGATCCAGTTTATTCTTCTTATCAGTCAATATAAGTTAGTTTCGTTTCAGTCTTTATGTTTATTTAGGTTTACTTCCTCCTATAACGGTGAAAAATATTGTTACTCGTTATTTAAAATAATTTATTTTATCATTTCTATAAATTGCATTCTGATTCTGAAGAAAAAATTTTAATTGACTCATCATTCAACTTTTATTCACCTAAATGTGAACTTTTGTAGCTGTGCAATCAGTAGTTGGAGCACCAGATCGCAGATACACACACAGACATACACTTCTTTTTATTTATATAGATAATTATTTATTAAAATTATTTTCCATGAATAATGAAGACGATTTTTATCTCACATAATTATAGCACTAAATAATAAATACAAAACTTTGGATAAACACCATAAAATGCAAGAAAATCGCAACAATTGTTTCAGATCAAAAGCTGCTTTGATTGCAGCACTGGTGCCTACTTTGGTCGCCTGACGAAGGACTGTGTTATCTTTCTACATGAAATAATTTTTTGCAAGTTTCTTGCATTTCATGGCGTTTATCCAAAGTTTGTACTTATCATTTTAAAACACCAGCTCTGTGGTGTTTTTTATTATAGCAATAAAAGGCAGAAGAACATCAATATTGGATCAACATCAGAAGAATATTTTTTTTTTCGTTATAAATGAAAAAATAGAAACTTTGTTTTGAATAAGTTCTTTCGAAAGATACTCATACTGAAATTGTATACCTCCTTTTTTTCCTCCTTGCATTTTAATTACCTGAAACTGACTACTTATTTTTAAAAAGTGGATTTATTACTTGCTACGTATATAACAAGTAATACATAAAACTAAGTAAATTCCTACTTAGGTCAACAAAGAAAAATTTTATTTTAGTTAATAAATAGAAATAAAAAGCGCGCGTGCAAAATCAACTAAAAAGTAAAATAAAATTTATAAATGGACAATATTTAAACTCGTGGACTCAGTTCAGTTATATAATAAGAATAATTACAAGATAAAAGGAACTTTTTATATACCATGTTTTTAAGCTTTCTGTTGAATTATATAAACGTTACCGAAAGCAGCGGGAACCCGGAACAATTGGCTAAAAGTATTAAAAAAAAAAAAAAAAAAAACATTCTTATCGTGTTTTGAGCTATTATAAAAGCTTCAAACGGCTTGCTGTCTAGCCTGGAAAATAGTTAAAAATCGATTGCAAGCTTTGCATTGGTAACGCTGCCGAAGGCAGCAGGGACCCGAAACAGTTGGTTTAAAGTATTTTAAAAATGCATTTTCACCGTATTCTGAATTATTCTGAAAATTTCAAATGTCTAGCTAGTCGGGAAGTTTGTTAAATAAATTTTCTGTTCAATCATATAAACGCTGCCGAAGTCAGTAGGGACCTGAAACAATTGACTAAAAGTATTAAAAAATATATTGCCACCATGTTCTGAGCTATCCTGAAAGTTTCAAATGCCTAGCTAGTCGGGAAGTTAGTCGTTACCAGTACAAAGCTTGCATTCGTTTTTTAACGAATGCAAGCTTTGTACTGGTAACGCTGCCGAAGGCAGCAGGAACCCGAAACATTTGGCTAAAAGTATTAAAAAATTGCACTGTCACCGTGTTATGAGCAATCCTGAAAGTTTCAAATTTCTAGCTAGTCGGGAAGTTAGTTAAAAATCGATTGCAAGATTTGTACAAGATATATATAGGGAGAGTGTGAACTAATAGTAGGGATTGAAAAAAAAAGCAGAAGATGTAAAAAAATTTCGATTTCCGCTTTTTGATGTATTTACACGTTTTGAGATTCTTTGCATTTCAGTTAACTGAAATTGACTACTTATTTTTTCAAAAAATGGATTTATTATTCTATCTTCTGCATATATAAAAAGAAAGTAAAAGAATAAAAAAAAAATAAAAAAAAGATTTCTGGTTTTTGATGAAGGTACACGTTTTGAGATTACTCAAATAGACCATTTTTAGAAAAGGTCTGTTTTTTTAGTTTGAACACTGTTCTTCATAGTCGAATCGTGCCTATAGACCAATAGGTATCGCTGCTGTGCTGCAATTTATTTCCGTTTATGAGAAGGCAATATTTTTGCTTTGCTTTGTTTTGTAAAAAGCTGCCGAATTTTGACCACTGGGGGATACGAATGCAAATAAATAAATACATAAAATCAGTAAAATCTCCAAAAGTTGTCGGATTTAGATGAGATTTACGGCGCAATATAGACATGCATAATAATGCACACACATTCATTCTTATTGAAAAATGATATATTTTAGCAACACATGACTGTGTTAAATTTCAGGTTCCTTAATGAAAATTGAAAAATCGCAATGTTTATCAACACAAAGAGGAGAAAAATGTCTTTTCAACTTCGATCTCTGGCGTTAACGATTATATGACATTTGAAAACGCAAGATGGTAAATGGGTTTATCTAAATAAAAGTATTCGTAACAAAATTTTATGTTTTTTAATTAATAATAATAAAAAAAAATTATTAAGATATCGAAAATGTAACCCCAGGCGCACCACTTCAGGTCGAACCATACCTTTATATCAAATTCCTTAGCTCTGCTTGCGATATTCTTTCCTCAACATCTCAAACAGACAAACGAGATTTTCATATATTATAGATTGTACTGGGAAAAAAAAGAGAGAGAGAGAGAAAGAAAGAAAAATTGCTATACTGGAATTATTGGTGTCGTGCTCCAAGCGCACGTATCTAAAGCTCACATTAGAGGAATCGTGTTTGAAGCTCACATACAGCAATATCTCGTGTTCCAAGCGCACAAATATATTCACCCCTTTCCCCAACGCATCAACTTGACAGGTGGGAAGAGACTAATCCCTTTTTCCGAAGACCAGAGGGGGAGGTCGAGGAAGATGGTTTTTGAAGGGCAATTCAGTTGATGAGTTATTTTTTGAACTAAGGCAGGAACTAGGAATTAAATTATTAAATAAAATTATTTTCTGCTTATTTACATAAATTTAACAAAAATACTTTCGGGAGTGGATAAAAAATATATATCAGGAATAATGGCCCGAAATGTTTGTTCGTGTATTTATTTAACGCAGTTTTATTTAATAAGTCAATCTTAAGTACTATATATGTTTTATATAGAATTCACAGATTATATATAAGACTACACATAATTTGTGGAATGTCTTTGTTATCAAAGTTAATTGTTGTAAGTATTTTTTTACTAGAAATCGGAACTTACAATACGAAGGTACAGTCTGCAATAAATAAATAAATAAATAAAATAATAATAATAATAATAATAACACCCCCACCTAAATTATAAACATATTGATAAATCGATTTCTGGTAAAATATTAGTAAGTTATAATTCAAAAGTTATGATTGGAGTATAAATTTGGCAGTCAATGTTAATGAAAATATACATTGTTATCAAAATTTAGTCTAAAGTAGTGTGAGTGCCACACCAATTAGTAAAATTGTGCATATTTTAATGTAAAATTTTATTTTAGATTATTTAAATAATATAATTTTAATTATTTCTTTGTTCTGTAATCATGACAAAAGATATCTTTTTATATTACAAAGTATATTGAAATAGTTTTTCTATTAAAAGCCCAAAAAATGATATTGAGTAATCTAAATTAATTATAAAAAAAAATATTTTTGATAATTAAATTAGTTTTTAGTTATGATATATTAATAATTATTTTTTTATATAATCATTGATTAAAATAACTTTTTATATTAATAATAATTTCGTGATGGTAGTTTAGGTGTTAAAGCCGACTGAGAACATGAGGGTCGACAACCATGACCTCGAATTGAACCCGGCACTTCCTGTCTACCAGTTTGGAGAACAGAACTTCTCGGCTTATTAATTAAAAGTTCAAATAATTTTATTCAGCGATTACAACTAACTTAATTATAATATTTTAATATTAAAAGTATTCTAAAATAAATTTTTCTATTGAAAGCAGAAAAAATTGTATTAAGCAATCTAAGCTAATTTGATTATTATTATTATTTATAATACGTTTAGTTTTTAGATAATTAATTAATGAATTTAGTCTTTCTATTAGAATATTTTAAATAAATAATTTTAATTAGATCCTTAACTATCTCTTTTTTTTTTCTTTTTTTTTTTTTAATAATTATTCACAGAAAATAAAATCTTTTAATATTAAAAGTGTTTTTAGATAATTTTTCTTTTGAAAGCAGAAAAAATTGTACTAAGGAATCATAGCTAATATAATTATTAAAATTTATATTTTTGATAATTCACTTAGCTATTAGATAATTAATTTACTCTTTCTTTTAAAGTTTTTTTAAGTAAAAGAATTTTAGTTGCTTACTTACTTTCAATAATCAATTATAGAAAAAAATATTTTTATGTTTAGCATTTTGAATTAGGCTTTTCCTTTTAAAACCCAAACAACAGTATTAAGCAATCTCAATTAATTTAATTATTTTAAATTTATATTCTTAATAATTAAATTATGTTTAATTAGAATGTAATCTTAAACGATTTTTTAATTAATATTATTTTTTGTATATAATCATTTATATGTTTAAAAAAAAAAAAAAGTCTTTTTGAATTAAAAATATTTTGGTGGTTGTGGTTTAAGCATTAAAACACATTGACAACATGCAGGTCCTAAGCCTGGCTGAAATGCCTTTCATGAGAGTTCTTTCTAAGAAGCCCTGTCCTGTATATACGCGATTTTCAGAGGAAACCATGGAAAATTCCGAATTTCTAGGTTGACAAGCGGAAACCCGGCAATTCCAATTTATCAAGGTCCACGAGCGGCTGAGCGGTTCTGTGCTCAAAGCTGGTAGACCTGAGATGCCAGGTTCGATCCCAGGTCCGTGCTCGTCGGCTTAGTTGTTCGGAGTTTTCCGTGGTTTTTTCATAAACTTGCGTAAATATGGGCTAGGACCCCTTAGAAAGTCAGCCATGGAAGGCACTCCCCCTCGGGCCTAGTACCCTAGGGTAGACAATCGGCCCTATTCCCAGACATCAACACTAACACTAATCTATCAGCTTGGAGAGCAGAACCGCTTGGCTACTGAAATAGGCCTTTTAATTAAAAGTCCAAAAAATAGTATTAAGTAATTTCAATTAACTGTAAAATATTATATTTTTAATAAATAAATTGTTATTTTTTAATTAGAATATTTTATTGGATGATTTTTTAACTAGCTTTTATTATTATTATTATTATTATTTCAATGACTAGAATTTCAATGACAAAATCCATTATATTAGAGTAATAAATATCTATTTTAATCTTCAATGTATAAAGAAAGAACAAATACACACCAGAAATATAAAAAATGCTGAAAAAAACTAAAAAAAAAAGCTGAAAAGCTAAATGTACAAAAAAGTTTAAATCAGCTGAAAAGCTGAAAAATCTCATTCCTGTGTATTAAAGTATTTTAATACAGATTTTTCAATTAAAAGCATCCATATATATTTATCTATTTATAAAACAAGCAATAACAATGATTTAATCTTAGCAGAAATGTAAATCATTTTAAAAATATTGGAGAAATGGAAGTATGTAGCTAAGCTTGTAACGCTAAGCAATGGTGTGTTATCCCACTTTTGCCTACATTCTAAAGCACGTGCGGAATCATCTGTAAATGTTTATCGCAGTGACGTCACGTGCGCCTGCTCTATTTGAGATACGAGTTACGTACGCTACGGCCACGGTCTAATCTAATCCCACCTGTCAATTTGATAAGTCGGGGGAAAGGGGTAAATATATTTGTGAGCTTGGGACACGAGATACTAATCTATGTGAGCTTCGGACACGATTCCCCTACTGTGAGCTTGAAGCATGTGAGCTTCGAGCACGGCGCCGAATTATTCCTATGATCGGAATTTTCTTAGAGAACTTTTCGATCTAAGCTTTGAGTATATAATTAAAAAGCTTTTATACATTCTGAGCACATCGCTAAAAATTACCACTTTAATTTGAACACCAATTAAATTATTATCCATCTTCAGTAAGAAACAATAGAGCGTGCATTTATTAACATTATTTTACTTTAGAGTATATTTATATAGGTAAACTCAAGCTCTTTCTTTCTTTCTTTCTTTTTTTTTTTTTTTTTTTAATTAACCTGACGAAAAGATCACCTGTTTAGCAACTCTCGAAACTACAAGTAATTCGTTCTAAAGTATCGAGAACTTTTACTTTACAGTTTGTGATATCTTTATGTTTTTTTTTTTTTTTTTTTTTTTCCTTTTTCTTTTAATCTGATAGAAATTTGTATAGATTGTGACCACTCAAAGAGTTCATGAAACTGTGGCCTGACCACTCGAGATGATCATGAAACGAGAATTTGAATTGTTCAGAAACAGGAAGGGAGATCAAAGAAAGGTAGAAAAAGAAGGAAAGAAATTGAAGTAATTAAATAAAATAATAATAGCAGGCAATTAAAAAAAAAAATACAAAAATATGTAAAACCTATAAAATTTGAAAGAAAATTTTTTCTGTTGTATACTATATAATAAATTAAAAAAATGAACCCACTTTTATTTTAGTATCGATTTTCAAACTTCTGTTTATTACATCCACATTTAAATTTAATTGACATTTGATATCATAGCAAAAATATTAATTAAAATTTTTCGAATTTTAACTGTCTTGCTTTTGAATGGCGGAAAAAAAGTCCCCGGAAAAAAAGTCCCCGGAAAAAATGTCACCAGGAAAAAAGTCCCCGGAAAAAAAGTCCGCAGGAAAAAAAGTCCCCGGAAAAAAAGTCCCTAGAAAAAAAAATCCATTAAAAAAAAATAATAAAAATGCGTTTTATTTCATCTAAGAATATCTAATAATCAGTTGGCTTCGTTTTGTCTTTCTGTTTGTCTGTTAACCTCTGTGATCAAGATTTTTTTTTCCGATAATATTTATTGAAGGGCTTGGAGCTGGTATACCTAATTCAAGTTTTCTATATCGATATTTTCTGTTGAGAATTGTATAATTTTCGCAACTAATGTGTGTAGAGGGACTTGCAAAAAAAAATTTCTGATGCATTAAAGCTCATGATCGGTATTTTGAAAAGAATTTTATTTTATACTGAACATAACATAGGAAGCGCCTTTGCGTTTACTGCAGGTGGTAAAAAAGAGAGTGTGTCTTTTTATTCTATGAAAACTCGGCACAAAGATGTTTAAATGCATATAAAAAGGTAATATTTAAAAGATTAAGACAAAAATAAAATGAAATATTTTTTACTGATATAGGATATACCTCTTCTATTGGACTAATTTAATTTTCTCTCACAAAGCTTCTAATTATTTTTTCACAATATATATGAAAGGTTAATTGATGCTTTATTATTATAAATATTTTTTTTATATACTGAAAAGAGATTAAATGTTATAGTCATAAAAAATGAAAATTATACATATTTACCTTCTAAAAAGTTGAAACGCACTGTTGCTTTTAGTTTTTTCGTTTGAAATACGGTATTCCCTAATATTAAAGACAACTTTTTCTCATTATATTTTAATAATTAAAACTTAATTTAAAAGAAATCCACTCATTGCGATTTTCATGAAAAGTAAGTAATAGTTATAAATAATGAAAAATGTTCTAGAAGTAATGGTGACAATTTGTAAAATCAGTTTAAATATTGCTCGGCTGAACAGAACTTCGCATAATATTTTTATTTATTTATTTATTTATTTATTTATTTTAACTTTAATTATCTCTTATAGATGACGATTTTTTTTTTTTTTTTCATAGGAATCTTATGATAAAAGATATAAATTATTAGAATAATATAATGACAATTACTTGTGAAATCAGCAGCTTTATTATTATTGATATTATTATTATTATTTATTAACTAACCAAATATTTAGCGTAAAGCACTGTTTTAATTAAACCTTAATGTACAGCATTTTAATAACCTGTACCAAGTTTTTCTATTTTTATATTCAGTCCCTGATTGACTGTTTACTTAGTTCCGTTGTAAAAATTATTCGTAGCGTAATATAGGGATTCGTTTTCGAAAATGTGATAATAAAGGCCATGTGATAATTTTTTTTTTTTTTTTTTGTCTCGGATAGAGTGCGGGCTACCAGTGAAATCTAATTTTCCTGGAGATAAAACAAATTCAAAGCAAATTATCATCTCAAATCCCTAAATCTAGCAATTTCCTAGAAAACAGGATTTCTGCTAGGTTTTGTTCCAGGAAATGCACCAGACACCAGCGACTTTCAAGAAAACCGAATTTCTGCCGTAATCTTACCAGATTTATTGCGAATTACCGGTGAACGATAATTTTTCCTGAAGATCCTTCCACTAACACTTACAATAATATATATATATATATACATACATGCATGTTTTAGGACAAGGGGAAGGTGCCAAATGCGAATTCAGATCACCTTCGTTTTCAGACATGACCTGGCTTAGTATGAGAAGAGTTCAATCCATTTATTGCGTCGGTTCGATCCTAGTCGCGCTTGTTGTCCTAGCCGTTCGGAGTTTTCCGTGATTATCTCCGAAACTTGCGTGAATATGAGCTAGGACCCCTTAGAAAAAGCCCACAGAGAGAACTCCTCCTCAGGCCTAGAAACCTAGTGCAGTCAATCGGCCTTATTCGGTACAACAACAACAACAATCCATATATTTACTTGTTTGCAATGTATACCATTCCGCGATTAACAAAAAATAAAAATAGAAGAAGCTACATTTATCTAAATTCTATCCCACAATTAAAATTCCTCTTAGAAATATTGCATACATTTCTTTGAAGGATTTTTGGGAATAAGGCCGATTAACTGCTGTAGGTCCTTGGCCTGAGGGGGAGTGCTCTCCGTGGGGGGGGGGGTCTTTCTAAGGGATTTTAGCCCGTATTTCGCAAGTTTCGGAGAATTCCGAACGACTAGGCCGACGAGCACAACCTGGGATAGAACCCGGTACCTCACGTCTACCAGCTTTGAGCGCAGAACCGCTCAGCCACTGGTGGACCCATTTCTTTGAAGTATTTCTGCTTATGGTACTTTACAAATCTCTATAGTTTTAGAAGTCGCATATGGAATTAAAAATTTTACTCATCATTTAGACATGCAAATGGAAATTCATTAAGGATTGATGCTGTTTAAAATAATAATAATAATAATAAATAATAATGTATGGCTTAATGTTACAAATATCTTAAAACGAAAAAAAAAAAAAAGGGGGGGGGGTATTCTTAAAAAAATAATAGTAAGTATAAATTTATCTCATTATTATTATTATTATTTTAATTTATGGTCAATCACACACATTATCTTTTTTTCACTAACATATTTTCAATAAAAAATATGTAAGTATACATATATATTATTCTACATGTTTTAGGAGAGGCAGGAGGTGCCAAATGAAAATCCAGGTCGTCCTCGTCGGCTTAGCCGTTCGGAGCTTATCGCTTGAATACTAGGTCATTTTAGAAAGACCTCCCCATGTTTATCGTGTAGACAGTCGGCCTTAATTCGTACATCACACATAAATTTTTAATAAAGTGTTGGTGCTTGATTTAAAGCCAAATAGCTACACTTGGGACATCGTGAGGGTTTTTCGAAGGGTTTCCTAGCCCATATTTACGGAATTTTCGGCGAAAAAACACAAAAAATACGAATGACTTCGACAGGCGTAAGCTGGATTCAAACCTGGCACTTCCCGTCTACCAGATTTGAGCGCAGAACCGCTCGGCCACTGTTAATAAAGTGGAGGTTGGTGATGCTGGTGTGAAGATTTAGGTTGATTAACTATACGAGGGTTCTAGGTCTGGGTGATGTGCCCTCTGCAGGGTCTTTCTGAGGGGTCCTAGCCCGTGTTTATGCGAGTTTCAGCGAAAACCACGTAAAAATTCTAGCAATTAAATCGACGAGCGCGACCTGGTATCTAGTCCGGCACTTCCCGTCTACCAGTTTTGCATGCAAAATCTTTCGGCCACTGTTTAATAAGATGGTGGTCCTGTTGGGGTGAAGATTAAGGCCGATTGACTGCACGAGGTGCTGTGGCTTCCATGTTGGTCTTTATTACGGTCATAGCTCGTATTTACGCGAATTTTGGAGAATACCGCGGATACCTTCGAGCAGCTAGGTTGACGAGCGAACCCGGCACTTTCCGTCTATCACATTTTAATCGCAGAATCACTTGGCCGCTGGTGGGCGTTTAATAAGGAGATATATGTAAATTAAAATACTTTTTTAAATTTTTAACATTAAGAAACTGTTGATAACTCAGTCCGATATTTACATACAAACACACATTCGTTAAAGATGGATGTGTTTTAAAGTTTTTTTTTTTTTTTTTTTTTTTTTTTTTTTTTACGTAAGGGGGGGGGGAGTAATAATAATCTTCCTCCCTGATCTCCAGCTACTTCTAAATAAAATTTGATCACTCTGTGCTGTATCTAATTTTCAAACTACGTTCTACTCTACTCTAGAAATAATTGTAGGTAGTTCGTTAAAACCGTCATGCAGTTAAATCTTTAACAATAAAAAAGACATTAGAAAGGATAAAAATATCTTACTTTTTTTATTTGGTCACAAAAGATTTAAAAAAAAAAAAAGAAAAGAAAACTTTCTGACAAAATAATTAAAGTTTTATCATATTGTATAGCGAATACCCCTCTGACAGCCCCCTCTTTCACACGCACACTTCTTATAAAAAAAAATATATATATATATTTATATCACAATTGACAGGTGAGTGAAAGGAAACTGAAATGCTTGGTTTCTGCCAGTAATGAAATATTTTTGTCTTTTTATTTATGTTTCGTAATTCGTAAGCGCCCCCTCTTTTTTTTCGATATGTATATATATCACTTTGATTACAAAAGAATTTCGGACGTCCAGTTATTAAAATTTACGTTTGCATTTAAATATTATTTTGAGTTAGATTTCATTCTCAGGTTTCATAGTTTTTCTTTTACTAAATAATGACGAGATAATTTATCTATATTTGCATATACAATAGATCAACTTATGATCCTGATGAAGTATACATTATTTTTGGAATCGTGACCGGAATCGTCATCTCTCTTGCAAACTATATATAGAAAGTTTATAATAAAAAATTAAATTTTTTCGGGTGGTTTTCTATTATTAAAATTATCCCCAATTTATTTATTTATTTATTCATTAAAGAACTTATTTTATTACATTAAATTTCAAATTCTACAGATGTTATCAAGTACAAATAATTTTGAATGAGAAATTGTGAAAAAAAAAAGAAATAAATAAAAAATAGGGAAACGGTGTTTTTTATGTTTTACCCACACAATTCTCTTCAGTGTTTTTAGTGCTAAGAGCTTCACTATCCTTTTAGAACTCCTACATTGATATAGGAGTCTTATATCCTTTGCTTCAAAGCGTGAACCATATTACGTCATCAGTGACCATGTCTTCAGTTTTCGGAGACGATTGAGCTAGCCCTTTCTGCTACAGCCCTGAGATAAAATGCTGTTTTGTGATACAGTTTCTTCTAAGAAATCTCCCCCTTTTGAAAGAACTCCTCCGAGGGCGTGTCAGGTTCATTAATCAATAGTAATTACTTCCTCTAGTGCGAGATTCCCTTCTAAGGCGGAGTTCATGAAAAAATGCGAAATTTTTAGCAAATATTCATACTTTGCCGATTTGTTATTAATACGCATTTAAAATTAAACTTTTTTCTTATAAATTAATAGTAAGCCTGATTATTTAGAAATTTTTTTAGCTTTTCAACCTGTCGATATCATAATTTGTTAATTTCGTACGAGCTATGAAAAACATCAAGGCAAATTCGAATTTTTTAACTTAAAAATGAAATATTAAAGTTAAAAAAATAATAATTTTTTGAAAGCGAAAAATTTTTACTTGTTGTGTATTTTCTGAATGTAAAAACAGAATATAAAAATATGTAACAGTTAACGAGTTAGAAAGTGGCAAATTTTCCTGTAGAAATATACGGGCTTTGGTTTCCGGCCACAGTAAGTGAGGTGTTTGACTGGAATTCCTTTCCTTAGAACTTAGAAGCGTTCTCTAGTTTTTATCATGCTTCGGAAAGTCATTGATTTACCTTCCCCTCAATAGCATAAATCTGCATGTGTGCAAAATCCTTCTTTTAAGATATACTAGGGGTTTATTCGACTTTTCAGGTTTCGTGGAAAATGGACAAGGAATAGGGAAAGGAATACCTGTAGTTGTATTGTAAATTGCTCCGAGTGTCTTGAATGTAACTTTTTACTTTTTGAAATTTTAGACATGGTTGGTAATTTTTCAAAAGGGCTACATTACTTCTGTTATTTATTTTTCTTAAGAAATGACAAGTAAATAAACAAGCAAATAAATACTATGATTTTATATATTTTAGAATTATTATTATTAATTTCTCTCTTTTCTTTCTTTCTTTCTTTCTTTCTTTTTTTTTTTTTATCAGCAATCACAAGTTGAAAAATAATTTTATACAAAATAATTTTATTATCTATATTATTATAATATATCGTTTAGTTATATTTAAATGCTGACTAGCTAGTTTCTGGTTAATTCATGAATAGATTTTACCTAAAAGCGTGAAATTTTTAAATTTTATACTTATTCACAAAAGGAAATTCATTTTTTTTTCTTTAAGTAAGTAAAGCCTAAAATGAATGACTAGAATATGGATCTCGGAAAAAAGGGAGCCGGAAAAAAGGGTACTTTTCCAGTTCGCAAATCGCAAAATAATAAACATCAAGTAATGAATTTAAAAATTAACTTTCAAATTACATCTTTTGAAGTTTCAATTGATTTGGTACAACATTCATTTAGTATGTAGTAGGGGGAGAGTATGTAAGAGGGGGAAGGGACTAGCAGCAGATTGAAAAACAACAACAACAACAACACCAAAAAAAAAAAAAAAAAAAAAAAAAAAAAACGTTTTTATATCAACTTTTACCGATAGACTTACTTGTGGGAGGGGAGGATTAAAGGAATTGGGGGGTGGGGGGTGGCAGACAAAAATAAAACGATGTTTTATATCACAATTTTACCGACTTTAATGATATATTTTATAACTAAAACTTACTTTTTATGAGGGTCACAATGAGTGTATGTCTTATATATTTAATTCAAACATGCAAGAAAACTACATTATTTGACTGGAAATACAATTTTGCGAAAATATTAAGCACTACATAATTTTAATATTTTAAAATAATCAGAAAAAATTTATCTGTGAGCAGTGACGAATTTTAAGTTATTAATAGTTATATTTTTAGAAATGACTAAAAATGAATTCATTTTTTAATAATTCTCAAAATTATTATTATTATTATTATTATTATTATTATTATATAGTAACCTATTGAAAGGACGTTTACAAATAAAATAAAATTTTCTGAACTAAACATAAAATCTTTTAAATCATTTCCGTACATATTTAATGTATGTATATTTGATTTTGAACATTGAATTATTACAGAATTACCAATTTCTAATTATTTTTTCCGGGGTATTGTTAATACTGCCCTCTTTTCATAGCAAATTTTTTGAAGAGTGGTTTTTTTTCAACATGTAACAACAATTTAAAAAAAAGAAAGTATTTAAAGGAGAAGGGGAAAAAAAGTATGAAAAGGTGGAAATGCTCTACAATAAATTATATAAGTTGATAATTTTTATTGCTTAAGGTATAATATTTTATCTGACATTAGATACAAGCCTCACCCCCCCCCCCTTCCCCCTGAAAACAGCCTTAAATTTCCTGAACAGAATCTTTCTTGTTTATTTTTTTGGACATTTTGTTTTTGTATTAGCTAATAGACAATCATGAAAAATTAAATTTTCCTGAATTATTCTCGTTTTTTATGAATATCTTTTTCATAATATTTTTCATGGTGCTCACAATAAATAAATAAAAATTTGAAAAGCAATTTAACTTTTAAAGCATGTAACTTAAAAATATTTTCTACATAAAAATTCTTTATTTTCGTAAATTGCTTTTCGTATTTTTATTTATTTATTGTGAGCATCTTGAAAAATATTATGAAAAAGATATTCATAAAAACTATACGAAAATTCCAGTTTTTATGATTGTCTCTGTTAGGTAATACAAAACAAAATCCCCCCCGAAAAAAAAAATAAATAAATAAATAAAAAAAAAAAGATTGTGTTCAGGAAAATTAGGACTGTTTTTATAGTGAAAAAAGCTTGCATCTGATGACAAATAAAATATTTTACCTTACAGCAATAAAAATTATCAACTTTTATAATTTATTGTAGAGCATTTCCACCTTTTCATACATTTTCACCCTTCTCCTTTAAAGACATTTTTTTTTCTTATTTAATTGTTGTTACATGTTAAAAAATTCCCTGCACAAATTGTATTGAAATAATGTCAACGAAACTCGCATATATCGTTCTTCAAAACGTCGTTTTGACAAACAAAACAAAAATTTTTCTCCTGACCTAATCAAAATTTTCTCCTAAAGGTCAAGCGTTTCCATATGGTATACAAACTGGAATTTCATCTTTCATCCTAAAATAACATTTTCCCCCACTTCCATGGCAGATCAAAATTGTGATGCCGTGTCTCTGGACCACCTATTCATTTTGTAATTTCAGCATAGCAGCAAGTAACCTCTTCAAAAATTCAGAAAATTGTTTCGTGAAATGCGGTTACGTAGAAAATTTTATGAAGAATATCAAACGAAAGAGCAAGAAAATGATGACGATGATGCTGATAAATGCGGATGACGAGTCGTTGAGTGTAGCAGAAGATGCGTCTAATACAAAAATTAGTGATAACATTTGCATTAATTAAGACGTCGCGACATTTGGCATCCCGAGATAGAGTGAAAAATTAAATGGTAAAATTGTATATTGGCAGGCTAGTGTAGAACACACTATATACATTGGTAACGACGCAAAATGACAGATTGAAAGAAATAATCCTGTCGTACTAAAGAAAAAAAAAAGAGAGAGAGAGAGAAATACACAAAAAAGAAATGAAAAATTAAATCTAACAGCTTTAAAGTTATTAAATGTATTTGCTGGGGGTAATATGTATGTATAAACATTTCAAATTTTAAATATTTTATCATGATTTATTTACAAATTCAAATAATCATGTACTCCAGCTATTTTTTTTTTCTTAATTTTATCGTCTACATACTATTGTGAATGTATATTTCACTTAAAATTTTACCCTAAAATTAACGATGTTTCTAATTAATATAATGAATTTGAAATAAATAAATTTCATTTACATTTCGTTAATGGCGGTATATCACGGTATTTAGCTATACTTTTAATTTAGCGAAAACAGTGGCCAATAAAAATATATTGTTTTAAATGTTTCAACGATTCAATGTGTTTGAAGATTCATTAAAATATAATGACCGTCGAAGTAATTTTTAAATAAAACACAGAAAGTGTGTGGGGGAAGGGTAAAGGAGGACCAAGAAAGCACGTTTTTGTATACATGAAGCATAAAATAATGATATTTAAATTTTTTATTGTGAAAATTTGATTTTTCTTTCTATCAATCTATATAAAACTAAATTTATGTTAATGGGCTCTCTTAACGACAAATTTATTTTGCAGCAAAATATTTTACTCTGCATGCATTAAAAACTCCAAAAAATAAAACAAATAAATAAAAGGTTGCATTGATGTTAGTGATGATGTAACATTTTAAATTTCATATTCTTTCAGTTGCAAACCCAAACAATAGGCATATACACAGGTAAATAAGAAATTTTGATCTATATATAATAATATTATTATTTTCTGCAATTTGTCGTTAACATTATTATTTTAAAATGCGCAAAATGTTTTTATAGGCTTTTAAGATAAGCAAATTATCCTTTTTACGATATGTTTTGATTTTTTTTTTCTTTTTATTCGTTGTTATCGTTTTAGTGCTTAAAAAAAAAAAAAAATGACAATCCTAATAACAAATTTTCCGTTGATTATTATCATGCAAATAATACGTTAAAAAAAAGAAAAAAAAAAAAAAAAAAAGGCCCGACCGGGGATTTTCCATTCACATATTCCATAAGTAGTAAGATGATTTTAGCAAAAAATTAGATAAATTCATGCTAGCCCTACCCCAATAATATTTACAGAACTGCCACTCCTCCTTTTCTGGGCACTGGAAATATATATATACACACAATTAATTTAGGTCAACTGTAAAAAATTATCATATTTTATTAGATATTAATATTTTTTCGTTCTGATTGCAGTATGCTGTGTCTAATGTTGTATATGTCGGATTTCCAGAAAATAGCTTTGCACCACGTTTAATACCTTGCGTGCTATAGATAAAAAAGTGAAATATTTTGATAGACTTTAAAAGAAACCTTTTTATCTCCCTGAGCGATAGAGACTTAAAAATTTATAGAGAAATGCGAAAGAACCCCATAATCACATGCTACAGCCAGATCGTATTACAAGCATTACTTTTTACATAGTGATGCCAAATATTTTCATTTTTCTTTAATTTTGTACTGGTCCCTCTTTCATTTTCGGCGCAAAACTTTAACTAAAGTAACATGAGGTATAACAGGTTTTTTAACACTTCTGAGGTCTCAAGGTGATTTATTTAGTACTTTTTGAGATATTTTGAAAAATGTCTGAAATCAAAAGTGTCCGGTCATTTATGGAAAGATAGTGCATTTATCTATTTATTTTATTTTATTTTATGTTACTTATTAATTTATTTTAAATGTATCCTCAGCGAGCTTTCAAAAATATATATATATAAAAAAAAAAAAAAAAAAAAAAAAAAACTTTTTGTGGGGTCGAGAAATGTCTTGTACTGTTAAAACATTCGATAGAGAAACATAAACGGAGATGCAAAAGAATCTATTTTATATAGGCATTTTAATAAATAATATTGTTTTAATTCATTGTTAGCGAGATTAAATTTGGGACTTAGAATGCTTTTACTAAAGTAAAAAGTTCGTCTTTAATTTTTAACAAGAAATTAAATAATAAAAATAGATTAAAAATACAGAATAAAGATTGAGAATCTCGAATATTTATTTTTAACTAAGAATTATTGTAAATTTGCTGAAACTCTTGATAAACATTTTAGAAAAATAACATTCCAGAAATTTTTTACAGTATATAGAAAAAAGTATTTTTTCTCCTTCACAAATGCATCCTTTTTTCCTTTCCTTTCACACCATATATGCTGCATTATTATCATTATTATTTACAGATTTAAATTATTTCACTAGAAACAGAAGGAATTCTGATTAGGAACAAAAAAAGTCCTAAAGCAGTTCACATTATTGTTTAGGGTTTGGAACTAGTGCAGCTAACTATGCTTATAAGTGAATTAACCGATGTCACCCGTAGAGAAACGACATTCTATTCTGGGTGTGGGGGGGGGGGAGGTGTTGGTCTTGGTGTTGAGGAATAAGGCCGACTGACTACTCTTGGATCCTAGGCCAGAGGGGGAGTGCCTTCCGTGGAGGTGTTTTTAAGGGGTCCTAGCCCGTATTTACGCAAGTTTCGAAAAAAAACACGGAAAACTCCGAACGGCTAGGCCAACGAGCGCTACCTGGTATCGGACCCGGCACCTCACGTCTACCAGCCTTAAGCACAGAACCGCTCGGCCGCTGGTGGGCTGGGGGGGGAATACTTGGTATGGTGATTATTCATTACCTAAGACATATTTTAATTTTAATTTTCCATTTCAAAAAATTCTCAATAGGTAATTTAGTCCTTTTTTCATTTCTTTTAATTTTAAAACTATGGTGTCTGAAAAATGTGCTTAGATACTTTTTCGTATATTACCTAGTCCATAAATTCTATTAAGCTACGGTATTATACTAATCCTACAGGTGACTCACAAAAATACATATGTTAAAGTTTTTGCGTTCTTATGTTTCATCGAATATACTGAGAAATACTTGGTATCTCTTGAAACTTCATTGGTGAAAATGACATGTTAATCTACACATAATTCAATCTTGGCTCCCGGCGATTAAATTTAATTGGACGTAAGGGACCAGGTTCGATCTCAGGTAACACTCGTGGACCTAGAAATTCAGAATTTTCCATGTTTGTGCCCGAACCTTGCTTAAATACGGTACAAGATCCCTTAAAAAGACACCCACAGAAGGCACTTCACCTCAAGCCTGGGATCCTAATACAGTCAATCGACCCTAATTTCACAACCCAACCCCACACTATTTTGGGGTTTAAAATAGTGTGGTTTTAAAGTTTTTTAATAATTACTTTATATATTTGACTACTTTATTACGAGAGAAATAAGCATCTATAATAATAAAAGGAAAGGTTTGTCTGTCTGTCTGTCTGTAAATATGCTCGTTCTGCTCTAAGTTCAGCACCTATTGTATTTAGAAGTAAAAAAATTGACATACGGATTCTCAGGAAACTTTCCCAGAGGACAGTGAAAACAGAGTTTAAAAAATTTAATTAGTTGCGGAGATAATTAAAATGTCAACCTACACTCTAGTGGATCTGCAGATCAGGAGCCTCAACGTCCAATTTACATCAGACATTATTCAATAGGTCATTTTTATTTATTCCTTACTATATATAATCGTATATATTGATTCGATCGACTTGTTACCATAATCAGATACATTCCTGAGGGGGGCTGCCGCCCCCCTCAACCCCCCGCTGTATCTCTATTTCCATATCTTATAAAGTGTTACGGAATTGTAAATAATTGCATTTATTTTTGTATCAATTCTTTCAAAGAGGTTTAGTAAAGTTAATAAAATGCTAACTTTGTGCATTTCTAGTCGTTTTAGTGTTAAAATAGCCTAATTTTCCTTTAAAAACCCTTAAAAAAACTCAAATAAGGAAAGAAATGGATTTGGCGCCAAATTTGGCGACTGTTTTCCTCCTTGGCGATTATTTTTTGGCGATCTTGGCGAGAAATTCCTTATTAGGGATATATCAAATATGGAAGCTCTAATCTCATTATGAGATACGAGAATTTTCCAGAACAGTCTGTGTTCGATAGAAAAGTATAAAAGGAGCATTTTTTCGCCAAGGCGGTCAGTCTCAGATCTGCGTCAGTTTCGTCAAATACTTGCTTTGCTTTGAGCCTCTTTAGATGAGACTTTCTTTATGTGTTATTGCTAAACAGTTTGTACTGTTGATTTGCTGTTAACGGCTGTTGTTTAAGCTGTGTTTACTGGTTGAATTGAAGCTGATACTTGGTTTATAGACCTGTATTTTTCTGGAACTTCCTGTGAATACATCGCTGAATTTTTGCAAGTTTTGCCTTTCATTCTCGGACAACTTACGGACCCCCCAAGTACGCAACAATATGTATTCTTAATAAACGACGGTCTTGTATTATTTCCCTGAAATTCATAAATACCAAGTTTCATAACTACCAAATTTCATACAAAAAAATTACATAGCATATCGGAAATATTTTGCGTAAACTTTAAACTAATTTCCAATTCTATGCCCACAATTACCAACAAGAAAACATGCTTTTAAAATTCTGACAAAATTTCATTATATTTGATGGAGTGTAACCATGTTAAAATAAACTTTTAAGAAATATCGACTATAGACCGTAATAGTACGAAATTATTTTTGTATCCCGGAAAAGTAGCCACAGTCATTATAAACGCCAATAATAAGAATAAACCTAATTAATTATAACTCATTAATTTTTCAAATTAATTTGACATCATATGGATGATTACAGTACATACTCGGAATATTTTGTGTGGTCCCATAAATTATTTAGTCTATACATAACCTTTTTTAAGAGTAAACACAATTTTAAGCATCTTTATAATGTATGTTAATTTTATTAAGTTCAATTCAGCATAAACGCATTAAAGTGCGCGCTTAAATAAAAGTTTGTCCATAGGCTCTAATGCTACGAAATTCTTTTGCGTGTCTCTGTAAACAAACCATAAACATTGTATACACCAGTAAAAACTGTTAAGCTTACTTTGCGTTTAAAATTAATAATTGTTCCAATTTAACATCGTTTGGATGACTACGTGACATTGTCAGAACACTTTTGTAAGGATCATTAATTAGAAAGCTTAAGAGCACATATTTTCTTGAAACAACATAAGTTTAAACATGCTACTCACGTACGCTAGTTTAATTTTCTTGATTGCAAAGCAAAGATGTTAAAATGCGTTTAAACGCAAATCACCTCATACGCCGTAATGTGAAGTATTTTGGCGTGTCCCTGTATACAAGCCATAAAAAGTATAGACCTAAGAAAATAAATAGCTATTTCTGTACCGAGCCTGAATATATGTGTCAATTTGCAAGACAATCGGAGAATTTTTTCGGCCGCTATTGCGGTACATACAAATTCATCCCATAGGCCGTAATGATAAATAAAGCTTTGGCGTGTCCCTGTATACGAACTACAGATGGAATACATACGAAAAACTGTACAGCTAATTTCGTGGGGATCATGAACATGTGTACCAAATTTCAAGTCAATAGCGTGATATTTGCGGCCGCTATCGCACGACAGACAGACAGACGGACAGACGGAACACAAAATCCTTTTGAGTCTCAACACAGGCCCTCCACTGACGTTTCGGTAAAAATTGAAAGTCAATAGCTTGATTTTTGCGGTGGCTATCGCGGTACATACAGATTCCTCCCATAGGCCGTAATGATAGAATGACTTTGGCGTGTCCCTGTACACAGCGAACTACAAATGGAATACACACCTAAAACTATACAGCTAATTCCGTTGGGCTCATGAATATGTGTACCAAATTCCAATTTAATAGCGTGATTTTTGTGGCCGGTATCGCAATACATACAAATTCCTCCCTTAGGCCGTAATGATAAGAAAAACTTTGGCGTGTCCCTGTATACGAACTACAAATGGAATACATACCAAAAACTATACAGCTGATTTCGTAGGGCTCATGAACATGTGTACCAAATTTCAAGTCAATAGCGCTATTTATGCGGCCGCTATCGCGATACATACAAATTCCTCCCGTAGGCCGTAATGATAAGAAAAACTTTGGCGTGTCCCTGTATACGAACTGCAAATGGAATAAATACCAAAAACTATACAGCTGATTTCGTAGGGCTCATGAACATGTGTACCAAATTTCAAGTCAATAGCGCTATTTTTGCGACCGCTATCGCGCGACAGACAGACAGACACACACAGCCCAAAACCGTTTTGAGTCTCAACAGAGGGCCTCCACTGACGTTTCGGCAATCAATTAAAAATATCCATTTGAATATTAATTTTAAATTTAATTGTTGGCAAAAATGTTTTCCGGTTTATTGCATTTCGACATTATTTTCACGCGATTAATACAAAAATATCAAAAATTAGATTTGCTTATGCACATGAAAAAATGATGTTATTATGATTTAAAAAACAAATAATAAAAATAAAAATAACTAATATACTTATAGATAGATAATCTTGGGAGTTTTTAAAAATTTTAATGCGGAAGTAGACCGGACATTTTCGACAAGGACGCTAATTTCACGACAGCCATTTCAAGTCAAATATATATTTAAAGAAGAAGAAGAAGAAGAAAAATTCTTAGATCAATATCCTTAGTTATTAGTTTTTGTATAATCATTCGTTAGGCCACAAATTTTAAATGTCTCGAAAGTTTTTAAAAATATTTTGAACATTAAAAATTTCCATCTCTTGCAAAAAGAAAGTACCTATATTTTTCTATAAAAATTTTTTTCGTGTTGAAACTTTCATTTCTTTGTAGCATGTCTTTGCCAGAATAAATTGTTATTTTATGCTTTTTAGGGCTGCACAATAAAAAGCTTCTAACGTTAAAAAATTATTTTTCACTTAAATTTTGTTTTGTGCTTTTTAGTTACAAAAAAAGAAAAAGCTTCCTAAAAAACTAATTAAAATTTCTTAGGATATTGTGCAGACAACGGAAGATTTTCTTTTATCATTTGCCATTTTTGTTCTATTAATTATCTAAAAAAAAAAGTACTATATCGTCTTCCGAGGACTGAATCCGGGACCATCGCGTTATCAGCATGACACTGAAACCAAAAGTTTAAGAACTGCCAAGAAAAATCGTATCGTAGAACATTCTAGAAGAATCTAACAAATACTTAAACAAAAGGAATATTGTTCTTGAATGCTTTTTAAAATATTTAAAAAAATTTATCTTTTGCAAAAGTGAAATATCTATATTTTTCTTTAAAATTTTTTTGTTGTCATGGGCTTAAATATTGTTCAATTTTCAATATTTTTTAATATCCTCGCGTATTTTATTAATTACACCTTTATCGTTTCGTTTCGACAAAAAATAATTGTAACTGGTCCACGTTAGAGAAATATTATATAATGTTATTTTATTTTATTGTATTTATTTATTGTTTATTTATTCATTTTTATTATTTATTTTATTTATTTATTTATTGTTTATTTATTTATTTTTTATTTTTTATTTATTTATTTTATTTATTTATTTATCTTTTGTGGCTTTTATGTCGATTTTAATCAAAATATTGAAATTTCGAACTAAAAAAAATATTTTCTGAAAATTAACTATAGCTTATAACACTCAGAAAAAGTGAAGCTTTAGATTAGGGATTTTATTATTATTATTATTATTCGGTTCAGTAATTCCAGAATTTACCCTCCACATACAAATAAATCTTTCCTTTTTATATATTAGTATAGATTCTGACAGCAATATCTGCTGTCTCTACCATGTCCCCATTATGACTCTAGTCTATTCCAATTATCCAGTCTACTAGTGTCTATTACAAGTCTCCATTCTCATGATATCTACTCCAAGTCCCCAATCTGGTGGTGTATACTTCAAGTCCCCAATCTACTGGTGTTTAATCTAAGTCCCCAGACTGCAGGTGTGTACTCCAAGTCCCCACTCTGCTGGTGTCTGCAACAAGTCCCCACTCTGCTGGTGTCTGCTCCAAGTCCCCAGACTGCAGGTGTGTACTACAAGTCCCCACTCTGCTGGTGTCTGCTCCAAGTCCCCAGACTGCAGGTGTGTACTACAAGTCCCCACTTTGCTGGTGTCTGCTCCAACTCCCCAGTCTGGTGGTGTCTGCTCCAAGTCCCCTGTCTGTTAGTGTATACTCCAAGTCCCCTATCTGCTGGTGTCTAATTCAAGTCCCCATTTTGTTGATGTTTAATTCAAGTCCCCATTTTGTTGATGTCTAATCCAAATCCTCATTATGATGATATGTAATCTGTGTCCCTATTCTGGCGTGTATACGCCATCAATCTTCTGCAGCCGTTTATATGCAACGAACTAAGTGAAATCCAGGGGAATAAAGTATTAAACAAGTTTTTTTTTTTTTTTTTTTTTTTACTCAACGAAATAAATTTATTTTTAGCAATTATTATAATAATTATTAAAGTACTTAATTAAAATACAAATCTTAATTAATGATTAATTTACATATATTTAAAGCATTTGCATAGTTCATTAAAATAATGAGCATTTAATCAGGACTGGTCTTGGTAAGTGCAAGGCCTGAATGGAAAACACGGAGAGAGATTTGCAAAATAATTTTATTAAAAATTATTTTGCAATAATTTTATTTATAATTTGTAAAATTATTTTATTAAATTAACAACATTCTAGTAATTAAAGCTTCTAATAAGATTAACAAATATTACATATATAATTATATTTTATTAAATTATAATAAACTTTATTATTGCATATACAATGAAGAATAATAACATTTTCTCTACTATGATCAATATTAATTTATATTCTATGTATATTATATATATATATATAATTTTTTTTTTTTTTTGTAAAAATTACAAAAAAAAAAAAAAAAAAAAAAAAAAAAAAAAAAAAAACACATATTTAGCGCTAAAATTTCAAATTAATTTCATTATTATTTGATTTTAGCCACTTTTTTCTCTCCTGTACCTAATTATTGCATTAATTATTGAATTTTTTACAACATTGTTGCACACAGTTAGCTCCCCTCTCCATTATAAACATTTTACACGCAAGTACTAAAATAACATTTAAATTTTGGATAACGAGGATATGTCCTCGGTTTTTATTCCCTTCTCTGCATAAATGTTTATATTAAGTCCCCAGTCTGCAGATGTTAAAGCAAAGTCACGTCTTACTTATACACAGGTCCCCAGTTTGCCTGAAAAAACAACAACATTAAAATAATTAATATTTATGAAAATTTCGAGTAGGAATGATATAAATACGTGAAATGAATCTCAAATATAACAAAACTTTATTAAAAATATTATTACATATAGACGTCCCCGGTGTGTAGGAATTCACATATGGTCCCCGGTTTACACGTCTTACAAACCTGTGTGTGTATGTATGTGTGTATGTCTGTGAGTGAACACGCTAGCGTCTAAACGCTTTGTTCGAATAAGTTGAAAGTTGGTACGTATATTGTAAGTCACCATAGTACGAACCCTATAGATTTTGGTGAATCTAGCACTTATAGTCTTTTTACAGGGACACAAAGAAAAATTCTTTATCATTATGGCCTATGGGAGCAAAATCTTAAAAGTGCGATAACATCTAAACGCCTTATTCAATTGAGCAAAAAATTTATACACATATTATAGGTCACAAATACGCAATCTGTATAGATTTTGGAGAATCTAGCACTTATAGTTTTTTTACAGGGACACAAAGAAAAATTCATTATCATTATGACCTATGGGAGCAAAATCTTAAAAGTGCGATAACATCTAAACGCCTTATTCAATTGAGCAAAAAATTTATACACATATTATAGGTCACAAATACGCAATCTGTATAGATTTTGGAGAATCTAGCACTTATAGTTTTTTTACAGGGACACAAAGAAAATTTTTTTATCATTATGCCTATGGGGCCAAATTTTTAAAAGTGTGATAGCATCTAAACGCCTTATTCAATTGAGCTGAAAATTTATATGAGTATTATAAATCACTGTTGCACTAACTATAAGCATTTTGGTGAATAAGCATTTGTAGGTTTTCACAGGGACACAACGAAAAATTCTTTATCATTATGATCTATGGGCTCAACGTTCAGTAGCGTTAAATAAAACATCGTGTAATATATGGAGAAAAATACTCAAACACTCTATTATGGTTTTCTCTCTTTTGTTTGTTTAACAACTCCTCTTTCTTTACTTTATCTACAAAACTGTTTATTAATCAATGTTCGGAAAGTCGAGTGGAGTCACTCCAGATTTTTTTTTTTAATGCAACAGAAACATATTGTTACGTTTATGTATAAATTTTATAGTATAGCAACTTTTTATTTTTCACTTTTTTAATTAATTCCTTTGAAAGAAATTTGTAGTTGAAAGGATTAAACTGATTAAATTCGTTTGTTTTTCATGCATTTAATTCCTTTTAAAAGAAAAATTAATTTTTTATTTTATTTTATTGCACTGGTCGGAATCAAATCGTAATATAGTATAAATAACGGAGGCTATAAAACACATGGTTCAAAAACTAAAATATATAATAGATGCTGAGATACAGTCATCTTTAAAATCGTAGTTATTAAATAACAGAAAATCCACAAGTCATTGATAAATACCCAGATTGAAGTGCCCGGGAAAGACCTCTCTGTAGACAGTTGGAAACTGGACCCGATGCAGTACGGGCAGAAAAGAGAGCTGCATTAGGCAACGGGTACACGAAGAAGCAAGATCTAAAGCGATTTCAGTGTTTTTTTTTTTTTTTTTTCTTTTTTTTTTTTTTTTAAGTTTTTATTTGTAATGTGATGTGAAAAATAAATACTGATCCAATTCTTTTGAAAACTCATTTAAATATAGTGACCAGCGAAGCGGACGTAGCCTGCTAGTAACGATAATAATAACGTCAGTAGTTGGAAGATTTCGTTAGTTCTTAATTCCAATAACGAAGGTATCTTTCAAAAATAACAAGATGGAACTGTGACAGGTGACATGTATAGCTCTTCTTAGGACTTCTTATAAAGTTTTTTTTTTTTTTTTTTTTTTTTAAGACTATTGTGTAATAAGGTGGTTGTTTCCTAATGAAATGAATCCTGTTGAAATAAATAAATAAGGTTTTCTAAAGAAGCACCACAGAACTGGTGTTTAAAAGTAATAAGGACACAATTTTGAATAAACATTATGAAATGCAAAAACCTGCAACAAATGTTTTGGGTCGAAAGAAGATAAGACGTCGGGGAAAAAAAAGAAGGCACGGGTGCTGCTACCAAAAAGTTAGATATTTTTTTGATAAAAAGGGGAAAGGAGAGCGATCTAATGTTTCTTAGCATAAAATATATTTTTTATGTGCAGCACTCGTCATACAGTTTAAAAAATACATAATTTTATTTGCGTAGAAGTAGTTTGAATTTTAAGAGAAAATAAAATTTAATAGAAAAAAAAAAAAAAAAAAAAAAAAAAAAAAAAGCAGAATTTTTAAGTCATGCAGAAGGTATTGTGAAAATTAATAAGAATAAATGGTATTTGTCAAAAATAACAGATATTAAAGAACTTTTGTATAAACCAAATAAGTTTAAATAGAAAATATGTAAAAAATGTTTTCAGCTATTTGTTGGAAATTTTAGAGAAAGAACTCAATAAAAAATATTTATCGATTTTCGACATTAAAATAAAGAAAATAAAATAATGTATTTTTTTTCTTCTCTCGTATGAGTTTGCAACCCAGGAGTTAATTTAATTACCTAACATCCTTTTTACAGCTTTTAATGGATTCATGAATGAATAATTTTAAAATGATTACTCAAACATGTTTATGTATGCATTTTTAAAAAGTATAAACAAAAAAAAAATAAAAATAATTATGCAAAAAGATTAAAGAATGTCCATGTATACAAAGCAAAAAAAAAAAAATTCCATAATTTTTTTTTAATTTTAGCAAAAGTAATATTTCGATAGTTAGAAACAGGTATTTTAACCGTATTTTGCTGCATCTTTAATTAGGAAAGGGATAATTTATTAATAATTATTTATTTATTTATTTATTTTGCTTGCAATTTCATTTTTATGACACACTAAAAAAGAAAAAAAATCGTACATGCTTTTTATTGTTTCGATATATATATATATATATATATATATATATGTATGTATATATATTGCTTGTTCACGATTCAGTAGACCTTTCGAAATTTTCAGAGAAAAAAAATTGAAAAACGTATCCTGTTATTTGAATGTGGAATCATAAAATAACCTTTAAAGCACCATTTATCATTCTAAGCATTCTAGATTTATGATGCGGTACAGCACACATAATATCTTGTCTCATTATTAGCCTTTTTTCCCACTCCTGTGCATAAACTTTGGAAGCGTGAAATAGTATTTGAAATTTATTCGCTGCTTATCTTAAGAAAAAATATAAATTATACGACATTATAGAAGTTCGATAAATATCTATTTTCTTTTTCGACCATTAAATATTCCTCCATAAAAATTTTAACTGAAAGAGCATTTTTTTTTTTATTGAATATATATATATATTAAAAAAAAAAAAAAAAAAAAAAAAAACCTCACATTAAGATTCCATAACTTTTTAATTTAATATTTGATATTACTAACAGGAAATAAAAATGTCTCTCCTGTACTTTGGTAAATAAGGTGTTTTTATAATAAGATATTCGGAAAATCCACTAAAATCACTTCACAATATTTTTCTCTGTAACAAGCTTATCTTTACTACCTTAAATCAGAAAAATGAAAACAAAAAGACATAACTGATATTAAAACGCATTTCCCCGTCACTAAAAACACATTTAATGTATACATATTTGAGATTGTGATATATTGAACAATATGAGAGACGCAAATGTGATTCAGTATTTGACACCTTTAAAGTCGTGTTTAGAAAATCTTGTGGAAAAACTTCAGTTTTTTTTTTTATAATAGTTATATTTATTAGTAAATTAATTTCGTATACTAGAAAATATTTAAAAAATAAAAATATCCTTTAAGTTTGATATCTAACTCTTTTTCTTTCTTTTTCATTTATTTGAAGGTCATGTTCTTTTTGCTTTTCGTGAATGTGTTAAGTTTTAATCGCCGTGAATAAATTAATAAAAATCAGTGTTTTGTGTTTTGATAAAATGAGTCATAAATATCAAGAAAAGTGTTTTCAAACGTTTTTCTTAAAATTTACATTATTTTAGTATATGGCAGTTAGTAATTTGTTAGAATAAAAAATACATTTAAAAAGTACGAAGTTGACTATTGAAGTCTGCGGAATTCATGTGTGTTTAAATTATTCTTTCAAACACTTTTGAAAGATTTATTAATTTGTGTATGTTCGTAAACTCAACAATTTTAGAGAATGTGAACGACGTAAACTACACTGTTAAAAATTTTGTCCTAGGTTGAACCAAAACATGGTACACTGTTAAAAATTTCAGTTCAAGGTTGAACCAAATGTTGGTACTACAGTAGCTTCAGTTTGCTAGGTTGAACCAAAACATGGTACAAGTATAGCTTCAACCATCCGATGGTGAAACCTTCTACTATGATTTGGCGTTTCTTGATTGAAAAAAGCACCAAATTATGTTAAAAAAATTCTCCATCTTATGGATGTAGCTATTGCAATACCAAGCCTTGGTTTAGTAAAGCACCAAATAAGGGTAAAAGGTTTCACCATCGCATGTTGGCAGCAAAAATGTACCAAATTTTTAACAGTGTAGAGTCGGGTTTTGAAATTACACTGTTCAAAATCGAGTGTAGTAACTTCAATTGTTTTCTTCATAGAAGCCTTATCTAATAATAAACTAATGTAATATAATAAAATATAACTTAAAAAATAAGAATCACTGACAGTTTCCGTTATTACTACAGATATTGTCTGATAAAGTAAAATAACAAAAAAATATTGATTCTTAAGATTTTCTCAAATAATGATAAATAACAGAGTTAAGTGTTTCTCAAAAAGGAAATATTTTTTTCTCATTTCCTTTGTAAATATATTTATCCACTTAATCTTTCTTTTTTTCTGTCAGCTATTGCTTAAGTCCTAGAGAAACAATACATGAAAATATTTTTCTTCTTTGCGGGATGTAAAAAAATTGAACAAATAATTACAAAAAAAAAAAAAAAAAAAAAAAAAAAACAAGAAACTTGTTACTCTTGAGAGAATACTTGAACAAATAATATATGGGAATTGTAGAGAACAAAGAAAAAACTTTTCTCATAAGATTAGAAAGTTTATTCCTAAGAAAAAAATTCTGATTTAAAAAAAAAAAAAAAAGCCTGGATTGACATTACAAATTTTTTTAATTCCGAATCTCTCATAAAAATATTTTTTCTACACAATTTATTTATGTGTTTGTTTACAACAGACACTGCACATGGGTCCCACGCCTTTTTATTGCACAGATAAATCACTAATGAAAAAAAAAAAAAAAAAAAAAAAAAAAAAAAAGCAGCATAGTGTTTTTTGTCGATATTATTAAACAGAAACTGAAATTTAATAAAAAGATCACAGTTATTTGTCACTGAGTAATAATATATATACACATATATTTATTAGCACTCTTATTTTAAATAAGAAATAAAAAGTAATAATAGTCTTATAAACTAATTTCAAAATTGTTATAGGAAAAGTTTTTTCTCATAGAAACTATTTACTTGTTATACGTTATATAAGTGTAAAGCGAGCAATTAAATTAAAAAATACTCTAATAAAATATACTCTGCATATTCATAAAAATATAAATAAATGGCATGATTATTTCTCTTTGGAGTTTTAAAATAAATGCTTGTATCTCTATTATTTAACACGCTATATAATCACACAATTCTCTCCACAAATTGTACTAGGTCTATATGAACTTATCCTAATGTTACAGATCATTTCATTGACTTAACGATACAAGGCAATAACAAGCATTATTGATATTGCTTAATTTGTTACCGTACCCTTAAATGTTGTCTTAAACAAATGTTCACTGAAAAACATGAGGCAGGACCAGTTCTTTAAATACCCAGTGTTTGAAAACATTTCATCGAGATATGAGTTTTTAAATTGAAAAAACTGATCATCTGAAAATCTTGTAAAATTTTTGAGTAAGAGTATATACATATCTATATATCTATATATATAACTCATACTCTTGTGTTAATACCTTGTGTTAATACCTTGTAACTCATAAATGCTTGTACAAGAGTTTTCCTGCAAAATGATTGCAGAACTTACCAGATTTTGTGCAGGCTTGTAAAATAATTACCAATTCCATGCCTACCATTTTCCAAAGAAACCAAGATTTTACACATTCTAATAATGTTTGTTTATTTAATTAAGCTTAATGGAGTGTAATAGCGTTAAAATTCACTTAAAAGAAATACCGTCTATAGACCGCAATGGTGCAAAATTCTTTTGTATGTATCTGTACATGAACCACAGTAGTTATATACACTAATAAAAGTATAATCTAATTAATTGGAACTCATTAAAAATTTGACATCACTGGGTGACTGCAGAATATCATCGGAATTCTTTTGTGTTGTCTTGTAAATAACTTATTTAGTCTGTACAAACCATTTTTATAGAAAAATAAACATGCTTTCAACCATCTTGATTCTGTATGTTAATTCTGTTATGGTGAATGCAGCATAAATGTGTTTAAATTAGCTTAAATGAAACTTTGTTCATAGGCTCTAATGTCGCGAAATTCATCTCTGCGTCCTTGTAAATGAGCCATAAATATTATATAAACTTACGAAAAATATGCAACTTATTCCATGTAATGATTCCATGAATAATTCTTTGAAATTTGACATAATTTGGATAAGTTACGTGACATTGTCGAAACACTTTTGTGGGGTTCTGTAAATTAATTACACAGGTCGACATGTAAAATTTTGATTTTGTTATTTTGACTGATCTTTATGTTTTTTGGTGTGCTAAAACCGAAAATGAAGCCAGTTTTTCTCTATCATGTATAGATTTTTGTCAATACAGGGTGCCTACCCATACAATTTCATCCATTACTCTCCCACAAATATAATTATAGGGTACGTTTTATAGTACGTTTCCAGGATTAATTAATCATGGATATCTATTGTTGTAATAGCGTCGCACTTTTGCGACGCAAAACCATACTAATCAACCAACCAACCTATTGTTATGACTATATATATAAGAAATTGTGTCGGAAAACACCCTGTATTGACAAAAATATACACGTGATAGAGAAAAACGCGCTTCATTTTCGGATTCAGCACATCATATATAAAGATCAACTGAAATCATCAAATCAAATTTTGTCAACTTCATTTTTGTAAACCTGTGTTATCAAGTCTAAGCACACATTTTCTACAGAAAACATGCTTTGAAAAACCTCAATAATGAATGTTAATTTCTTTTTTTTTTTTTTTTTTTTTTTTTTTTTTTGTAAGGTTGAATCTTGAAATGAAGCTTTTGAAATGAACCTTGTTAAAATGTGCTGAAACGTAATCTTGCCCATAGACCGTAATAATAAAAAAATATTTGGTGTGTTCCTGTACACGATCCATAAACAATATAACCACCAAACACTATACAGTATTTCTTTATATTGTCTGAATATCTGTACAAAATTTCATATCGATTAGGAGAATTTTGTACTTGCTATTGAAGTACATACAAATTCTGTCCGTAGGCCGCGAGGATGAAGAAAATATTTTTGTGTTCCTGCACACGAACTATAAGTAGAATGTGCACCTTAAACTATACAGCTAATTCTGTGTGGTTCATGAACATGTGTACCAATTTACCATTGAATAGGGCCATTTTTTGCGGCCACTATCACTAGACAGACAGACACACATATATAATCCAAAAACATTTTTGGTCTCCACATTGAGGTCTCCTGTGACGTTTCTGAAGCTAGACTGGATAAACTGGACAGATATTACTGTATTTCTCAAACTAACATTACATTCATTCCATATTATTTCAAAGATTATATATATATATGTATTTCTTTTTTTTCGTTTAATAGCCTTCATTTGTGGAAATATTTTTTTTTTTTTGGATAAATAAGGTATATAACTAAAGTGAATGCAAGATTCTGTCTTATTTTTTCGTTTGATAGCCTTCATTTGTGGAAATATTTTTTTTTTTTTTTGGATAAATAAGGTATATAACTAAAGTGAATGCAAGATTCTGTCTTAATACGAAATCTTTGAAACCATGTGGCTTAGCATAGTCTCCAACTCTGCACTGAAGTTGCAAACTTTCCTGGTATCCTATAGGCTATTTTGTACCCTTTTCACACCATTACCATCTTTGAGTATAGCTACGATGAGGCTTTAAGTTAAAATAACAAATTATCTTACATAGCCTGCACATTTTATTGCAGGGGTAGTCAACCTTTTTGTACCTACCGCTCATATTTGCATGTATGTTAGTAGTAATATTTTTTAACCGCCCACTCAGTCTACAAAAATGGTGATTTATATAGTAAGGAAGTAATTTTATTTTATAAAATTTACTAAACAGAGTTACAGCAAGTTAAAGTGCATAGTAACAAAGCAATTTTCCATTTCGTGCTTTTAAAAAGTTAATTAAATTTATAAAAGTTAAAGTATCATCGGACAAGACCATAGTCGCCTACCATAAAAGCTTAAACGATTGTGATGTCAATTATCACATATTCTAAGGAAATATGTAGTCATATAATAATCATTTTAAAGTAACGAGACACTTTTATGACCTTTAAATTATAACTTAAATTCATATGCAATGTGTTCTTTAAATATTTATACCCTTTCCTCTTCCCACGTAAGTACACTTTAAAGAAAAATAAAATCCCGTAAGATTACGGGGAAAGCCCGACAGCAGATATTCCAGACAAAGCCCGTTAAAAGAGACACTTAGACCGTAAATTAAGTGTATAATAACCTTAACTTACGTTAAATGCCTGTAAAAAAACATTTTGCCCGTAAAACCAATGTTTTTTTTACGGGCTTTGTCTGGAATATCTGCTGCTGGGCTTTCTCCGTAATCTTACATTTTTTTTTTTTTTTTTTTTTTTTGACAGTGTATTTATTTTTATTTGTAACATTCTCAAATGATTGATCATATATTATTCTTTCTTTAACGTAATGCAGATCTACAATAGCACCTTATGTCTTTTTCATAATTCGGTGTCATTTCATCTAGCAAATAAATGTATTTCGCTTCCCTTGTGACACATTCTTAGTTTTACAGTATGGTACCATTAATTGTTAAAAACGTCCATGTTCTCACGAAAAAATTTTGCGAAACTTTGCTTTCACTAAGCACCATTGGATTCAAAAAACTGTATATGTTATACGGAACATAATTACAATCCTTTACCTCTATTCTTTTGAATTCGGCTGCGATAAGAGGTTTTGGCGAAATCAACGAGGAATCTATGCGGCACTTCGACTCTGCCATGTAAGCCAGCAACATCATCGCTCTGTAGGCCTTCACTGCAGGTTATTAAAATTACTTAATTCTAATTAGCCTATAATAATAATTTTATATAATTGGTCACCTATAAATATTACATATGTCAAAAAACGTCTAATAGAATTTATCATGCTTATCTACAAAAATGCCTAATTAATGAATCGTATTCTGAGTTTTTTAGAACCTTATTCCCAAGCACTGTTACAAGTTTTTTTTTTTTTTTTTTTTTTTTTTTTTTTAATTATCTTCATACATTTGTCAGCATATCTGGCAATAAAGACTATTTTACCTGCCCACTAGTAGGCGGTAGGGACCTAGTTGACTAATAATCCTTTATATTATTTTTAGTGAAAAATTCTCGGAAAACTTAAGAATTGCTATAAAAATCTTTTCTATTGGGTTAGGATTTCTTTTACGTTTTGAAAGCCATGTGCAAATACTATACTATACTTTAACGTAACATTGTACAAAAATATTCGTATATGTAGATTAAACCATCCTGTAGGTATAATGAGAAAAATCACTAACAAATCTTTTGTTGTTAAAAAGGGATGGGAAAGGAACCCGGACACATTGTTTTAATAAAAAAAGTTAATGCGATGTTTTTGACATTATCGAGTACAAAAGCTTGCCTTTGTGCACATGCTATTACTAAGAACTTGGATCTTCAATATTTTATTTCAAAAATAAATAAATTTATATTAATAAAATCAGACTTTTGTCTGTAAATTTGTCGGAATAAACAAATTTTGCGATATCTTCACGTTTCACACCCCATGAAAGTCGAAAATGACTTCAGAAAATTTTGCCTGTGTGTGAGTGTGTGTGTGTGTCATCGTGTCTGTATGTCGCTCTTTTTGTCCGGACATCACTTGAGAACGGCTGGGCAGAATTCAACGGCACTTGGCAGGAATTTAGGTCTTCACCCAACTTAAAATTATATCTATCAACTTTTCAGAATTCCCCCCGTCCCCCCCCTGGGGGGTAAAAGACTAAAACACGTTTGTCCGGGCATCACTCGAGAACGGCTGGTCGGAATTCAACGGCGCGTGGCAGAAACTTAGGTCTTCACCCAACTTAAAATTATATCTATAGAAATTTTCAAAATTATGATTAGTGTTTAAATTGTGGGTAAAAAACGCCTGCGCATGCGCCATAAATATTTTTTCACTAAAACGCTTTGAATGGAAAAATAAAATATAAAAATAAATTTTTAAGTTAAAGGCTTTTTTATTCGCTTGATTCGCACTACAAATTATGAAAAGATTGAAATGAAGTGCTGTCATCTAAGTTTCATAGTTTAGTTAATTTTAAAAAATCTAATTGTCGTATCGAAAAACTGTTTACACCCCAGGATTCAGAAAAATCACCCCTTTCATTAGGTACTGAATTTGTAACGATAAATCTGACATTTCTAATTTATTTTTCCCTTTTTCCGTTTTTCCGTTGTCACTTAAACTTCTTACTTTAGTTATTTTTAAAAAATCTAATTGTCGTATCGAAAAACTGTTTGCGCCCCTGGATTCAGAAAGATTGCCTTTTTCATTTGGTATCAAATTTATAAATATAGGTCTGATATTTCTAACTTATTTTAACCTTTTTCCGTTTTCAACCCAGATTCGGTAGAAGGTTTTATTTTATATATACCCATTTATATATATTTTTATTTTCCAGAAATAAAATGAAATATTTTTAATTTCATGTGAATAATAATAAAAATTAGAGAGAAAAATACCTACAAAAGTTGGTGATTTTTTTTTTAATCTGGAATTTGCACGTAGATAAATATTTTCATAGAGATATTTGGCATTAGTTTAATATTTTTATTTAATTAAGCAGTACTTTTATTTCCTGCAGTAAAACAAAAATTTTTGTTGTGTTATTATGTACCTTATGAGGTTCTTTTATGTTCTCCCCTTAATTGTAAATGATTATAATTTGGATTTTATTAAGATTTTTTATTTTATTTTGTAAATATCAGAAAAGAGTTTTTATTTTATTTATTATTTTATTTTATTATTTTATTTTATTTTATTTATTTTATTATTTTGTGTATGGAACAGCTTTAGTATTGGATCCCTTTGACAAAATTTGAAATTCGGCACCGAAGTAGCTCGGTCGTTTCTCGCCAAGATCTTTAATTGCTCAATTGAGATAGCCAATTCAGTTCATCGCAAAAATGGCTTAAAACATTTAAAGTCACCAAAGGGTTCCCATACTAAAGCTGTGCTTTTTGTATTTATTTATTCATAATATTTTCTATTAAAAACTTCTGTAGTCACGAAATTTGGTGCGTAAATTGTTTGTATGCATCCGGCACTTATTGTAACTGGACTTCACGAAATTCGAAATCCCCCCCCCCCCCTTCTCGCAGTCGGAGGGCAATAAACATGTGTAAAAACATGTTTTTCCGTTTGAATTCGCTTTGAATTATCTTAGAATTGCGAATTTTGGTGTGTGGATATTCATTAAGTGTACGCATTATGTACATTAGTGGGATTTTGCAAAACTTTGAACTCACCCGCTGAGGAAGGGGAAGTAAGAAGAGGGGAAGTTGTGCCGAAGACAGTGGGGACCCAGACTCCTCACGTTGCGAGCGAGAAAACCTCTACCAATCACATCGAGAACTTAGGTTATTAATAAAGATATGGGATTTTGACAACTTATTTAAGTTTAATGTCCAGCGAAGCGGGCAAAGCCTGCTAGTAAATAAATGAAGAGAAACCCAATTTTATCATTATCTATTTAACTCTTTATTTTTCATTATCAATTGTGAATAGCAGATATGGATTAGAAACTGGATATCGAGTTCATTATTTTAGCACTAATTGGATCTCTCTCTATGAAAGATTTTATGTGAGAATGAAAATAATTTTCATTTGACTAATTTACTAAATAAAGTAAATTGTTGAATATTGGGCTTTACTCTCCATGGGAAACGCAAGAAATTCTGTGTCATCCCATCTTCACTCTCTTTCACAGTTCCTTTTTTATTTTATTATTATTATTATTTTTTAAGGGGGTGGGCGAGACACGGCCAACAAATCTTGTAACGGGTTCAGTTTCTCCAGAAATATATCGTCAGATGTTCGAAACGTTTGCCATTTTTCAATCGTAGCAAAGAAAATGTCTTTCTGGAACATGTTTTATGACCCCTTATACTAAATGATAGGTCTAAAATTTGTTACTGACATTTTGCATAGACGTCCGAAAAATAAACCAGTGTTTTTTATCGTTTATTACACGTGTAATTTTTGACTTTTAAGATATAAAAAATCTCTTGGAATCGTAGAGATGTCTCTGACCTTAGTGGCACATAATATAGAACCTTAACTTGGTTTTGCGTGCCTTGTGACAGCCCTACTACATTTTACGACTGAATGTGACGTAACATTTTACAAATAAAACGACAGTTGTTGGGACATAATTATACCTTCAATTAAATTGTTAGATTTAGTTCTGTAAAGTTTAATCTATCAGCAGTTTTTTAACTGCTTTTCTTTTATCATTTTTCTTACACCTTTTAATATACTACATTTTCATGTTATTTCAATCTTCCAGCAAACTGTAGGCAACTCTAAATAAAAGTATTTATTTTATGGCCCCCCCGGTATATAGAAATCAATAGATTTATATCAAATGTTAGAAAAATCCAAGATAAGAATCCAAGATAAGTTAAGAATCCGAGATAATTATGCAAAAAGTAAATCAATGTGATATGCATTTCATGTTTGGTTGTTTTATTTAAGAACTTTATTCTATGTAATAAGGGAACTAAAAATAATTTTGTGAAGTTTAAAACGAATATCGTAATGTATTCTTTGAAATTTCATTTAAATTTATTTAATTTGTTTTTCATACAAAAATTTAAGTTTAAAGCTGGACAACAATATAATAAGCCAAAATAATCACCTGAAACCTGTTCGTAAAATTAAAAAAAAAAAAAAAAAAAAAAAAACCTCACACAAAGATTTTTTATATATATATATACATTTTAACGGATAATTAATACGTTATTTTGAAAAGATTATTCATGCATTTTAATATTTTCATTAAAAAATACCTTAAAAAAATCATTAACTATGCAAAAAGATTACGGATTATGTATGCAAACAGAACAAAAATAAATGAGGCGATAAAAAGCTTAAAAAAATATTTTTATTTTAACCCCTCTTTGCATGATTTTTTTTTTTTTAGTTTCAGGGTGATATAATTCATGCTCTAGGTTAAGGAAAAATGATTAAAAAAATCCTAGTATAAATATATCATATAAATTAATTAAAAAACAATATGATGGAAATATCCATCATGATGCAAATTTACATGTTAAACTCAGTAAAAAATAAATAAAAAATAATAATATATCTTTGTATCTTTGCATAGTGATGTACATTTCGTCGCTTTTATTAGCAAAAAATCTCAGATTAATTAATATATATATATTCAAAAAATCGCATATTTCTTCCGACCGCAACAAACAGCGGAATGACAAGTTCAAACCCGCGTTAATGATTGTGTATTTGATTTTGTTTTGACAACTACGTTCCGTATTATGCAACAGTCAGGAAAAAAGTTGCCAGGAACAACCAATTTAAAGTACACCTGTTTTGTGGGCAATTTTTTGTTCACTAAATGTTATGATTTAAATTTCCATCATTATGCAAAGAAGGGTTATTAAATATAATAGTTATAACGTAAGAAACGGGTATTTTAAACATGCTTTGCTGAATCTTGAATTACTAAAGCAATAATTAACTAACCAATGTTTTTATTATTACTTGCTTCAATTCGACAGCAGACCAAAAACATTTTATAAATATGTATTTTTACATGGTTTTTATTATTCTCCTCGTGCCCCAATGTGTCGAAACATTTTTATGCTTGTTCACAGTTCAGTAGTTCTTTGAAAATTTTCACAGAACAAATTTGAAAAAACGCATCCTGTTATGTGAAAGTGGAATCCTAAAATAACCTTTAAGGCACCCTTTATCATTCTGAGCATCTCTTCTCGTTTTAGGATGTGACATAGAATAGGTAATATTTCGCCTCATTATTAGCCTTTTTTTTTTTCATCCAGTTCATAAATTTCGATGCGAGAAACAGTATTTAATTTTTTTTTGTTGAATAACTTTTAAAAAATCCATATACGTGGTATTATGTAAGTTCGATAAATATTTTTATTATTATTATTTATTTATTTATTTATTTTTTTGCTGGACATTAAATATTCAGCGATAAAAATTTTAACTGAAAGGAAATAATGTTTTTGAAAAAAGGGAGATAGTTTATAAACAAATTCGTTTTAAAGATTTCATAAATCGATGATTACATAATTTCTATTACTAATGGGAAATAAAATCACATCACTCATTACGTTTACGTCCAAATTATTTTTAATATATAAAACATCTTTCAAAAATTTTCAAAAATTTTTGTAATCGATATTTTAATTGTTAATTGTTAGTTTCTTTTTGTAAAAGCTGTTTACTATTTCACAAATAGTAAAAATAAACAGGAAACTCTGGAACCACAGGAAACTCTGAACGGCTTGGTCGACGCGTAGCTGCTAACCGTTCCATATGATTGCACCGATATTTTGAAGGAAAAATTTTATAAGCTCTTGCAGCAGTTTTCTATGATTAAATAAGATAAGTATTTCCATAAAAAAATACCAATATCCAAAATACAGAATAGTTGGCAGCCATGCCGATTTAATCAACTTGTGTACGAATCTGGCACCTCCCATTTAACAGCTTTAGGAGCTGGTGGAGTGAACTCTGTGGAGACCTGTTGAACTGGAAAAAAATCATATCCTACGTTTTGATTTAAAGAAATAGTTCACATCTTCCTCTAGTAAATTCAACTCTTAAATTTTATTATATTTTACGTTTATAATGATGTTATCTTATATCATTTTGTTATTAATACAATTTTAATTAATTTATTAATCGTAATTTAAAATAAAATACATAAAACCAGTAGAAGAAAATATATCAAATTAACAGTGTAAGATTCTGAATTCTTTAAACACCTTTTGCATAAAAATAAATTTCCCTTTTTAATCATTTTCAAATAATATAATGTTCGCATTTTTTAATGTAATTATTAACCGTTCAAATTCTTTTCACTTCCACATAATGGGTATAAAATGATCACCCGATACATTTGTCAATACCTATTTTCTAATATATTATTGTAAATTCCATTTTTAAATTAAGGATTCATTATTCATATCAGTTTACCAGGTGTTACTGGCAGATTAGTATTTTGGCTTGTTTATCGTTGTAAGCATTTAAATTAGTTTCTGTGAACCTTCACTTACACTCATTTACATTTAATGTATTCTAAATGTAAAGTGTCAAACAGACATAAATTAAAGTTTGGCTTTAAATGGATATGTATTGCCATTTGGCGTTTTTAATTCATTATGATCTTTATTAAAAATTAAAATGGGAAACAAATTTCGCTTTTTGTTAGCATGTTGTGAAACTCTCGAATAGCTTTCTCTTCATCCTGATCTTGACATTTAGACTAAAGTTTGTGGACTTACTTTCATTTTTTTGACGATTGCTATACTTACTAAAAGCAAATGTACTTCTTTTCGGCTAACATTAGTTCTTTTTGAGAAGGATTACATGTATTCTATAATGTTTAAGATTAAATAGCAAATAGCTTCCACAAAAAGGGGGTATTTAATACAGATAAAGAAATAAAAATAAACACAACAGATATATTATTATTTTCTGCCACAGCCCTGTTGGTACCGTAATATAGGCCAATAATGGTGATCGTTGAACGAGCCAATGCTGTATGGGATACTTTTATACCATTATTTACGGATATCACAGGACGTCGCATCGGCCGCATTAAAATTCATACTGGTCATAGTAATTATAATGTTACAAAAATTGCTTTATGTTCTCTATTTTTCAAAAAATAAAATAAAATATAAATTCAAAATTAAATATCTAAATACTCGAAAAATTCAAGAATATAGGTCTGGCATTAGACAGTATTGGTATATGGACGGTTCATTGTAAAAATAGTGTAACTCCATATTTTTTAAATATGTATATTTTTGCTTAATTGTATTACATTTAGTCACATCTTTCATTATAGAATTAAAGAAAGCCCAATAACAGCATTAAAATCCCATAAATGACATTACTTATTTTTTTTTTCCCCCCCAGAAAATTAAATCTTCTAAAAATTCATTATAAAAATTAACTTTCTAACTCACTTTAAATTATTTTTCTTATAATTTATAAATTTTTATAAAAATTAAAAATTAATTCACTAAAAATTACTTACTGAATTACTTACTAAAAATCACTTACTGAATTTTGATCGTTTTTTCCTATACATAAATTTGCAAAAAGCTCGTTATTTCAAAATCCATTTACAAGGAGATAATTCACTTTTACAATGAACGACTCACATTTTAAATGCATTTTCGAAACCGGTAGGGCTTCTCTTTTTTTTTTTTTTATGGCTAATAAAAATATCGATGCTTCATCGATGACAACAGATTTCGAGTGATATTGGGCAAATATTCTAGTGCAAATGGAGGCTAATTGATTTCTAGATGAAATTATTAATGATTATTGGCGGAATTTTGTGCATTTTAGACCCTTAGTTTTTACTGCGCAGGTTGGTTAATTCAGTCTTATTCCCTACAAAGATATCCTTTGTGATTGCTAGTCTAATAACGAATCAGCCAATGTCGAGCTTAACATCTACAGACTGCATTAAACCAAATAAAACGGATATATATATATATATATTTATATGCGTAAAACATGTTTCATGTAGAATATGGGTATAGAAATCATCCACTGTTCATTTACAGGGATGATTTATACACAAAAGAACTAGATTTATAATGCGACAATCCTTGAAAACTGATGGAGGTATTCTTTAGGTTCTGTTATGTGTTATTAATATAGAATTATATTTATGTGCACCATGTGATGTGTACATAACTTTCAGAATATATATAGGATTGTCAATATTTAAGCCATAACATTCTTTATTATTTGTAAGTGGAAATGCTTTACTATAATATTTTACCATGTCCAAAAATGCTGCTCAGGAATTGAAATTAAGTCTTCGTAGCCATATGGTAAATTATGTATTTTTTTAAGATTAATATTCATCACTTGTTTTTTTTTGCATATTTACATGTTTTGAGGCTTCCTGAATAACGAAGTCAAGTGTTATAGTATGATCTTTGACTGCATCTGTTAGAGTAAATTAAAAACAAATAATTTCAGGCGATCCAAATCATGTGTTTTGAAGTTATTGCGTTTGTTACTAGACAAGTTTGTTCAAGATTGATAAGATTCAAGGAATGATGCGTGTGAAAGTTGTCTGAAAAATTCTAAATAAACTTTTGAACTTAATAACAGATTTGAATTCTATATAAATGCAGATACAATAATGAAACGAGGGGTTGAGGGGGCAGTAGCCCCCCTTACACAGAATGATTTCTCAAATACAGCTGTTTCGAAGCCTAATTTGAATTGTTTTAACATAGGTTTACATAACAGTACTCGTTATCTTAACCCTTAATATCCAGTCCGTACTTTTAGTATTAAATTTCAGGGTAAGAGAAAGTAGTATGAGTGACACACCGGATTATTTATTTTATTTTAATTAATTTATTTTTTTAACCGAGACGTGTGTAAGAAAGCCTTTAAAAAATACGGAGATTAAAATTAATTATTAATTTGTAAATAATAAAATGTAAAATAATAATATGTAAAATGAAATATTTATTTATTACTTTCTCTTACCCATAAGGTAGAGAAAGTATTGTTTTTGGGTCAAATTTTCTAAAGTGATTTTTTGTTATATTTGCATGTATTGAGGTTCCCTGAATCCGAAAATCATGATTTTAGCGGTTGGCCTGTGTGCGTGTCTGTGTGTCTGTCTTTTATCAGCATAGCTCAAGAATAAAAAATAGCAGAAAGTCCAAACTTAGTATTCTATATGTGTATTATATAGGAATGCTACACTAAACTTTTCGTTGAGATGAAGCAAATAGTTCGTGTACAGGGACACCCAAGAGAATTCATATAGATTACACCTATGGGGGAAATTGCAGGAAAGTAGAGATTAACGTCTATAGATTACACTAAACTAAATGAAATTAATATATATATATTTTATATGCGTAAAAACATATGCAGAATATGGTAGGGATATCATTCACTGTTCGAATACAGAGCTACACAAAAGAACTAGTTTATAGTGCGACAATAGTTGAAAACTGGTGGAAGTGTATTTGAAGTTGTGCCTTGTATTATTACTATAGGATTATATTTAGGTGCACCATGTGGTCTGTACATAATCTTCAAAAGATATACAGGGTTGCAAATATTTAAGCGATAATATTCTTTTTTTTTTTTTTTTTTTTTTTTTTTTTTTTTGTTAGTGGAAGTGCTTTACTATAATATTTTACCATGTCCAAGAAAGCTGCCCAGGAATTGAAATAGATTCCAGACATATGATAAATAATGTATGTTTTTAAGCTAAATATTCAACGCTTGTTTTTGTATATTTACACGTTTGGAGGCTCCCTGATTACCGAAGTCAAGTTTTTTAACATTTGATCTTTGTCCGTATACCTTAGAGTAACTTAAATAGAAATAATTTCAGAAGATTCAAAAGTGGTATTTTCAAATTAATGTAAGTTTGTTGCTGGAAAAGTTTGATCAAGACTAGTAAGTTTCAAGGAATGTGGTGTGTGAAAGTTGTCTGAATATTTTAAGTGAACTTTCAATTTTAATAACAGATTTGAATTCTATATAAATGTAGGTGCCATAATGAAACGGGGGGAGCCCCCCTCATAAAGAACTAACAATTATATAAAACTTTTCCGAAGCCTAATTTGAGTTGTTTTAACATAGGTTTACACAACAGTACTCGTTATTTTACCTCTTAATCTCAAACTTGTATTTATAGTATTAAATTTCAGGGTAAGAGAAAGTCGTGTGAGTGACACATCAGATTATACTTTCTTCCAATGCATTTTCTTCTAATGCTACGAATGAATGCTTCTATTATTTTATTTTTATTTATTTATTTACTTATTTATTTATTGAATGCATTAAAAATTTAACCAAGTTTTCTTAAAAAACCATTTTTTAACTTCTTTTTGGTTTTGGTTTCGGTTATAGGTCTATGATTATTTTTTTGCCTGTGAAGACTCTTTCAGACTGACAATTAATACTTGAAGTGGATTTTGAACCACAAGAAACAATTTTGCAATAAACAGGATTTTGGCACATTATCTGAAGGCCAAAGCCTTACCTCTCGCTAATCATTATTCCGCAATATATATATATATATATAAGAAAATCATCAAGTAAATGAGAATAATTTATTTTTGAAAAGTTAAAATATGTTTGATTTTATTTGTGAGAAAGCATAAATTACATTTTTTTTTACTTAAATTATTACTTGAATGGCAATGTAAATCAAGAATTAATCATCATCTTTCAATAGGAAAATAAAAAGGAACGCTAAAATAATTCTGCATCAGTGCTGGAAATTTACGAAAAATTTTATATTTAATATTCATAACTAATTTTTTGTTGCATTGTTTGTCTAATCGATATAATATATACCGATCATCAATCATCAAAATTGGTGGGGATTGTTAAATAAAATCATCTCTATAAGTTAGCAGTGCTGGCCTGGATACATCTTATACTATAACAACACTAAATTTGAAGCAAGAGACTGTAGATTTCGACTATATAACTACGGTCTATCAAACAATGAGATAAATAAAGTAGAGTGATAAATGGTAACCCTGACAAGGACCGACATGAGTCATGAACCATGTGTCATGAACCATGAATGCGTTGGTTCCCTTGGTAACAGCTTATTTTCAATAAATTTCTATGGCAACGGTTTAGAGATTGTATTTGGCGAAAATCTTAACCGCCAATGTTTTTGTTTAGTTATGTAGTTTAATATTTTTTTGTTCGAAGTCATTTGAATTTAAATTTTACTTCTTTTATTTCGTGTAGTCGAAATTTAACCGACAAATTATTTAAAAATAGTTGATAAATTATTATTTGTTGTTAATTTTAACTCTTTTAAAAGTTAAACTTTTCTTTATAAACACTTTTAAACTTTGTTGAGAAATGATGAAAAACAAAGTATTTTGTTATTTATTTTTGTATGAAATATGTGATTTTTTTTTTTAAAATTTATTTCGGTTATAGGACTGTCGTGTTACCTAATAATAATGACAATTTGCCGAGCTGAAATTTTAAATGCAAAATAGAGATAAAGGGCCAAACATAGCAATCTATTGGTTCATATCACGTAAATCATGTTGAACCACGGAGTTGTTGGAATCATGTGGAACCAATCATTTATCCATTGAATCAGCACTCTAGTTTATTTATCTCGTTGCTATCAAATAAATAGAACTGGATTGTACTTGGGGCACTATTGTCTATAGGACAAATAAAAACTACGAAATATAAAAGAGAAGAGTATCCTCGATCAAGTACGAAGTTTAATTAAAGTTTAATTATTTAAAACTAATTTTTACTAATGATTAATTTAATTTATTTAAAATTTTAATACTGATTTGTTAAGCACATTAGATGTTTTCAAAATATCAAGTGCACACGTGAAGGCGTAGTTTCTATTTTCAAACAATGTTTACTTCTAGTGTTTTTGTGAAGTGTTTACTTTTGTTTTATTTACATATTTATGCATTTATTTTAAAAAGAAATACTGAAATGAAATAATTTTCGTTTTCTTCATTTACTTCCTTTAAAATTCTAAATAATTGAATATTCATTTTCGTCTATTGAAAGCATGAAGATTGGTGAGTATGAAGAATTTTAATTTTTTGATGGGGCTTCAAAGAATAGCGAAGCACACTGTAAAAATATGTTTGTTAAAAGACAGAAAATTTCTATAACTTTCCTGCAGAAAATTTCTGTTGTTCTCAAATAAGAGACACTTTTATAAAACTTTATCTCAATCTGTCAAAAGTTACATTTTTTCTGTAAACAGATAAATTCCGTAACCATTGTTACAGACTTAATCTAGTTTTGTTTGGTATCAAAGCCGGATTGAGAAGTTCTAAAAGTATCATCCTGAAATGTGATTCCGTGACTATGAGGTAACGTCAACGATTTTTATTTGTGTGGGACCTAGTTTGATCCTGGCTGGTTGTAAGGATAATTTTTGAACTTTCTCATTCTCACGAAAAAAAAGAAAAGAATAAATAATAAAAGAGTAGACAAAGATATCTGCATGAGATAAATTACAATTATTTATTTATTTATTTATTTTTTAATATTGAAAAGCAAAAAGAAAAATTCAAAGTGATTTATATTTAACATATATGTGGGAAGTTCCTCATACAGACAACAGATGGCGCTGCCTCCGATGCTCATCTTTCGACGAGAGGACAAACGGAAGACAGTTTAGATCTGGCTGCAGTGGAAAGCGGTTGAGACCGTCAGCGCGAAGGCTGGTGTGGTCATTTAGTCCTAATTTGAGCACAGAATGCTCATAATAGTTGTGTAGAGCCACGGAGGGCTCAATGCATCAATCTCACATATTTGATAAAGTGCGCGAAGGTACTTTTGTGAATTCTAAGTGTGAGCAAGTGCTTAAATGTTGCTTTGTTACGGTTATACTGATGAAGAGAGCTTGTATTGTGTGCTAAGCCTCGAAACGAGCAAATGGTTAATGATAGGAAGTCTGCTATTATATATTAATCCTTATATTTAATCTGTGTTGTATATGTTACGTAATAAATGTCTTCGTTATCAAAGTTGCATCTCATCATTGCCCCACCTCTAGACGCCCAGCCAAGATTCTACATATATATATATATATATATATATATATATATATATATATATATATATATTAAATGCAAATATTGTTGATATTTGAAACCTTTTTTCGGATTAGTCAATTAAATACTTTTCCAATTACACATTTTTTGTGTACGTTAAAAGTCGATCAATACTCGTATTACGAAGTCATAATATTGAGTCAGCGAAAGGAGTAAAAATTTTAGAGGTAGGTAAACATTACAAAACATAATAAATCTAAAAAAAAAAATAAATAAATAAATAAAAAGAAAAGAAAAAGAAAAAAAGAATGGTATTTCATACTAGAAATTAAAAATACCTCTAAAGAACAGTCAAAATCTGGTCTTATTTCAAGTAGAACTTAAAGCAAAGTGATTAGTGAAATCTATGGATATATTTTTACTTTGTGTACTGGATTCTGTGGAATTCGAAAATTTTCAGAAAATAATTTCTGGTAAACACTGTCGAGATCCATTATTCTCATATACTTTCAATATTACTTTTAAGAATGTTAGTAAATATTTTAATATAAGTACCACACCACCCCTCTGCGATATTTTAAGGACCATAAAAGAATGTCAGTTTTCATTAAAGAAAGAAATTATAATATATTTTTAAGTATTATATATTTTTAATATATTTGCTTTTATTTACTCGGAAAATTAATTGAAATATTTCAAAAATGTGTAACTACAAATTGTAAGACTTAATATTAGTGTATCACATTTCATTCATAGCCTTTCATATAAGTGTTAAACAAGAAAAATTCCATAAAGAAACAATAAAAATCTATCTATATAAAATTTCTCTAACGTGGACCAGTTACGATTAAATTCTGTAAAAACGATACAATAGTCACTTAATAAAATTCACGAGGATACAAATTAATACATAAGCAATATTTAAGCACGCAGACTCAGTTAAGTGATCTAATAATAATTAAAAAAAAAATGACGATATTTGTCTGATGAGATCATTTTATAAAAAAATATTTTTAAAAGTTGCATCTTTACAAACTTTGCAAGCGTCATTTTAAACCTAAGAATACTTTAAACATAAAATCGAAAAATGAACTTTCGCCATAAATTGATTAAAAAACGCAATAATAAAAAGTATGATCAAAATAGGTACTAAGTTTTTTTTTTTTTTTTTTTTTTTTTTTTTTTTCAACAAAGCATTATGCCAAAATGAATAATTAAAAAAAAAAAAAAAAAAAAGATTAAAAGTCATCGCCAATACGGTAGTAAAAATTTAAAAAATAGCCAAAGGGGTCTTATACTAAAGTTTTCTTGCCTTGGAAAGTATGAAAACTGAGTCGTCAAACATGAATTTAAAAAAAAAAAGTCTTCTGATGAATTTTTTAATTGGGTGGTGAATTTGTATAAGACTTATGAATTCCAACGTTTAGAAGTAAATAAAAAAAGAAAGAAATTTCGAAAGTTTCGCACAGGTTTACTAGTACCACGTAAAACAAAATTATTGATAGAAAATAAAATTATAAATGGAAATAATTTAATATTAACTCCAGCATTCAAAATATAAATTATAATTATTTCTCCTACATTTATTTATATTTATTCTATATTTTAATTAAAAAAAGTATTTTCAGTCTTTTTTAATCATTTTATATATATATACTGTTTAAATTAATGTAACAGTGAATGCATTTTAATAAACACAAAATTTTACTTCAATACACAGACTAAAAAAAAGTTTGAAAAAGAAATTATGATTTTATTTGTTTTGGGGATTTACATTTGAAAAGGAAAATCCCTTGAAAGCAAAATAGATTTAGCAATAGAAAATATTAATTTTAAATCTTGGTTTATTGAATAATTTCAGCATGTATAAATCTCTTCTGAACGCAAAAAGCTTTCATTGTAAACTATTAAAAAGACTTTTCTGCTTTTGTATTTCTATTTTCATTAATGCTTAGATCATAAAAGGCTGGGAGCAAAAAGAAATATATTTACATTTTATTGAAATATTATCAATGAAAAAAACCTTTTTTCAAATTAAAAAAAAAAGCAAGTGAATTTCTTTTTGTCTCTTAAATAAAAAAAAAAAAAAAAAAAAGAATTACCTTTAATGATTTTTTTTCATCGTATCAGGCGTATTTTAAAATTAAAATTAAAATAAAAAGAAAGAAAACAAATGTGATTATACAAGCATTTTTAATTTCTGTAGGTAATTCATTTTTTACTTTCTTCTATATGTAATATAGAGAAAGTATTGGATTCGTTAAAATTTTCGACCTCCGTTCTTTGATGGATTTACACACGATGAAATGTCCTGAACACGAATTGATAGTTTTTAGAAAATGTCTGTCTGTCTGTGTGTCTCACGATTTTGTGTACACTGTATCTCACGAACCAATGAATGAAATTTAACCAAACTTGGTATTTAGTTGTATCCTGACATAAACTGGTGCTGATTAGATTTGGGGATCTATCGCTCAACAGGTGCTGTGATCGCATTTTTTTCTAAACTTCTAACATGGCAGTATAGGACAAAATTTCGTGTAAATGTGCATAATGACAGTTATTTTAAACTTGTGATTGTAAAATTAATATGCGCTATTGATAATAGTAGTAGTTAACTAGAAAAAAAAAATTGTGCATGTAGGGGCATCGATTCTCCCCCTGGGGGGGGGGTTCAAAATGGGTGTCTTTCGAAAGGTCTCGTCAATACCTTTAAAACGAATGGTTGAACTATAAATATGAGATAATTTAAAACAAAGTTATCGATTTTTTTTTTCACTTTTAACGAAAAAAACTTAGAAGAAATATCGTATTTTTTTTTTTTTTTTTTTTTTTTTAATATTGAAAATAAAATGGACTTTATTTTGGATATTTAGTGTTATACTATTTCTCTAGTATGGAAATCGTCTGTATTATCATGGAAGATAATTTTTTTTAAATAATAATTTTAATGAATTTTTTTTACTGGGTGAATTTGTATAGGAAAATATGGAAGAAAGTCAGGTGGTGGCCACAACATACTAGTTTAAATTTTAACGAAGCTTTTCTTTATATATATATATATATATATATATATATATATATATATCTGAAAATAAAGATGTGACGCAGCCAGCCTTACCAGTAAAGATTTGAGATTTTAAAAGTGAGAGAATGAAAAATAATAAATGAATTAATTTAGGTATTGTGAACTTGTATATTCGAATCTTATGAGTTTGAGAGTTATACCGGCAATATTACAAGCAGGAAGATTTTAGACTGAGCCAAGCACGTATATTTACCATTAAAATCGAAACAAAAGCAGAAAGAATAATAATTTTATAAACATTCGTACAGCTGCAAAAGTAGCATAATTTCGAAATATACTTTATAAAAAAAATTCACTTCTTTTGTGAATCACAGTTGGGAATCTGATCATAGTTAGCTGTGTTGCTCCTCCCCCTTTGGGTTTTGCCCTGCTTTTATTTTTGCTTTTGTAAGGCATTAGCACGTGTTTTGCACCTGAAGATGAAAGGTCACGTACTTTCAAAAACAGTTGCTTTCATTAATTTTATGTGAAGAAGTTTTTAAGTTTAAATATAAATTTCTGTAGTTTCACAAAACATAAATTTTATGTAGGAAAATTATAGAATTTTTCTATTTTTAACAGATTTTGTTTTTACATTGTATCATACCATTAGACGAAGCTTTTCCATGATCTTGTGAAGACAGAAATATTGAGTTACATCAAATACAGGCTATTCGAAAACTTAACGGACTATTGATGTTAAAATGAAGCAAAAAGTTAAGAGGTTTTATCCAAATTTTATTTAAATGAGTAGGTGGCAATATAGTGTATATTTAAAATAATTCTTTTCTAGAGTACTTGATCATTCCAATTTTTGGAAGATATCTGTTTGAATTTTGAATAATTTTTTTTCTTCTATAAGAGTAACTGCATGCATTTAGTTAATAAATTATGAAAAAGAATTTTTGTTAACATTTGCACATGCGTAGTGAAATAGTATTCAGTAAAAAGATTCTTATTTCTTGAGATATTTAATAATTCTGTATTCAGATAGCAGAATATTATATATAATCTATTTTGCCAAGTTTTCCAAAAATGACATAGAATTTGTTTGAACCCTCTATGTCAGGGCGCGAAATTTCCGCTCGCCAGCTCGCCATTGGCGAGTGGAAATTTTACTGTGGCGAGTAAAATTTCAGTGTAAATGTAGATAGAATTCTTACAGTATGCGGTGCTACCAAAAAAATTAAAAATTATCGATTTAAAAACGCAAAACCAGGCTGATCTTAGGTAAGGTGACCAAACACCCTCTTTTTAAGAGGACAGTCTTCTTTTTCAACGCTCTTCCCTGTTAAACGAAAACAAATTACAAGACTTAAAAGTCCTTTTTTATGTTTTTCGTCCTCTGATCTCTTTTTTTTAAATGAAAAGGATTTAGTCCTTAATTAAAAAAATTTCGCAAAACTGGGAAGCTCAATCGGCTGTATCGAATAATGAACACTAACATTTTTCTGCATTAGGTTCGCAAAAGAACAACTTTCTAATAAACTTGCCAATGCATATTATGGTTTATGTCTATTCAGATTCTTCGAATCACAAAGAAATAAAATATTCCCTATATATTTACGGTTCTTTGATCCAGAACACGGAATCACTATTGAAATTGTCATGAACTCTTTAAGAAGGTGATGCTCCGGTTGATACACGGTGGGTTCACGTGTGTTATCACTTTGCATGAATAACATTCCTCATAAAAATAGGCCTAAAAGTGACCGAGAAGTTTTGTCCTCGAAGCTGATATACGTGAGGCGCTGGAATTCATACCCGGTCGCGCTCGTTGGCTTTGCTGTTACGAGTTTTATGTGGTTTCCTTCGAAACTAGCGTAAATTTGGGCAAGGACCTCTTAGAAAGGCCCCACGGAGTACTCTCCTACTCAGGCCTAGAGCCCTAGTTCAGACAATTGGTCTTAATGATAACACTACCACCACCTCATAAAAATATGCAAAAGTTAGTTGAATTCATTTTATGTCCTCCTGGCAAAAACTTTCTCACAAAGCGACTGTTTTGTTCAATGAACAAAATGTAGACATGTGAAGAAAAAAAAAAATCCCCTTTATATACTTACTTTAAAAACTTATTAACTATTAAGATTAATTTAGGTTATAATTGTGATAACTTTTATAAAATGTTGATAAAGAATGCTTCGTTAAAACAAATCGTTTTATCTGCCGAATATTAATTTTATTTTTTCATTCGCCAACTTTATTTTTTCTTTTATGATTATGATTTTAATAAAAAAGATGTCCACCAACTTTTTTTATGTAATTGCATGAAAGTACCACGGAAAAAAATGCTTATAGGAAAAAATTATTAATTAATATATATATAAACATATATAAATGATAGTTGTCGTAATGTCCAGTGACACCTATATAAATTAGGGATTTTACCTCACGTATCCGTATATTATTAATTTAAATAAGGTATACTGATCCAAATTCATCATTTGAGATAAAAATGTTTCCACCACTTCTGTAAAATAGTTTTGAATCAGTTTTAGGTTGATTTCTTTAGAAATCGACTTATTGCAATCACTTCGTTTATCTATCTATCTATCTATAATGAAAATTTTGTCAGCACGATAACTCCCTAAATAATACTCCAAATCGAACCAAGTTTGGACAGTGAACTGATCTTATAAATATCTTGGATGAGTTCGTTAACCAAGTTGCTCAGACGTTTTGTTTTTAAGTGACAGCCACTTGAAAATTTCAAACCCACAATGTAAAAAGGAGAATTAAAGTAAGATTTGCTTGAATTTTGTTGTAAATACAGGCCATATAAAGGTCTCAATGAAGTTTAATAATGTTCATCCGCCATTTATAATAAAGTGGCAGATATCTTAAATTAAGCGCGACCACTTGAAATCAGGCTACCACTTGAAAATTTAAAACCATGATAACTTCCGAAGAAATACTCCAAATGGAACCAAATTTGAACAGTGTCTTAACTTATCTTATAAATATCTTAGATGAGTTTGTTAACCAAGTTGCTTCGTCATTTTGATTTCAAGTGGAGACCACTTGAAAATTTAAATTGTAAAAAGCGTATTCCGAATTTGTTTGAATTTTGATGTAAATACAGACCACATAAGGATCTCAATGACGTTTATTAATAAATTATAGCCGCCCTTTTTAATAAAGTGGCAGATATCTTAAGTTAAGCGTTGCCACTTGAAATCAGGCTACCACTTAAAAATTTAAAGTCATAATAACTTCTGAAATAATACTCCAAATCGAACCAAATTTGGACAGTATCTTAACTTATCTTATAAATATCTTAGATGAGTTTTTTAACCAAGTTGCTTCGCCATTTTGATTTCAAGTGGAGGCCACTTGAAAATTTCAAATTCATATTGTAAAAAGCGTATTCAGAATTTGTTTGAATGTTGATTTATACATAGATCACATAAGTGCCTCAATGAACTTTATCCGCCATTTTTAATAAAGTGGCGGATATCTTAAGTTATGCGGGGCCACTTGAAATCAGGCTACCACTTGAAAATTTAAAAGCACGATAACTTCAAATCGAACCAAATTTGGACAGTGATATTATCATATAATTGTCTCGAACGTGTTCACTGGGAAACTTGTCCCGACATCTTGTTTCTAAGTTGCAGCCTCTTGAAATCATACTGTCACTTGAAAATATGGCATTATGATAACATTTAAATTACTAAACTAATTCAAATAAAAGTTGGATAGTGAACTTATGGTTCAAATATCTAAGATAAGTTCACTTGGTGACTTGATTCGCAATTTTGTTTCCAAGTGGCGGCCACTTGAAAATTTGTCATTATGGTAACTTTAGTAATACTGAATCAATTCGCATCAAATTTGGATTGTGGATTTATCATTCAAATATCGCAGATAAGTTCGCTGGGCATCTTACTCCGCTTTTTTTACCAAGTGGTGCCACATGAAAATTTCTTATGACGATAATTTTTGAAATACTGATTTAATTTAAACTAGAACTGGACAATGAACTTATACAAATATATTGATGATTTCGCGGGGCAAGTTGTTTCGCCCTTTTGTTTCAGAGTTGCAGCACCTTAGACTGCCACTTGAAAAATTGTCATAATAATGTTTTGAAACACGGCACTGATTTCAACCACAGTTGGACAGTGAACCCATGTTTCAAATATCATGGATGTGTTTGCTGGGCAACTTCTTCCACTGTATTGTTTCCAAGTAGCGGCCACTTCAAAATTTGTTATCACGGTAACTTTTGAAATACTTAATCAATTCAAATCAAAACTGAAAAATGGATTTATCATTCAAACAAGAAAAATCTAGAAATTTCACGTAACTCGTGAACCAATCACGTTATTGCGTCCATCTTTGGTATATCGATAATAAGTATTTTCTCGCCAAAAGTCGCCAAAAATTTCGCCATGGGGGAAAAGTCGCAAAATTTGGCGCCAAATCCATTACCTGCCTTATTGGATATTTTTAATGCATTTTTAAGGGAAAATTAGGCTATTTTAATGCTAAAACAAACTAGAAATGCAGAAAACTAACATTTTATTAGCTCAAGCTAGAGATGATGATCCCTGATGATTTCTGTCTGTAGTCTGAGCATTCTTTCTTGCAGTGCATTTTGTTATTGTTTATTCGATTTGAAAACTAATGTTTTCTTTCTTTAGGATGTCGTTTTTGTTATGTTTCTACATGGTTTGTATTTTCATCGGAATTATTTTAAAATGAGTATTATTATTGCTTTCATATCTAAAGTAATATATTACTAGTCAATTTATTTAAATAATTTTAGTTTATTTAATTAAGAACCAATTTATGCTTTTGTGGGTTGTTTTGACACTTTAATCATTTGTTTCTTTTGCATTATACTTCCTTTTCTTCTTATATATATATACCTACATACATACATACACACACATAAAGAAAAATATTAGATTATGTTAAATAAATCTCTAAATATCAATGAATATATAATTATTCTAATACAAATGTATATCGATTATTACAAAAATAATTATGATAAAATTCTACCGCTACAACGCCTAAGCTTGAATTTTTACAAGATCGTCTCAAATATTGCATATTTTGTAAATTTTATTATTGTTTCCACTTTCATCTTTAGGACAAGCTGAAATACATGAAGTGTTACATGTTTTTGCACGTATGGAATTAAAAGAAAATTAATCAAGTATTTCTTTTGTTTTTCCACAAATCATCTGAATTCGAAAGCGTCCGATTACTTTTGCTTATACAGTGTAAATTAAACTGAAGAGCCGAAGAAAAAAATATTAAACATGCGCATATAATTAAGATTATTTAAAAAAATTATAAAATAGGTAAAAGTTATAAAATAAGGTGAAAAAATAAATGAAGAATGAGTAACAAAAATTAACTGATTTAGATAAATCACCTCGATATTAAATTACACCCATATTCTACATTTTTGAAAAGTAACAATTGCATAGTATTATGCATTAGAAAAATAGATTTGTAACAAGTAATACAAAATCTTTCTGTAAAATACAGTAAATATATATATATATGTGTATGTGATAATTTTAAACGCAGCAGTATTTGTAAAATTAAATAAATCTGAACGAATACTTTAACAATTTCCTTGCCAAAAAATTATAATATAAATTATAATAGTATTAATTGTTTGGATAAAGAATAAATAAATATCGCAATAAAAATTAGTAACATGAATAACACTTAATCCATTGAGTTAAGTTTTGAAAATTAAACAGGAATTTAATGTTTTCATTAAAAGATTTTTTTTTTTGCAGGTGAACATATTCTTTTCAGATTAAGTTTTTCAATATTTTTCCGATTATAGAGTTCCTAATTATTATTATTATTATTATTATTATTTTTTTTTTTACGTGTTTAATCATTTAAAAAAAGAAAATTTTCTGAGGGAAAGTAAATACACTTACATTCAAAATCAGAATAATATACTAATTAAAAAATATATATATTACATACAGAAGTTTAAGATGTCTCAAGGGAAGAGTTTTTCTATGCAACTGATTAGCTACACGAATTGGAAGTATGACAGAAGTAGAAATAAACAATTTGGTGAAAGTTTAGCATCTCTTAATATCTTTACGTTATACATTGTGATTTTTTTAAAAATATATTATACAACAGTATTAAGGTAGCCTACTTGCCCCAACTATGCAGTGAAATATTACCAGCTGTAATTGTGTTACAATACACGTTATGGTCCGGTTACATAGGTACGACTGGTAACATTTATCTTCATAGTTGGGGTATTTCTCTATATGATAAGCTACATTAATATTGTTGTGTAATACTACACAATTTTTTTCACAGTGTAATTACACCGCATTTTCAGTAAGTTTTTGGTCAATAATTTCTTGAGCTCTCCATAATAAAAAAATTTATGACATTCCCAATTTTGCCGTTATATCCATAAAAGAATTTGAGTTGATATTTTTCAGGTCCTTTCTCTTTGATGTCTGTCTGAGAACAGTTCAGAAGAAATATTGCACTTCTAACGGATAATTCTGTTCATTTGAATGAAAAAGCTAACACTGGAAATTTTTGTTCGATAATATTTCTATAAAAAGTAAAAAGAATTTACACTGTTAGATATTTTATAAAACATATTTTATGTTAGTCAGTATATCAAATACACGTTGTTAAACTGAAATTTCTATCTTAAGTAAAACGAATACAATTTTCCCTTAGGCCAATACAATCCGAATACAACTTTCATTTAACTCATAGAAGTAATTATTGAAGTAAATAATTAAAACAATAGAAATAGTAGTACCGCAACTTTATTCATTTAAAAAATTAATTAAAATATTTAGACAACTTATAACAAGAAATAATAAACCCTTTTTCTCTTTAAGTATATCACATTTCATTGCTCTTCAATTAAAATAATAATAATAATAATAACAGAAATTTATGTTACATCTGTTATTTAAAATAATTTTTAGGTGTATTTTTATTATATATATATATATACATTTAGAAAAATAATTCCAGTTATTTTTAAATAAATATCAAACTTTTATAAATTAATGTAGCAATGAATTCATTTTAAATAAATACAAAGTATTATTTGAATACAAAAACTAATAATAATATGTAAAAAAGCTAGCAAATAAATAATTTTATTTACTTTTCGGCTGTACATAACAAAAAATAAATAAATAAATAAATAAAACTGAAAATAAAACACTGCTTTCAATAGAAGTTATTAATCTTAAAACTCTGCTTGTTGAATAATTTCAGCTTGTATAAATAAATCTCTTTGGAACATTCTCCATGAAGTATTAAAAAATAATATTTCTTTTAGCTTCTATACTTTTATCTTCATCAATGATCGAACGTAACATAAAGGACTAAGAACAATAAGAGATATATTTACATTTTATTGAATATTAATAATGGAAAAATCTCCTTTCAAATTGCAAAAATTTAAAAAGGCATTTTTTTTCTTTTTAATGAAAAAATTACTTTAAACACTTTTTTTTTAATCATATCTTCATTCAATTTCTTTCTTTCTTTTTTTTGGGCAGGTTTTTAAATGAAAAAATACATACATATATATATATATATATATAGCAAATAGCACTATGCAACCGTTTTTAATTTCTCCAGGTAATTCATTTTCAATATTTTGCAATTTTTTTTTTTTTAATTAGCTAGGAATAATGCTGTGGATTAACTATAGGACGGCTTTGTGAGTAAAATATGAAGATTTGAAAAGCTATGGAAAGGAAAAATATATATTAATAAACAATTTTTTTTCTAGCAGCCATAATTCAATTTATCACAGAAAAATATTAATAAGAAATTTTCAGAAAGCTTTTGTTCAAGAAATGAATTTATAGAGTTCTGTCACTGTTTTTGATTGACATTTTCACGATCTTTACATATTTTACAATTAATTTATAAATTACTTCCAAAATTTACGATTAATCTTAGAAAACATATTAAGGACATAAAAAAAAAATACTTCTTCAAAAAACATTTTTTTAATATTTTACCCTTTTCCCGACCTTTATGTATAAGTGGCACACTGGTTACGTAGAAGAATATAAATTGTTACCTCAGTAGACACTTATTAAACACTAGGGTGAGGTGATACGTATAATTTTTATTAATTATATCATTAGAAATTTCTTTTAAGTAACTATAAAAAAGATTTAAAATACGTTTTTTTATAGTCTATTATATACATCAGTTAATTATGAACCAATGAACTATAAAGATATATTGATTCTTTAGGATGAATTTTACTGAACTGTTGTGCGAAAAGGAGTAATCGGAACAATTCTGAAGCTAAACTTTTCACAATCAACCAGTATCCTGGATCAAAAAGGGAGATAATGACCAGATTTATTTGTGGACCATTGGTTAGAGAATATAACTGCTATAAGTAATTAAAAGAAGTTTTATAATTTAATAATAAAATTTGCAGTATATATATATATATGTGTGTGTGTGTGTGTGTGTGTGTGTGTGTGTGTGTGTGTAAATAAAAAACTGTACTAAAACGTAAAATACAAAATAAAGCATCTGGAGAATAATGGAGCTACTTTTTATTTAGTCTTGTATTTTTTATTTTAAAAGAAATTTCTACTAGAAATATTCGTTAGATTGCAGAAAATGAAACTTTGGAAAGAAAAAATAATATATATACATATATATTGAAATTAGTTTTATTTAAAGATAAAGATTCTTCCATTTGCAATAAAAGTAAAGTAAAAATTCTCCCCGTTAAGATTCAAAAAGTGAATGAAAATTTGGAACAGCTTTGCATAAAATATCTATTAGATACAGATTTCAAAGGAGTGCGTATGTCTTTCGTAAAGGGAGAAGCCATTAAAATAGTTTTCAGAGCACATACGATATTGACAGTTTCAGAAAATAGATGATGCTCAGCAATCAGAACTTTCTAGGAATACTTTACTTTGGAGGTGAAAGGAAGAGGTGGGGGTAGGAAAACCAATGCATGATTTCAAAAGGGGAAAAAATCTGCAACTTTTCAATATGCAAAATATTTTAAATCGCCCTAGGCGATATTTTCTTCAATATATAATATATTTCTTTCTTTCTTTCTTTTTTTTTTTTTTTCGGGCGATCTGAAATGCATTACAAAAAATACATTAAAACAAATATATGTCATTAAAAGGTTTTTTAAATCATTATAAGAAATATATTATAAGAAATAATTTTTCACTATATATATATATATATATATATATATATATATATATATATATATTTAATCTTGTAGTACTTATATGCATTTAAAGAATGAAAAATATGCATTATTTTTTAACGCAGAAATTTTACTTTACTTTAATAAAAATATTTCCAGACTATAATACTCAGTCCGGATAAACAGTTTTTATTATTTTTTTAATGCTAGAAAATATATTTAATATGTTTTAGATTGTAACCAATAGAGATCAATATATATTATACATATAGATATAGATAGATACAGCTATAGATATAGATAGTAGTCTCTTGCTACGAAAATATTGCAGCTTGGAAACACCTGTGGCCAATGTCACCACCCCCACTAGTGGCCGAACTCTCTATTCTCAGAGCTGATAGACGTAAAGTTTGCCTGGTCAAGCTCGTAGGCCTATCCGATCGGAGTTTTCCGTGTTTTCTCCGAAACTTACGTAAATGGGGACAATTACCCCTTAGAAAGACCCTCCCGAAGATCATTCCCTCCCTCCTGGCCTACGACCTCAGCGCAATCAAGCGGTCGTATTCCCAAATCCAAACACACCACGCGCTTTTCAGTACAAAATGCCATGGAGAAGCTAACGTGGGGTAGAAATCAGGGATTGACAAGATGACCATTAAAGGAGTTTTCTTTGATTCTGTTATGTTGAACAGTTGTAGCTTTATCTGTTGATTGTACCTGGAACACATATAAGTTAGTCTAATATTTAAAATTTCTGGTGTGAAACCTAAATGTAAAGAATTATAATCACATTTACACTTAAATGTCAAAAATCCTTTTACATTTCAATAACGTTGATGCAATAAAATAATTGAAACTATGTTATAATATTTCCTTTGGTGAGTGTGTAAGTTTTATATAATTTTATTATTAAAAGTTTTTTTTTTTTTTTTTCGATCATTGTTGGGAAATACAGCTTAGATTCATATATCTGCCAAACACATTTGTAGATGACAAAATGTTGACATACATTGTGAATAAATAGTACTGAAAATGCGTCTGGGGGACGTTTTTGACATAAGGATGAAAGATTGTATATTAATGTTTGAATGGAGAACTCATATATCAGCACGTGTAAGAGTTTCAGAAAATACTTCATACAAGAGCATCTCTTGTGTGATAAATGCGCAAACAGATGATAAATGTGACATTTACCCATTAAATATTGTTTAATGTAAAACATATTATTTAAGACATGCAGTTAAAGAAAATAGATGGTGTTGATATGAGATATTATACAACGTTAAAGTTTTAATTACTTTTAATTTTGCTGAAGTAAAGTTTTACAAGAAACATTTTCTAAAAAAGTATTGCTTAAGATATAAAGAAAAGGCGATCAAAAGATCGACTCAAAAATAGCCTAGTAAAAATAACCAAGTAGAATATTTTTAAAACATTCGTTTTTAATTTTCTGGTAGACGGGTAGTAAATATAAGCTCTTTCCAAACGTTTTGAATGGTAAATTAAAAAATATATTGATTTAATTAATTTTTAATTAAAAGTTTTAATTAGATAACGATTAATTGCGATTTCCTCTGAATTTTCTCATAAGTTCATTCCAATATTTCATTTAACAGACAACGGATTTTGAACAGATACATTCTGAAGTTATACTATTCTTCAAGATTTTCTAAAAATCGGACGTATATTTCATGTTTATGAGTATATATGTACAATATTAACAAGTACTGAAAGTTTTCTTATTAAAGCAGCAATATTATTGTAATAATTATTATTTAAATAACATACGTGAAATATCCACTCAAAATACAAAAATATTTGTTTATAAATAAACATTGTCATTTAAGTGCAATTATTAATATTAACAGCGTAATTAAAGTTATGATTAAGCGCAGTTTCTTCTACCCACGTGCATAATCACTCCTACCGTGTACGGAAAGATTGCGAAAAATAGCTTTCTTGGTTTCATTACAGCTAGCTGTTCTTTTCAATTATAACCGAGCAACAAAATAGTAATGGAAGTGCATAGAAGTATCAATTCAGAATCATGCATCAACAGTTTAACAAAAAATTAATATTTGGATTTATTATATCGTTCTGCTAAATTGTGCGCAAACTCTCCTAGTTTTACCTTACATATAGTATTATGTATATACCTACATACATACATATATATATATATATATATATATATATATACACACAGGGCGCGAAATTTCCGCTCGCCAGCTCGCCATTGGCAAGTTGAAATTTTGCTGTGGCGAGTAAAATTTCGGTCTAAATGTAGATAAAATTCTTACAGTATACGATGCTACAAAAAAAAAAAAAAAAAAAAAAATCGATTTAAAAACGCGAAATTGTGCTAATCTTACGTAAGGTGTTCAGACATTTTCTTTTTTGTCTTCTTTTTCAAAGTCTGCCCTCTTAAAAGAAAAAGCCTTACAGGACTGAAAAGTGCTATTTTTTATGTTTTTCGTCCTCTGTCCTCTTTTTCAAATGAAAAGGATTTAATCCTTAATTTACAAAATTTTGCAAAACTGAGAAGCTCAATCGGCTGTTGGCTGTATTGAACGGTGAACACTAACTTTTTTCTACGTTAGGTTCGGAAAAGAACAACTGTCTAATAAACTTGCCGAAGCATATTATGGTTTATGTCTATTCACATTCTTCGAAACACAAAGAAATAAAAATATTCCCTATATTTGTACGGTTCTTTGATCCAGAACAAGGAATCACTATTGAAATTGTCATGAAATCATAAGAAGGTGGTGCTCCGGTTGATACGCGGTGGGTTGATGTGTGTTCTCACTTTTGCATGAATAATATTCCTCATAAAAATAGGCTCACTAGTGTCCTCGGAGCTGGTATACGTGAGGGCTGGGTTCGATAACCGGTCGCGCTCGTTGGCTTAGCTGTTAGGAATTTTCCGTGGTTTTCTTCGAAACTAGCGTAATTATGGACTAGGACCTCTTAGAAAGATCCCACGGAGGACTCTCCTACTCAGACCTAGAGCCCTAGTGCAGACAATTAGCCTTAATGATAACACTACCGCATCCCCTCACAAAAATATGCAAAAGTTAGTTGAATTGATTTTATGTCCTCCTGGCAAAAACGCTCCCACAAAGCGACTGTTTTCTTCAATGAACAAAATTAGACATGTGAAAAAAATCTCCTCTATATGCCTACTTTAAAAACTTATTAACTATTAAGATTAATTTAGGTTATAATTGTGATAACTTTTATTATATAAAATGTTGATAAAGAATGATTGTTCGTTAAAACTAATTGTTTCATCTGTCGAATATTAATTTTATTCTTTCATTTGCCAATTTTATTTTTCTTAGCAAAAATTAATAATAAAAAAAAAATCTATATTGTCCAGTGACACCTATAAAAATTAGGGATTTTTCCTCTCGTATCCTTATATTATTAATTTAAATTATGGTGTACTGATGCAAATTTATCATTTGAGATGTTTGATGTTTCCACCACTTGTGTAAAGTAGCTTTTGAATCGGTTTTCATAATTCATTTTAATTAAATTTTGTGTCCTCAAAATGACCTCTTTTTCAAAATTGAATGTCTTCTTCTTCTTCTTTTTTTTTTTTTTTTTTTTTTTTTTTTTTTAATCTATATATATATAAATGAATGTTTGTCTGTATGTCCTTTATAAAATCGTAAACGGCTTGATCGATTTCGATCATTCTTTTTTTGTTTTTTTCCTTATAGGTCAGGGATGGTTTAGGAAAAAAAAATTGAAAAAATTCACCCCCCAAGAGGGGGGGGGGGCAAAACTTGAATTCAAAAAATCCTTCATATCTCAAACAAAAAAAAACAGATATCCGTAAAATTTTTGCTTTAAAATATAGCTAATATAAATGTCTAAAAACCAATTTCTGGAACTTTCGAAATTCGGTCCCCAAGAGGGGGGCGGGGGGAAAAAACGGGATTTCACATGCGTAAAACGCGATTTCGCATAATCCTATATATCTCAAACAAAAAAAAAAAAACAGATATACGTGAAATTTTTGCTATAAAATATAGCTAATACAAATATCTAAAAACCAATTTCTGGAATTTTAAAAATTCAGCCCCCAGGTGGGGCAGCAGGGGGAGGGGCAGCAGGGGCAAAAACAATTAGAAATACAGTTAGGCCTTTCAAAATTGGTACAGATTGGTTTCAATAGCCTGCAAGTCGAACGCGGATATTTTCGAAAGTGTAAAGTTATTAGGAGGGGAGAGAAGGAGGGGAGAGGGGGGTGCAAAAAAATAAAAATAAAAATAGAGTTAGATCGTTCAAATTTGGTATATAGAGGCTTTCGATACCTACAAATCGATTGCGGATATTTTCGAATTTGTAAAATTATTAGGAGGTGCGGGAAGGGGGTGGAGCGGTAAGGGGAGGGGCTATGGTCAAAAACAAATAGAAATACAGTTATGGCATTCAAAATTGGTACAGATAGGTTTCAATAGCCTGCAAGTCGAATGGGGATATTTTCGAAAGTGTAAAGTTATTAGGAGGGGAGAGAAGGGGGGAGGGGAGAGGGGGGGTGCAAAAAAAAATAAAAATAGAGTTAGATCGTTCAAATTTGGTATATAGAGGTTTTCGACACTTACAAATCGATTGCGGATATTTTCGAATTTGTAAAATTTTTAGGAGGGGCAGTAAGGGGGTGGCGCGGTAAGGGGGGGGCTATGGGCAAAAACAAATAGAAATGCAGTTAGGCCGTTCAAAATTGGTACAGATTGGTTTTAGAGGCCTGCAAGTCGAATGGGGATATTTTCGAAAGTGTAACGTTATTAGGAGGGACGGGAGGGGGGCGGAGGGGCAAAATAAAATAAAATAGAGTTAGATCATTCAAAATTGGTACATAGAGGTTTTCGATACTTACAAATCGATTACGGATATTTTCGAATTTGTAAAATTTTTAGGAGGGGCAGTAAGGGGGGGTGGGGCGGTAAGGGGGGGCTATGGGCAAAAACAAATAGAAATGCAGTTAGGCCGTTCAAAATTGGTACAGATTGGTTTTAGAGGCCTGCAAGTCGAATGGGGATATTTTCGAAAATGTAACGTTATTAGGAGGGACGGGAGGGGGGGCGGAGGGGCAAAATAAAATAAAATAGAGTTAGATCATTCAAAATTGGTACATAGAGGTTTTCGATATTTACAAATCGATTGCGGATATTTTCGAATTTGTAAAATTATTAGGATAGACGGGAGGGGGGGCGAAGGGGGAAAATAAGAGAAATAAGAGTTAGAGCATTTTGGGAATTTTTTCCGAAGGCAGCGAGAACCCAGTGCGACATTTTTCCTAATCAGGTTTTGTTTCGCTTTTTTTTTCACGTGATAAAAATTAATGCAATTTTGAGAATTCAGTAATTATAGTGATTCATTTAAAAATAGGGTCCAGCGAAGCGGGCGAAGCCTGCTAGTATATATATATATATATAATAAAAGACGTTGAGTAATTTCTCCTCTTTTTACAATAAAACATTCTGGTCAACTTATACGAAAGAACAGAGTAAATTAATCATGTTTTGTGGCGAGTAACTTTTTATTTCAGCGAGTGTAATCTAAGTTGAAATTTCGGGCCCTGTATATTTTTATATATATATGTGTGTGTGTGTGTATATACATACATACATACATACATACTACAGTCGGTAACAAAAGTGTCCGAACATTAGCAAAAATTCCTATGTAAAAACAGTACACTTCATACGGTTTTGTTAAATAAATCCTTGTCGAATCCTGTTCTTAGTCAGATTAAGAACATGATTCGGTAAGGATTTATTTAACAGAACTGTATGAAGTGTATTTTTTTCACATAGAAATTTTTGATAGTGTTCGGACACTTTTGTTACCGACTGTATATGGATATATGTATGTAATTAAATAATTAGAAATTGCCAAACAAGGGCATACTCTAAAAAACAGAATATGCAGAATTTTGCTTATAGAAAGATAAATAAAATCATTCCAAGAAAATCGCGCAAAAGCTACGTCACATTTAAGAAGGAAAATATATTGAAAACGTTTTCTAACGTTGCAGTAGATGAAACCAAATATCACATGAAGAACTAGAAAAAAACATGAATAAAGATTACTAAAAAAATTGAAAATCCTAATATTAAAACATACAACATCATTACTCTTTCAAGGGCATAGAATGAATGTTGCATGCAAATTAGGTGATATTTCTGTCGTTTTATATGCAGTTTGCTAAACATTTACAGCACGCTATGCCCAGTATCAATAGTAAGACATTAGAATAATTTAAAACTCAAAGAGAAAGAGGAAAACACTAAGTGAGAAACTTACTTTTATATCTATAAGTACCAATATTACTTAATAAATAAATTTATTCTTAAGATTAAATGAAAAAACCAAAATTATTACTCACACTACGACAACTCCTCGTATAACTGCAAAACACGCCGAAAGAGGCTCAAACGCACCACAACAGTCCTGAGGTTGAATATAGTTAAATTTACAGATAAATAGAGAGTCGTATTTAACTACTAAACCATTAAGTAAAAATAAAATTTAGTTCAAAATGTTTCTGCTAATTTTAATAACCAATAAATATTAAGATTAAAAATTAAAATTAAAATAAATTTATTTGATTAAATTTTAATTTATAATTTACATTAATTTGAGATACGTAAAATCGCAATTCATAATTAACATGCGAAGGTAAAGGTGTTTGAATTCAAAACGCCCTATATAAAAAAAAAAAAAAAAGTAATGACCCCCCTCCCCGCCATATATATATATATATTAATATTGCTTAGTAAAACCTAAACAAATGGTAGCTTTTTAATTTATACTATTAAAGAATTGGACACTTAATAAAAAACACCATGCAGTATCTAATTAAAATTTATTAAATAAAAGTTATTAATTACAACTCAAATCTGAGAAAATTTCTTTAGAAAGCCGCACTAATTATATTCAGCATACTAAAAGTTTTTTTTTTTTTTTTCTTTTTAAGTTTTTGATAATTATTACTAATTTTAAAATTAACTGAAGTATTATTATTAGTTACTAATTTTAAAACTAATAATGAAGTGATAAAATCTGTTAGAAATTAGAATTTGTTTAGATTTAACTGTTAAATTTTAAATTTAGAATCTATAAAGCAATAACATATATATATATATATATATATATATATAATTTATTTTCTTAATTGAATGTTTGATGACAAAACATTTATCTTTAACATTTATTCAAAATCCTTTTACAGAAAAAAAACATGTATAGTCTTTTGATTCAGCTTATTCTCAACAATCTGTACTTGAAAACAGTCCAACTGTCTTAAGTTTTTAAATACTTCTTCTGGCACATTTTTAACACTTTTAATAAAAAGGCTCAACTTTTCCAGTTCTTTCACAGCATCGGAATAACTTGGCACTAAGATCGTCTTCATCAGTTTCACTCTTTTCCTCATTATTCGCTTCAATTTTTTCATTATCCACAAATACCATCCACTGAAAGTATTTAATATTGTGATTCTTCACCATTTACAGACACACACAGTCGGCAGCAAAAGTATCCGAGCACTAGCCAAGAATTCCGATACAAGAAAAGTACACTTAAAACTGTTTTGTTAAATAAATCCTTGTCGAATCATGTTCTTAGACTGACTAAGAATGTGACTCGACAAGGATTTATTTAACAAAGCAGTTAAGTGTACTTTTTTTAGACAGGGATTACTGCTAGCGTTCGGATACTTTTACTGCCTAGTGTACACTTGAAACGATGCAGTGAAACTTATCCATTTCTGCAAATCTTTCCAGCAATCAATATTTATTCGTCTTTTGATTCTCTATCTGAGAAGCCACTTATGTTGATATTTTTAAGAACTCTCTTTATTTAGCATTGTATTGAATATTTGTTAATTCATGTCCATTAAATTTGCTTTAAAATTTAACTTTCCTTCGACACCCTCTCAATGGCGGGCCTACAACTCTCGATGCCCAGGGCGAAAATTTCACTAGGGCCCATTAACTGGAACCTCTACTATTTAGAGCCCCTTCCATCGCACTTCTTCCCTTAAATTTATTACTATAAAAAGGCACAGAAATAAATTGTAAGATTGATTCACAAGCCGAACTCCAAACAAGAAGACCAAGGGCATTGGTACAATTTGTGCTGTCTTAATTAGGCTTTATATATATATATATATGTATATTTGGGTTGTCGCTCTATGGTCACATTTTAGACATTAAGACCCTTTAGACAGGAACCTACGGCTTAAAGAACTGCAGGGAATTTTTCAGGTTAAAATAATGGCACGGCAACTTCACCAAATATATATACTTATAGCTTAAGTTTGGCGAACCACTCCCTCCGCCCCACCCTTGGTACGCCACTGCACCCTCTTTTTTAACTTTCAGAAGCATTTTTACAGATTAAGCAAAAGAAAAATAATTTAAAATTCCAAAAAAAGATTGGCTGTGTAAAAAAAAAAAAAAAAAAAAAAAAAAAAATCTGGAGTGACTCCACTTGACTTTCCGAACATTGAGTAATTAACAGTTTTGTAGATAAAGTAAAGAAAGAGTAGTTGTTAAACAAACAAAAGAGAGAAAAGCATAATAAAGTGTTTGAGTATTTTTTTTAATATATTACACGATGTTTTATTTAACGCTACTGAACTTTGAGCCCATAGATCATAATGATAAAGAATTTTCGTTTTATCCCTGTAAAAAACCTATAAATGCTAGATTCACCAAAATGCTTATAGTTAGAGCAACAGTGATTTATAATATTCATATAAATTTTCAGCTCAATTGAATAAGGCGTTTAGATGCTCAAGCACTTTTAACTAGTATGTTGTGGCCCCCACATGACTTTCTTCTATATTTTCCTATACAAATTCACTCAGTAAAAATAATTTATTAAAATTATTATTTAAGAAAATTATCTTCCATGATAATGCAGATGATTTCCATATTAGAGAAGTAATATAACACTAAATATCCAAAAAAAAAGTCAATTTTATTGTCAATATTACATAAAAATATATATATATATATATATATATATATATATATTGTTAAAAATGAAAAAAAATCGATAAATTCATTTTAAATTATCGCAGATCTATGGTTCAACCATTCGTCTTAAAGGTACTGGCGAGCTCTTTTCAAAGATATCCATCATGAAAATTTACTCCCCAGGGATGGGGGAGAAGGCGAGGCTCCTACACATACAAAAATTATTTCCCAGTTGACTATCTCTATTATAAATAATTCTTTTAAATTTCATAATGATTATTAAAAAATAATTCTCTTTATGCACATTTATACAAAATTTTGTACTATACCACCATGTTAAAAATTTAGAAAAATCGGGATGGCAACGCAACCTGTAAGACAATTTTTACCAAAATCTGATAGGCACTAATTTATGTCAAGGTGCAACTGCATACCAATCTGTATGAAATTCTGTGAAGTAGTTCTTCAGATACAGTTGCCACAAAAGTTTGTCACACACACACACAGAGGCTGATAGACAAACAGACAGATATTTTCTAAAAATGGTCAAATCGTGTTCTACAGTTCTCAAAACGTGTAAATCCATCAAAAATCCGAGGTCGAAAATTTTTACGAATCCAATACTTTCTTCTATATTCAATAGAAGAAAGTAAAAGTTTGGTCCCACACGCCATTATGATAAGGAATTGTTCTTTGTGTCCCTGTAAAAAAACTGTAAGTGCTAAATTCACCAAAATCTATACAGTTCGTGCAACTGTGACCTATAACATGTGTAAAAATTTTTTGTTCAGATTAAATAAGCGTTTAGACGCTATCGCACTTTTAAAAATGTAGCCCCATAGGCCATAATGGTAAAGAGTGTCCCTGTAAAGAAACGGTAAGTGCCAGATTCTCCAAACTCTATACAGATTGATTAACTGTGACCTCTAATATGCGTATAAATTTTTTGCTCAATTAAATCAGGCGTTTAGATGCTATCGCACTTTTAAGATTTTGGTCCCATAGACCATAATGATAAAGAATTTTTCTTTGTGTCCCTGTAAAAATCTATAAGTGCTAGATTCACCAAAATCTATAGGGTTCGTACTATGGTGACTTACAATATACGCACCAACTTTCAGCTTATTCGCACAAAGCGTTTAGACGCTAGAGTGTTCACTCACAGACATACACACACATACATACACACATACATACATACACACACACATGCATACATCATCGTAAAAATAGTGAAAATGGACTCAGGGGACCTCAAAACGTATAGAAACATCAAAATCTCGAATTCGGATTTTTGGCATGATTACAATACTTTCCTCACAATAGTGTTCGGAAAGTAAAAATATTAAGCGGGAAAAAACTTTTTAAACGGGAAAATTTCTTAAGCGAGGACTTCTTAAACGGATTTAACAGTATATGGTAATGGTAATTATGTATACCTCATGGCTGTTTATGCAGACGAATTTTCTGTTTTCACGCTACAAATAACACCGATACTGATACTAGAAAAATGAAAGCATTTATAATTACGCATAGAAAAACGTTTGAAAGAAGGAAAAAAAAATGGAAAGAAAACATTTTACAATTTCCTTCAATTGTAATGAATTATCATGGTCTATACACTAAAAATATCTTGGTATATCTTAAGGAATATACTTCAAATAACATAACTACGGAGAAGACATATAATTACGGGGTAGTAACATTAAATTGCAGGGCCTTTTATTGATGAAAACAGCAATTGTTAACACAAAATATTTGTCCACATCATGCCTTATTTTAAGATTATCTTATATAGTGTAGTCTTATAAATCCCATCAGAGGTTTTTTAGTTAAGTTTCAAAATAAAAGCATTAGGAAAACATTTGATAGGCCTCGATGCATACAAAAAATGTATATCTATATGAGGAGATAAAAATCCCTCCAATAAACGATTTTACTTAAATGCTTAAACTAAACTAAACTAAACATTTCTTTTGATACCAGAAAATAGTGATAACCCTATTTCGAACTTTATTTCTAAATATGGCCATAAATATTCACTGGAGTGAGATTCAAGAAGGGTCATTTTATTGTTGTAAAAATATTATAATTATTGTAATAAAATTTATATATTAAAATTATTGTGTTTCTTGATCATAATTTTTGTTGAAATATAAGAAATTTCTAATGGCGTATTAAAATATATATAACTAGTAAATTTGTAGACCTCGGATATGCTAACAGAAATATCAACATTTAAAAAAAATTATAAGGTATTTTCTTATGTAACTTTTTGAATGAAAACTTTATCCGTGTATATTTATAATTCCCCAATAAAGATTTAAGATTATAAAACAAGGTTAATATTCAGTTTTTTTTTTTTTGCAAATAATTAAAAAAAAAAAAAAAGAAAAGAAAAAGAAAAAGAAAAAGAATGAAAGAAAGAAAGAAAGAAAGAAAAATTATCTAATACCTAAGAAATGCTTCATTGATGTACGGGATTGAAATAGTATATTTACATAACAGAGTAGTGATACTCTCATTCAATAAAAATCTCAAAGTATGCATAAAATTGAAAGATGGAATTCTGATGTAAAAATTTATATTTCTACATCAATATGACGAAAAAATAAAATGCTTTGCTTGAAATACAAAGGAGAAAAATATCTTTCTTATGCTATATCTTTTTACGGTATGAAACGTTTTTTATTGCGTTCATTTTAACTTTGGGTTCATTATTTTGTGGAACAAAAAAAAAAAAAAAAAAAGTGACATTAGTAAAATTACGAGAAAAAATAAACAAATAACAATTTTTAAAAAATCAGAAACCTATTTTTATTTTTATTTTCTATGTAACAGATGTAAAATTTTGTACCAAACAGAATTCAATTTAGTACGTTAGGATTTTATATAATTTTTCCTTCATAGAAAGGCATGGAGGAACTGTGTTTTTTACCTTAAGAGAACGGTTACTACATTCTTTTCTTAAAATGTCTTTGGTTCAGCTTTACTATAAGACCCTCTTGGCGGTTTTAAATGTCTGTTATCTGCTTGGTGATGAATTAAAATCGATATCGTAATGGACTCTATCCGCGTTACGTAGTAAACCCTTGACACGTGACTATTACAGGGGAAAATGCGGGATTATAATGTTTACATTTATGCTTTATGGGGAAATGTTTGCATAGTGTAGGGAAATATTTGTATCTAGATGGAAATTCATAGGGAAATCGAGAATCACAAGTCACATGTTGGGTATGATTTAGCCTCGAACCCAAGAAAACGAATATTGTCCATTGTATGAATAAAACATTTGGCGAGAAGGGTCCGAGTCACTTGGGAGCCACGTTTTAAATTTCGCCAAGTGGCCCTATATTTTTTTAATGTGAAATATTTTTTTAATCTTTTTAGCAAGATTTTCTCAAAATATTTTTTAACTTGATGTGAGTGTGGGAAAAGGAAAAACAAATTAAATTGGTCTAAAAATACTAAAACTGTTAAAAAGAAGTATTTCCCTGAGTTTAAATAATAATAATAATAAATGTTACAAGTGTTTTTTTTTTCCCGACATAAAAATAAATATTTCTTTTTAAGCCGGGGAGAAAAAAAATAACATTTCTTTTTTTTTTTTTTTTTTTTTGAAATGAGATTTTTTATGTAATTTCTTTTCTTTTAAAATTTTAACTACTGATGAAAACACATATTTTCTGAAAGCAGGACCTTCGTATTGCTTTCAAGGAACTACTTAAAAAAAAAAAAAAAAAAAAAAACACGGCTTGAAAAATTGGATTTTTTGTGAATGAAAACGATGAAGGTTATTTATATGCAGATTACTCAAACACTTGTTTAAGATGAATGTGTTGCAGTGGTAATCGTTGTGATGTCAATATTAGAATACCTTTATAATAAAACAGCTTTAAATTATTATACAATTATCTAATGATAAAAATATTTTTATATTGTTGCGTACTCGGGTTCGTGAGCTGTCTCTGAATGAATGGCGAAACTTGCAGAAGCCCAAACGCTTATTTATAGAAATTTAGAGAAGATTACAGGTCTATAAACTAAGTATCAATTTCAATTTCACTAGTAAACACAACTAGCTGACAACAGCAAATTCACAGTAAAACTGTATTAAAGCATTAACACACACAGAAATGCGCTATAAACAAGAGACTAATCAGGAACTCTTTATAGTAAGGCAGTTTGCGAGAAACTGACCGAAGGCCGAAATCCGAAATTCCTTAAATACCCTTCTGTAAATTCCAGAATTTTCCAGTAATTCGTAGAATATTCAAGTTAGAGGTGAGATATTTGGTATATCGATAATAAGGATTTTCTCGCTCAGGTCACCAAAAAAGTTGTCAAAGAGCGAAAAAGTCGACCTGACTTGGGGAAGATTTTTAACGTATTTTTAACAAGAAATGTAACAGGAAATTTTTACGGGAAATGAGTTATTTTAATGTGAAAACAAACTAGAAATGCAGAAAATAAATATTTTATAACCTGACTATGCATCTTTGTTTGAATTTACATGGAAATAACTACAATTATTTACAAATTCGTAACAATATTAAATGTTTGAGGGACAACAGAGGTAATAATTGTGTTAAATAATATCCTTGTTAAATTTTTAATAATTTTTTTAAAAAAAACTTAGAAAAGAGGCTCTCCTCAAATTTCGAGGATATACTGTCAGGATAGTAATATTTTCGCTCATATTTTCATAAAAAAGACCCCATTTCGAATATAGGGTTGTTTGTGTTGTCCGCGGTTGCACATTATATCTGAACTATAGAGTAAAGGGTATTTAAGAGATGTTCTAATAAAAATGAACACACACTTTATTATTCGATAAGCACTTTATTAGAATGCGTCATCATCATACATCAATGTATCGATTACATTTAACCAGCCAATATGCGAGTAAAGCTCGGCGTTTGGTAAATTGATGTTCACCGAAGTTACATCACTTCTACAATGAAAATCCACTATTACTGATCTGAAAAAATCACATACAAATCCACCAATTTATTTCCGATCAGAGTCTGATTGACCATAAATCCTATTTGATCATAAATCCAAATAATGTATATTTTCTAGTCCTAAGTAAGTAGAGAGAATTTAGGAATAACTTTTACATAAGTTTTACTGAAATATATCCATACTGCATGCAACTTACAACATAAAGTAATTTACATTATTTATAATCCATGCTGCGCAATCATGCGCTATTAATTAAATGAAAGTAAAAATATCGTTAGTAATGAGGAAATTCTTGCAACCGGATTGTCTTACTACAATGTTCTACATCGAAAATGTCTGAAAAAAAAGTAAGAAAGTTTGTAATATAGGCTTGCGAAAAGATTATTTTTATTCTAATTTTATTGCAGGTTACTTTCTTCTAACAATAAAATATACATACTAGACTTCTAAATAGAAAGTAAGGAAAAAATTCCAATTCTAATATTCAAAATAATGAATTCAGTAGTGAAATTCAATCGAAAGGGTGTCCTTTTTTCTCTCCGACATCTTTTGAAAATATCAAGAATTTTTAAAATGACACTACATCTACTATAATGTGCGTTTTATGCAAATTTTACCAGTAAACGAAATACGGAATAAAAATGTTCAAGCATTTGAATTTTACATGCCTTTAAGGGACACACACACACAAAAAGAAAATTTACAAATTTATGAAAAGGAAGGTCTTGAATTAAAATTGATTTTTTTTATGAATATATTTTATTTTAGGCTATGTTCAAATAAGCAGATATTATGGAAAAAAAAAAAACTTGTTTTGATGTTTTTTTTTTTTTTTTTTTTTTTTTTTTTTTTTTAATACCTTCAAACGATTTTTTTTTTAAACAAGACCGAAGAGAATGAATGAAATCTTTCTTTTAATTTCAAATAAAACCGCATTTGTTTTGCAAAAGAAATTTTCTTAAAAGGATATAATATTTTTATACTTTCTCAGGCATTCAATTAATTTTATGATTTTGAAATGAAGTGAAACCATGAATGTACAAGGAAGTAGCGATATATTCAACGGCAAACCTTCCATGTAAACGGTCTTTCAGTGGTCACTGTTATTCATTCATCGCTAGATGTCGTAAGTATTCTTTGATTACCTAAAGACGTCATTAAATCCGCGTTTGTAATGATCGATGGATGGCGCTTTCTGAACTGCAGTTGTTAGTAAATATAATAGCCCCGTGTACTTATTATTGTTATTTCTCCGCCATTACATCATGGAAAATTGATTGCATAATATGATGATATGCAGTGGTATGATAATTTCACCTTAGCCCACCAGAGGGCGAGCATTTCATTACAATCGCGGATAGCATTGTGTACAGACAAAGTTTGTTTCACTATTAAATAATTTATAATTTTAGATTTTGTTTATTATGTCACATTGTTACGCATCAGGTTTTATTTTGTGTGGTCTCGAAATTAGCACACGCAATTGAACGAAAACAAAAAAGAAAAACTTGTGTTAATGTGTACGTAAGTATACATGATAACTTGTAAAAGAAAAAAAAGTAGGAAGGGGGAATAAGTTGCTATTTGAAAAGGGGAAGAAAAATTAAAAGATAAAAAAAAAATCTATACAATAATTTCCAACACTGCAGGTCTTTTCTTTGCTGAACAAATCTTCAAAAAGTGGAATTCCATCATACATTTCAACATCAAATCATTTGAAAGAACAAAAATTAGTCAAGGAAAAAACTGATGCATCTAAAAAGCTACAAAGAAAACAATGTCCTTTGTTTCGATGGCGAAGATAATATCTGGTAAACACTGCAACAGCATGAGGAGGAAAAGGACGGAGAGTAGGTTTTGGTGACGCATCGACTTTTTCATTTGATATTTTCTGCTGACTTGTAGAAGAAATCTTGAATTACTACCACTTACACGATTACCATTTGCGCGAAGGGGTGAAAAATTCCCATTTGCCCGAATGGAATTTGCAGGACCGGGCGTGCAGGTGATTTCTTGCTTTTTGACTTGATAATCTGGGAACGCCCATAACTCGGCTTCGCGGCAATCACTACCACGCACGTAAAAAAATAATAATAGTAAATCACTGGACACCCCTACCTCGCTGTGCATGAATCTGAGAACGCCCGTAACTCGGTTTCGTGGAAATCACTACCACGCACGTAAAAAAAAAAAAAAAAAAAAAAAAAAAAAAAAAAAAAAAATACTGGACACCCCTACCTCGCTGTGCGTGAATCTGAAATTGCTGGTTACTCGTTTTCACAGCAATCAGTATCACGCACGTATATACACTTCGCGCACATGAAAAAAAAAAAAATCATTCGGCAACCCCTACCTCGCTGTACCTGAATCTGAAAACGCCCGTAACTCATACTATTCTTGTATTTTTACTTTGTTCGCGCAAATTGGAATCTCGCATATGGGAAGACACCGAAATCTTTCTAGGAGAAGAGGAATTATGATTTTTCTAACCACCATTAAAAGTGTTTTTTACACTTAAATAGTTGAGGTACATAAGTTAGTCAGAGGTTCCTCATTTTAAAGAAGCAACTATTAAATTTTTGTTCCTTGGAGGAACAAGAAGTAATTTGTTGTGATTTAGAATTTAGTTCTTTCAAACGTTTAATTTGAACAATAACTTCAGAAATAATTTCTTTCATGATGAAGGAAACTTCATAAGACTTTCTAAATTTACTATTGTTTTAAAGATTTACTATATCATCAATATGAAAATTGTGTAATTTTGATTTCTTATATACACCTAAATTCTGTAAATTTAGACAAATAATAAAATCTTGGTGTACTTGAGTACACAGATGTTTCAGATTTTTTATTAGAGAGATATAGCCATTGTGAACATCTATACGATCCGTGCATAGGTGTGGTTGAAAGGTATCTGTGAATGAAGAAACAGTTTTACCAAAATGAATCTTGTTTGGAGAAAATTTAATGATAAAATAGAAAGTATTATTCTACAACATCTGATGTATTTTGATTGTATTTTCAGATGTTTAATCCTCTTTCCCAAATTCACAAATAGTGGATTTTACGGTGAGGTTTCTATTCTATTATACTATTTGCTTGCGGGATAACTATAGTAGTATACAATAACTTTATACCTCAATAACTTTATACCATAATTCTTCGAACATGTAAGAGGTGAACTGTGTACAATAGTCTCATAAAATTTTTTTAATGTCTACCAAATACACACATAATCAAAAATAGCTCCAACAGCATTCATGGTTGCAATTTTTTTTTCAATAGGATATAAACGGATATGCTTCGAAAAAGGGTCTATTGCAGTGAGAACGTGATATCCATTGAGGGAAATTCCAACATAATTAAGGGAAATAAATAGTCCAGGTGTCTTGGGAATAAAATTTTGTAGATGTGCAAGAGGGATTCTTTGGGGTTTACTGATATTTTTTGCATGATTTTACAAATTGAATAACGTCTAAAAATAAGCCTTAAAAAAAAAAAAAAAAAGGAAAAAACAAATGTTTATATATATATATATGTTTTTTTTTTTTTTTTTTTTTTTCAATCCTATGGTGGGATAAATGGTGTATCGGACATTTAGGTTGCAAAAATTTTATTTTTAAATGGTTTCAAAGGATTATTATTATCTTTGGTTGTAAACAAAAGAAGGTTTGAGTTAATTTTACTTAGTTATTATCATTACGTTGCTCTTGGAAAACGGTATTTAAAGAGATGTTAAGCAAAGCATCCTTAAACGAAGAAGAATTTTGTAACAAAGTATGTATACGTAGTTTTTTTTAGTTAGATGCGTTTGGGTTTGTTCTGTTTCAGTGATAGGTAAAATTTAAAATAGAATGGTTTTCGAGGATATCTATTGTACTTTCATTTATAGGTGTTTACAAAAAGTCCGCAAACACATTCTCTTTACATGGAATATAGCATGATGTGAATAAATTTTCAATAATGTCCAACAACTATCTAGTGATAAGATTTGCAGGCTATGAGACCTTATATAAAATTTTCAATGGTTTACTGTCAGATTATATTACAAATGGACGTCCATACGGAATGTTCCGAAATGCAGCAGTACCAGTAGTGTGGTGTAATTCAGAAAACTCTTGGAAGTAATTGCGCTTTCAAGAGCAGAGAAGTAATCAATTCTGTTTTTGCGAGGATGCGGGGTGTCCATGAATTGGCTCAAAGGTAAGCATGCTTAAGTGCTCGCATTCTGGTCTTTAAAAAACAAGTTTGTGTTTTTTTTTTTTTTTTTTTTTTTTTTTTTCACAAAAAGTGACTGTGACAAAAAAAAAAAAAAAAAAAAAAAAAAAATCATATGCAAGAAATTGAAATGTAAATTAATCACTAAAACATTTTAATTGATTAATCTGAAAGATCGGAACAGATGAGTATTGAAAATAGAACAAAATTGCAGACACCCGAGACACCACCGGCCTGAAGATCATTATGAATAACTTCCACTCTACAGATCTTTCATTGAGGAGAAACGTATTCAAATGTTCAGATAGGCTCACGTAAAATGACTCAATAGAAGAAGTGCAGATCTTAAAAGCACCAGAAGGAAGACAGGCTGGTGGCTTATTGGAAGGGAAAAACTTATGTATCATCGCTGACACCATCTTTCAAAAGCGACACAACAACATTTGTCATTCATGAATCAAGAAAATACTTAAGATTATTGCGACAACATGTGATTAAAAACGCATCGAAGAGTAAGAAAACAGAATGCTTTGCTGAATTAACATGTTAGAAAAATGTGTGCAACACATGTTTCTCGGTTTCTTCTTAAAGTTATATGTTGTTTTTCTTCTTAAAGTTATATGTTCAAATTTCTAATTTGAACCAATTTATGAAGCACAAAGTTCTCCGTCACAAGACGGAAGATAAGAAAATGGATTGCTAGCAAAAAAGCCCGTATTGCTGGCACAACCTTTCAACAACGGAACAGAAAAAAAAAAAAAAAAAAAAACTTTTCAATAAGACAACTGGAAAATACTTTAAAGTAAGCATGTGATTAAAAACATATCAAAAGTAAAAAAAAAAATGCTGAGCTGCATTAATACGCTGAAGAAATTTATTGGAGTATTTATTTAATATTCTGTTTGATGTCAATTGCATATTTAAAGCTGCTTTGTTGCCTTTTAAATATTATTTCAAAAGTGAACTAATTTATCAGCCATCAGGTATCGATAAACTCTACGAAATTTCCAAAGTGTTCACTAGCTAAATATGGACTTGCATTTGCATATCTAACTGTTTGCGCTTTTAAACCACCTAACCTCTCTCTTGCAATGTGGCTGAAATTTAAATAACAGGCCATATTACTGTTCTTTACCGAATAATTTGTCTTTTGTTAAAGAATCACCTGACCCACAAAATCCGACAACCCCAATCAACTTGCGGGGTTCCTAGAAACATGTTCTCAGGGACCTGCATGGAGATGTGAATAAATTTGTACGTGCCTTCATCAAATCTAGTTCTTGATCATCTTCCACCTCGAAAGTGTAAAACATTAAATCTATACTCGGGGAACGCATAACTTGTCAGCATTGGAAAGGCTACAGAGACCTGTTTACGCACTTGGCGTTAATTGGGTTGCGATATCGGGCGATTTAGCGATGATTTCGGAAAGTTTTTTCTTTTTCTTTTTTTCGATTAAAGTAAAAATATTTTTTCAGAGTATATTTTTTAGTTTCTTTAGAAATGAATTTACACTAAATTCATTACTTACAATTTATTGTAAATCCATATTACTGCAAATTATGTAATGTACTACATTTTACCTTGAGAGAAAACAAAAACAAAAAGGTTAATACTTAAATATTTTGAAAAAGGAAAAAATTAAATAAAATATTGTCTGTATGTACATTTTTTGTCTTTGTTTTCTTTAAAGAGAAACTGATTATTATATATATATATATATACTAGCAGGCTACGCCCGCTTCGCTGGTCACTATATTTAAATGAATTTTTGAAAGAATTGAATTAATATTTATTTTTTTACACCACATTCTTGAAAAAACCAAAAAAAAAAAAAAAAGAAAAGAAAATGAAGTTGCTCCAAACTTCGCTTAGGGTACCCGCTGTCTACGGCAGCTTTTTTCCCGCCCGCACTGCATCAGGTCTAGATTTCCCGTGACTGTAGAAAGATCTTTTCCGGGCACTTCAATCTGGATATTTATCGACGGTAGGGGGGATCTGCTACAATTTAAGAACTACGATTTTAAAGATGACTGTATCTCAGCATCTATTAAATATTTTAGTTTTGAACCATGTATTTTATAGCCCATGCTATTTACACTTTATTACAATTTGATTCCGACCAATGAAATAAAATAAAACAAAACAAAAAGTTGATTAAAAAATAAATATAACATATAAACAAATAAATTTTAATCATTTTAATCCTTTTTACTACGTATATACTACTATTTTTCCCGATAAATACTGTAAATTAAAAAAATTAACAAATAAAAGTTTTTTCTTTTAAAGGAATTAATTAAAAATTGAAAAATAAGAAGTTGTTCTACTATAAAAAATTAAATATAACTGTTATAAATTTTTTCTGCTGCATTACGATTAATAAATATAACAAATTAAAAAAAAAAAAAAAAAAAAAAAAAAATTCGCCTTCAAATGAATGTATTCAATAAAAATAAGTTGCGTAATAGCCGTTGCTAAGATACGCAGACGATAGAAGCAAAATAGTAAATCTATGAAAAATGAAGCATTAAAGCCAATATTTAAAATCGAAAAAACTTTAATTTAAAAAATTCAAATTCGAAATTCGAAAAAATCTCGATGAGGTGCACACATGCATGGTCCCAGGTACCTATATGCCAAATTTGGAAGCTCTGCGATCAGTAGTGTGAGCACCAGAGCGCAGATACACACACAGACACACACACAGACACACACACAGACGCACACACAGACACTTCTCTTTATTTATATAGATGAAGATGATGAGGTCATTTTATAGTAAAATTATCCATTATAGCATATATTATATTTCACTCCTCCATAAAAATTAATTTTAAAATCGTCTGCTTCTTTTATACTTTTATTTTAATAGAATTTTAATATAATTTAATTTATATATTAGTCATTTTAGCATTTTTATCCTAAGTAGCATTAGCAATAATATATATCACTTCTCCATTAAAATTTATAAGACCCTACAATAAAATTAATTTGTGCTTAATATCAACTCTACGAAAATTTTTATCAATCGCTTCCAAATTTTGACCTAAGGTTCAAATCTCAATCCTGTGGGTATTTACATCAGCTACAACGTTTTCGTCTTTATTCGTAAATAATAATTTAACTGTATTAAATAGTTTACTGGAATATAATTCAACGTATAACTTAGTCACAGCAACGCGTGACCGGGTCTGCTAGTTGAATTATACGAAATTTATTAATAGGTTAAAAAGTTGAAGATTCTTTGTGTAGATGGCAGCACCAAATATATTTCAGCTTTCATTTCAACCCAGTCGAAAGGTATCGACATCTGTTAGAATCATTTGGAGTTAACAGATAATTGTGACTGTCAAATAATAACAGACAAATAATTAGCAATAAATTAAAATTGCGACTATAATTTGAGATTTAAACTATCCTATCTCTCAAGTTGGATCGAACTGCACATGGTGTGCGAATTTTATTATAATCGGTTAAGTGGTTTAGCAGTCCATTGAAGATAAACATTGTGACACGAGATTTATATATATTAAGATATATATATATATATATATATATATATATATATTATAATTTAAAAATATACTTTTAAAATATTTTGAATATATTTTGGCAGAAAAATTATTTTATCATAAGATTTAAACTGTGATTTTTAAATGGCAGTATCTTCTGTGGAGAAAATGAACAAAAAGTTCTAAATGAACAAAACGTAATAGATTTTCAATTTGCATTATTATTTACCGGTTAATAATTAAATGTTAAAAGCAGTAAAAAAATGAGAAAGTCGAAATAGTTTAAAGCTTTTATGAAAATATTTAAAAATATTAATTTAAAATAAACAAATAAATATAGTGAATTTTCATATGCAGAGGCAATCTCTGTTTACAATTTGTTTATACATTCATTTTGTCTGTATCCCGATTTTTTATGCTAAATGTGAATATGAAAATTTTTATATATTTATTTCTGAATAAAATTAAGAAACTCACAATTTATATGAAAGGGAAGCGAATTTTAATTTACTTGTAAATATGATTTGTCTTGATGTATTTATTTAATATTGATAAACACACACCTTTGCGACTGCTATTTTTAAAAACTGAGTTGAAACATTTATTTTCATAGCATTTTTATGAGGTTGGAATGAGATTTTTATAGATGAGAAAGAGGGAAATGTTACGTTATTCGATTCTTTGGAATAGGAATGAAAGCATGTCATTTCACGCATTTTTCAATTTATTTTGATATATTGAATGGATAAGCATGCTTTGATATTAATGTGTGATATTAAATTTAAAAGCAATCTTAAAATTTTCAGAAACAATGTTTCCACACTTTTATTGAGGACTATTTCTTTCCGACAGCATAGACTAAAGAAAAACGATTTATCTTTTTATTTTGTGATTTTGTTTTCCCTTTGGCACAGTTAAAAAATATTAAAGGTAAAATTGAGAGATAATGTTCGACAGAAATTTTCAGAAATTTATATAGTAACCGTTTCAAAGGGCTACAATTTATAAACAAAGTTAAGAACCCCCCTCCCATTTTTTTAAGGATATTTGTATATTTAAATCGAAAAATAACTATTGTAGTAAAATATGTAGAGCAATTGCAGAAAATGAGTCAAAATTCCGTCATACTTGATACTGAAAAACTTAGCAATTGAATGAATACCAATTTTGTAGCCATTTGGAATTATTTTAGATATCTGAAAATAAGTTTTTGACTTTTGTGTAGCTTTTGGAAGAACTTCGAGGCATTTTTATGAATTTAGGAGGCTCTTGGCTCTAAATTCAAATCTCAAAAGATAGATTTATAAGGACGAGAGAACTATTTCTTTCAAAGAGCCAATAATAATAATAATAATAATTGTGTCGTTAAAATTTTGCGGTAGACTACCTTGATTAAAGCAGGCAGTGTCAGGACTACATTTTCATGCATACACAATAAATAAATAGGCCACTTTCACAAAATTATACTATGTGTAGGACAGAATTTAAATTTCATTTCAGTTCACTTGACCACTATCAGCCTTTATTTATTTATTTATTTTTAATTTAATTTAAATTAATTTAATTTATTATTTTTGTTAAATAATATAGTTTTTATCCACTTGATGAAATTATTTTACCAACTAAATCCACAGAATTATAAGTAATAATTCTATTCAATGTAAGCTTTTTCTAATCAAAATTTTTTATAATGATATCTTTAAAAGTAAATATCTTAAACTGCAATATAGAAAATCCTACATAATTGCTCTACATATCTTTAAAATTTTGTAATTCCTCTCCAAGGTATCGATCAATTTGTTATAAAGTCTCAAACAGTATTTATTTTCCAATTAATTTTCTTTAAGTAAATATCCATTAAAATAAAATTTGTTTTACAATGTAATGCTTGCTAATTATGTAATTTCGGCTTTAAATAAATGATCTGTCTCCCATTTATATATAAATTTTACATATATAAGTCTGATATATATATATATATATGATAATTATTATTATTATTATTATTAAAGATAATTATGTTTTTCTTTTATTGTTCTGTTCCAGAAAAAAAAAAAAAAAAAAAAAAGTAAAATCTTTAGTATATAGTGCATAGTATAAATTAATGTAAACACTATTAGTTGTTTGTATTGGAAATAAAAATATTTTATATAACAATGCGTAAACGAATTGAAATTATATTATCAATGTAATAATAATAACGAAAAAGAAAAAGTATTTGTCGAAAAATATTTTTCCTTATTCCTGTTAGCTTGAATATTTCATTGACATATTTGGTGTGAATCTGGTGTGAAAATTTCCCAAAAGTTCAAATACGTCAAAATTTTTACTCTATTTTTAACAGTTGTGAAATTAAAGAAGCGGACTGTGCATTAATTATCTTCAAATTTTCGAAAATAAAGTAATCTATTAGCCCCACCAAACTGTTTCGCACTCACAATAGGGGTTAAAAGGTTGCTTCCGGTATTCCCTCTTCCGCCAATATTTCGCCAACAGACTTTCTTCGCGAAACAATACATTGATATAAATTTTATGCTTATCTATTACAAAAAATTCCATGTGTTAACATAAATATGTTTAGTTTAAATAGTTAATCTTTTTTCAGTTTACCAGAATAAAAAAAAAATCGAGAAAAAGTGTTTTACACTTAAATATAGTAAAGAACTATTTTCTTTCGCGGATGTGTAATTTCTACAGGCTAATACACACTGTCAAGTTATCCTTTCCCCGAGTATAGAAGGGATATCTATCTGAAGCATCTTATGAATAATTCAAATTTTGTTTATTTGGGAATATTGAATGTTATTCCTAAAACACGTAAATGAAAAAATAAAAAACAAAATAGAATGGAATAAAAATAAAAATAAAAATTGAAATAAAACTGAAATATTTGAAATGTATTCTGCACTCATATTACAAATTTTTTGCAGTTCTCTTTTTAAACATAATTTCACCAGAATAACCTGATTATCTATTTTTGTTAACAATGTGTGTAAAACACAATGTCAAACATGTGATATTTTCTCGCACTTCCATTTTCCAAACATTTACTATAGGAATTAAGGTATATAAAATAGAGTAATGTATGACACCATTTCCAATTCGAATCTCCATATACAACTACAAACAGTGAACTAAGAAATGATAAATAGCTAAATATTCACAAAATTTGAATACGTCTCTTACTTTCGGTATTCCAAGTTAAAAAAAAAAAAATCTAGCAAATAAAAACTGAGTTATTGTTGTGAATCTGAATATTATTGAACTTCGATTTGAAGCTTTTAGAATTCAAGTCTCATTTTGAATACTCTTGTAAAATGTATGGGCATATAAAGGTGTTATTTAACGAGTTTTTGAGGAGCATTTGGCTTTATTTTTACGAGTACACTACGGGGAATTTTCCACAATGTAAATGAGCTAGGAATAAGAACAAATGTGCGCATTATATAAAGGAAATGCAATATTTCATTCATATTTAAGTTATTCAACATAGACGTTATTTGGTTGAGGGTGAAGCGGATATTTAAATATATTCGAGTTTGTAAGAAAGTTTTGTAAAATATAAGTAGAATGTTCTTTATTTGTTTCTGTTTTTCATGTTATCGTATGATTGAATAAATTTTCAAAATAAATGTTTTTAAACAAAAGCATATTTTTTAATACTATTATTATTCACGAAAAAATATGGTTATTTCAAAACATACTGCTTTATTATATGCAGTATAATTTTGTATAATAGAAAAAAATATGTTGCTATTTAACCACTTTTCTTCATTTATATAAATTAAGATATCAGTCTTTCCATCTGTGATTCTGTATGAAAGTATACAAACTGGACCTTAGACCACTAGGGGCAAAGCTACAAAATCGTAATTTGCATAGTTGAGTGTATAAGAATTTTAATTTCTACTAGAGGACTCGCGCTGCTCCGCAGCATTAGGATAGACTATGTATGAGAGGGTGTAATTATTACATAAAATCATTTTACAGTACTTCCTTCCAGACAATATTAGCTGTGCGTCGGCCCTTAGGTTTAATTTCTACCTTTACATTTCTGAATGTTCTTCCTCGAGATGAAGCAACATGCAATTGTCCGTGGCTAAAAACAGGATCAGGCAAATAGATTCCAACTCGATCCAGCGTTTGACCCTGCGCTTTGTTGATGGTAATACAAAACGCTAATTTAATAGGAAATTGCAGTCGTTTAAAAGAGAAGGGCATTATCGTGTCAGATGGTGATAAATCGATGCGAGGTAACAGTACTCGATCTCCAATATTCACATCAGTTAAAACTTCTAAATCTAGGATATTGTCATACATTTTCCTGACTAATAGTCTCGTCCCGTTCAGTAATCCTTTAACTGCTTTCAAGTTTCTGAGAAGCATTACAATGGCACCTTCTTTTAAAGTTAACACATGAGGAGGTAGCCCACTCATCTCAAGGCTGTTCAAAAACTCCGGAGGAAATTGCAATAGTTCACCTTGAAAAAATCTTGAAAAAATTGAATGTAAAGTTGATTGTGCACGCATAACTTTCCTCAAGCTCAACGAATTCAAGCAGTTAATAGCTCAAAAGAAAGAACTTGATCCACTGAGTGTTCTTAAACTTGTGTCAATAGCCTACGTTAATTAGAACTGTAGTTATAGAGGTTTGAGTGAAGTAAAAATTCTTGAAAAAATTGAATGTAAAGTTGATTGTGCACGCATAACTTTCCTCAAACTTAACGAATTTAAGCAGTTAATAGCTCAAAAGAAAGAGCTTGATCCACTGAGTGTTCTTAGACTTGTGTCAATAGCCTACGTTAATTGGAACTCTAGTTATAGAGGTTTGAGTGAAGGAAAATCTTGAAAAAATCTTGAAAAAATTGAATGTAAAGTTGATTGTGCACGCATAACTTTCCTCAAGCTCAACGAATTCAAGCAGTTAGTAGCTCAAAAGAAAGAACTTGATCCACTGAGTGTTCTTAAACTTGTGTCAACAGCCTACGTTAATTAGAACTCTAGTTATAGAGGTTTGAGTGAAGGAAAAATTCTTGAAAAAATTGAATGTAAAGTTGATTGTGCACGCATAACTTTCCTCAAACTCAACGAATTTAAGCAGTTAATAGCTCGTTCTGAGAGTGAAACGATGAAGATCCATTCATTAGAAGAGGAGCTATGAGAATTCGAATTGCTTGAGTGAATGTGTCCCATAACGAATGTACAGGGAAGAATCGCGTTTGAGTATAACTTGAGTAAGGTGGGAGTTCAGTAAATTTCAATGATTGATGACATATCTGTGTCTAAATACCTTTCATTTAAAAAATAATGAAGGAAATCGGCCGGATAGAACGGCCAGACGGACTGACTTTAGTTTTCATAAATTTTTTTTATATATAGGATTTTTTGCTTAGCATAAGGCTGAAATATAAAGAAAAATACCATTCCCATTTTTAATTGTTTTAAATGTAGTATGAATTTTTTATGCATCTGAAAATGAAATCGATTAAATTTTTTCAATATATAATTCCTTGAAAAAATATATAACTTCGATGTATGTTCTAGGTAATAATAATAATAATAAAAAAAATAAAAATAAAAATAAAAAAACTTCGTGAACTTAAAAGTATGTTTTCTCTCTTTTATAATTTTTGTATCGATAAAGATTAATTATTCAGTTTACATCTGTCATATTTTTTTTAGGTATTCCAGTCTTTTTTCGTTAAATACTTAAGTATCTAACTTCATTATTTAACACACAATTATTACTGGACAAGAAAAAAAAATTCCGCGATAAACATTGATATCAAAATTCTTTGAGATAGTACCTACAACTCCTATTCAAAACAATAGAATAATGTAAAAAAGTATGGATAAAATGTTGATAAAGTGATAATTTGAATTCTGTGTTTAGGAAAAAAATACAAAAAAAATGTCTAAATATCTTCAGAACATTCATAAATACAATATAAATATTTACTTTCATTTGCTGTATTAATTATTAACAATTTTTAAAAATATTAAAATTATTCAAAAATTTAGAATATCTGGATAACGTGGTACAAAAAACTGGAGCTATTTTCCTATTGGTTTAGAGAACAGCTGTAAATTTTATTAACTACACTGTAAAAAATATGTCCTATTTGCTACCAGAAATTCTCTGTAATTTGAGAAAATACATTATGACAACGTAATTTTTTCATAAATTACGCGTATTTTCTCAAATTACCGAGAATTTCTGGCAGCAAATAGTGATTTGGCATTTGATTTTAGTTCCATATTTGCTTAATATAGGAAGAAACAGCGACTTATCTGAGGCTGTGAAATTTCGTATTATGTTCTTGCACAAAAAAAGGAAAAACACAACTGTTTATAGTAAAAGAATTGAAATGTTCTCAAGCAAGTGTGAGTAGAGTTTTGAGAGAATATTCTGATATTAGGTGTTTTCAAAATAATCATATTAAAAGTGGTTGAAAGCTAATAACTTCAGATGCAAGAAAACTAAAAAAGGTTATGGAGAAACATCGCTGTAGAAGTGTGAGATATTTGAAAAGAAAAGAAAAAGAAGTAGGCATGCATTCCTGTAAATGTACAACATTACGACGACTTCACGAATTAGGTTTTAGGTCACGTGTGTCTAAGACACAGCCACCCTTATCATCTAAGCAAATAGCTACTAAAGTTAAATGGTGTACACAAAGGATATTTTGGAGTCAAGTAGAGTGGGAAAAGGCACTTTTTAGTGATGAAAGTTTGTTTTGTGTGTCGTAAGGGGATTAACGGTATACGTGCTTGGAGACTTAAATAAGATTCTTTTTATGTGGGTGTTTAAAACGCTCGGTTAAATTTGTGACTTATGTCATGGTGTGGGGCTACATGGCTGCGCAAATCCCAAGTAGGTTGTGCATTGTTTTTACAAAAGTCAATTGAGAAATGTATCAAGAAATTCTTTAAAACTTCAAGATACTTTCACTTGAGAATTTATGTGATGAAGATTTCTTCTTTCAGCAAGATTCAGTTTCTTGTCACAGTCAAAAACAAAATGGCTCCAAGAAAAAGAAATGCACTTACACCCTTGGCCTTCGAACTTACTGGATCTAATCCCCATCGAGAATTGAATTATGAAGAACAAAAACTTCAGGAAGTTGCACCAAGTGACAAAAAAAAAATCTTATTTCTAGTTTGAAGAACATATGGGCGAACTTTGATTAAAAAAATTTGCGAACCTTTAATCAATAACATGCCAGACTGTTTCAGAGCTGTCATGAAAGCTAAATAGAACGTAAATTGTATTGAATAGCATGTAAAAACCGTTCGAGTTTAAACTGTGTATAATATTTACATTATTCTAATTCTTTTCGATTGTGTTATAAAATCTTCTAATATTTTGATATTTTTTTCACTAGCTTTTTTTAATATACTTTCTATTTCTTTGTAATAATTTGACATTTTTATAATCAACAAAACAGTAGATTTATATTATGATAATTTATATTTGATATCATTGATTATTTATTTGATAAATTAGATTTGCAGTTCTCTTGTTTTCTTTCATTATTCTGATTTTTTTAATCAGAGTTGTATTACATCCTAAAAACATAGTCATTATTCATAGCTATTTTTCATCCTTATTAATGAACCTTAATAAGTAAATTACAATGTAAACAAAGCATTACTATTTATCATTCGTCTTTCTGAAAGAAATATCATTTATTGTATCAGTAAAACATTGTTAATTTCGTTATATTTAACATTCTGTAACTTACCCAATACAACTTTCCCATAAACTAGATATCTTTCATCTCCATTTTTACACAAGAAATATTCTATAGTAAAGCTGAAAAAAAAAAACTGTTACATTATTTTAAAAATATATGTAAATAATAACTCGTGGATAGACAGAGAGATAGCCAAAATGAAGTCATAAATACTTTTGAAATTTGATAGAAAACATTAAAAAAAATATATTATAAAGCAGCTGAAATGTTCGAGAATTGACAACTGATACACTGCGCAGCAGAAAAAAAACCTTTTTTTTTTCGAGCCCTGATACAATTCTTACTGTTTCTTATGTAAAATGATCTCCTGAATCCGAATATGAATACCATTTTGCCCAATCACCCACCGTTTTCTCGGGACACCACCCCTTCCCCAATTTTTCTCACTGCTCAGTAATTTTATGGCCATGAATTTGACTTGGAGAATGAAAAAGAATTAATTTAACACTTAAAAACAATATATATATATATATATATATATATATATATATTATATATAATGTTTAATAAATAAAATTTATTATAGATTAAAAGTGTAAGAAATTAATAATAGACAAGAAATATAAAAAATGTAGTACATAATTTCAGTAGCAAATCCCCCCTCCCTAAATTTTCCTCTTGCCGCAAATGTTCATGTTTCCCAACTCTGTAGCCCCTCAGAAGATATTTAACAGTTAAGGTAATCCTTTACTCCCCTAAAAATCAAACTTATAGCCATAAAATGACCGAAAAGTGATAAAAATAGGGGGCCATCCCTAAAAAAACGGTAGGCGATGGGGCAAAATGGGCGTCCTATTCGGATTCAGGAAGTCATTTTACATAAGAATTAGCAAACATGGTGTTGTGGGGGCAATTTTCATGCAGAGCAGTGTAGTCGTAAACGTATCTGAAAATTTTTGTGTGTCTCTGTAAATCAATCAGTAATGATAAATACACTACATCCTACAAAAAACATTCTTTTGAGTATCTCAGTAACTGTGTTTCGGGCAGCACAAAGGTACTAAAATGTAATTTTAAGGTCAATCCTTTCACAGATCTGGTTTTTTACTTTGATAATCGTTGCGAAGCTTTTGATTTAAGTATAACTCTTGAGTGTAAATCCTAAAACGATAATGAAGAAATGTTTATTCTTTATTAAATACTAAGATTATAATTCCATTTATATTTTTGTGTTTCAACTGCAAATACTAGTATTTTACATGTAAATTTGCAATTGAAATTTTTAATAAAATCATTTCTGCCCTATTTCATATAACATTGTTTCAGCAAATCTATATATATTCTACTAGCTTCAGCTATAATCAATTTTCGTATCCCTATGGCTAAATATGCATGCTGAAATGACGTGTTCGGTAATGTAACACAGGAACAAGCAACTGTGATATTTGCCAATTTACGGTTGTCTTATTTCAGAATACTGGCTAAATGTATTAATGACACAATTTGGCTATAAAGTGTTGTAAATATTTTAGAAATTTGTCATGAAACGTACATTTGGCAAGTTCTTTTCTTGTTTTCAAATGGCGGATAAATTGGTTTCACATTTCCTCTCTGTTCAGTGAACGAAATATACTATATTTAAATGGTACAGCGAATGTAAAGTGAATTTGAATATTTTGTTACAGGTAAAAATATTTCTCATAACACAATAGCTTTCAAAGTAAAATAAGTATTATTATTTTTCCTTTTTTTTTTTTAAAGTTTGTAACTAATAAATTTTTATATTTTAGCTTATAATTTGTAAGTAAAATTTGTTATACAACAGTTTTCACTTGCAAAATCTTATACTAATAATCTACGACATTATCTTACCCAGTATTTTAATACTATAAAGACAGATTACAGATTAAGGAGTAAGATCATGAAAAACGGCAGTTTTTCGAGTGACGCAAGCGGAAGGACAAACTGAACGCTGCGAACTCATATATACGGCTAGTTTGACATCAAAGAGATTTGTAAAAGCCGACACTTAATATCTCAACAAATATGCCATATTTTGTTCTGATCTTTTCAAAATAGTCTTTTATCTTCGGTCTTAATCTATTCTGAAAATTTTACATTTCTACATGCAGTATGTTTTGAGATCTGAATCTCAATTTAAAGCCAAAAAGGGAAAATGTGTGGTGTAAGGATGTAATAGACTAAATTCATGAAAAAATATCTCTAAAACCGCACGAACGATTTTAATTTAATTAATATATGTTGTTAATGGGATTTTTCTGAATCTAGTAACGTTTTCGTTTTTTTCAGGAAAACTCTTGTTTTTTGTAAAAGTTGCTATAAAAATAGAACTATATTACTCCGCCAAAATGCATGCTTCTATTCGGCGAAAATGTCGTAATTCGGTTCTCACTTTCAAGGCACGTTGGTTGGCTGACAAACGTGAATGCAGTCAATGAATTATTTAAACTTTCCTTTTTTAACGCAAAAATACTTTATTACATTTTTTATATATTTATTGTATATATACTAAGTCAAATTCACTTAAATATATTTTCTCTTCTGCTATGAAAAAGATATTTTTGATTTCAAATTTTCATATTTAGTCAAAAAAGTATTTATTACACGTATTATATGCATTTTTGAGAGATAATGTAATCAGAAAACATAAAAGTGACCTAAAGAAAAAGAAACCTAAAATTTTTTCGGCAAGAGAAACTTATAAAGACATATAAAACGAAGCTTACATATAGCGAGGTAAAAATAAGAGAAAAAAAAAAATGGTAAAATTATTTTTTGAAACACAAATTTCCAAGATTTGAAGATGACCTACCTAAGCAGGAAAACCGTTAATTTTCCTGTAATAACCCCGTAATACACGAGAAAGAAATGGATTTATATAACAATTTTCAAGAAAATCGTTAGAGCCGTTTTTGAGATACCAACTTTTACAAAAAATCAATTATTGACCGGAAAACAATAATTACATACAAAAGGATATTTAAAAGTGAGTTAATAGGGCGAGTTTGAAAAAAATCCGTACAGCCGTTTTTAAAGGAACGCACTTGCAGGACCTGACATTGAGCTATTTTTACAGGACGCCTATCAATTTTCCTGAACTAATCAACTATATCATTCGAAAGGACATCTAATAGAGTGTTTATATAGCAAATTTGAAGAAAATCGTTTGAGCCGTTTTTGAGATTCGGACTTACGGTCCCAGTTCCGGTGTCCGATGTCCCATTTTCGGTTTTTCAATTTTCACCAAAATTTGGAAAATTCATCTGTACACCAGACCTGTTTTAATTCTGAAGTTTTGTTGTTCTATCGTTATTATTTTCGGAGATATGATAGCCAGATGATTCCACATATACATATACACACTCACACACACACACTGTCCAATTGCCAAAAACCACTTTTTGGACTCAGAGGACCTTAAAACGTGTAAATCAGGTGAAATCTCGATATCGAATTTTTAGACCAAATACAAGTCTTCCATTACCTACGGTAGTAGGGTAATGGAAGTAATAAATCCTAAAATAATAATAATAATAATAATAATAATAACAGTAAATTTCTTGAATATAAGCAGATTATTTATTTATATATCTATATAAATCACGAATCCGTTTAAGATTGTTATTAAAATATCGTTTGTTTTAATAAGCTGCTTGTGGTAAACTCTTCTTATTTTGTTTATAATAGTTTAATTTAAAAACAAAATTGTCAATGCTTTCTGAACACATAGAAAAAATGATGAGAGATTATTACTATTAATTTATTTTAATAATATTATATAAAAGTTTTAATAAAATTCCTTCTATTTTTAAGTGTTTTGTTTAATAATTTAATTTTTAATTCATAGGTTAAATTACTAGTTCCGACATAATAGATATTTCGTAATGAGGCAATGTCTGAAACTGAATATATTTATAGGCAGTGAAATGCAACGCCTTGCCTTAGGTGTTTCAGTCAACCAATGAATAGGCTCAGAATATTGTTCAGATGTAATTTACCAAATTATACAGGATTGATTAAATTGGGGGCAGAATATTGATCAGATATAATTTACCAAATTCTAAAGGATTGGTAACTTTTACATTATAAAATTTGTAACATAATTTTATTTATTTATTTATGTATGAACTGCTTATAGCATTTTTAGTTACTTCTGTATAAAATCTTTCTAAAAATCATATTTACATATTTGCAAATAAATTAATATAATAATTGTAACACTTTCTGTAAGAATATGGTGGACATTAGAAATCGTTCTATGAAAATATTGCCTTTGCGTTGTAAAAGTTTGCATTCATATACATAGAGATTTATCAATACGAAATATATTAAAATTTCTAGAAAACTATTTAAAAAAAATAATTTTAATTTTTGGAAAATATTTAAAATATATCAAGTTTTAAAATTTCCCATTCGATTTTCCTTTATTACGGGTTATCAATATATTCTAAATATAATTGTGTATTACTTTGTGAATGGATTGATAAGTTAATTTTTAAAAATGTTTTTATTTTCCATGTTGAAATTTCATACAAATTTTCCATATTTAAACATAAATATATTTTTTAAATATTAACGGATCAATAATATACAAAGTAATGCACAAATATATTTAGAATATATTGATAAAGTGTAATAATGTAAAATCGGATATCACTTATCAATATATAATAAGACTTTACACGGTTTTATTTTATTTCGTTTGTTGGGTATGAGGGAAAATCCTAGCCAGTGAATTTTAACCCATTTCCTGCCACCTGAATAAGTTAAAATTTTTCATACATGTATAACCCCAACCACAATCCATGCTTAATCAGTAAGTGGCTTAGGGGACATCAGTACTCAAGTGCAGTACAAGGTTTGTTATCAAAATTTATCCCGCTTCCTATCATCCAATTGAGCTGGAATTTTGCATGCATATAGGACTCTGATCACAGCACATGTTAAATAAGAAACGGACTTGAACAGAGGCGGAAGCACTGGGACTCCCAAACTCCAAATTAAAATTTGTTTTTGACGTTTAACTCATTAACTGGTAGTGCTGAGTCTCTAAATTGGGCTAAAAATTTATTAGCACTCTTGAAATAGCTGTGTTTTAAACTTTTTTTTTTTTTTTTAATTTATGCAGCATTCGAACATATGACGTAAAAAGTCAAATCAAATTCCCCAACACATTTAAAAATGAACATACAACAGAATACAACTAAAATACTAAGTCGTTGCAAAAAATGTTATTTATTTATTTTTTATATTTGTAATAAAAAAAGATAATTGTTAGTCTTTTAGTCTTAATAACTAACGCAGTGAGAAATCAAGCAAATATTCAGTGTTAGAGGTTTCAGTACGTTGTTTGAAATGAAAGTCAACTTTTCACACGAAGCATGAACCTAATTTAGGTCTATTTATCTGCAAACAGTAAATTTAGAAATTCGGTGCTAATTTTCTTTATTCTTTTAGAAGCACAACAAAAATTATGGATCTCATCAGTAAATTCATTAAAAAAAAAAAAAAAAAAAAAAAAAAGCAAAATTAATTTAAGTTGGCATTATTTTTAAAGAAATGTTAAATTTTGTTTTCAACAGTGTAAAATATATTTAAAAAAATTCTTGTTTTCTTAATAAAAAATAATAAACTTTAAAGCAAATACCATAAGATGAACAAATAACAACTGTTTCCGATCGAAATACTTAAGCGCAGCACTACATAAGGAGAAAAAAGTAGGCTTGAACGCAGCGTAAAAGCATCAATATAATATGAACGAATATTAAATAATAGTTTGGAAAAAAGAAAAGAAAGGAAAAGAAATCTTTACCGAACGAAAGCACTTAGTCAGGCGAACACATGTGAAAACAGCGCCACCCTGATTAATGTTAAAGTTTAATTGTTGCAATTATAAACAATTGTTTGATATGATTACAATTTACGGTGTTTTTTAAGTTAATTCGTTGTTCTTCAGCAATGACGAGTTTATTGATTTCATAGTATTTCTATTTATTTTTATTTTCTTTTTTATTGCCAAATCGGACACTGTCAAAAATAATAGTTCAACGTTTCATCAAAAAATACTGCAAATTAAGCAAGTTTATCTAGAATTAAATTTTGGTACTATGTTTCACCATATTAGCTTACTACTAAAATGACGCTACTAAAATGGTGAAGCATAACGCACTAAATTTCTAAAACTACTAAAATTGCAGTAAAACTGGCTGGTAGCATTTTCATCCCCGTATGGTTGCAGTGTACTTACCAACTTACTACTCAAATTTTCAACAACGTATAATTTTATTTTTAAGTGTACGTAAAAATATTTTTCAATTTCGGTAATAATATTTTCAGAATACAATGTTAAATTCTTATAAAATATTGTTAAATTCTACTAACTATCGCAAGTCATTAAATATGAAATTCTAAGAAATTTAAAATAAAATTTTAATCAAAAATGTTAATTAATTTTTTTTAAGTACGCCTAATGTAAAATAAAAAAAGTAATCATACCGTTAAATTTTCAAATAAGTGAAATTAAAATAGTTGAATGTTTGATGAATTTTAATGGATACGTTCGATTACGACAATCTAATTATTTCTAATCTAAACAGACATGTTTCGTGTTTTGCAACGTTCCATTTTTTCTTAATAATAAAATATTTAATGTAATTTGAATCTTAATTAGTTTTTATGTAAATGTAATTTAACGCTTTTTTTTTATCCGACATTATTTTCTTTTACTTGCATCTAAGACGTTTTAATTTAATCAAATTTTCCGCTAGTGTTTAATTGAGACATTTTTAACAAGGCATAAAATACTACGAAAAAAAAAAAGTAGAATAATTTTAGTTTAATGTTGTCTAAAGTTTTCTATAAAGCTTTTCAAATTATTAATTTTTTTCCTCTTTATGATTATAAAAATAATTGATAGAAGAAACGATACATAAATTTTAATTATGCCAACATGAATATAATAAAGTGACAGAAAAACTATTAAAAATAATTAATATCATAAAAAAATTACTTTAATATTAATTAATTTGAAAGAGTTGTCTGTGTAAAATATTCGCCGAGTAAAAAAATAAGACGTGGCCAACGTAAAAGTGACCCCATGTATTACAGGTTGAGATTTTTACGCCATATTTAACATGGTTCCTGCAACTTTCGAAATTGAGTTATTGATCTATTTGGCACGTTTTAAAGTCTCTTGAATCTCAAAATCAGGTTTTTAGTGGTTGGTTTGAGTGTCTTCGTGCTTTTTATCAACATAACCGAAGAAAAAATTCTGGCAGAAAATCCTGACTCAATACTTTAACCGATCAGGTTATCGTATTTTTCGGCACCTTGTCAGTTTATCATGGGTTGCAGAAGACTCGAGCAATGTTAGAACACGTAATTTTGAATGAAAAAAAATGTGACAAAATTCTTGAACACGCTTGAATACTTCTAATTTAAGGGCAGCCAATGAATATTGCAAAAGAAATTTAAACAAATATTTTATTTTTCAGCAGAAATACGTCCTTGCAGGCATTTACTAAAAACTTATAACCTTTGAAAAAATTGAGATATTTGAAAAATTCAAATTGCATAATGAAGTTTAAGAATGGCATTTTTACGATAAAAGTCATGGGCACGATAAATAGGTATTTCTTCTATACATGGATTCTGATGGATGAAACATAAGAAAAATGGCTCCGGTCTCCAATGACCCACGATAACCTGATCGGGTTAAATCATCATGTGGCAATATTATTCGAAAACTTTGTTATAATCGAACAAAACGTTCATATACAGGGACATTTAAAAGATTAAATACATTACGCGTGTGAGGGAATTTCTGATAGTTACAGTTTATCGTGTTTGAAATGACATAAACAAAATGGAATAATGCCGTGATTTTTTTCTTCATAGAAATATGTTTCTTATAGAATATAATATGAAAGTCATTGATCATTAAATTACAGGACCACATAAAAGAATTCGTAAATAGGCTAAGGATTAACTATAAGTGCATTTCGAGTCGATTTATCTGTTATTAATTCTATTCTAAATTTAAGCAAAGTATGCGTGTGTATATTATTTATGGATAATGTACTAGGAGGCCTAAAATCAAGCGATGGCATTTGTTTCTACTGTATGTAACTATAGAAAGTATTTTAGTACATCTTGGGAAGTCCAGGAAAACTCATTAGAAATGATAATTACTTTCTCATACCTAAATATCAGAGGATATATAGTTAGAAGTCCGATTTTCAGCTCTGAAATTTCGCGTAAGAACTGTGCGTTCTACCCCCTAAACAATCTCGTAATTTTCAAGAAAACGTTAATATATATATTATTCAAGAAAATTGTAGAAAATAAATTGTATGAACAATATATGTGTGGTGTATTTCGCCATTGTATTCCTGATTCAATCTATTGGACTTTTGGTAAGTGACGTCACGTAAATGTACATGTACCTGTAAACTGTATTGTCCAATCAGTGATCTGTTAATTTCCCTTTACTTTTATCTCTGCTAAAACAGTCTTCAAAATGTAGTCGTTTGTGTAACTTGTGTATTTCATCTGTAATTGTTGTAGTTATTGTATTTTATGGGCAGGAGAAGATTTATAAGTTAGCCATAACTCTAATATGACGAGGCGTATACATTTTAAACACATAGAATTTAATGGATGACTAAGACAATTACAGATGAAAAACACAAGTAACATAAACGACTACATTTTTAAGACTGATCTGTTTTAGCAGAGATAAAGTAAAGAGGAATGAACAGATCACTGATTGGACGTGACGTCACTTACCAAAAGTCCAATAGATTGAATCAGAAATACAATGACGAAATACACCACAACTCTCCTCCCCTTAATTCCGTATACCATACCTGATGGGAGGTTTTCTTACCCTAGATGATCTTCTTACAACCTGTTCAGAAAAAGACAAATTAGTATTTTTACGTTTTGAATGTTCAGATTTTAGTTCTTTTTTATTTACAGTACTGTTGATATTTTTATCACAGTCAATTTTTCCAGGCTTTGTAGACACTGATCAACTGTCTGTTGGCACTGGATCTGGTGTAATGGAAGGATTGGTTGGCACTGGATCTGGTGTAATGGCAGGATCGGTTGGCACAGGATCTGGTATAATGGCAGGCCTCCTACCAGACTTAGATTCTCCATTGCTTTGTAGGTGTGGACTCTTGCTATCGGGAACCATGGAAATATTTGCACCAGGACTTGTAGTTTCCTCCAGTTGTACTGTGGAACCTACACTTTTCAGTTCATCAACGTGTCTTTTCCATACACATGAACCTACTTGAATTTTGTAATGCAGTTTACCTAGTCTGGCAATTACTTTACCTATTTTCCATTTATCTCCTGATGTGTAATTGCGTACTGCAACTTTTTCATTTACTTGGAATTCTCTTATCTTTTTCTTGTTAAAAACATTTTTATGCTGTTTGTTTTCAACATATTTTTTAACATTTGGTACAAGTAAATCCAGTTTTGATCTGATATTTCTCTTGAGAAATAATGATGCGGGACTCTCCCCTGTTGTAATATGAGGCATTATTCGGTATTGGAATAGAAATTCGTTTAACTTAAATTGGAGATTTCCGGGTTCTGAACTTAAGGATTTTAATCATTTTTATAATTATTTGGACATATCTTTCAGCCTGACCATTTGTAGAGGGATGATATGGTGCAGTTAAGCTATGTTTTATGCCTTTACTTTGTAGAAAATGTTCGAATTGTTCTGAAATGAATGTGGCCCATTATCAGACACAAGGGACACAGGGTAGCCATATCTGGCAAAAAGCGAAGAAAGACAGTTTATAGTGTTCTCAGCAGTAGTATTAGGAACAATGAACACTTCTGTCCATTTACTGTGGGCATCTACTACGAATAAAAACATTTTCCCCATCATTGGACCAAAAAAGTCTACATGTATTCTGTTCCAAGGTGTTGTAGGCCATTCCCAGTGATGATTGTCCATTTTAGGAGGATTTTGTTTTAATTTAACACAAACAGAACAGTTATTTGCTAAATTCTCAATGTCTTTATCAATACCTGGCCACCATACAAAACTACGTGCCAGTGCTTTCATTTTAACTATGCCAAAATGGCCAAAATGTAAATCTTGTAAAACTTTTTGTCTATGAACAGTCGGAATTACAACACGATCTCCTTGTAATATACAGTTATTGAGTAATGAAAAATCTTCTTGTTTATGTCCGAAAAGTAAGTAATTTGGCATCTGTGTGCCTGATATTAAATGCTGGTACATTTCTTTCAATGTTGGATCTCGCTTAGAACTTGCACATAACATCTTTGTAGTTAAAGGTAAAGAACTAATTTGATGAATAAATAAACAATCAGATTCATCAGTGCTGCCAACTTAGTTTGGTGACAAAGTTGGTGAAATTTTTTCTGGCTGTAGCGAATCGGACGACGGCAGCAGTAAGTCTTCACTACGTAATGGAAAACGTGATAGAGCATCGGCATTTCCGTGCTTTGCAGATTTTTTATATTTAATATCATAATTAAATGTTTGTAAGTATAATGCATATCTTTGCATTCTAGCTGCCGAAAGTACCGGAATACTTTTTACGGGTGAGAATATGGAAACTAGGGGTTTACTATCAGTATACAGTGTAAATCTCCTACCATATAAAAATTGAAAAAATTTCTTTACTCCAAAAATTATTGATAACGCTTCTTTATCTACCTGACTATACCGCTTTTCTGCAGAAGACAAAGTTCTAGAAGCAAAAGCTATGGGTTTTTCGGAGTTATCTGGCATTATATGCGAAAGTACTGCCGAAATTCCATATGGAGAAGCATCAGAGGCTAAAATCAAGGGTAATTTAATGAGGATTAAATTGGGTGAGAATCCTTTCGGGAGTAATTTCCTGTTTAATTGCATTAAATGAATTTTCATATTTTTTAGTCCACTGAAAATTTACATTTTTACGTAATAATTCATTTAGAGGATAAGCAATCGTAGATAATTTAGGAACAAATCTAGAATAATAAGATACTAAACCTAAGAATGCTTTTACCTGAGTTACGTTTTTAGGTATTGGAGCATTTAAAATAGCAGAAATTTTTTCTTGCGTTTTGTGTATGCCATTTTTCTCAATTTTGTAACCGCAGTATGTAATTTCATCATTCATGAAAAAATATTTTTCCTTATTTATTTTAAGATTATATTCACGTAACCTTTCTGGCACATGTTTTAATCGCTCTAAATGTATTTCCTCCGTTTCCCCTGGGATACATATATCGTCAATAAAAACTGAAATACCCCCTATACCTTTTAAAATTTGTTCTATAGTTCTCTGCCATATTGCTGGAGAACTCGCAATTCCGTATGGTAATCGCGTAAATTGAAATAATCCTTTAGGAGTGTTAATAGTAAGTAATTCTTGTGAATTTTCCTCTACCGGTAAATGCAAGTATGCTTCATTTAAATCTATTTTTGTAAAATGTAATCCACCGCCTAAAGTTGCTAATATATCCTCAATTTTCGGTAGCGGGTATTTGTCAACCTTTAAAAATTTATTTACCGTGACTTTAAAATCGCCGCACAAACGAATTTTCCCATTAGGTTTTACCACCGGAACAATAGGTGTATTTGTGAATAAATCTGGAAATTTATTCAGTAAATTATTTAAAGTTTCCGAGATTTGTACTTTGTTTACCGGAACAGTTTGTAAATTGTTTGGGAATATATTGAATGTAGTTATCCAATCCCTACCTAGCAATAAAGGAAAACTGTCTTTTTTAACTAAATATAACTTAACATTCCTAGTTCTATTTTCATAAGTTACATTTACTCTAACAAATCCCTCGGGCTGGAAAATTTCTCCAGTAGCTGTTTTTAATTGTACATCAGCAGGAAACATTTTATGTTCTGGAAATAATCTCCGAAAACGATTTATCGGTACGTCGGAAATCGCTGATCCTGTATCGAGCTCCATTTCTGCTTTAGCACTATTTTCTATCAAAACCCAAATTTTTATAGGTTTAGTGCCTTCAGCTTGTAATGACAAAATGTCTACAGTATCAAGAACGTTTACACTTTTCTTTTGAGTAACATTGTTTTGTGCGTTCCGACACACCTTACTCAAATGACCGCGTTTTTTACAAAAATTGTAAACTGCATTAATAAATTTACAAACATTTGCTAAATGAGAGCTATTTCCACAACGATAACAATGTGTTTTACTTTTATTTGCACTCGCAGTTTTGTTCACGTTTTGTTTACTTAAGTTATTTTGAGAATAATTTTGTTTTGGTTTCCTAGCACTAACAGAAACTTTATTCAAATTCAAATTCTTATTTGTAATTCTATCATGTCATTTTCAGTACTTTGCAAAGTTACGGCTTGTTCTACTGCTTTTTCAAAAGTTAAATCTTTAACCTGAGACATTAATTTGCTTTGGATTGTTTCATTTTTTAATCCGCGTAAAAATTGTTCTAACAAATTTTCTGACAGCAAATCGTCCGTAAACGCGCAATGTATTGTAAATTTCTTTAAAGGAACACTAAAATCGTGAACAGATTCAGAATCTCTTTGAAAACATTTTCTAAATTTAATGCGTTCTGTAATTTTGTTAGGAGTTTTACACAGATGTTTTGTTAAGACATCTACTAATTTAGTGTAAGTTTTTGATTCAGGAAGATCTGGGAACAATAAAGTTGTAAGTAAATTATATAATTTCGGTCCAATAAACGTAATTAAAGCACTAAGTTTTTTTTCATCTTTTAAATCAAACAATATAAAATTCTGTTCTAATCGTCGAATGTAAGTGTCAAAAGACTCAACAGAATCATTGAATTCTTTAAAAATTTGAAACATTTTTAATGAAAACATACTACTTCTAATAATAAAAAGATGCAATCAAATAAAAGAACAGAAAGGAAAAAATAAAATAAATGTATAAATACCTTTTTTTCCTCTCTTTCTCGAAAAAATAAAAAATCGCAGATTATCGCAGACGATAATTACACTCACTGGCGCCTAAATCGTACCTGCCCGCCACCAGACAATGATATTAACTGCTGCTGTCTCCGACCGCATAATGATTCATTTCAATAAATAATTTTCTTTATGAAATAAGTAGATTTTGAATAAACACATATGTAGAAGATATTCCGTTCTTTTTTTTGAACTGCAGATTGCATTTCTAATTACCTTGAGGTAGATATTCGTAAATGTATAAGAGCAAAACTTTTTTGCTTTTTTCTTTTTCTTTATTCCTTGTCGCCATTATTGTATTTTATGGGCAGGAGAAGATTTATAAGTTAGCCATAACTCTAATATGACGAGGCGTATACATTTTAAACACATAGAATTTAATGGATGACTAAGACAATTACAGATGAAAAACACAAGTAACATAAACGACTACATTTTTAAGACTGATCTGTTTTAGCAGAAATAAAGTAAAGAGGAATGAACAGATCATTGATTGGACGTGACGTCACTTACCAAAAGTCCAATAGATTGAATCAGGAATACAATGACGAAATACACCACAGTAGTCATCTATTAAATTTTATGTGTTTAAAATGTATACTCCTCGTCATATCAATGTTATGGCTTACTTATAAATCTTCTCTTGCCCAACAAATACTATAATGGCGACAAGGATTAAAGAAAAAGAAAAAAAGCAAAAAAGTTTTGCTCTTATACATTTACGAATATCTACTTCAAAATAATTAAAAATGCAATCTCCAGTTCATAAAAAAAGAGAACGGAATTATTTCTACATATCAGTTTATTCAAAGAAATCGGAGACAGCAGCTGTGAGTTGTCTGTCTACTGTCGGGACGGAAATAGGTTAGGCGCCATCGATGATTACTCATCTACTATTTTTTTGCTTTTTCGAGAAAGAGAGGGAAAAAGGTATTTATACATTTATTTTTTTTTCTTTCTGTTCTTTTATTTGATTGCATGTTTTTATTATTAGAGGTAGCATATTTTCATTAAAAATGTTTCAAAATTTTTAAGAATTCAATGATTCTGTTGAGTCTTTTGACACTTATATTCGGCGATTAGAACAATATTTTATATTGTTTGATATAAAGGATGAAAAAAAACTTAGTGCTTTAATTACTTTTATCGGACCAAAATTATATAATTTACTTACAAATTTATTGTTCCCAGACCTTCCTGAATCAAAAACTTACACTGAATTAGTAGATGTTTTAACAAAACATCTGTGTAAGATCCCTAACAAAATTACAAAACGCATTAAATTTAGAAAATGTTTTCAAGGAGATTCTGAATCTGTTCAAGATTTTAGTGTTCGTTTAAAGAAATTTACAACACATTGCGCGTTTACGGGCGATTCGCTGTCAGAAAATTTGTTAGAACAATTTCTACGCGGATTAAAAAATGAAACAATCCAAAGTAAATTAATGTCTCAGGTTGAAGATTTAACGTTTGAAAAAGCAGTAGAACAAGCCGTAACTATGCAAAGTACTGAAAATGATATGATCGAATTACAAATTAAGAATTTGAATAAAGTTTCTGTTAGTGCTAGGAAACCGAAACAAAATTATTCTCAAAATAACTTAAGTAAACAAAATGTGAACAAAACTGCGAGTGCAAATAAAAGTAAAACTTATTGTTATCGTTGTGGAAATAGCTCTCATTTAGCAAATGTTTGTAAATTTATTAATGCAGTTTGCAATTTTTGTAAGAAACGCGGTCATTTGAGTAAGGTATGTCGGAACGCACAAAACAATGTAACTCAAAAGAAAAGTGTAAACGTTCTTGATATTGTAGACATTATGTCATTACAATCTGAAGGCACTAAACCTATAAAAATTTGGGTTTTGATAGAAAATAGTGCTAAAGCAGAAATGGAGCTCGATACAGGATCAGCGATTTCCGACGTACCGATAAATCGTTTTCGGAGATTATTTCCAGAACATAAAATGTTTCCTGCTGATGTACAATTAAAAACAGCTACTGGAGAAATTTTCCAGCCCGAGGGATTTGTTAGAGTAAATGTAACTTATGAAAATAGAACTAGGAATGTTAAGTTATATTTAGTTAAAAAAGACAATTTTCCTTTATTGCTAGGTAGGGATTGGACAACTACATTTAATATATTCCCAAATAATTTACAAACTGTTCCGGTAAACAAAGTACAAATCTCGGAAACTTTAAATAATTTAGTGAATAAATTTCCAGATTTATTCACAAATAACGTAGGTGAAATTAAAAATGTTTAAGCTGAATTACATTTAGAGAAAGACTCATCACCAATATTTTGTAAATCGCGAACAGTTACGTATGCATTAAGGAATGCAGTAAATGAAGAATTAGAAAGATTAGAAAATGAAGGGATAATAAAAGCTGTTAGTACTAGTAAATGGGCAACACCTATTGTTCCGGTAGTAAAACCTAATGGGAAAATTCGTTTATGCGGCGATTTTAAAGTCACAGTAAATAAATTTTTAAAGGTTGACAAATACCCGCTACCAAAAATTGAGGATATATTAGCAACTTTAGGGGGTGGATTACATTTTACAAAAATTGATTTGAATCAAGCATACTTGCATTTACCGGTAGAGGAAAATTCACAAGAAATACTTACTATTAACACTCCTAAAGGCTTATTTCAATTTACGCGATTACCATACGGAATTGCCAGTTCGCCAGCAATATGGCAGAAAACTATAGAACAAATTTTAAAAGGTATAGAGGGTATTTCAGTTTTTATTGACGATATATGTATCTCAGGGGAAACGGATGAAATTCATTTAGAGCGATTAAAACAAGTGCTAGAAAGGTTACGTGAATATAATCTTAAAATAAATAAAGAAAAATCTTTTTTCATGAATGATGAAATTACATACCGCGGTTACAAAATTGATAAAAATGGCATACACAAAACGTAAGAAAAAATTTCTGCTATTTTAAATGCTCCAACACCTAAAAACGTAACACAAGTAAAAGCGTTCTTAGGCTTAGTATCTTACTATTCTAGATTTGTTCCTAAATTATCTACGATTGCTTATACTTTAAATGAATTATTACGTAAAAATGTAACTTTTCGGTGGACAAAAAATTGCGAAAATCCATTTAATGCAATTAAACAGGAAATTACTTCCGAAAGGATTCTCACCCGCTTTAATCCTAAATTACCCTTAATTTTAGCCACGGAGGCTTCTCCTTATAGAATTTCGGCAGTACTTTCGCATGCAATGCCAGATAACTCCGAAAAACCCATAGCTTTTGCTTCTATAACTTTGTCTTCTGCAGAAAAGCGGTATAGTCAGGTAGATAAAGAAGCGTTATCAATAATTTTTGGAGTAAAGAAAATTCTTCAATTTTTATATGGTAGGAGATTTACTCTGTATACTGATAGTAAACCCCTAGTTTCCATATTTTCTCCCGTAAAAAGTATTGCGGTACTTTCGGCAGCTAGAATGCAAAGATATGCATTATACTTACAAACATTTAATTATAATATTAAATATAAAAAATCTGCAGAGCACGGAAATGCCGATGTTCTATCACGTCTTCCATTACGTAGTGAAGACTTACTGCTGCCGTCGTCCGATTCGCTACAACCAGAAAAAGTGTAGCCAACTTTGTCACCAAATTTATTTGGCAACACTCATGAATACGATTGTTTGTTTATTCATCAAATAACAACTTTACCTTTAACTACAAAAATGTTGTGTGCAAGTTCTAAAAAGGATCCAGTATTGAAAGAAATGTATCAATACTTAATATCAGGCACACAGATGCCAAATTACATACTTTTCGGACATAAACAAGAAGATTTTTCATTATTAAATAACTGCATATTACAAGGAAATCGTGTTGTAATTCCGACTGTTCATAGACAAAAAGTTTTACAAGATTTACATTTTGGCCATTTTGGCATAGTTAAAATGAAAGCACTGGCACGTAGTTTTGTATGGTGGCCAGGTATTGATAAAGACATTGAGAATTTAGCAAATAACTGTTCTGTTTGTGTTAAATTAAAACACAATCCTCCTAAAATGGACAACCATCACTGGGAATGGCCTACGACACCTTGGAACATAATACATGTAGACTTTTTTGGTCCAGTTATGGGAAAAATGTTTTTAATCGTAGTAGATGCCCACAGTAAATGGACAGAAGTGTTTATTGTTCCTAATACTACTGCTGAGAACACTATAAACTGTCTTTCTTCGCTCTTTGCCAGATATGGCTATCCTGTGTCCCTTGTGTCTGATAATGGGCCACAATTCATTTCAGAACAATTCGAACATTTTCTACAAAGTAAAGGCATAAAACATAGCTTAACTGCACCATATCATCCCTCTACAAATGGTCAGACTGAAAGATATGTCCAAATAATTAAAAAAGGATTGAAATCCTTAAGTTCAGAACACGGAAATCTCCAATTTAAGTTAAACGAATTTCTATTCCAATACCGAATAATGCCTCATATTACAACAGGGGAGAGTCCCGCATCATTATTTCTCAAAAGATATATAAGATCAAAATTAGATTTACTTGTACCAAATGTTAAAAATTATGTTGAAAACAAACAACATAAAAATGTTTTTAACAAGAAAAAGATAAGAGAATTCCAAGTAAATGAAAAAGTTGCAGTACGCAACTACACACCAGGAGATAAATGGAAAATAGGTAAAGTAATTGCCAGAATAGGCACACTACATTATAAAATTCAAGTAGGTTCATGTGTATGGAAAAGACACGTTGATCAACTAAAAAGTGTAGGTTCCAGAGTACAACTGGAGGAAACTACAAGTCCTGGTGAAATTGAAAAGAACACCCTTGATGCAAATATTCCCATGGTTTCCGATAGCAAGAGTCCACACCTGCAAAGCAATGGAGAATCTAAGTCTGGTGGAGGCCTGCCATTATAACAGATCCAGTGCCAACCGATCCTGCCATTATACCAGATCCAGTGCCAACCGATCCTGCCATTACACCAGATCCCGTGCCAACCGACAGTAGATCAGCGTCTACAAAGTGTGGAGTAATTGACTGTGATAAAAATATCAACAGTACTGTAAATAATAAAGAACTAAAACCTGAACATTTAAACTTTAAAAATACTAATTTATCTTTTTCTGAACAGAGTGTAAGAAGATCATCTAGAGTAAGAAAACCTCCCATCAGGCATGGTATACGGAATTAAGGGGAGGAGAGTTGTGGTGTATTTCGCCATTGTATTCCTGATTCAATCTATTTGACTTTTGGTAAGTGACGTCACGTAAATGTACATGTACCTGTAAACTGTATTGTCCAATCAGTGATCTGTTAATTTCCCTTTACTTTTATCTCTGCTAAAACAGATCAGTCTTCAAAATGTAGTCGTTTGTGTAACTTGTGTATTTCATCTGTAATTGTCGTAGTCATCGATTAAATTTTATGTGTTTAAAATGTATACGCCTCGTCATATCAATGTTATGGCTTACTTATAAATCTTCTCCAGCCCAACAAATACTATAATATGTTTTTTTTTTTTTTTTTTTTTTTAGCTTGAAATAAAAAAAATAAATTTTGCAGAAAAACCTAAATTCACGGTTATAATGACTGAATGTTGGTTTTCAAGCAAGTAGAAAAAATAAAAGGTATGTGTTTTAAACATTAAAATTGAATTTTATGAAAAGAATTTTACGTATAGTATACTGTTCACTTTCATAAATATCACTTATTTCCGAATCCTCTCAGATCCATTTATACTAAAATCAGAATCAGGGTCATTTTGTGATTCTGACTACATAATGTACACTATATATATATATATATATATATATATATATATACCATACAGCACAAAACCACGTGCATTCAAAAGCTAAGATTACAAAATAAGTATTACAAATATTTAAAACTGGATAGTGCTGACAGTTTAAATTAAACCTACTATCACCAATTACATTTTAAATAGTCTTCTTCTTCCATCTGTAATGTAAAATAAGAAATAAAAATTTTCCGGGTAACAGAAATGGTCTGTTTTTAAACTTTTTTAGGGCGTTACTTTTGAATAGAGATCTGCACGGGGCGGGCCGGGCTCAATTTTTTTGTGTATGCCCGGACCGGGCCGGGCGTGAATGAAATTTTTCCGGGGTGTGTCGGCCCGAATCTTTTTCTGGTTTCATCGTTAATCAACGAAAAAGGAAAATGATAAAATATTTCTTCAGTCATTTATTTCACATAATTTTAGAGGCTGGTATATCACATAAAATTTTATTTTGTTAAGAAATGTCTGTAACTTCAATTTAATTGCTTATCAGTCTGTCTGTTCGCGATCTGATTTTCCGCAAATATTTTTAGCATGTCTCGAAATTAATATATTTTATTTCAAGTAATATTTAATGGTTTCCAATTCAAAATAGTTTGCATATCACTACTAGTTTGCGCACATGTTCAAAGAAAAGAAATTAGATACGTTACTGTGTATAAGGTTTTCTGCCCTATGGTCTGTAGAATTTAGGCGGTATGAAGGCTATAAAAATCCTGCCGCTGTAACTTTTTCTCTAAAGTCCTTTTTCTTTTCTCCAGTGCATTGAATGAAAGTAGCATCATTTTTAGCATGTACAAAAGCCTCTTTTCTATAGAATATGGTTGGGCTAACATTAAAATTTTGTTTACCAGATCACATGAAAGATTCGTATACATTACGGTCAGTGTTGGGCATAATTGATTAAAAAGTAATTGAATTACAATTAAATTACAATTATAATTATTTTACTGTCAATCAATTAACAAGTAATTTATTACAAATAAATTAAATTACTCAATTTATTTGTAATAATTCAATTTATTTGTAATCAATTACTTGTTAATTGATTGACAGTAAAATATTTATAATTGTAATTTAATTTTAATTCAATTACTTTTTATTCAATTATGACCAACACTGATTACGGTACATAAGAGGAAATGGTTGAATGTGCATTTTTAGTAGTAATAACCATTTTTAATACCGTCCTATATTGTTTGATGAGTTCTAATATTTTTGATTTGACTTTCTGTCTGTCTTTGCGCCTTCTGTACGTCTGTAATAATGAACTTTTTTTTTAATTTTTCATATTTTTGAATCGGCCCGGGCCGGGTCGGGCCTGATTTTATCGTTTTTTGTCCGGGCCGTACACTGGCAAAACATAAACGGGCCGGGCCGGGACCGGGTTCAATTTTTCAATTTCATACCGGGCCGGGCCGTGTAAGCAAAGCTTTCGTACGGGCTGGACCGGGCCCGGGTCACTAAATTCCGGCCTGTGCAGACCTCTCCTTTTGAAAACGCCAGCCCGGAAATATCACTCGCACGAGAAATAGAGAGAGAAATGTCACCCCGTCATTCTCACGAGAGCGAGAAAAAAGGGGTTAAAGTCTCCTGATTACAAAAATCAAAGTTTTTAGTGGTTGATATGTGTATCTTTAAATTGTAAACAAATAATTGCAGAAATCTGAAATCTGACATTTTCGAGATTAAATAAGTGTGTCACTTGAAAATTTGACCCAGTGTGTTAAGTTTTAAACAGTTGTCTGAAAATTTCAAATCAACTTTTAAACTCCCATTTAATAACCATATTTTTAAAATGAATGTGAGTACTAAATCCGAACGAAAATTGAGGGCGGGGGGAGGGGTTGTTCCTCTCACAAAATACTTATATACGGTATTAAAGTATACAGTATTTCAGTTCAAATGCAGTAGTTCTTATCTTACACCTCGATCACTAATCTTTCTTTATGATAGTTAAATGCAGCTTAAATTAAGCTTTTTAATGCTTAAAACAATGTAATTTTTTATTTTCTTTTATATTCAATAGAAGAAAGTATTGGATTCGTAAAAATTTTTGACTTCTGATTTTCGACGGATTTACACATTTTGAGATGTCTAAAACACGATCTGACCATTTTTAGAAAATGTCTGTCTGTGTGAGACAAAAATTTTAAGGCGACTGTATCTCCGGAACTACTGCTCAGAATTACATATAAATTTATATGTATACGCACCTTGACCAAAATTAGTGCCTATCAACTTTTGGTGTCAACTGCTCAAATGGTCGAGCTGCTATACAACAATTTCCGCAATTTTAGGGGAAGGCATATCTCAGGTTCTATTGCGTATAATCAAACAAAAATTGATATATAAGAAGTTCAATATGAGACATTATGCTGATCCAATTTGAATCCTTATCGGGCAACACGTGGTGCTGCTATACAATGATTTCCACAATTTAATGGGAGATTATATCTCAGGAACTATTGCAGAGAATTCCATATAAATTTATATGTAGATGTAACTTGACATAAATTAGCGCCTATTAACTTTTGATGTCAACCGTTCAACAGGTGGCGCTACTACACAGCGCTTTCTACAGTTCCAGGGGAGGCTATATCTCAGGTTTTACTGCGTATCATCAAACAAAACTTGATATGTGAGAAGGCCATTATGAGACATTAGGCTGATTCAATTTTGAATGCATATCAGCCAATAGGTGGTGGCGCTGCTATACTGCGGATTTCTTCGAGAACGGGAATACAGCATCTGTGACATTTAACTCTACGAAACTTCATATATCGGATAACCATTATGAAAACACATTTTTTAAGACTTTATTTATAGAGAATAAAACTGTCTTTCTTTTCTTATATTCAGTGTTAATTTTCTCTAAATTGAAAATCGTCTGCATTTATTATGGTAGATACGTTTAATAAATAATAGTTTTAATAAAATACTTTTAGTGCGTGAATTTGTATAGGAAAATATAGAAGAAAGTCTTGTGGTGACAAAAACTGGATTTTAGTTTTATATAATGTTTTACACTGCCATCCACCGGTGGCTGACGCGGCTTTATATCATGTTGTACACTGCCAGCCACCGGTGGTTGACGCCGCCTAAACGGGAAGTTCACTGTCAGCCACCGTTGCAGGGTAAAAGAAAGTTGTATATGTGTCACACCAGACTGTTTAATTAAGAAACCTTTGTCAAATTTAATAGCAAAATTTTTCGGTAATCGTTTTAGCCTTGTTGCTTTTGAATGAAGTTTGTTAAAAATACATTTACTTAGTCAGAGGAATGCCGTTTTTAATCGCAGAGAGTGGTTTTATTTATTTATTTAATATGAAAATTATTTTAAATTTTAAATTTCAAACTTTCAAAATGTTGAACATAAATTTTATGAAAAAATATTCACAAAAATCTGCTTCAACAATAAATGTTGTTCAAAGTTCGATAAAATGTTTTAAAAAACGGAGCAAAATTAATAAAATCATGGCCGATAATTGTGTGAAGTCGTCCATACTCTTACACACAAACATACATATTATTCATTTATGTGAGTGATAATCACGATATACATTTGCCGACTGCTACGCATTTTATGATTTAGGTTCATTTAAACTGGAGGCACCCTAAAATATTTATTTTAATTTATGTGAGCGAAGCTCTTAAGACATGTGTTTATTGCTTGCTGTATTAATAAATTTATATGTTTTGAGAATGAAAAAGAATTTTTAACAGGCTCTTGTTATGATTTTGTAATTTTAAACTATTTCTTTAATCATGTATTTCTCATATAAGACATAGATTGAATATCGAGTGAGAAAGCGTGATTCCTTTTTAGTCTGAGAAAGACGGCCATTTTACCACTTTTTTATTAACTTCTATTCTTGTTTGTTTGTTTGTTTGTCCGGTACAAATCTTGCAATCGAATTTTAACTAACTTCCCTACTAGCTAGACATTTGAAACTTTCGCAGTAGGAGGTACATACAAATGAAACACTTCCAGTTGCAAAGCCGTTTGCAGGCGTTCCAAATGTATGACTGCAGTCCGCAGCAAAAGTATCCGAGCAATAGCAAAAATTCCTAAATGAAAAAAGCACACTTAACACTGTTTTGTTAAATAAATCCTTGTCGAATCCTTCTCTTACTCAGTCTAATAACATGATTCGACAAGGATTTATTTAACAAATCTGCATTAAGTGTACTTTTTTTACGTAGGGATTTTCGCTATTGCTCTGTTACTTTTGCTGCCGACTGTTTTTTGCAAAAAACTTGCAAAATTTACGTCATCGAAATTGCAAGCGTTCCGTTTGTATGTAACCCTTAGTGAGAACCCGGTGACAACACAATACTTCGAAGTCCGATTTTCGAATTTTCGAATATTTTTCTTATAATTAATTAAAATATGAAAATAATAAGCTCCTAATACCTTATAAATAGCCATTAAAATATTAGCTATAATTTAATTGTTGCAAAAAAAAAAAAAAAAAAAAAAAAAAAAAAAAAATCACGAGTTCATTTTCATTTGACATAAAAATAAATAAACGTGATTAAGTAAATAATTTAATTAAACGTGAGCGTTAAAAAATTGTAAAAAGTTAAATTATGTATCTCACAAAAATGGACGTCACTCTCGATTTAAAGATTTCATACGCATTGATAAAGTGCTAATGTAGTTAGTTCTATAGCTATGATTCAACAGAAAATTTAAAAACATGGTTTATAAAAAGTTTTTTTATCTTATAATTGTTTACGGATTAACGGACGTTTTTCTCCGAGTGACTACACATGGATAATTTAGCAAATAAAATATATGAATAATTTATCTAATAAAGGTGAATGAAAACACAGATATTCATTTTTATTTCTCTCTCTCTTTCTCTCTTTTTTAAACAAAATAATTAAAAATACTTAACTTCATTATTCTTTTCTTTTAAGTTAAACTTTTTTTATACATTAAAACTAGCGAGTTTTTCCAACGCGCGCCGCTGCTAGCTATACTTAAAACAATTTTAACAATTCCATATTACTTACTAATATAAAATAATGAAAATATTAAAATTTAAAAAAAGTATGTCATTAAATTTCAAGACGGTAATTATTTCATAATAATAACAAAGCAACTGATAATAAAAATTACAATTTTCATAAATTAGTCAAATATAACTTACTTATGAAAACCTATTACCGTTCCTTTCATCCATTTATTAGTACCAGTTAAAAGCCGCGAAATACATCCTCATTTTAAAAATCCATCAAAATTCTATTATGTTACAATTGCCGAGTTTCAATACCGACTAATGGCTGATACCAAAAAATTTTTTCGGCATCAAAAATTTTTGCACGATAACATGAGGATTATAGAGTTATATAAATTATTATATCTATAGTATTTCGTAATTATTTATTTATTTAGTATTTTTATTTTTATTATTTGTCATTTAAAATAACTCGTTCTTCGTAGTGCCTCTAACAGACTTCTATATTATCTAAATAGCTCCTACAGAGTAAACTCAATTAATTGTTTACTGCATCCAAATTATTAGTTGATTCATTTAATGAATTTGCCAAGTAATTAATTTAATTATTGATGAATATAATCTATTTTATTTTATTTATGGAATGATCTATTTAATAAGTTAGTAGCAAAATTTTTTGATAAATTGATTAATGAAATTAGTAATTAAGCTCACCCATGAATGGTTTAGATTCTGATCAGTTTATCTAAATACGGTTGATGGTTTATCTAATTTGTTTTTCCTGTTTTTATTCGCTTGCGTTTCTTAACACCATGTTTTGCTCTAGATATCTAAACACGGAAACACAAAGCACATTTAGCGTTTTTTATAGTACGGCGGAATATTAAGCGTCTGTTATAATAATGAAATATGGAACACCACGAAAAACATTAAAATTATCAAAAACAAAAGGATTCGATTAGTTCTTAAACAATGTGATCGTGCTCTAAAATAACCATCTTCAAAAGTCGTGGTGAGTTTCGCGTGATCCATCTGTTTCAGTTAAATCTAGGTTAGGTAACAGTAAATTAAATGCAGATTAAGTGTGCAGTATTTTGAGTAAGTTTTTGGTGCTAAAATGCAGAAAAGCAATATTAAAGAGTAAGTAAATAAAAAAATCTGTGTTACTTATTTATTTTAATTTAAAAAACTAATCCATAGGTTTCTTTTATCTGTCTGAAATTTGATAGAATGGTCAAGAAACAAATTCCATAAATGACATCTTTGCAAAGTAAGGAATTTGAATACAACGCAAATACGTATTTACAAATTCTTTTAAAAGTCTGGAGATACTCGCAGTAAAATATTCGAACATTTGATTCTTTTCTGAATTTTGATTACTTACAAACAAACTCATTTGACAAGTTTTCGAAATATTTCGAAACCATTCTTAAAATGTGGTAATTAATGTGTCACTATTATATCATGAAAAAAAAAAAATTCAAATTACATGAGTTATTTCAAACTGACATTAATGATATAGAAACATTTTAAATTCCAGTCTCTTAAACCATATTTTTCCGAACTATCACTAATGCATTTAATGCATATAAGGTATGAAAGATTTAGGAACATTTTCTAAAATCTGTAATAGAAAACAGTTTTTCTTCCAAAAATCTATATAAATTTTTTTTTTTGGAAAGTAGAAACATATTTGGAAAGTTTATAAAAATTTCGGAAGCATATTAAACAAAGTGCATTTTGAAAAGTTAAATTTATTTCTTAAAAAGATATGATGACACTTTATTTAAAATAATTAAAAACAAACAAACAAATATCTTAATTTATTTTTAACTTTTGAGAAGTTGTATAATTAAAGTTTGTCATCTGTAAACATACTATTATAAATTTTTCTATTAGTATTTTAATTCTAATGTTTTTAATAATTAAGTTTTTTTTTTCTTTCTTAACGAATGGAAGATGTTCCGCGGTTATTTATTTTATAAATTTTTTATTTATTTTATTTTTGATTGATTATTTATATGATATCCCAGTTGTATGTTTGGCTAGAGTCTGCTTGTGAGTCTTCGTCGAGATTAGAATATTTATCACAGGATATAATTATAATAAGAATATCCAGAAGTAACAACCAGGGATTTCAGCGACAGCTGGGAGCAAAACCAGGCACCTTAGAATTTAACCGACGCTCTGTAGTGAGACAGACATGTTCTTAAGAGGATGGTGGACATTCAAAATTGTTGAAAACCCATTTTTAAAATTACTGTCTTAGAATTATGAAAATCTGAATACATGTGCATTAAAATGTATTAATATGAAATATATTAAAAATTTTCAAAAGTTATTAAAAAAAAAAAAAAAAAAAAAAAAACTTGAATTCAAAATTTCATTTATTTATTTATTTTTGAAAATTTTTATAATGCTTCATGCGATTGAGTTTTTAAACTTTTCCTCGATTTTGCATTATTATGGTTTATCAATATATTCTAAACATATTTGTGCATCAATCTGTGGATTGGTTGATTCGGAGATTTCAAGCGTTGGGTTGTTGGGACTAAGGACGATTGACTACACTAGGGTCCTAGGCCTGAGGGGTTGGGCCCTCTGAGCGGGTCTATCTAAGGGGTTCAAGCCGATAATCACGCAAGTTATGGAGAAAAGCACGGAAAACTCCAAACGGCAAGGCCGGTGAGCGTGACTTGGGATCGAACTCGGCACCTAACGCCTACCAGCTTGAGCGCAGAACCGCTCGGCCGCTGGTGGGCCTGAGATTTCATGGAAATTTTTAACGTTAAAAACATAAAAATTAATTGAAAAATTAATTTATCAATCAATTCACAAATCAATACAAAGACATGTTTATATTATATTGATAAACTATAATAATGTAAAAACAAGAGCAAATTTAAAAAACTCGGTCTCATGAAACATTTTAAAATATTTTTTAAAGAAATTAATAATTTTGATTTCTGATGTTTTAAATTTTAATAGTTTTTGAGAAATTTTAATATATTTAATACAGACACATTTCAATGTACATGTATGCAAACTTTCATAACTCTAAGAGAGCAATTTCAAAGACTTATTTTCAGCGTCATTTATTCCTTTAAACCGGTAGCCAGCCTTTGCATTTATAAAACGTCTCTCTATCGATAAAAAGTGGATTATTTTGGACATGCAATCAGTGGTGCCAGTTTTCATTTAATAGTCACCAATAATTTTGAGAAGTGATGTTTGATTTACATTATAGACGATTAATAGTCGATTATGCACATTAAATATCACTTCTCAAAGTTATTGGTGACAGTTGAATAAGAAAAGTCGCGTAATCTGGCATCACTGCAAGCAATATGCAAGTGACAAAATTTAGGGATAAATTACACCATCTTTGAATATATTGGATTGAAATTACAGGGTGAAAGCGCAACTGATTACTTGATTTTACGACATTCTTACTCTCTAGTGATTGCAATTGATGTATTTTTTATTTTGTATATACCATGTACCAATCACTAGTTTTTTCTTGATGTAGAATAATAATATGAAGGTGCATCATTGGAGAACTCCAGCTATTATAGTAAAAATTTCAAATTCACTGTGACAAATAACCACTATATGTGAAGCTGATGGAATTTTGCATACAAAACTGTTTTTCATGATTCTAAATGGCTAATGATGCGCCTGCATATTAAATTAAGGCATACAGAAAATTTTTATAATTGACCTATTACATATGCAAAAGAAAATAATAATTAGCCCACTACTAAAGGTTAAATTGTTGTAGAATCACGGTAATCATTTGTGTCTACCTTGCAGTATGGATAAATGTATATCTATAATCATTTTATTAGACTTTTGAGAGAAATAGGTTTGTATTAAATAAACAATGAATTCTTTTTCTAGACTGCAAAACCAGGAACGTGCATTAGAATCCAAATCACAGTCACTTATTATAATTCATATCAGGATCTCTTTGGACCTATTAACAATAAAATATAAATTAATTTTCTTTGTCACAAAATCCTGTTACTAAAAATATGCAGAAAACTTTGATTAAAAAACTTTTGTAAAAAAAATATCTGTTTCATATGTACAGTATTAAATTTAATTTATAAAAACATTCCTTATTCAAAAAGTTAAATTGACATATTGCCCAAGAACTTAAATTGCCATATTAGTGCCCTAATATGACAATTCAACTTCTCCTGCTAAGCATGATGGTGTATATTTTTTAGTAGTAGATCTGAAGATTAGTAGCCTCATCGTCCTATTTCCATCGCTCATTATTCAGAAAATCACTTATCTTTATACCATAGTCTTATATATACCAGGTGTATAAACTTAAATCCGCTGTTTGCGTATAGATGGCGCTAGTGAGTGTATTAACAGCGGACATTTAAATGTCTTATTGTTTTTGTATTAGTTTGACGTCTGTTCACATAAATCAGTGCAAATCGTTAGTGATTTCATATAAAAACATTAATTTTTCTTCGCGTAAACATGTCTCGTTTTGTACCAAAAAAAGAGCATATGCGGGAAGCTCTGCTTTTCTGCTTCAATTTGAAGAAATCAGCTGCCGAATCGCATAGAATGCTTGTGGAAGCTTATGGTGACAGTGCTTTGTCAGAAACAACTTGCAGAGACTGGTTTCGTCGGTTCAAAAATGGCTATTTTGACTGAAATGACAAAGAGCGTGAAAATCGGCCCCGAAAGTTTGACGACCATGAATTACAGGCTCTTTTGGACGAAGATGATACCCAATCGCAAAAAATGCTTGCCGAGAAGTTAGGTGTCACTCAACCAGCCATTTCTATCCTTCTACATGCCATGGGAAAGACCTTATTATCAACAAAGTCATGACAAACTGATTTTTTTTCATGATAACGCGCCAGCACACACGTCAAAATTGGTCCAAAATTATCTCAAAACACTTAACTGGGAGGTGTTACCCCATCCCGCTTAATTCACCAGACCTGGCTCCTTCTGATTATCACCTGTTTTCATTAATGGGCCATGCACTCGCCGAACAGCACTTCGTTTCTTACGAAGACGTTCGAAAATGGCTGGACGAGTGGTTTGCCTCAAAAGATAAGGAATTCTTTTGGCGTGGAATTCACCAATTGCCCGAAAGATGGGAAAAATGTATAGTTAGCGAGGGAAACTATTTTGAATAAAATTTTGTTTTGCTTTATATAAAAAATAAATGTGTTTTTATTACTAAAAAACAGCGGATTTAAGCTTATACACCTGGTATATATATATATATATATATATATATATATATATATATGTAATGATTATATGTATAATGATTAACTCGCTACCTAACCAGATATTTTTCTACATCCCTGTATTAACTCCTAGTAACTCATTAGTGCTTCTTCCAAATTTCATGCCAAATTATTGCATAATATATCAAAAATACACTCCTACTCAAAAGTTTAGCAATATTTGCAAACGATCAGTTTTTTTTTTTTTAATTTATCTCTCAATGAAATATCTTTAAACATTGGGTATTTAAATAATTGCACTGAGAAAAAAAAATATGCCGCATTTCTCTAGAATGAATAAGTGGCCATTTTCTAAATCCCTTAACTAGAAATATAGATTTCCGAACTATGCGCATAAGGCACGTCAATAAACTGAATAGACGAAATGATCGAGAATTTCCAGTGTACACCTTTCTAGACGGTGAAACAATATTCTGAATATTCTAAATATTCTGAATCATTTATACTGCGTGAAATTCTCGCTTGATTTTCTAGAATTTGGTAATAAACCAAGATTATAGTTGAAGAATCCCGCCTCTTGTAGTCTCATTTATTTGCAGAGATTTTTAAATAACTTTGCCCTCGAGAATATAGGCAAACGCTCTAGAATTCTAATAGGGGCTTCTAGAACTCGCTTTTGAAGGGGACTAGAATTTATAAGGATGACATGGAACTATTTTTTCCAGAGCCACAATTTATATTCTAGATGTCAGTTACAGAATTTTTTCTCAGTGTGGGTCTTCTTCATGTTTTTCAGTGAAGATTGGTTTAAAGCAACATTTAGGGGGACGGTAACAAATTGAGCAAAATCAATAATGTTTGTGATCACCCTGTATCGTTAGGCTAACGAAATGAATTGTAACTTTAGGATATGTTAGTATAGATCCAGTTCAATTTGTGGATGAATTTGTGTGATGATAGCATATCGAAGAACAGAGATATAAGCATTTATTTTGAAACTCCAATAAAAATCAGCATGTAATTTTTGTATATTATACAGAGTTTTAAACGAAAACTATTCCCACTTTCAGATAATTTGAAAAAATAATTTTAAAACAATGAACTGTAATCAGATTACATTTATCTTAAATATCTCATGAAATATGAGCATTTTTATGAAAAACCTTTTCACTGCGCATGTGCGAATGATAGAAACATTTTTATTACATTGGTTGAAAATTAGGTATATTGGATACTTTTGTCAAGTTCATTTGAATACAATAAAAATTAAGCGAATTGTCGACAAAAGAACGTCCTGCATTTTAGGTATTTTCCAAGAGTTGAAATTTCATAAGGGGTTTTTCCCATGCTGCGTAATTAATTTGAAGATACAATTATTTCAACCACGCTCCAAAAAGTACATTTTTGTAAAAATCCCCTTATAAGCTTCTAACTCCAACATATTTTCGTTTATTTACTAAGATGTGTGGGATTATAAGGGGTTTTCCAAAAAGAACTTCTGCAAAATTATTGAAATAATTAGATATTCAAATTAATTACGCGGCAAGTTAAAAACCCCTTATGAAATTTTAACTCTTGGAAAATACCTAAAATCTAGCTCGTTCTTTTGCCGACAATTTGATTTATTTTTACTCAATTCAAATAAACTTTTGACAAAAGTGACCCAATATATCTAGCATTCAACCTATGTAATAAAACATTTTTTGTCTTTCGCACATGCTCGGTGAAAACGTTTTTCATAAAAAAGCTCATATTTCTTGAGATAATATTATTCCAATTGCAGTATATTATTTCAAAATTGTGTTTTCAATTTATCTGAAACTAGGAATAATTTTCGTTTAAAACTCTGTATATTATAAATAAAAAATGTGCTGATTTTTATTGGAGTTTAAAAATAATTGCTTATATCTTCGTTATTTATTATACTATCGTCATATAAATTCATCCATAAAGTGTACTGGGTCTGTAATAACATATTCTAATGTTACAGATCATTTTGTTTACTTAACGATACAGGGTGATCACAAATATTATTGATTTTACTCAATTTCTTACCAGCCCCTTAAATGTTGTCTGATATCAATCTTCACCGAAAAGCATGACGAAGACCCAATTCTTTAAATTTTCAATGTTTGAAAATTTTTCATCAAGGGATAAGTTTTTAAATTGGAAAAAAAAAAAAAAAAAAAAAAAAAAAAAAAAAACTGATAGTTTGCAAATCTTGCTTAACTTTGGAGCAGGAGTGTATTTTGCATAGCCTTGTAAATTAATTACCAATTTAATGTCTACTATTTTCGACAGAAAACATGAATTGAAACATTCAAATAACATACGTTTATCTCATTATGTGTAATGGAGTGTAACTATTTTAAAATGCCTTTATAAGGAATACCATCTATAGCCCGTAATAGTTCGAAATTCTTTTGTGTGTCTCTGTACACGAGCCAGAGTTATTATATACACCAATAAAAACTAAATAACTATTTTGTTTTAAATTCATTAATATTTGAACCAAATTTGACATGATTTGGATGATTATAGAATTTCATCGGCCTACTTTTGTGTGGTTCTGTAAATGAATTATTTAGTCCATACATACTTTTTTCTGCACAACACATAGTACTTGTAAGCATCTCAGTAATATATGTTAATTTCATTTTTTTTCCTATGCAGTGTAACTATGTTAAAATGCGTTTAAACGAAATTCTGCCCATAATGATGGAAAAAAAAAACTTTGGTGTATCCCTCTATACGAACCATTTAACAATAGAGACACAAAAATTATACAGTTATTTATGTATTGTACCTTAATATGTTTACCAATTTGCAAGTCGATCAGGGTATTTTTGAGAGGGCTATTGCGGTATGCAAAAATATACTAATTTTGACCATAGGCCGTAATGATAAGAAAATTTTTGGCGTGTGTCTGTATACAAACTACATACGAAATACACACCCGAAACTATACAGCTACTTCCGTGTGGCTCACAAACACGCGTACAAAATTTTGAGTCAATAGCATAACTTTGCGGCCTCTATCGCGAGGCAAACAGACAGACACACTAACAGATAGAACCTAAAATCTTTTTGAATATCCACATGGAGGCCTCCACTGACGTTTCGGCAATAAAAAATGTCCAACAAAAGGCGTTTCTATTTCAAAATAAAAAAGTCTTGAAAACAAAGGTTAATGGATGAATAGGACAAATGGCATGTGTATTGTGAAAATATGAAAGATGTATGAAGAATTTCAGAAAATAGTAATAAAAGGCTTCAATAAATGACGCTTTACGTTGTACAGAATTCAGCGTTTCATGGGATACGCCAACTGTTTTTTACAGATTAACTCTTAAACCAATGTATGATACAAAGGCATTCTAACGTTGTATCTGATCGTGATCACTGTGAGGGCATCGGTACTTAGGAACAGACTCCAAATTGTAATTATTACGTACAAAGACATCTGTTACAATCTTTTATTACTAATTTCGATTAGAAACGTCTGTTTAAAAATTTTACAGCTTTAACAATAAACATAAGTTTGTTTCATTCCCCTATTTGGAATTTTTAATTTTAAATTTAGATATCCTTTGTTTTGAACCCTGCACCTGTGAGGTATTACGAACAAATACAAAGTTTTATTGTGTGAGTTTGACTGTAAAAAAATAAAAAATAAAAAAAAAAGAGCACTGTGATTAAAAAAGTAGTTAATCAAAATCACTACTGTTTATATCATTCCATATAAAAAGTCTGGGATTTCATGTAGGTAACATTTAGTATCTATCTGGATATCTGAATTTTTGTTCTTATGTCTGAACAAAAGTTCAGACATAAAAGTTTATTTTTTAAATCTTGTAAGGTATTGGGGATAATTACAAAATTTCAATTTACAATTCGCGTAGGATGGCGAATAAAGTAAGAATTAGGAAATGTATTTATGCTTTTTGTTACGAACTTGTAGTCATTGTTAGAAATTTTAAGTCGACTATCGGAATTTTCAAGAAATTTAGAGTTGTCCAATGTGGTATCACACTGGTGAGGTTAATTTACAGAGTTTATTTAGAGTATTATTTCTATAAGTATGAATTCTTTGATAATATATTTACATATGCTGACTTGATGGAACGATATGTTCATTTAGATTATAAAAGTGTATTTCTCGCTAAATTAGGAGACAGCTTGCATCGTTTTTGTTAGCATTGAGTTCCACTAGAATCATTATAAGTCTTAAGCAAGTAATTATTGATTTGACTTCGGAGTTAAATTCATTTGTAGATTGAGGTTTAGGTTGAGTTGTTTTTTACGTTGCACTGGAGCTACGCAATGGGCAATTGACGACAAACTGGGATTCACTCATTGGAGTGGTCCGAAGAAATGCCATGACAGTTTTCATTTTCACAACTTTGTTAATCCACAGATGCATTATTTTTATGGAAAATGAAGAACTTTGTTACCACGATGGATTTCACTTGCTGCAGATACTATTAATATACACGGTGGTGTTTAAAAAATAATTACAACTGATATTTTGAATAATAAAATAACTAATTTTAAATGATTTAAATAACTTTATTCTTTCTTGAATTATATTTTTATTAGATTTCTGCGACAACAAGTATGTTTATTCCATATTCTAAATCAAATGAAGCAAATATTATCAATCATTTTAAATTACGTTAATCATGTACATAATTTTTAGTTTTCGAAGTATTAACATTTAAGTTTGAAATTTAAAATCAAAAGTCTGTCATTGCTTTTCTAGTAACAAAATTTAAATATCAAGAAAATTAGCTCCGGAAATTCCTTTTATTCTATTACTAATTAAAGTTTAAGTTAGAAAAAAAAGACACATTCATAAATTTGAATAGGAAAGCAGCGTATGATCAGTTCAAATAAATAGAGAATGATATATATGTTTGCAATGCTATTTTATGTGGAAGGACCTTATTGATTCCTAACTTCGACCGTAATCGATTTATGTAGCGTTTATGTGCATAAGTACATGCTGAAATGGCGTGTTCGTAAATGATTACAACACATGAACAAGCGAATGATATAATTCAGTTCATGGTTGTCTGATTTCAGAATACTGATTAAGAATATTGTTGACGTAGTCGTTTAGCAAAGCAGGATTACATTTAAAGGATTATTCATCGTCTCATTTACAAACATATTTCAAAAGGCATCTTGTTTTTTTTTTTTTTTTTTTTTTTTTTTTTTTTAACCGCAAATTAAATAAATAATTTGGTGTGACACTTGCACTACTTTACTGTGGGAATATTATCATAGTTTAGGTGTAAGGTATGAGATAATGTGTTTTTGAACATTTCTAACCTTAACAACACACTTGCCCACAATACATCCTGTAGATGTCTATAGGATGTCCATAGACATCCTTTTATTCCATAGGTCATCCAGAGAATATCATTTGGTGAAGATGTGCAGTTAGGGAGGGTACTTTAAACAATAATTGAAATCAGTTTTAGAATTTTATTTGACATGCATGTCTGCGTAGACGAGGAAGCTATCACATTTACTCAATTCTTCGTTTTAATAGCAACATTTATAAAATACTATAGACTATTATTTAAAAAATAATAATAATAAATTTTCAAATTAATCATAGAATTGTTGTTCCCACCCCTCATTTTTATATGAATCATTTTAAGTAGGATTGTGTACTATCCATAGATTATATATAAACAAAATTGTGTACTAAAAATTAGCACAGCAAAACAAATAAATAAATTAGTTACAATTTAAAAAGCCACAAACATAATTTAAGATACTCTTTGAGTTATTACCAACAACATCTCTAATATAGCTGAATTATTTTGGATGGGTCGGGAAACGAATAATATATGTTTCTAACAACATAATCTATGTGAAAAATTCATTTGTGCGCATAAAAATATAATACTTTGAGTTTTTTGTTTACTGTAGTCAGATGTTAAGGTCAGAGACGCTTAATTTTACCAATAAATGTAATGTATCTCAATTATTTCGTATATCCCAGTACACGAACAGTTTGTCCGATATCAATATGAGTTTCAAATGCTATTCCCATATCAGGCAAACTTAGAATATGGATTTTGGAATTTTTGCTATTATTTGTTTTGTTAGTTATGCTAATAACAGACTCTCAACCGTACAGACCGACCGTTATAAACCTAATTTTCAAATTCAAGGTACTTTAAAAATGTGCAGTTACAGAAAAAAAAAAAAAAAAATTGAAAAGTTGACAATAAATGGACGTTTTCTTCAGCGTATATGTATAAGAGAAAATAAAAGCGAAGTTTTATTTGCGTAGAGATTTATATTTCGGTATTTAGTTTCTATCTTTCCATTAAATTCTTTTGCATTACCCTGTTTGTATATATATATATAGTATTATAATTAGTATTTAATTAGTATTTATATTTCATCATTATCATTTAAAACATAAAAAGTAACTTTTTTTAATTAAAAAATAAATAAATAGAAATAATATATATATATATAAATTCTTACTCATTTTGTTCATTCTGACTCACAATATTTCTTATTAATTGTTTCATGGAATTTGCTAAAGTCTAGTTAACATTTTAGTAAGTTTATTGGTAAGTCAAATAATAAGTTATATAATTAATTATTAACAAAGAAATTAAATTACAATGACACAACATATTTTTCATTTAGTTGATTTTAGTTGACTGTATATTTTTAATCTCTGTTTACGGATAAGAAAAGTGACATTTGAAAAAGATTGTTCAACCATAAATAAATTCATTATGAAAAACTACATGAAACAAAAATTAGAAGAAAAAAAAAACTCAACTAATATTAAACAACATTATTATTTTTTCAGTAATTAAATAATCTAAGCATGCTAGTTTATTATCGAACGTTAAAACAGCTCAAACTTTTTTTTTCCTTTTACGTTTTTCTGCCTATCATATTTTACTTTAATTTCATTTTACAATATATTTTTAGTTTGTACAGAAAAAAAAAAGAATATTGCAAAGCAAGCAGAATTGCAATTTATCATCAGTAAACATTTGCTTTACTTTTTGACTAGATATGTCATCCACAATATTTTGCCTCTTTCCAGTACATTAACTTTAGGAATGAGAGAGTATTTTTAAAGTTAATGTATTGATTTTTCATTTTGAATGTGACTTTCCTGTACTGCTTTGTATAAATTTAAAGTATATTTCAAACTGGAATACATTAATCCAGGAATGCTATGTTAACTTTCACTGAATGACAGAAAACAATTTTTTGTGCGGTCATTTATCACATTAAGTTTAAAATGTTCTGCAGTAAAATTTTCAATCAGTTTTCAAGTGTACAATCAATTTATCAAAACGAGTTTAGCTGTTAAAAACAGTTTACCCGAAACAAGAAAAATAAATACTATAACATATATTTTTACAGAAAAATTATTACTAAAGTTGTTTTATTGGCCTGATGTTTGATGTATGATGGATTTCCTTGAATTTTATTTGTAATTCTTTTATTCTTCCGCACATGTATATGTGTGTGTAAAAGAGAAAGAGAGAGAGAAAGTGAAAGGGAAGAGTTTCGCTTATGTTTAATGCAAATAGAAGTTAATTAATATAAAATCACTCTAACATATAAAATGAAATCCTATTTATAGTTTATATTTTATAATTAAATGTTTTATTTTTAAAAATTTTTCCTTTGCATATATGCGTGTAAAAGAGAAACAGAGAGAGAGAGAGAGAGAGAGAGAGAGAGAGAGAGAGAGAGAGAGAGAAGAGTTTCGCTTATGTTTAATGCAGATAGAAGTTAATTAATGTAAAATAACGCTAATGCGTAAAAAGAAATCATATTTATAGTTTATAATTAAATGTTTTATTTAAAAAAAAAATTCATTCGTTTAAAAAGTATATACAGGGCGTTGTTGTAAAGCATTTAAATTATTTAGACAATTCTGTGACACTAATATAGATTCAAATTTTAATACTATTAACATTTTTAATGAAGAATGAACAAAAATTCACCCTACTTGTCATGTTGTATGACGTTTATAAACAAGTATTTAAATAGCAGACATTAAAATTTAATAAATTTATAATTTATTCAATTTTTAAAAGAACTGTTCATAAGAGAGTCAGTACTTTTTTTTTTTTTTTTTTTTTTTTCATTTTCGTTTTTATATTATAAACTAGTAGGTTATGCCCGCTTCGCTGGTCGCTATATTTAAATGAATTTTCGGAAGAACTGAATCACTATTTATTGTTTATATCACATTGCAAATGAAAAACTAAAAAAAGATACATTAGAATAGCTCTAAACCTCGCTTCGATTATTCGCTGCGTAAGGCAGCACCTTTTCTGCCCGCACTGCTTCGGGTCCAGGTTCCCACTGCCAACAGAAAGGTCTTTCCCAGTCACTTCAATCTACGTATTTATGAAGGACAGGTGGCTCTACTATTATTTAAGAACTGCGATTTTAAAGATGACTGTATCTCACCATTTATTAAATATTTTAGTTTCTGAAGCATGTATGTTACAGCCCTCGCTTTTTACACTATATTACCATATGATTCTGACCAATATAATAAATAAAACAAAAAGTAATTTTTTTTTAAATAGAATTAAATAAATAAAAAACAAATAAATTTTAGTTAAACTTATACTTTAATAGGTTTAATCTTTTCTACTATATAGTACTATTTTTTTTCCCCGGTAAATACTGTAAAAAAAAAAAAATCCTTTCAAAGGAATTAATTTAAAAATTCATTATTCATTACCTTAGTCCTTCATTAATATCTACGTATTTATGAAGGACAGGTGGCTCTACTATTATTTAAGAACTGCGATTTTAAAGATGATTGTATCTCATCATTTATTAAATATTTTATTTTCTGAAGCATGTATGTTACAGCCCTCGCTCTTTACACTATATTACCACATGATTCTGACCAATATAATAAATAAAAGAAAGAGTAGAATTTTTTTTAAAAAATAGAATTAAATAAATAAAAAAAAATAAAAAAAATTAGTTAAACTTATACTTTAATAGGTTTAATATTTTCTACTATATACTACTATTTTTTTTCCCCGGTAAATACTGTAAAAAAAAAAAAAAAAAAAAAAAATCCTTTCAAAGGAATTAATTTAAAAAAATGAAAAATAAAAAGTTGTTATACTATAAAAATTACACATAAACATACCTATTATAAATAAGTTTTTAAATTTAAAATTTACTATACTTGATTTTTCCAACTGAAGATAATTAAATCCGAGATACTGCTTAAAAAGGATTCGAAGATTGCGACAATTTGAAGTGGTATGGAGTTGGATGAATCGGGATATGAATTAGGCACCTGGTAACTAGAGGCTAGAGCCATTCCTCTACTAAATAGAATATACATAAATTAATTCGTAAAATTTTCCTTGCAAAAAATATGGATATGACACGACAATCAGAAGTGAAAAAAACATGAGCTGAATCCCAGGAAAGCAACAATATTGATACCGAAACAAGGCAATAATTGCAAAAAAAAAAAAAAAAAAAAAAAATCCTATGCATCTACGTTTTAAAAATTTGCTGCCAAACATTTTCTGTAATTTCAGAAAATACGTTCTGACAACGTATTTTTTTTTGTAAATTATGCGCATTTTCTCAAATTACAGATAATTTCTGGCAGCAAAAAAGATAAATTTTTCACAGAGTAGTGGGACCTGAAGAGTGTGCTCTATTACAAACTATTGGAGCCCAGTGTAAGTGTAACTACCGAATGCTATTAGCAACAATTCCTTCGATTAAACCGATAAATCGGTTGGAAGCATCTCTTTACTGGGAAACGTTTATGCCCCGTAACATTGTTCCATGATAATCAAAAACCTCATGTTGAGAGAGCGTTAGTAACACGTTGTGGAATGTTTTGGAGCACCCAGCGTATACCACTGACCTAGCCCTTTCGCACTATTGTTTTTTTCGGTCGATGTACAATGCCATTGTCTGTTGTATACTTTTGAACAGTGGATGAAGTACGAAAATGATTTGAAGACTTCATCGCGTCATATGGTGAACGTTTCTACACTGTTAGCATTTGTGAGCTGTCCGACCTTTTTTCTTATTATCTTTATAAAAAATTAGTTAACAATGACATCAAAAGTGTTGTTTAGCCAAATTTAATTTTGATTATTACTTTAAAAAGGTTTTCAAAATAGAAGAAGGGTTTCCTGCATCATCTGGATTCAAATCCGACACATTCCGTCTATTAGCTTCGATAGAAGAACCTTACGGCAAAACGTAAGGCTCTTGAATGAGAGAGAAAAATATTCATATGAATCGTTTTATGCTAATTTGCATATAATAGTTAAACGATAAAAATTTGAAAAGATGAAGGATTTTTTGGAAAAAAATAAATAAATAAATGAAATAAATAAATAAATGAAATAAATAAATAAATAATTGCAGTATAAATGAATAATTTATTTAAACTTTAATTAAATTTGTATCGATACAATCAAGTAATCATGAAAAAATCTGAATTATTTTGCTAAGCAACATTTAAAAATAATTACATTTTCTTTCATATTTTAGTAAATTAGTTTTAAAAAGTCTATTCATGTAATCATCATGTACTTGCAAAAAAAATTCATTAAACATTTTATTAATTTTTAATTTGAACAAATGTTCAAAGTCCGATTCTTTTGATAAAATTAAAATACAACCTATTAAATGTTTCTTGTTTAACCATTCATGTATTCATTAAAATACTAATAATGGGAGTAATATGAAAAAGTTTTTAATATTTCTCTTTTCATTAAAAATCCAAAGACACAACTTCTTTGTCTTTTGTTAGATTATCAATTTAAATAGAATATTTTCGAAAGAAACATATGTTTATTTACGCGGAAATAAATCAAAACAATTACATTTTAATTAATCCTGACAAACATTGCAGTAATTAGTTAATGATCATGTATTAAAAAATTAAAAAGAGAATTTTTCAAAGCGAAAAAGAAATATACGTCATATGCTTGCTAAAGATTTTTTTTTTTTTTTTTTGATAATATAGATTAAATAAAAAAAAAAAAAAATACCGTAGAGAAGCTCAGAAGTAATTAAAAGTAAATTATTATTTCATTGTTATTATTATTTGAGGGAAAATTAATGAAGTATGAAGCTAAAAGAAGGTTATAAATATTATTTTTTATTCATAATTTACTTTTGTCACATAAAATTTGAAAAAAATATAGACGAATCAATGCAGTAATTCTTTTTCTAGTTGTAATTATATTTCAATACGTGATTTTGTTTAATTAAAAATATGTTTCTTTACTCAATTTTTTAAAAATAACATTTGAATGGACTTCACTTTCTTGTTAAATAACAGTTAATTTTATTGACAAATGCTAGCGACTTTATTTTAAATCACATTTTTTCGTATTGCAGGGTGGCCAACATTTTTAATTTATTCGCAAAATTGTTAATATCAGCCATTTTTTACATCGCATTTCTTGTAATTTTTCCACTTCTACGATTGAATAAGAAGAAAATTACTCTTCAAAAGGTATGGTATGAAATAAAGCGAGTACTAGCATTGCTCCCGAAATAATTAGAAACGCTGCTGACTCTGATATTGGTTATTTACGTCTGAGAATGTTTAGAACATCCAACCTCTGCCTTGGGCTTTTCGGTCATAAACAACTTCTCTCAGATCCCAGTTTTTAATGCGAGTCTCTCAGCACTCCATTCATCGTCACGGTACCAGACACCCGACTTTTCTGAGTATAAAACTATTTATCCTAACTCTTCAAGGTCATAAGTCGCTGGCCTATGTCTCATCTCACAGAGGAGTCGTGGGTACTCGTAATGAAGCGGCTGACCGTTTGGCTAAATCTGCCACCAATTCCCCAGTCATTTCTATTTGCCTTCCACTCCCCCCTCTTTTTAAAAAGTTCTCGAAACGAAAAACTAAAGGAAGATTGGCAAGAACCATGGAACAACTCCACTAAATGGCGGCACATCTTCACCCACCTGCCTGATATTTGAAGCAATAATTACGACCTGAGGACAAGCATAACAGTCTTCCTGACAAATCATAGACCCTTTAGGAGCTACCTTCACCACCTTCATTGCTCACTCTCCTCTCTCTGTAAGTGAGGAGAGGAGGGTACCCATAAGTGCTTCTTCTGTCCATTAATTTCCCCTTACAATCTCATTCCTCTCCTATCAGACCAGTCAACTGGCTCTCAAGTATTTTAGAACGATCCCTCCTCAGTAAAAAATCAACAAGTATCTATTAGATCCTAATTGAAATCTCAGCATTAACCAAGTAACTATTGTAAAAGTTTTCTCAGTTTCTGAAAGTTTCTTCGCTCCTCATTGCCCGCTCTTAATAGCCTGCATTTCCTAAATGTCTCATAAAATTAAAGAGTGCGCCTGCATTCTTCCTCTAGCTGACTTTTGGTATCAATCCCCAAGAGGGACATCAGGCTCTTAATGCACATTTTGTAAGAACGGTTCCAACGTTTCAAAAGTGCCAGCATTTCACCGCCAATTGAATTTGGCGCTTTCCCCAAGGAGGAATCCAAATGCTCTGTGTACGACAAGTTTTTTCTCTTGATTTTTCACACCTCAACCTTAGTACCATTCATATCAATCTCCTTCCACTTCACAACTTTTACTACCATGGACCGGAAATTCTCGTCAGCTGGAACTCTTTCTTTTCAAGATATACTTTATTTAAAACATTGAATTCTTTAACGAACTCTAAAGTTTCCAAAAGAACCATGATGCAGTCGAACCTTGTTGTTAAATTGTTTGTGCTTTTTCTGCTCTCTTGCAGCGTGGGATTCTTATCCGGCAGATTTGTAATTACTGCCCTCTTGTCGCGTTGGATTCTTATCCGGCATAATTTGCAGTTTTTTTTTTTTTTTTTTTTTTTTTTTATGCAATAAACAATGGGGGAGGGGGCTTAAAATCACTCCAAACCGCTGCATAGTGGTGAGAGGCTTCCTTCCGTCTTCGAAAAAAAAAAAAAAAAAAAAAAAAAGAAAAGAAACACTTTTGCTACGTTGCTGCGTCGCTATTGTTAATTGATTAAATTTGATCGCAGTGAGCGATGCACTTGTTAAAATGTCTGTAAGCTATAATAATTCTATTATGATTCATTTGGTTAAAAAATGAATAAATAAAATGTTGTACTTCTACGAAAGTTATCATTTTAAGTTTCTGAACACAAATTTCACTGCTAGATCTCGAAATTCATGAGGCTCCGTTTGTTTTTTAAAGAAATTGAAATGGGAACATCTAGGGTCAAATTTAAAACTTCAAACGGAAAGCAATTCATTTATTTATTTTTATTATTTTTTTCTGTTTAAAAAGTCTTTCCAAAACAAGCATTTTTAAGAATACGTTTTGTATTAATTTTTTTTTTTTTTACCTGATTAATTATACTGGCAGTAGTTCCACCTTCTTTTCTGTATTTCGGTATCACCTCGGAATTTTTGTCAACTAAACAAACAAAAAAATAATAATAATAAAATAAATAAATAAATAACATTGTGCACCATTGTGTACCAACAATTGAAAAATGAAATATTTATGCTTCTGGATAATGTTTTTTCGTTAGAAAATGTCTGATACTGCAATTCTAGCTACAATTGAACTGCTATGTCTTAAAACTTTATATATTTTCACGAAAATATTATTAATTTATGTTATTTGAATACCAGGAAGTCAATGATGAACTTATAATTAAGAATTGTAATTAAAAAAAAAAAATCTATTTATGTTAAAAAAACGTATTTAATAATGCTAATTTTATGTTAAATAATCATTATCATAATAATGCTTTTGAATTTTTGTACTAATAACTATTTTTTAATTAAATGTGCATACAAGTTTGCAATAACTATTCATAAAATTGGAAATTTCTTTTTACAACTCTTATTCATTTCAAATTTATCCACTTTTAAACATTCATAGAAATTTTTAGTAAATCAAATCACGTATGTTAATTTTAGTTTACTTAATATTAAATTCGATTATTTGGAAACTAAGAAATGCTTTTTAACCTTTTGTTATGTTTAAAATATTCATATTGCCTTGGGATATGACTATATAGTTCAAATGTTTTATTCATTTCATAGAAATTTTGAAAGTTGAGGATCTAATTTCCTAATAAATTATAAGTTAATTAGCTCGAAACAAAAATTCTTATTAAAACTGAAAACACAAGTTATTTTCAGAGCTCATAAATGAACTTTTCCGTAATAAAAGTGCTGATTAAAAATTCTTTATGTCATCTTCTATTAAATATAAATTTGAAAAGATCCCATTAAAGTTAAGAAATTTATAGAAAGTTTTAACATACGTAATTATTTCTATAAAACGTATTTAATTTTCCGCATTGTTCGAATATATTAATACAGTTGTTAAATTCTGTTTTTAAATTTTGTTGATTTTTTTTTTTTTTTTTAGGACTGAGGGCCTATTAGTCTCAATCTGGGATTTTTGCGTTGTCGATTTCGATAGTTGAACATTTGTCGAAATCTATAATTTATCGAAAATATAATTGAAAAATTTAAAAGCGATGTTATAGTTTAAAAAAAAAAAAAAAAAAAAAAAAAAAAAATACTAATAGTCCTCCGTCCTAAACTAAATTCTGCTTGTGCCAGAATTTCATCAAAATCTTTTTTTTTTAATTATTGTTATTGAAAGAAAAAGAAAAGAAAATTAATAATAATCAGTATCGTTACAAGCGATATCGAAAAAGTTTTTTTTAATAATTTTGAATTAGGAAATAAAAAGTGCGCGTGAAATAATATGAAATAAAAAAAGGTAAAAAAATGAATTTAATGATTTAATGTTTTTGTTTTTCGGGGGCTGCTCATGCATATAAAAAATGCGTATTAAAACGAGTCGAAGAAGGAAGCGAAATAAGTATTGAGTTATATTACGATAAATACGATATATAATATGATACGATATATTAGACCTATCGTCCAGGGTTAGTAGGCATTTTCCTTGAAAGAAATAGTTTGTTCGTTCGGTGCAACTTGCATATTAGTCCCGTGATGTACAACTTTCACTTGAGTCCCGTCAGGTACAACTTGCACGTTAGTCCCCTTTAAATATAGTGACCAGCGAAGCTGGCAAAACATTCGTTGATTCACTACCTCAATTGATTTTTTCCTTTTCTCAGCTTGTAAATATTTCTATCATGATATATATTTTTTTTTTTTTTTTTTTTTTTTTTTAATTCGAGAGATCCTGAAATGTGTAATTATATGAAAAACTCATTTTCGTTAACATGATCCAAAAACAATATATTCTCTACAATACATCGGCGAGAGAAATTAAAAAGAAACACATCAAACTTCTATATCGTTAAAAATAATCCCCATTTTTAACAAAGAAAATTTTCGCACGGAGTAATAAAATTCCTTTTTCATTTTTGTTTGGATGGATGATTATTTCTGTTAACTTATAAATAAAAAAAAGGCAGAGATGTCTGAGTCGAAAAAGCTTTTTCTTCTCGATCACAAAAATTATTGGAGTACGAAGTTTCTATCAACAGCAGAAATCATTTACAGTCGACAGAACGTGAGAACATATAAGAATGTCCAAATAGAGAAAATAATATATAGCAAAAGGCTCTCTCACGTTTCCCAGTAATAAGTTTCGTTTTGTCATTTTTACACTTGTAAAGGAAAAAATGTTATGCTTTCAACGTTGCATTTACAGATAAAAATAAAATACACATAAGAAATTAACTTTTATTTTTAAAAATTCTAAGTTCTTCTATCATGCAATAAGTAAAATGCTTCTCTGGGATGTAGTTTTATTTTTTAATATTAGTTTTATTCATTTCTATTTGCATATCAGCTGTATAGTATTTTTATATATTTTTTATATCAAATTTTAGTAATGTATTATTATTTATTGTTTTTATATAAATATTAACACCCATTTTAAAATTTTAATGCATTTCCTATTAAAAACCGTAAGCATAAAAATAGTGAATATCTATAACGATATAAATTATTTTCTCAAGTAATTAAGCTTAGATTTTTTTTTTTTTTTTTCGTTTAATAAATTTAAAAGTACCAGAAGATCAAAAGTTACAGGAAAAAAAAAATATATTATTCAAAAAGTATTAATTGTAGCACTATTTGAAATTCAAAGAAAGGCATAGGGCTTTTTTTTTTTGAGGTAGCAAAAGGTTTATTAGCCAATTAGTTTAAATTTTCTTAATCCCAATTAATAATTTCCCTAGCGGTGTTATTGTAAAATTACTTTCTTACAGTGGCACAGTACATTCAGTAACGTAATTATGGATTATAAATGCTCAATGTAATAAATGCTTAAATGCTATATTATTTAAATGTGTTGATGATCAAACAGTGCATTAAATATTTTCCTTCACCTGGCATTGGAATACTATATCGTCTATATTTGGAAGTACTTTTAACGATAAAATTTCCATTAAAGCAATTTTAACTTCTGTTTTATTATTTTTAACAGCAACAATTGGGTGCAATAAAAAAAGAAAAAAAAAAAAAAAAAAAGAAGTTGTTTTACATGTCTTTACTTATTTTTTTTTTCTCGAATGTTGGTTTTTATGCTAAAAAATCTATGATTTGTCTTTAATTAACAGTGAAAATTTTTATAACATTAAATTAACAGGCAGATTAAATTGGCGATAAACTGGCACTCGAAATTTTCCTGCATTTGTGTACGGAAGAGAAGCATTGTTTTTAACTGGTATGCGTATTTTTACAATGCCCTGTACACTATCAAGAAAGGGGAACTGACACCTCAGCAATATAGCGATGAAAACCTAAGACCTAATAGGGTGCTTTACACAGCAAAAATTGGTGATAAATACATTCTCGTAGACTATGATGTCAGGCCAAATAGTGCTCGGCTGGTAGACAGTTTCCTTTGGGACAAAGGATTCCTTCGAATGCATTACCCAACGTATTTTTCCGACGTGGGGCATGGAAAGAATAAAAAGTGACTGGGACATTCTAGAAAAAATTGATTGATGATCGCTTATGACCTCCAGAAACAACAGTTTAAAAGATCTCTTCTAAAGGGTGGAAGACCAAAGTGCCTCTTTGATAGCTGATTGGTCTCATGACTCTTCAGCTTGTAATCTTGTTTTTGGTAAGGGAAAATCATACCACCTTTTTAAACATATTTTTAAATAGGGTTAATTCATTAATTAATTAATTATTATTATTATTATTATTATTATTATTATTATTTGTACAATATGCACAAATTTTGCATTTCATGATTACTTTTATATATCAACATTAAAGTTTAATTATTCTTTGTCCGCTGGTTTGTTTTCTTTCTACATATCTTGAAACACTTGCAGATCTCATACTAATCAATAAAATATTTCCTCATCCGCAGTTTATATTGAAATATTGTATTATTCCTTCATTGATTTAAAATGAAGAATGAATAAGTACCGTAAGACAAATTCATCTGGACCCTAGATTACTTTAAGAAAACTCTGTGCTCCAATTTTTAGTATCGGAAAGAAATGTTTAAATTTATTATTATTACTATTATTATTTTGAATTTCTAAATAAGATAAAATAAGGCATGTCAAAATATTGGTATTAAAAAATCAGAATTTAAAAAGAATTTTTTTTTTTTTTTTTTGAAAATGTCATATCTTATGATATGACAAAATTCCATAGGGTTATATGGGAAAAGAAAAGTTGTGAATCTGGTTATTTGTTTATGTAAAATAGTAATTGGGATAGAAATAGCGCTCGACAGAATTTTTTAAACTTTAGAAATACAAAAAAAAAAAAAAAAAAAAAGTGAGAAATACGTCTTTAGCAACAAATTAAACTTTGTTTTGAAAAGAATTGTATTTATAACTTTAATATATATATATATTCTTTCCTTTAATTCTACAAAAAGCATTCAAAAAATTTACTTTTGCTTTAAAATCTTCTATGTATGAAATAGCCGTTTACATCCACTAAAGTCTGGATAATGTCCTGATTTTCTATCGAAATTAATATATATCCTACAAAGGTATAAAATCATGGCCTGTAAGCAAAAATTGCTTTATGTACATTTTCGGTTGCATCATATAAATTAATTAATTTTAAAAGCAAAATATATTTTAAGATATCATTGCCGAGGTACAATATACAGATTGTTAAAGAATGTACAAGGTAAAGAACGTGTAAAAATGTTCTTAAATATATGGGAATTTTCTTTCTTGTTAATATTTTCTTTATTTCGATACACAAAAGCATTTGATATAATATGAAAATATTCAAGGAATATTTAAAATACAAAAGTCGATGAATACAAAGCTTTTGTTTTAATTTTTAAAAATAAATAAGCAGCAATTATCTAAAACAGTTTTTCAAAGGTGAATCAATAACATTGTTTTAACTTGGTTTTAAATGCTACAGTGTAACATTTAAATTTATTTACATGATTAATATTTTAATTTAACATTCGTGCACTTTCTAAATTAAGAATTCCTTATTACATACTTCTATAAGTACCTACAATAAATATTGTTTATTTTAGTCTTTAATACCTGAAATAAGACTTTGGAGATGAAGGAAGTAATTTTAATGAGTTTAATTGTTTACATCGCCGTGAGATATGACTTAAAAATTCGATTTATTTCCCTTTTATTCAAGAATTAATTATATAAAATTGTTCCTTGAAGTATTTCCAATTTCATTAAATTGAAATGTAAATTATTTTTTAAAATACTCAAATTCTTTATAAATACATAAATGAAAATTACTAATCAAAAGATTTTATTTTTCCAGAAAGAGAATTTAACAGGTTTTCTTTGTTAATCTAATTAGAGTAGGTTTTAAAACACACTTTAATTAATAAAACAGTTATTTTAAAAGAGTGTTTTTCTGATACAAAAGAATTTCACTATTACAAAATGTTACAGTTAAAATTACAAGAGAGTTTCCATAAAGTACATTGTGATTTATTTTTATAGAAAATAACTATTAAGTAAATACATGGCCTTTTTTAACACCTCTCCCATTTTTCCTACAAGAAATTTAATGTCTAACAAAACATTTTATTTTTGAAGGACAAGTATTTCTGAAAACTATAGGTGTGAGGACTAAGGCATAAAAAATTTTATTATACAGCATTCATAGTCTTCACAGAAATTAATTGTTTTAATGTAACAAATTCGTTCCAAAATTAGTGTTTGAAATACTCCAATTATTTTGTAATAGACAAAATACCTTTTTCATATTTCATAAGAATATAAAAATAGATGAAGAATGTTATTTTAGGCCGATTAAACATAAGTTATCGTCTGTAATCATTGAGCCGGCGGTGCCCGAGAAGCGAGAAGTTTTGTTCTTAAACGTTCTAGATAAGTGGAGCCAGTTTCAAATCACAAGTCACGCTTGTTGGCTGAGCTGTTTTGAATTATTCATGATGTACTACAAAACTCTAGTAAATGTGGGCAAAAAACTTTTAGAAAAACAAAACACAGGACATTCCATCCATGCCTAGACTCCCAGCGTAGGCAGTCCACAATAAACCAATCAATAACTTTCTTGTCACGATCAGCACATCTAAATTGCGCAAAACGTCAAATAAATTTGCCGTGTTATACAATCTTAACTTTACAGAGAGTATGACCTCGAAAAGGACATTCCACCAAGGCTTAATTTCAGTGTGTAGATATATCATTACCACAATAACACTGACGGTCAGCACATCTAAATTCCATAACACAGCAATTAAATTTGTAAACACTCATCGAGCAGGGAGGTTGGCAACTGTATTCGTCTAAGCGATAAAATGGTAATAATAAAATGGTAATAACTTGTGGGGGAAAAAAATGCACAGGGAACCGTTGGAGTGTTTTACAATATGATCGTGTAATAAAGATAAAAGTTACGTTAATGCTAATAAAGACGCTATCAATGGTACAACGCCTATTTTTAACTACTGTTAATCTGCTTAGATCCAAAGATATCAATTGGATGCCCCAGATATCAAGTTTGGCGACCATTATGGCGACTGACACTGACAATACACCAAATGGTGTAGTCTGGAATAACGCTAGAAATCAATGCAATTGATTTTCAATTTTTTTACAGAAACGCAAAACTTTTATGCTTTATCGCTAGAACTAGTCGCTGTATTGAATCTGTTTTTACTCAGATTCCGTATTGCGATTTCACTGTGAAGTGCCATCTGTTGGCAACTTTTGTTAATAAAATTGAAAGTTCTGTATAAAAAATTTGTAACTTTCATAATAAACGTACCATTTTTCTCAAACTTCTATATTTAGAAATAATTATTAAGTACTCTCGTAAGGAAATATTTCAAAAAAGAAATAAGGAAATTTAGAGGATTTTATCAAAACCTATAAAACAAAAAATCACATATATCAGTGTTAGCTGCGAAAAATTCAAGTATTTATCCGATATTTCTCAGCTTCCTAAAAAAATAAATTGCTCAAATATTACATGCCTGATAGAGATGTAAACAATCGAATTGTGAAAAAAAAAAAAAAAAAAAAAACTTTTTTGAAAAGTTAGGTCTATTTTGAAGTGTCATACATTTGCATTTACTAATGTATCCCAATCATCCCTTTTTTCATTTTTTAAATTCTGTCTCTTTAAACAAATGAATTTATCGGAATAGCTTGAAAAAATTCAAATCGCGTCTACCTAAATCTAAATATAATCTAGTCATTATTCGGAGAATTAAAAAGTTTCTTTCTTCTGTAAATTTCCTTTTAAATGTCATACCTCTTAGTAGCATGAATGCATAAAAAATGTAATTAAATTTTTAAAGTAGATCATTAAAAAAAAAGTACTATTAAAATAGGAATATGAAATAGAAAATAGAAACAATTCTATTGAAACAAAAACAATCCAACCGAAAGAAACGGATCAAATCCATAAATCATGAAATAACTTAGCATATATAGATAATCAAATTTAACTTCCTACATTTGTAGCCCTAAGAAAGGAACGTTACGTTATTACTGATTAACATAAAGTTAGAAACAAATAAATTTTAGTCTTTTAAAGCCTGAACTAGAAATATCATATACAACAAAAAATTATCTTTATATGCATTCAAAAGCATATAATTTATGACATACATATATAAATAATAATAATAAACCTGGAAAAAAAAGTTAAGTTCTAATCTGATATTTTTTAAAATTCGAAATAGCTGTATTCACGGTAAAAGAGACGTTAGAGTAAAAATAACAAGAAGTAATTTATGATACGGAACCTTTCACCATATATTATTTCTTTTATTTCAATGCACTTATATCCTCTCACTTTCGATCGACTGTAAACGATTTCTGCTGTTGACAGAAACTTCGTACTTCAATAACTTTTGTGATCGAGAAAGAAATGTTTTATTTATTTTTATTCATTTATTTAGCCCATACGCCTTCTTCTCTTATGGAGTTTAACGAAAATAATCGAAATCGTAAACTGAAATAAAAATGTTTGTTTAGCTGAGTTTATTTATTTATTCTAGAATATTTTCTATGTAAATTCCCGAAATTGCGGAAGTGAATGTATTTTAGCTTTTTACATTGAGGTCTTTACAAATTATATATGTTTAGGATTATTGCTTGTAATTAGTTTCTGTCGTCAATAAATGTTTACCGTTTGACCCTAAAATAAGTATCTCATACTGTATTATATTATATGCTAATATTGGTACACTTGCCATGTATTATGGGGGTAGAAAAATTGTACGAGAAAAAATCAGTTCAAAAAACTAATAATAAAGGACGCTTCGCACACCGTGTCTTAAATTTAAATTAATTGCTAATTTCATCATGAAATTAAAACTAAGAAAATGAAAAAAGATATGATTACTTATACAATTATAGATGCTCATGGGAATGGAAGGGTAATTTTAACATTGTAAACCAAATAAACGTACCACAGACACCCTGTAACAAAGTGCATTATCATCTTGAAATGCTGTTCGCGGAAAAAGTCTGAGATACTTCTTAAATAGTCAATCAAGCACCCTTTTTATAATGTCCATGTTTTATTTCGAGTTAATTGATCCCTGGAACATGAAAATTTGCCCGACCGTTTGAAAAGTTATGCACCTCCGTACCATAATATACGGAGAATGTATCAATGTTTTTTAAGAGAGTAATTTTCATTAAGTCGGTTACATTTTTGATGTCCTACTAGCTTTTTTCTTCAGCTGAAAATAAATTAAACTTGACTCATGAGAGAAAACCAGCTCATCCCAATAATTAATTGATACATATTTTTTTTAATTTTTTGGTCATCTGAAGACTTCTTTCTTTTAATTCTTTCCTTTCATAGTGTCTTTTTCTACAGATCTTCTTTTTTTAACGTGCTTTGTTTAATTGTTTCTGCAATGTTTTGAAAGAAATTATCTTGCTAAATACTTTTTTGAATCTTTTCTAAGTTTTAAACAAGATACAAATCGATTTTTTAACCATTTGCTTTTTAACTTGCGGTTATATCGCTTGGATGAACAACGTGGCACCTAAAGCCAAATTTCCAGTTTAAACAGCCAAAATTTTTTATATCTTGCTAAAAACCATCTTCTCAAGATTTCGTTAACTTTTAAATATTTTGCCATCTCGCATATTAAAATATTTTTTTATTTTTATTCTGAAATTAATACTTTTTGTGGCATCGTTAATTACCTTATACTTCACATTTTTGAGATACTTTCTAAAATTATAATTTTTCTGACAAATGCATTTTTTTATTAACACTGGGCTCAATCCTAAAGTGTATGTGGAGGAAGACGTAATAAAATCTGTTCAAAAATTTGCTTTTTAAGCGATAAAATTGGCGGTTGCAGAAAGAGAGAGAGAGAAATATATATATATATATAAGAGCGGCATTTTTTTTTTGTCCTATAGTATATATGTAAATGAAATCCTCTAACTTTAAATGAACATATCTTTTACAGTGTTCAGAAATTCGGATGTGTTTCCAACATACTGTGCGTAGGGAGGAACTTTTTTTAAAAAATTGTTATAATGATTTACATGAAGCCCTAAATATATAAAAAAATTATACAAAATTAACTTGTTAAATAAAAGAATAAGTTTATAACAAAACTTTGTTTTACTGCGTAACTTTAATATATATTTTAAACTAAAATAAGTTTTTTCAAAAGAATCAAAATCAGTTTCATTCTATCTGAAGAACAAAGTTTTACCCTGCTGAAAAATAAAAAGAAATTTATAGATAAAAAAAACAGATATAAAACCACTGTAAAGAAAATCAATTTCTGAAAAAATGTCCGCTTATCGCGCAAATTCTGAATAACAGAGTCTCGTTAAATTCTTAGAAGTATCAGTATAGCTCCAAATGGGTTTTTAGCCGGAAATTACGAATAATAGAGCGTTGATTAAGAATTTTAAATAAGCTGTATTTTACGTTAAAAGTGTTGTAAATAAAATTTAGGTTAAAAAAATAAAAGAAAAGAAAGGAACATATTTTATACTCTGTTGAAAAGTGATATCTGCGGATTAAATATCAGGATCATATATCTATATATTAATAGGCAAACATAAAATTTATGGTACATTTTTAATATATTAATTATGGGAGTAGAGGGTTGAAAGTGGTATCATTCGAAAGATATGATTAGCTATATTTGCAGAATCCAAAAACTATTTTCTCACGATGTCAAGAAGGTATTTAACAATATATTTATTTTTTATGCATTTATACATTTTATACACGCATACTTTTATATCGAAAAATACTTAAAGTAGAAAGTTGTTAAATCTGGCAATTTCATAAAACTCAAATAAAACATAGACACAGTAATTTGTATAAATGAAGCATCACTATACTTACCCTCGACTACAGAATTTTTATTCAGAAGGAAAAGAGCCATTAGAATTTAGAAATTTAAGTGAATGAGTGGTAGATGAAAAGTTTATGCTGTTGAAAATATAAACTAATATGTTGTGGCAACCACATGACTTTCTTCTATATTTTCCTATAAATATTCACTCAGTAACAATAATTTATTAAAATTATTATTTAAAATAAATTATCTTCTTCAATAATGGCGACGATTTCCACATTAGAGGAGTAGTATAACACTAAAAAGTCCATTTTATTCTCAAAAAAAAAAAAAAAAAAAAAAAAAAAATCGATAATTTTGTTTTAAATTATCACAGATTTATAGTTCAACCATTCGTTTTAAAGGTATTGACCAGACTTTCGAAAGATACCCATCTTGAAAATTTACCCCCCCCCCCACTTCAGGGAGAGATGCGATCCGCATGCACAAAATTTTTTTCCTAGTTAACTACTACCATTATCAATAATTCATATTAATTTTATAATCACAAGTTTAAAATAACTCTCATTAAGTACATTTATATGAAATTTTGTCCTGTATTGCCATGTTAAAAGTTGAGAAAAAAATGCGATCACAGCGCGATTTGTTGAGTGATTGATCCCCAAATCTAATCAGCACCAGTTTATGTCAGGGTCCAACTACATACCAAGTTTGGTTAAATTTCGTTCATTGGTTTGTGAGATACAGTGTCCACAAAAATCGGGATACACACAGACAGACAGACAGACAGACATTTTCTAAAAACTATCAAATCGTGTTTAGGACATCCCAAAACGTGTAAATTCATCGAAAACCTGAGTTTGAAAAATTTCCCGAATCCAATGCTTTCTCTAGATATACATACAGAAGAAAGTAAAAATTATATGATTTATGAAAGTTATATATATATATATATATATATATATATATATATTAAGTGATTTATTTTATTTATTTATTTATTTTTTTTTTTTTTTTGTGTGTGTGAGACATACTTTTAAACTAAAACCTAATGCATTCCAATTAAACGAAATTGACTACTTATTTTTAAAAATATAGATTTAGTAGTACTATATCTTCTACATATAATAAGAAGAAAGTACAAGATTGGAAAAACCTTTTATTTCCGATTTTCGATAAATTTACACGTTTTGAGATTTCCTTGTATTCCAATTAACTGAAATTGTCTACGTATTTTTAAAGAAGTGGATTTATTACTAGCTTCTGCATATATAAGAAGAAAGTAGAAGATACGGAAAAACTTTCGATTTCCAGTTTTTCGATGAATTCACACGTTTTGGGATTTTCTCGCATTTTAATTAAGAAAAATTGACAATAAAAAAAAAAAAAAAAACTGAATTTATTATTCTATCCTCTGCATATATAAGAAAAAAGCATAAGATTCAGAAAAATTTTAAATTTTCAGTTTTCGATGAAGTTGCACTTTTTGAGATTTAATGAACTCAATTTGACCTTCTTTACCTCAACTTCTAAATTGTATAAACGCACCAAACCAAACATGGTGTACGGTATGGATATTATGTAAAACTGGGCTGTTTTAATTCGGGCGCATATCGGCCGACAAGTGTCTCTGGTGTGCTGCAATTTAATTCCGTTTATGAGAAGACAATTATTTTGTTTTGTTTTGGATAAAAGTGGTCGAGTTGCGACCACTGGGTGATACTAATATGTATATATTCAAAGACATAAAGATATTTACATATATATTCTGAAAACGTATGCTTAATAAATTTATAGTTGCATGATGGTAGACTATAATTTAAAAACAATTTTCAAAATATGTTTGTAAAAACTTGAGTAGTTTGTTCAAATATGAAAAAGTATATCAAAATACAGAACACATTAATTAAGTTACATGTTTTGTCTGTCTGCCTCTAAGAGGTAGACAGAGTTGGAGTGTATAGCCTTGATTGATATAGACTTAGACTTATATACAAAAGTATATAGACTTGGTACAGGTTTGGAATACATAGACTAACTATATGCTGATTATTTTTTTTTTATATGAATGGATTATACTGTGGATTAGATATGGATTGGAGTTTTAGCTACCATAGAATGGTGGCATACTATTTTATCAGTAACTCACTGTAGTATACAAACAAGCAAATCAAAATATAATCGATTTAAAAAAAAAAGTATATTAGGCTCTTGTTAAGCATCGTATTAAAATGTTGTAACAGATTAAGCTTTTCCAGAGAATAAATTTGAATTTTACTTTCTGAATATACTACGTAAGGAAAGTATTGTAATCATGAAAAAAATTTGATATTGAAATTTTGGTATATCTATATGCTTTAAAGTCCCCTGAGTTCAATTTTGCTACTTTTATGGTGATGCGTATATGTGAGTGTACATGTGTATCTGTGTAAATGAAGACGATAGCGTCTATACGCTTTGTTCAAATGAGCTGAAAATTAGTATATATGTTGTAGGTCACCGTAGCACGAACCCTACTGACTTTCGTGAATCTAGAACTAGTAATATTTTTACTGGGGCACAAAGAATTTTTTTTTAAATCTTTATGGCTTATGGGCTTAAATTATTTAAAGAGCGATAGTGTCTAGATGTCTTATTCAAATAAACTGAAAATTTATACACATGTTATACGTCACCGTCACATGAACAGTATAGATTTTAGTGAATTTAGCAATCATAGGTTTTTTACAGTGATACAAAATATAATTCGTTATCATTATGTTCTGGGCTCAAATTATTTAAACGCCTTATTCAAATAAAATGAATATTTATATATATGTTATCGTCACACGAACTATATAGATTTTGGTGAATCTAGCACTCATAGTATTTTACAGGGACATAAAAAAAATTGTTTATCATTATCGGGACTTATGGGCGAAAATTATTTAAAATGCGATAGCATCTAAATGTCGTATCCGATTGAGCTGCAAACTTATATACTTATTATTGATCACCATAACCCTAACTATATAGATTTTGGTAACTCTAACAGTTATAGATTTTTACAGGGACACAAAGAAAATTTTTTATCATAATGGCCTGTGGGCTCAAATTATTTAAAGTACGATAGCGTCTAAACGACTTTTTTAATAACTGAAAATTTATATTCATGTTATAGGTTTCCATCCCACGAACTGTACAAATTTTAGAAAATCTTGCATTTATAATTTTTACACGGAGACAACGAAAAATTCTTCATTATTATAGTTTATGTGTTCGAAATTTTATCGGTGCTATAGCGTCTAAATGCCTTATTCGATTGAGATGGAAACTGATATACTTGTTTTATATCACTGGCGCACGAACTGTATGTATTCCGGTGAATACTGTATGGATATCGGTGCACTTATAGATTTTTACAAAAACATAACAAAAAGTTCTTTATCATTATAGCCTATGGACTGAAATTATTTAAATGCAATAGCATCTAAATGCTTTACACGATTGAGTTGAAAATTTATATGCTTGTTATAAGACACTATAGTACAAACTTTATGGATTCTGGTAACTCTAGCACTTATAAATTTTTATAGGGACACAATGAAAAATCTTTATCATTATGGCTTATGGGCTCAAATTCTTTAAAGGGCGGTAAGCGTCTAAATGTCTTATCCGATTGAGATGAAAATCGATATACATGGGTTCACTGTCGCACAAACTGAATAGATTTTGGTGAATCTAGCAGTTATAGATATTTACAGGGACACAACTAAAAAATTCTTTATCATTATGATCTATGGGCTCAAGTTATTTAAAGTACAATTGCGTTAAATTAAACAACACACTATATAGAGAAAAATACTGAAACATACTATTATAATTTTCTCGTTTATTTAACGACTTCTCTTAATTTACATTTTCTATACAACCATTAATTACTTAATGTTCAGAAAGTCCACTTGAGTTACTCCAGATTTTTTAGATGTAAAAAACAAATATTCATTAAATATAGACCTCTCCTATATTACACATCTATTTTTCCATGCTTTGTGTTACTTTATTTTTATTTTATATTAATGAAAATATTTTAATTTTTAATTTTTAATTTTTACTTTTATGCTTTTATTTAATTTTAAAATTTTATTACTTTTTTAGTAATTTTATACTTTTATTATGCAAAACAGAAGTAGAGCTAATGCCAATTCTTCTTAAAAATATCAGTATTTTCCTTTTTTAGGGCATGATTTTCTAATAATAAATAAATAAATAATAATAATAATAAATACGAGTGTTTGTTTTTTCAAATTTAGTCAACTCGTGAAAAAAAAAAAAAAAAAAAAAAAAATTGCATTTTTTACAATTCGTAAAGTCTTAAGAAGGTAAAAAGAATGTTTTTAAAGGTGTCTGTTTATGCGAGTCAATTAATCAGTCATATTTGTGAAGCAAAGATACTCCTCGATTTAGAGTTAATTTTTTAATGCTTATTTTTTAAAAAAATCTAAAAACTGTTTTTTCTTATCCCTTATGCAGTTAAGTCACATGTTTATTAAAACTTCATATGCATTCATTGTTTAATAAATATTTTAATAGATTAGGGCAGGCATTATAAAGAAGGTAAGAATAACGGCATGTATATGATATCTAAGTAACAAGAACATGCAACTTATAAGTATAATAAAAAATTCCTATGAATTATAATATCATAAGAAAAAAATGATATTTTATATTTTCAATCGAATTTTTACAAACTTTTTACTTTAGATGTTACAAAAAATTTTACCATTACAATTGTTTATTAAAAAAAAAACTTTTTTTTTTTAAAATAATTCTATTTTAAACTGACATTTACAGAATTTAAATCTTAAGTTTTTATGTTAAAGAAATTTTTTCTTTAATATTACGATATACATATTTCACTTAGAGTATGTGTAACTTTCCATACAATTGTCTTTGAAAAAATAAATGACTCGTAAAAGAAAATTTAATACTTCATTGTAATGCAATGTTAAAAAATGTATTTTTTAAAAACAAAATGCTGACAATATCTGAAAGTAAATGTTTCGTAAAATCCCCCGTAAAGTTTTCTCTATGTAAGGGGAAAAAATAATAAATGATATTCTATTGTTAATGCATTTTTTAGGGTAAATTTACTTTCTCATGGAATATTATAGTATTCATTTTTATAATAAAATGAAGTATATTTAAGATTGAAAAAAAAAAAAAAAAAAACATATATATATATATATACTGAATATGTACTGACTTAATTTCAGATTAAAATATTTTGTTATTTTTTAAATTTATTTTTTCCTTCTATTCTTTAAACAGTATGTAGAAGCATATCTAATTTTTAAATTATGACATGACATAATAATATTTTTCGTTATTTTTAAAGTTAAGTTGGTGGGTAATTTATAAGTCCCTGTCACATGTACTGTACGAATTTTGATGAGTACAGATTTTTTACAGGGACACAGAAACAAAATCATTGTCATTATGGCCTAATGGAAAGTGTGATAGCGAGTAAACTCCTTAATGAATTCAGCGAAAAATTCGTCGCTAAATTACAGGTCAACATCGTGCAATTTTTACATATTTTGATGAGTGTAGGATTTATAGTTATTTTACACGCACACACACACACAGAAAAAAAAATCTTTATCATTACGAACTTTAGGTTTTAATTATTTAAAGTGCACCTGCGTTTGAACTATATAATCGATTAAAATGTAAATCGGTAGGTATGTTTTAGTGTATCATAGCAAGAACTATACAAATTGACATGCGTATAGCTATTATATTTTTGTCTAATCGGAATACAATATCAAATAGTAATTATTATACATTGCGGTCTATGGGTTCAAACTGTTTAAAGTTCATTTTAGTAATGCGTAATTGTTTAAAACTTAAAAATATATATATATTGAGCGCTTCCATTTATTAATCCTTTACAGGGATATACCAAAAATTTTGGATACATTACGATAAAATTGGCTATAGAATTGGAGAGAAATACTAAAATACCTATTATATGATTTTAGATATTGTTTATTTAACGACTTCTCTGATTAAATTTATTTAAATAACCGTTAATAATCAAATGTTTAGAAAGTCGTGTTGAGTAACTCCATATTTTCTTAACGTATAATAATAATAAAACAAATTGTCTTTGATACTAATAAAATTGTTAATCTAATATCTAATAATAGAGGTATAATCAAGAAACAGAGATTCACAGCATATTATTTGCATTTGAAGGTATTCATTGAATTCACCAAAATATCAGAAGTAAGAATTTACCACATTAAAAAAATGAAAATAAATTTATTTCCGAATCGCCATAAAATATGTTGATACAAACGAGTGCTTAATTTTGTCAAGAGGAATTATATATATATATATATATATATATATATATATATTTGAAAGCATTAATTAGAGGACTTTTAACTGTAATGTTTGAAGAATTTACAACAGATATTTTCCCATTGTCTTTGTTTCAAGATGCTAGAACATATATATATATATATATATGGTGTGTGTACACGAACTCACGCGCAGTTATTAATCTGTTGTAGTATTCACACGACTTTCTTTTGTCCTGACATTGAATGTTATAAAGAGAAGTTACGGATAAAGACGTAAGATAACAAGTTGTACAAATTACTTTCAAAAAAATTGAAAATAGTTTTAGAAAAGTTTTATTTGGCATATATGTATGTGTGAAGGGGCCTACCAACCCCCTCAATTACCACTTTGAATAAAATAATTACATTTATAAAACATTTAAGAGTGTTATTAAATTTAAAAATGTACTCCACATTTTCCCAAAAACTTTCAAACACACCACTCCTAGAAATTTACGAATGCTAGTCAAACTTTCGAATTGAAAACTCCTTATGATGTATAAAACACCAAATTTGATTTTACTGCAAACATTTGATGTTACATTAGGCTAATAATAGGCATAAACACAGATCGATCACAATTATTTATTTATTTATTTATTTATTTTAATTTATTAAAGAGACCTCAACACACGTAATTATAGAAAAAAAAAATCAACGTTAAAAATTGGAATTTAAACTAATACAGTCGAACCTCGTTAACGTGAATTACTTTCAACATAACTGTTTCCAAAATAACTGTCAAAATAAGGATTACATTCGGAATTACTGATAGCATGAACTACTGATAGCATGAACTACTGATAACATGAACAAATATTTTATCGCCCTTGAGATTCATGTTAACGAGGTTCGACTGTATTTTGTTTACCATGTGGGTATGAGAAAGCAATTATCGTTCCTAAGTAGTTTTCTTGTACCTGGTAAAATTTAGTAAAGCGTTTCTTTCAATAACAATCAATAGAAAATCAATGGATTATGTATTTACTTAACTTTGGCTAACCCTGTATATTGTCTATAAATTATATATTTACCACATAGTGTTTTAAATTTAGCTCGATATGATTAATATGTAATACAGCTTGAAATGCACTTTCAGCAATTTACAGGTATTGCCCTAACATATCGGAATAATTCTTTCGTGTGGCCCTATAAAAAAAATAATGTATTAGTTTCATACAATATTCTGAACAAATAAGGTTTTTATGCATACAAAAAAAAAAAAAAAAAAAATCATTTCATTTTGATTAATGTAGGCTAAAAGGATTAAACTGCACCTGCATTTAATTTGAGTAATTTAAATTTAAATTTTCTTGGATGTCCCTGTACTTAAATCATTTATCCAATTTTAACAAAAAAATTCCAGTAGCAACCTCATATTATGCCGATTTAGTAATCCGAATTACTGCTAATCTCTGTTTTTGAGTTAAGTGGATTGTAGACTGACAGACTGATAGCTAAAACACTGACTTTTGGATTCAGTGGATCTCAAAATGTGTAACTATAACCGAAATTTAAGTTTTAAAATTTGAACCAGCAATAATATTTTCTCTATTATTATATAGGCAAGAGGAAATAATAATAATATTAAATAATTATTCTTTTATTCCTGTAGAGTAATTATCGGAAAATGAAGCATCGCTCCATCGAAATATATAATCACCAATTCCATATTCATAAATAATCTGGTGTGACATTCACACAACTTTCGCTTACCCTGTATTTCAATGCTGTAAAGACAGATTGAAGATTACGGTTTAAGATAACAAATGCTGCATAGGTACCAAAGTTAAAGTAATTCAAAGTAGATTTCAAAAAAAGTTTTATATGACGATTCTTTCTCAACTCCCGTTTGAATATCATATCATTTCTAGAGTACATTTATATTGAACTGAAAACTGTTATTAAATTTTAAAGTTTATTGTAAATTATTGAGACCCACAAATTTCAGCCAGACCACTCTTTGAAACTTATCAATCATGATCAATCATTTCAAATATGAACCTTGTACGAAATTCGAAATACAACATTTGAATTAGCATTAATTATTTGTTTTTAAGTTATTTTGATAACAATAATATTCCCAGTAGCACAACAATATTGGCCAATGTTGGACCGTCGTTGGCCAATGATGGGCCAACATTGGCCAGTATTGTTGTGCTACTGGGGATACTAACCAAGAAACCATCCCAATAGTGTAATAATAGAAATCATTACATTTAGAAATCATTACATTTACATTCATTACAATAGAAATCATTTACTAAATTATGTTCATTGGAGAGGGCATAATACAACGGGATTTTTGACGCTTAAACTGTTAGCCCTCGTGAGCCCGTTCTCGAGGAATCTATATTTAAGTTTGGGTAAAAAAATATAGTAATTTGAAAGAAGTGGGAGGAGTCTCATGAAAACCTCCATAACCATTGCTTTTATCAATTGTTAGATTCTATTTTAGCGAATTTTTAGACATTATACTTCGATTTAATGTATCTCAAAGCTGAAATGGGCAACTGATTTTTCCATCAAAGAACACATTAGGTTATGCTCTTTCGATTTCTGCTTGTTTTGGATTTTATTCATTATTTCAGAAAGGCGAGATGTTATCGAGTCAGGCGTGGTAGCACCGATTATTAGTAAACTTTCAGAATTTGTAACTCGAAAACGATCTGACGAGGGATTGCTTTAGGCGTGAAAAAATATATTTATATATGCTCTTTCGATTACTGCTTCTTTGGCTTTTTTATTTTTTTTATGATTACACTATGGGATGGTTTCCTGCTAAGATATATCATTAAAAATCTGACTTAAGTAATCAAGTAAATTCAAAAGGAGTAATTTTGCAAAAAACAAATGCTAAAAATTTAACTTAAAAAAAAATTAATTTTTATGAGGAATTAATTTTTATTCCTGATTAGTTTTTTCTGGTCATGATAAAATATAGTAAAACACTTCCACCAATTACATTCAGTTGAAAAGAATGGTTTTACTCAATTATTGGTAGTCCTGTATGTCTTCTATAAATTTTGTGTACACCATATTGTATACTTAAATATATTCTTATATAAATAACACACATGCAACAACCTGAAATGCGCTTCCAGAAATTTTCAAGTATAATCCCACGATATTCTAGTTCTTTTGGGTATTCCTGTAAACGAATGGTGACAGATTTTCATACCATATTCTACAAGAAACATGATTATATACATGTAAAAGATATAAGTTAACATCATGTTATTTTGTAAAGCTAATGGATATTAAATTGTACCTACCATAGACATAGACATAATGTACTGTAATTCTTTAATGTCCCCGTACACGAACTATTCTTTAGATCTCAACGTAAAAAATAGTGTAGCATCTCTGGGTGATACAAATTTAGAATATCGAGTTTAAACGTCCTACTACATTTTGTTTTTTAAATATAATGATAACAGCCACACACACAAACCAATATCTATAAACCTGGCTTTCGGATTCAGGAAACCTCGAAACGTGTAAATATAACAAAAACTGAATTACGAAAATTTAACCTCCCTAAAAAAATCTTTCTATACGTTAAATATAAGTAAGCGAAAGAAAAAGTGTTAAATAAACGCTTTTTAACAAAAATGAGCAAAATGCTTTGATTAAGAGAATTAAAAAAAAAAAAAAAATGAAAAATTTGATACAGCTTTTTAGCCTCTAAATCTGTCCTTGATGAAATACGACGCTGGATGTATTTTACATTTCATTGCCATTGACAACAGACTCATGACCTGTTCGGCAAAAGTGCTTTTATGTTGATTCGAAAGATTTGACAGAGACAGACAGATTTATGCCCCTAGAACCTGCCCCTTATAAAGTAGGTCTCTGGAAATGCATGCAGATTGTTTTGGATTGACTCATTTCTAAAATTTGAGTCAAATCAGTTTGTAAATATGTATAAAAAATAAGCAGCGAGAATTTAGCATAGGCAGATAGAGGTTTACTTTATTTTTTTTTCCCGTGAACATGTCCCTGGTTAGGCAGATACATGATAATGTTTACTAATTGCATTGTCATCGGTAAATGTCTAAAATCGGTTTGGCAGAGATGCATTAAAAATGAATTAAAAGATTTCACACAGACAGGCAGGATGGATGGATGGTTGGGTTTTACGTCGCATAGTGCTGCGCAGATGAGCAATTGGCGACCGTCTGGGACACACCCCTAGAGGTGGTCCGGAGACATGCCATCATAATTTTGATCCTCTACGGAAGGGATGGCTCTCCCGCTTCGGTGACCCCCAGAGGTATAATTTTTCATGGGAACATGGAGGACATTGCGGCCAAGACAGATTTTACGTGCACCAGCCACCCAGCTCGAGAACCGAACCCGCAATCTTCCAATTACGAGGCCGTCGCTCTACCGACTGGGCTACCGCGGTACCACAGACAGACAGATTTTGGGGCCTTGAACCTGTTTGCGATCAGATAGATCGCTGAAAGAAATTGCTTGTTGTAATGTCATTGGCACCTTAAAAAAAAAAAAAAAAAAAAAAAAAAAGGTTTAGTTGAATTGAAAAATTAACTGTAAACTTCATTATTGGCAGGCAGATAATATCGATCCTGCAGAAAAGAAGATGTTTTAAAAAAAATCATTCAGCTGTTTTTTTTCTTTTTCCAGAATATAAATTTTATTACGAAAGATAAAAAATGCTGCAGCATCTGATTATAATACTAGCATGTCAGTTAAAATACGTAGAATGTAAGTGCGTGCTAATATAATATTTTAAGTAAATAAACAACTAACATCGGAAGAAAATTTATATTTTAATATAGGCATTTCTAATCAGTATTCGATAAAATCTGTGGTAGACTATTATAGGGAAATTATGCGTAACTCCGTTAATACCTACATGATTAAATGGAATGTTATGATCTCGAACTATCTTGAGAATTCTCCTGGTGCTATACTCAAAATTATAGTGGTTCTGTCTAATTCATATACTAAGTGTATGGAATTATTCATATGCTAAGAGTATAGTTAAATAGATATTTATGAATAGCGGATGCCAGATCATCATCATCTTGAGCCATGCCTATTGTTCAAGGAGCAAATTTTTTATCCTGTATTTTGCATACATTATGCAAAAGAGACAAATAATCATTATTTTTTTATATAATAATTTAATAAATAAGTCATTCAACCGAGAGTCTTATTATATTTAGATAATCGGTTATTTTTCGTTGAGAATTATACATTTATAAATATTGAGTCATTGAAGATAATAACTAAGAGGTCCACCACGAAGCTGTTTGTAAAAATTCATACTTTTAAATCGCTTTGAAATTTTTCATTTAAGAGAAGTCTGGAAAAAAAAAAAAAAAAGAATATGTGATTTCTGTGAATTAAGGTGCTTAAAAACTTGCAATCTGCGTAAAAAATAAAAAAGAATTCAGACTGTCGGCTGATATACACATAAGTTAAGTCAGTATTCGTTTTCATCTATCTCATATACATAACACACATTTCATAACACATATCAAGTTTCGTGCAGTTATATGCCATGGAGGTTGAAATTTAGCCTTCCTACTCACGGGGTAAATATTAGCGCAATAACTTCACACGCTGGGCATTACACACCCAAATTAAATCATCATAGTGCTTCATAATGGCTGGCTGTCTAATATATAAAGTTTTGTGCAATGTACATAACAGAATTTGAGATATCGCATTACCGTTCTCAGGGAAAAAATCCCAGTATAACAGTTTCACCTATCGGCTACTATGCACCCAATCTAAACCAGTATAATGTCTCAAAATTGGCATCTCAGATATCAAGTTTTGTCTGATTATACGCAATAGAATTTAAGATATAGCCTTCCCTTAAATTAAGAAATCGCTCTATAGCAGTTCCACCTGTTGAGCTAATGACACCAAAAACTGACAGGTACTAATATAGGTTAAGGTGCATCTAAATATAAGTTTATATGCAATACTGTGCATGTTCTTGAGATATAGCTTTCCCTTAAATTGCAAAAATTGTAGTACAGTGGCACCACTTTTTGAGCAATCTTCATCAAAAATTCATAAGCACTAATTTATTTTATGGTGCAACTACAAATTTATTTGTAATTCTGTTCAATAGTTCCTGAGATACAATTGGAATAAAATTTTTGTCACACACACATACGCTTATAAACACACAGGCATTTTTTATTATTATTATTAAATCGTGTTCTGAAATAAAAAAGTAAACAAAATGCCGACCCCATTCGTTTATTAATTATTCCTCAAATCATAAATGATTGTTTGTGACGCATTCTTGAAAACCATTTTACTGATAGTACTTCAGTAAGAAACGAAAGAACTTATTTTTGCTACAGTAAATTCAAAACCAAGAGATAAGAAAAGACCGAGGAAGGGATCATAATGTTGTTGGAGGAATGAAATTGTGAAGTTTTGAAGAGCAAAATGGAGAATAATTGCTGAAAACAGGGCAGATTGGAATCCCTAGGAGAGGCCTTCATCTGCAGTAGATTGATGAATTCTGAAATTGATAATGATGATGATGATGATAAATAACTTTTGATGACTGTGATTTGTTAATTTTTCGATAAAATAAAAAGTGAGATTATTTAACTGTATTTTGTTGGTGTTGGACCCCTAGTAGCTGAGAGATTTTTCTTTTGAAGCTGGTAGACAGGAGTAGCCGGAAGCAAACCTAGGAAGCATTCCTTGGTCATAGGCGTTCGGAGTTTTCCATGTTGTTTCTTTGAAACTCTCAATAATACAGACTGAAGGTCCTTTAGAATTACTACCACAGAGGACATTCCACTTAGGCTTAGAATTTTCATGTAAAAGTCAAACCCCCTAGACTATATATTTAACTGGAGAGCGCAACCTTCATCGGAGAATATTACCAACATAAAAAACAAATTACATGATGAGTACTTTTTAAGCTTTCACCAATGAAGGTCATTCATCAAACCTCTCAACCTACTTTCGGATAAGGGGTGTCAAAAGGTTTTCGCCGTTTCATGCAATCCGGATTTGAAGGTTTCACTCGTCACGTGACCGATGAAAATCATCCTCTTTCGGTAGCCTTTGAATTGAAACTTCAGTATTGAATACTCTGTCTAGTCATATATATGCCCTTGGCCCTAACCCTTACACTGCCATCTATTTATTTTTTATTTTTGTTACTTAAAATTGCTCTAATTACAATATTTCCCTTTTAAATTTACTTTAATAACAAAGGAAATAAATTAATAAATTTTCTTTCTCGAATTCTAACAAACTAATGGGTAATCATCCTTTGGAAAATTCTAAAAGTTTACTTTAAGAATTGCATTTCCTAATAACATATTTATATTCTTAGTTGTTATGTACACCGTTTACAAAAAAAAAAAAAAAAAAAAAGAAAAATGCAGCATTTTATTTTTAAGAGAAAATAGACAAAAATAAGACTCTATCATTATGCATGTAAGGCTCAACTAATCAACTAAACTACACAAAAAGGAAATATAAATTAATTTAAAACGATATGCTTTAGAACACTTAATCCTAATAATAATAATAATAATAATAATAATAATACAAGCTATATTTTTGACTGAAATATATTTCTAAAAGAATTGAATAATAGCAGTATGTTTCTTAAAAGTAAAAATGCAATCTAGTTTTCTAAAACGAAATAAATTTCCTCTTGAATGGATTGTCTTTATATAAAAAAAAAAAAAAAAAAAAAAAAAATTGAAATAAAATGTTTTCTGAAAAACATAATCTTCCAACATGAAATCACGATCTATTCGAGGATAGAAAAACGACCGTTTCATTTCTAGAAAATCACAGAACACTATTTCTGTTTTTCCCTTTCAATTTAAACTCAATGAGTCGTATATATCTTTTTAGATTAAGTAATAACATCTTATCAAGATCCGATTTTTTACTTTGCACAATTATTTTAAGATTAAGCCTTACGTGATAATTTCTATTTCGACATTTTTTATTTTTATTTTTCATAGATTGTATTTTATTTTGTCATTTTACTGTAATTTTGTATTGATAATTTTTCAAAGAACATCAACTTTATATTATGTTTTATTTAGAAAAACAATATTAATTTTTTAATTTTAAATAAAGTAATATAAAATATTTGTTTTTGATTTTAATAGAATGGTATATATATATATATATATAGAGAGAGAGAGAGAGGGGAGACCCGTGTACCTAGGGCCACCCCACTTTATTTGAATAATATTTAATCTTAAGTTTTATTACTCATTTGGGCGAGTAACAACACCAACTGATACATTTACAACTACTTTAGAACTTTTGAGGAGAGAGTTTTGACAAGTTACATGTAGAAAACGAATTTACATGGTTTGAAGTAAAATTTTGCAGCTCATCTCTTTTGCTATTTTACAAAGAAAAGCCAAATATTTTTCTTTTATTTCTATTGTATAATTTTGCTTGTTATATTGAGTAATAAATGAGATATTTAATTAGCCGTCTCTGCATGTGGATTTTTTATTGGAAAGCATTTTGAATGAAATTAACAAAACTTGTACCTAGGGCCACATCGCTGCCTTGTACCTAGGGCCAGAGTGGTTGGATCTTTAACACTTTCGCGACCACGTTTTTGTCTTTTTGACAGTAAGGTGCGCCTGTGGGCGTTTTTCTCATAAGTTACAATTTTTCAGAACAAAATTTTCTGTATTCACATTAATATTACAAATGGATTTGCATTATGATCATAGTACTCTCTCTAATCAAAGTATTTGCATCCATAGTATACTGATTGTACAAATTTGAATATTGTGTATATTTTTTAGAAACAAATAACATACAAATTGCAAAAGAAACGCCCACTGGTGGAGTTTCATATTTTCAAATGACGTGAATCTACGTCAGCGTTCGCGAAAGTGTTAAGAAACACAGTACAGTCTATGGTAATTGGATGCTGGCAAACCCTGGTAAACCAAGCACTATATATGACGTTGCTGAAAATGTTGGCAAGTCCTATCCGTCAGCCTTTACTTCTGTTAACATTCTATCAGGCTTTCGTGTATCCGGCATATGGCCAATGAATCAAAACACATTCAGTGAGAAAGACAAGATCCCTCCATTAAAAAAAAAAAAAAAAAAAAAAAAAAAAAAGAGTTTCCAGGAAGAAAGTGAACCAACAATGATAGAACTGGATGTCTCTGTTTCGTGTCCAGTTGAAATTTCGAAACCTTCAATATCTAACATCTTTTCGTGTGCCATGCTTTAACAGGTACGAACCTAAGCAAAACCTTTACCTAAAGCAAAACCTCCCACATCAAAGAAAAGATGTGACCGAAAACCAGAGAGATCTAGAAATCCAAGAGACACTCCAGAAAAAAAAATTGAAGAAAATAAAACATTTTGTTAGAATATCCCAAAGAAAAAAAAAGTGAAAAATTTCGTGTTTGAAATTAAGGCAACAACGTGATAGTCATTGTATGATAAATGAATATATTATTATACTTGATATTGTTTCTTTTATAAAATACATGTTTATATGCTTATTTTCTATTCATTACAAATTGTAATCGAAATTTGAGAGAATGGCCCTAGGTACAATAAGATCTGGCCCCAGGTACAATGAGGGTGTTGTACCTAGGGCCACGAGTGAAGTTTTTTTAAAAACCTTCTATTTGTCGGAATTTATAATTTTAGGTATTTATATTTATCCCAATTGGAAGTAATTAGTCCTAAAGATATGTTCATATCAGTTTGATAATTTTAAACAAGTCAAGGGCTCTGTTTTTGGGCATTGAAAAAAAGCGGCCCTAGGTACACGGGTCTTCCCTATATATATATTATATATATATTATGTTTTGGCTGGAATGCCTCCAAATTTCTTAGAAGAATATGAAAAAAGGGGCATATAACTCGGTTAAAAAAATAGACACTCAATCTTAAAAATTTTGATGCTAGATTGAACCAAAATTTAGTTTTATAGTTGTTGCAACGTACTAGTTTCAACCAAAAATTGGTATTATAGTAGTGATAAATTCCTAATTTGAACCAAAACTTGGCCATAAAACACTCTGTGCACAGATGAAGCCTATTTCCATATCCACGAATAAGTCAATGCTCAAATTTGCAGAATAAAGGCAACGTAATATACTAGCTGATCGCCGAGGTACAAAGTTTAGCATGGAGGCCAGTTTTGACCTATTCTGATGCACCTGGAAGCCCATTTTAAATTTTTGATTAGTTTTTTCTTTCTTTTTTTCTTTCTTTTTTTTTTTTTTTTTTTTTTAATATTATTATTATTAATTAAAACCTATAAATTTCTGAAAGGTTCTGACGTAGAGATAAAAACCTAAAAGGCAGAAAACTTTCCGAGGCCTCCTGAATCAGTTGTTTACAGCGTTAACTCGACGGCATGAGTTCGATTCTCCAAAAGCCAAAGTATTACTTTTAGCAGGTAATTAATAGTAAATCTGACAATAGATAAAATAAACTTTTTCAGTGTCTTCGCAGTATCCTAAACCGTAAGGAAGACGTGAAAGTGAAAAAATAAAAATAAAAAGATAAACTTATTGGTGTGTTGGTTGAAATGTAGGCAAATGGCTGTTCGCAGAATTACAGAATTTTGCATGGAGGCCCGTTTTGACCTCTCCGGATGAAACTAGAAGCCCTATTTACGAATTCATTATTAAATTTTTTAATTCATTATTTTTTTTTTCAGCTTAGAAGCTTGTCTGGTGCTGCCACCTGTTGCCATAATAACAACGCCGCTTATCTTTTATTTAGCACCTTTATTAAAATGTCTGGTTAAGGCGTAAAATGCAAACACTGGGGTCCCGAAATCGATCTAGTGCAGGCGGAGACGACAATGCCGAAGGTAGTGGAAACCTGAAGCAAGATTTTAAGCTTTTTCAATATATATATATATATATATATATATATATATAGTTTTTTTTTTTTTTTTAATGTGTTTTAAATTATAGTGATTAATATTTTTTGAAAATTCCTTCAAATATAGTGACAAGCGAAGCGGACAAACCTGCTAGCAATTAAATAAATACAAATGCTTTTTTTAATGCTTTAATTTACCAAGAACTTTATTTTTCTCTCCGCGTGTTATTCGAATTAGTATTTTCAGTTATTCAAGACGTTGCCATTTATTAGGTTGCATGTCGTGTATTCTCCAGATTTTTAAGTATATGCTCCCTGTTTCAAAAAATGACTCACTGGTGTATTATCATAATACAAATAGAAAAGAAATCACAATATTTAAATTCTGTGTAGTCTTTTTTCTGATATATATATACTAACACATATTTCACACTAATCACTAATGTTTAAGAATTATATATTTAGAAAATCATTTTTGTACTTCTTATGCATCCTGCTAAATTAAATGCATGCTTTTTATGCAGTTTAAACTGATCATGTACACTTTAAGCAAATTTAAACTTCAAAATGGACATTTTTCTGTCTTCATGTCAAAATGAATTTTTATCATTTTTAAAGAATTACTTCAATGTATCTTATGAATCGTAAAAACCTTTTTTCCCATTTACATTTCAGGTACTCTCCAAGAATTCAAAATATGTTGTATTTTTTTCTATAAAATGGCTTCCTGGAGTCTGTAGAAACTGATACAACTGTACTACTGTACTGTAGAAACTGATAAAAGAACTGGATATTCTATTTTATGCTGACTTCTAATATTCACGTAGAAAAATTTCTAAATGACTCATGGTACAAAATAAAGCATGTACTTTTTTGTGAAAAACTGTTTTTCAAAATACTTATATAAAAACTATTGCATATACTTGCCATCAAAAAAGTTTTATTAACAGAAATGGTAACTCTTTTTTATTCATTTATTTTTTTAAATAGATAGAAAATACTAGGCCATTGATTTTATAAAATTCTTTTAAAAAAATAAGGGGGAAATGGTACTAAAACTGTTTCTCTTTCATTTAATCAAAAAATGCATTCAATAGAAAATATGCACTTTTTAGAAAAGAATCAAAATAATATGTAGATATTTTTGAATACATTCGTAATATATCTGTAATAATTTCAACGCACTTTAATTAAAAAAAATTACTTTTTATAGTATTTTATTGAATATTATGGTCTAATCCATTTTTTATTCCTTTTGCAAAAATGGTTTGTAAAATTTTACATGATAAATTTTTCATAGGTTTTTTAATTAATAAAACATTTTTTACTTTATTTGTTTTACTTTATGGTTAAGAAAGAATTTTTTCCATGCGCTGTTAAAGATTTTTTAAAAAAAAGTTATAAACTAAATTGTATATAAAAAAAATATATACATTTTGTGCTTGATTAGAATATATATTCAAAACAACTATTTATAAAATGCACGATTGGCCATTAAAATATCAACAACAAGAAGCCAAGAAGGAATGCAAATATCAGAATGATATTTATTGGTCACATACATTACAGTAGGAAGAACAATTGGTTAAATTTTCAGGAAATCTGGAGTAATATATCCTGAGAATTCAGTACATAAAGCAGCAACGTTTGGGAGCAATAACAGCACTTATCTGCCTAGGCATTGAATCGAACAGCGATTGGATGACATGTACGGGTAGAGCACTTCATGAAGTTTTTACACAATGCCACAGTTCTTTGACCGTAACTACTGGTGAGTGGTGGCGTGCCAGTCGCTTTTCAACGATTAAAAAGTCATCTTCATTGGTGCGAGATCAGGAGAACGCGCTGGCGAGATCAACAGTTCAGGAAATTCTATATCAAGGAAGGTTCAATCAACACGGACAACTCACGGCTATGCAATTGTCCTGCTTAAATGTTGAACTACGGAGGTCCCGAATATAGGCCAGAGCGACGGTCTTATCTCGTCAGAAATGTAATGGCCGCTATTTAGAGTGCCTGGCATGCTAAAAAGAGGTAATAGAGATGTATATCCAATGGGATCCAATACCATCACTCCAGGTAGTGGTCCAGTATGACGATGTCGAATGCCAGCTGGCAATTTTCATTATTCACAATGCAACCAAATAAAGATGCGGAATTCTTGATGCTGTAAACATGATTGTGATTTGTCTGAAAGCACGACGTCACGCCATTCCTGCGTTTAGGTCCGTCGTTGATCATACATTGAAGGCGCCAGTGTCAGTGATGCAGCATTTAGGTTAGCCGAAGTTTTAGTAGCCGCATACCGGGTCACTTATTAATTACACTGCTCTGCGTGAAAATCGGTCTCAATATCATTCCTGCAAGATTTTACGTAAAATGAACTCCTGAATCCGAATATGATGCCCATTTTGCCCTACAACATACTGTTTTTTGGGAACGCCCCTATTTTTATCATTGTTCGGTAATTTTATGGCTATGAATTTGATTTGGAGGAGGGGAAAGGATTATTTTGAATTGTTAAATATCTACTGAGGTGCCATAGTGGGGAAAAATTCTTAAATACGAATATTTGTAGTAAGTGGGGGGGGGGGGGGATTGCCACTGTAATTATAAATTAAATTTATTATATTTTATTATTATTATTTATTTATTTATTTGTTTGTTTTTAAGTGTTAAAATTATGCTTTTCCATTCTCCAAATCAAATTCATGGCCATAACATTACCGAACAGTGAAAAAAAATGGGAGTGAGGGTGGCATCCCGAGAAAACGGTGGGTGACTGGGCACAAGGGTGGTCATATTCGGATTCAGGAGGTCATTTTTCATAAGAATCACCAGAAATGGTATTAGGGCCCGAATTTTAATTTTAATTATAGTTATAATTTATTTGTTTATTTATTTATTTTCTTGCAGCGCAGTGTTTTTACTGGGTCATTTATTATTTATTATACAGATGATTATTCAACTGAAAAATAAGGTAAAATTTTCTTTTTACAGTTTATAAAAGGAAATTGTAAAGTTAAAATATTTATTATAGTTAAGGTTTTTAATATATATATATATATATACATACATACATACATACTTTTGCTTGACAAATACATAATTTTCATCTTCCTTTTAGAAAAACTTCCAGCATTCTCATTTTTAAATACTGTTTTTTCAACATATTTATATGCACAGTTAATATCGAAATCAGTTTTATATACTTTTATGTAAGAAAAAATCTGGAGTAACTCCGCTCGACATTCCGAACATTAAGTAATTTACGTTTGTATAAATATATTTAAAGCAAGACAAGTCGTTAAATAAACAAAAGCGAAAATTGTGATGGGGTATTTGAATACTGTATAATTTTAGGCTATTGCATTTCAAATAATTTAAGCCCTTAGCTCATAATGATAAAGAATTTTCCGTTGTGTCCCTATAAAAGTCTATAAAGGATAGATTCATAAAAATCTATACATACAACATGTACATAAATTTTCAGCTCAAACAAATAAGGTGTTTAGACCTATCGAACTTTAAAATATTTGGGCCTATAGGCTCTAATGATGAATAATATTTCTTCCTGTCCCTGTAAAAACACTATTAGTACTAGATTCACAAAAAATTATGCCATTAAACTTTAATATGTGTATAAATTTTCAGCTTCGTCGAATTAGACGTTTAGATGCTTATTGCACTTTAAAAACATTTGGACCCATAGACCATAATGATAAAGAATATTTCTTTGTGTTCCTGTAATATCTATCTATCTATCTATCTATATATATATATATATGAGTGCTAGATTAACCAATATTTATACAATTTGTGCGACGGTAACTTATAACATATGTATAAGTTTTCAGCTCAACTGAATGAGGCATTCAGGCGCTGTCGCACTTTAAAGAATTTGGGCCCAAAGGCCACATTTTTTTTTTTTTTTTTTTTGTGTCCCTGTAACAAAAACTGTAAGTGTTAGATTCACCAAAATCAATAGAATTCTTGCTATTGTGATTTACAACTTACGTACAAACTTTCAGCTCGTTTGAATAAAGCATTTTGGTGCTATCATGTTTATTCACACACATACATACACACACACACATACATACACACATCATTGTAAAAATAGAAAAATTAATTCGGGGGACCTGAAAACGTATAGAAATACCAAAATCTTGAAGCCAGATTTTTGACATGAATACAATACTTTTCTTATATATGCATCTTTGAAAAGTAAAAATGAAGACAGTATTTGTAACAACTATTATTTTTTCATAAATTAAATGAGAAAAACAATCTTTCACTAATTTTATAACTCAATATTTTGTTTAAAAAAAAAATCTTTTCAAGTTTAGGTAAATGAATAGCTAATGTAGATATTGCCTAATTATGAATAGGTGTTAGAGAAGTCTAAATGCTGTATGTAACATAATAAAACTGGTTTTAGTAAAAAAAGCCTGGATTTTTGTTAAAATATTGATTAATAATAATAATAACAATAATAACAACGTTGATGCGACTAAACTGTACTTTTTTCACAGACAGCAGAAGGAAATGTAAAATAATCAGTTCAAAAATATTTATATAAACATCAATATTTTATGTCATTGAATTATTATTCTCTCCATATCTATGGAACATTAATATTCGAAATATGACTACTCCGAAATATAAATATAAAATATTAACAAATGGTAATTTTAGCAAATTTCTATAGTTTTTTAGTTCAAAGGCAATTTATGTTAAAATATTTAATTACATTGACGTCATACCTTTACACTTTAAGACCTAAAGCAAAAGAAATTCTGAGGCAACAATTTTTAGAATTATAAAAAAGCACAATAAAAGCAACTTTAACAGAACTGACATGTTTAAACTATCTTCCATTCGATAAAGATCTCACAGGTTGTCATAAAAGTAATAGAAAGCTTTGTTATTTATTTTTAATTCCATTACCCTATTACCGTAGGTAATGGAAGTATTGTATTCGGTCCAAAAATTCAGTGTCGAGTTTTCACCTGATTTAAACGTTTTAAGGGTAGTCCAAGTAGGTCCTTCTGAGTCCAAAAAAGTAGTTTTTGGCAATTGGTCAGTATGTGTGTATGTGTGTGTGTGCGTGTGTGTGTACGTGTAAAGTCTTCTGGCTATCATATCTCCGAAACTAATAAAGATAGAACTACGGAACTTCAGAATTGATATAGGTCTGGTGTACAGATGAATTTTACAAATTTAACTGAAAACTGGAAAATCGGAAGAGGGTCATTAGAAACCGGAAGTGCGGCCATAAATTCGTATCTCGAAAACGGCTCTAACGATTTTCTTCAATGTTGCTAAATAAACACTCTATTAGATGTCCTTTCGAATGATATAGTTGGTTAGTTCAGGAAAATTGATAAGCTTCCTATATAAATAACTCAATTTCAGGTCTCGCAAGTGAGTTCCTTTGAAAATGGCTGTACGGATCTTTTTCAAACTCGCCCTAAAACCTTCCTTTTAAATATCCTTTTGTATGTAATTGTTGTTTTCTGGTCAATAACTGAGTATGACAAGTTTTGGTAAAAGTTAGTGTCTCAAAACTGGCTCTAACGATTTTCTTGAAAATTGTTACATAAATCCATTTTAGCTACCCTTTTTCATATATTATGGGGTTATTACAGAAAAATTAACGGTCATTCAGATTAGATAGTTCAGTTTTAGATCTCGGAAATTGGTGTTTAAAAAAAACTCTATCATATTATTTTTTCTTATTTTTTAACTCTTTGTGTAAACACTGTTTTATATGTCTTTACACGTGTATCAAGTTTCTGTTACTGGAAAATTCCATATAATACGTGTAATAGTGGGTAATGGAAGTCGTGTGGTTGTTTCACACCAGACTTTTTATACCATAATTAAAGATTATGTAATTTATTTACATCATTTTTTTTCACATTTATGCTTATTTTCCTTTACTGAGAATAAGTAATTGCCTCTTAATGTGCTCGAATGCTTTAATCTGTATTATCACTACATCCTCTTAATGGAACGTTCTTTGATAAATATTTACTTAAATTTTGAGTAAAAAACAAATATTTATCGTAAGAAAACATTATATACTTCTCAAAGCCGTTTTTAGCAAACAAAGATTACTTATATCGATAAGTAAACAACTTCAACAAAGACCCTTTTACATGAGGCAAATAAAGGAAGAAAGTAAAAAAAAGAGAGAGAATGGTTTTGTTGTCCATTTATAAAGCCGTATAGTAATCATTTAGTATTATCTCAGATGACTTTGCATGGAAAAACTTAAATATATATATATTCTATTTTTATTTATTTTTATAAAAAATATTATATGTCTATGTTATTTCTGAAAATAAATAAATAAATAAATAAACAACAAGAAGAAAATAGGAATTCTTTTTTTTTAACATCCAGAACATTTTTTGTTATTACTGGTTTCAAAAGATATTTTTTTCATATTCTGCCACAGGTGTCATGACAATATTGATTAATAGCAGAAATAAATTTTTAAAAGTCGAAATTAATATAAAATGTTAAATGAAAATCGAAGTTCATAACTATATAACCAAAAAATAAAAAAAAAAATAAAGTAAAGTAAAATAAGAAGGAGGAGAAAGAAAAAAGAAAAAAAGAATGAAATTCTTTTCTAAGGAGAATTTAAATAACTTCCTGAGTTCTTCTTCAGACTCAAACTATCTCTCTAAGTATTTGTAAACTCTTATATTCCACAATTGACTACTACACTATCTTTCCATAAATGACCGGACACTTCTGATTTCAGATGTCTTTTCAAATATGTCAAAAAATAGTTGACAAATTATCTTGAAACTTTAGGGGTGTAAAGAAGATGTTACACCTCTTATATTTCAGTGAAAGTTTTACCCCGAAAATGAAAGGGGAACCAGTAAAGAAATTAAATAAAAAGGAAAATGTTTGGCATAAGTAATGCTTGGAAAGCAATCTGGCTATAGTATGTGATTATGTGTCTACTTCTCATTCTCTGCATAAATTTGTATGCGGTTACCACATATATTCATTGAGATGTAATGGTTTCTTTAAGAAATCCCCCCCCTAAATATATATATATATATATATACATACACACAGGGGCGTATCCAGGATTTTTCCAAGGGGGGGGTTCATCTTTCCGAATTTTATTAAGTTTAATTAAGTTTAATTAGGTTTAATTAAGTTTAATTAGGTTTAATTAAGTTTATTTTTAATTAAGTTTAACAATCTTTTAAAATATCATAATTACTTGCCAAAAATAAGAGTAAGAAAATGAAAAATAGTAAAACAAACTCACCAATTAGAAGATCAAACTAAAAAATCTTTACTTAGCGACGAATAACGTAGAGCCTGTACAAACTGCTACACAAAACATAAAATTCAATACATAGTTACGCTTACGCAAAATATTTCATTGGATTTTCTTATTTACAGAGCGAAGTCTAATCGACGAGAAGTTTTCGCTAGTTCATTTGAAATGTCTTCTACTGTTGAGGTATTGTTTGGGTCACTCCTTCAAGGTCACTACTTCAATGGTCACCTCTTCCCCATATGGTCGATCCCTCTTGTCCTTGAGTATGAACTCGTAAAGGTGAAATCCTTTCAGAGAATTGTTTTCAGGGGAAACATGTTTCGCGCCGCGCAAATGAAGTGGTTTAGTCACTTTCAGGAGTGTTTATCGCAGAGTAATGAAAAAAAAAGTTAGTCATAATTTTAAACCACTTCGTAGAAAAAAATATTCTACGCTTGCCATACATTTTTTCCGCCTGAAATGCGAAAAAAATGTAAGGAACAGCCTAATTTTTCTTATCATACATTTTGTCAAGGGGGGGGTTTAAACCCCCAAACCCCCCCCTTGCATACGCCACTGCATACACACATATACTTTTAGTTCCCCATCATACTATAGGTATGGAGAACTTAGGTAATCGTGTAAATTTTCGACCTCTGTTTTTTGACTTTTTTACACGTTTTCAGGTTTGAGGAATCCGAAAATGACAAAATTTGTATGATGTTCGTCTGTAGGGTGACTGTTAGTTAGTTAGTCCGTTAGTGTGTTAGTCCGTTAGTCCGTTAGTATGTTAGTCTGTGTACGCGATATCTCAAGAAAAATTTGCCGCAGAGAAGTCAAATCAGTTTTAAAATATTACTTTCGACACTGGTAAGAATCCTATTCATTTACAGCATTCGAATTAAAACACTTCGTAAGTTATTAGAAATTTACGATTTTCTTAACATGGGAAAATAGGGCAAAATTTCACTTAAACGTGGATTAAATGGAAACATTTTATGTCAGACGAGTTTTAAAATTTCAGTTTTGATACCAGAATGAACATCAGTAACTATAAATATGCTACTTTGAAAATTTCGCAAGTCACTGGAAATTTACGAATTTCTTAACATGGCAAAATACGGTAAAATTTCCCCCAAACGCCAATCTTGAGGGATATTTTCATCGTAAAGATCTCAGACCACTTTTGAAATATTATTTAGGATACTGACATGAATACCATAGAGTCTGAATTTTCTAATTTAAGAAATTCGTAAGTTATTTGGAATTTACGATCTACTTAAAATGGCAGAACAATACAAAATTGAGGATAAACGTCCATTTTAAGGATCATAAATATATCAGACAACTTCAAAATAACATTTATGATACTTGCATGAACATGATTGACTACAAATATTCTAATAGGAAAATTTCGCAAGTGATTCGTTATTTAAGATTTTATCAACATAACAAAATTGAAAAATTTCCATATAAATATGCATTTTGAGGATTGTTGCATTGAAAATAGTAGCATGAAAACTAAATTACGAAATTTATCCTAATAAAATAAATTAATAGATTAGAATAAGATAAATATATCGAAGTGAACGGTGGATAGCCTAGGCGGGAATTTCATTCTGTCATTGTGTCAAGCGTTTGGTCAAATTCATTTCTCTTAACATGATAACCATGTTACGAGAATTTCCTGTTCTAGAAATTTATGAAAAAAAAATATATATGATTGGGAACTGAGCAGTGTCCACCTATGGCAACTAGTTTTAAACTGTACACGCAAGGTATTAAACCCAGAGCAATGCTATTTTCAGGAAACTTGACATACAACATTAGACACAGCATACTGCAATCATAATGCAAAAATACAAAATATGAACATTTTTGAAAAATAATTTTTGACTATGCATGCGCAAGCTTCAGTGAAATTTCATTTGAATAATTTAATAGTCAAATATGTTGAGTTACCTATACAAAAAACACCAAACAACTATCGTATATATTCAAAATGTTGTACGTGATAGCTATTCAGTTCCTCTCAAAAAACAAGCTAAACTATAAGGGTTTTACTCACATTTTTATTTTGATTCAATAAATGGTAATACAATGTTCGTTGATTGTTCGGGAATTTCAAGTCAAGTACTCTTTGAGATATTTGAAAAACGTCTAAAATCGAAAATGGCTTGATGATTTAGATGAGATATGTAAGATATATAAGAATGATTTATGGAAAGGAAGTTAATGTATTTCGTATAATGCAGAATCCAAGGAAGTCTACCTTAAACAGCAACAACGTATTTTCTCCGCTGAAAAAAAAAATACACACACACACACACATATATATATATATATAAGGATTTTAATCCAGAAAAAAAAATCGCATTTTTACAAATGGCATGCGATTACAAATCGCATATTTATGAAAAAAATATTTACTGTCTTAAAACAGTTTACATTTTCTAATATATCATAAATTCTGTAACTGATGCTCGAAGCAAACCTAAAACATCAGATTTTTATTTAAAATTTTAAATTAAAAATATCATTGTATTAATGTAATTAACTTGCAGTTTCATCACAAACAAAAACAACAGCCAAAAAAGTTCAAAATATATTAAAAACAGTTATGTAAATAGCAGTGTTTTATCTTATGAATAAACATTTTCCCCATAAAGTATAAAACAATTTGTAAGAGAATTAAAACATTGGAAGCAGCTTTTTTCATGGTAATTTGTGAATGGTTGACATAAAACAAAAAGTTTCATTATTGTATTAATGGATGTAAAGTGTATATTTTTATGTGGTAAAAGCATTTTATGTCCTCTTTTCTTAAACATTGAGAAAAATTTTTACATAAGTACATTTCCAGGAATTGCTAAAAATTATTTGCAAAGTTTATTATTACTTTTCGAAGATATATACGCAAGGAAAATATTGTAATCATGAAAAAATAAGACTTTGAGATTTTCGTGTATTTATATGTTTGCAGGTCTCCTGAGTACATTTAAGCTATTTTTATGGTATGTATGTGCGTATTATAGTAGTATGTGTGTATGTATGTGAGTGAACACAATAACGTCTAAATGCTTTCATTGGTTGAATTGAAAGTTGGTACGTATGTTATAGGTCACCGTAGGTCGAACTCTATTGATTTTGGTGAATCTAGCATTTATATATGTATATATATATATATATATATATATATATATATATATATACATGCACACAAAGAAAGATTTTTTTATCATTATGATCTATGGGCTCAAATTATTTAAAGTGCAATAGCGTTAAATTGAACAACATACTACTGAGTAAAAAATATATACCGCCTTCATCCAGAACGAATAAGTAGTCCTTTTCTAAATCCCTATACTAGAAATATAGATTTCCGAGTTATACGCATAAGATAAGCCAATAAACGGAATCGACGAAAAGATCCAGAATTTATAGTCTATACATTTCTAGGTGGTGAAACAATATTATGAATATCCTTTTTATTGCGAGAAATTATCGCTTGATTTCTTGGGATTGGATCATAAACTCGAATTATACAGTCAACAGCAAAATTATTGAAGTACAAATTCACAATTTTCATATATATATATATATATATATATATATATATATATATATATATAGTTTGATTGCTAATATTTATCATCAAATCACTTTTTTATAAACAGTATGAGACTAAGATCATGACTAGACAAATATTTACTTAATAAAATGGTATTAGGTGCCTATATTTTAAGTAGGAATTATTGCTAGTGCTTCAATAATTTTGCTGCCTACTACAGTAGCTAAATTCCATCCCTTATATACGCATTTATTTGCAGAGATTTTTAAATAAGTTTGACGTCGATAATATGGGCAAATGCTCTAAAGTTCGAATAAGAGTTTCTAGAATTCGTTTTCAATTTGGACTAGAATTTATAAGGATGACATGGAACTATTTTTACCGGATCCACAATTTAATTTTTAGGTATCAGTCACAGACTTTTTTCTCAGTGCATATGGAGAAAACTACTGAAACACCCTTCTATGATTTTCATTTTTGTTTATTTAACACTTCTCTTACTTTAATTTATTTATGCATCCGTTAATTATTTAATATTCGGAAAGTCAATTGAAGTCGCTCCAGATTATTTTTCTTTCTTTCTTGTCTTTTCTTTTTCTTTTCTTTTTTTTTTTTTTTTTTTTTTTTTTTTTTCTTTTTCTTCTTCTTTTTTTTTTTTTTTTTTTTTTTTAATATAATATAATATTTATTTAATATGTGATATTTATAAAATAACATCTGTGTGTGAATTTTATAAAATTTTCTTGAATAAGAAGTTCAAAGCTAGCTTTATGAAATGACCTGATATTGAATTAAATGAATTTTTGTTTTTCATAAAGTCTATAAATTTTAGTCGAAAGAATCCTGGAAAATTATGAAGTGTCAGCGTAAAATTATAAATTAAAAATATTTTTCTTCACATCTTACTTTCTGTGGAATTTAGAGATTTTTAAGCAGTGAAATTATATTACTGTTTGAACAAATTTTTAATTTTTGTCAAAATCAGTTTAAGAAACTTTTCTATACTCTAATTGAAAAAATAAATGACATATATTCTAATTTGATTTGATAGTTCGAACATTGGAATATCAACGTAAAGTATTCTGGAAGTTAAAAAAAAAACTCTTCTAAATCTCAAGTTATCGAACGAATTGAGAAGTTTGGACTGTGAACTCAGAATAACTATTTATAGCCAATTTTTAAGTTTTGACAAAAGTATGTTAAACATTTTTTAAGATACCATTTTTATAATCTAGTCAAAAAAAAAAAAAAAAAATATATATATATATATATATATATATATATATATATATATATATATATATATATATATATATATAAATAAAAACAAATAAATAAAATATAAATAAATAAACAAAATAAAATAAAACACATTATTTATACTGTAGAATGTTTTAAAAGTTGGAAAAATTTCAGCTCGTAGATTTTACCTAAAACGATTTGAAATTTCAAAGGCGGCTTGCTCGCCTTTTTATATAATATGATTTAGATTTTGCAACGCTGCCAGTTAACACTTTTTAAATTATCAATACATCATAATAATTTTATGAATTTTATTAGTTCCCCATCATACTATAGGTATGGGGAACTTGAGTAATCGAGAAAAATTTCGACCTAGGTTTTTTGACTTATTTATACGTTTTCAGGTGTGAGGAATCCGAAAATGACAAAATTTGTATGGTGTCTGTTAGTGTGTTAGTCCGTTAGTGTGTCAGTCCGTTAGTGTGTTAGTGTGTTAGTGTGTTAACACGATATCTCACGAACAAATGATCGCAGAGATGTGAGATTAGTTTTAAAATATTACTTTCGATACTGGCAAGAACCCTATTCATTTGCAACATTCGAATTAAAAAACTTCCTAAGTTATGAGAAATTTACGATTTTCATAACATGGGAGAATAGGACAAAAATTCACTTAAACGTGCATTAAATGGAAACTTTTTACTGTAAAAATGTCGGACCAGTTTTAAAATATCAGGTTTGATGCCGGAATGAACATCAGTAACTATAAATATGCTACTTTGAAAATTTCGCAAGTTATTGGAAATTTACGAATTTCTTAACATGCCAGTATAGGGCAAATTTTCACATAAACGCCAATTTTGAGAGATATTTTCATCGTAAAGATGTCAGACTACTTTTGAAATATTATCTAGAATACTGGCATGAATATTAATGACTATGAATTTTCCAATATAAAAATTTCGCAAGTTATTGGAAAATTGCGAATTTCTTAACATGGCAGAATAGAGCAAAATTTCACATAAACGTCAATCTTGAGGGATATTTTCATCGTAAAGATGTCAAACCACTTTTTAAATATTATTTTGGATACTGGCATGAATATCATAGACTATGATTTTTCCAATTAAAAAAAAAAAAAAATCGTAAATTATTTGGAATTTACGATTTACTTAACATGTCAGAAAAAGGCAAAATTGAGCATAAACTTCCATTTTGAGGATCATAAATACATTAGACAACTTCAAAATTATATTTATGATACTTGTTTGAACATGATTGAATACAAATATTCTAATAGGAAAATTTCGTAAATTATTCGTAATTTACGATTTTATCAACATAGCGAAATTGTAAATTTTTCATATAAATATGCATTTTGAATATTATTGCTTTGGAAATAGTAGCATGAAAACTAAACAACGGAATTTTCCCTGATAAATAAAATTAATAGATTAGAATAAGATAAATATATCTAAGTGAACGGTGGATAGCCTATTAGGCGGGGATTTCATTCTGTCACTGTATCAAGCTTTGGTCAAATTCATTTCTTTTAACATGATTATAATATGTCTCGTACTAGAAATTCAGGAGAACATAAATATGATGGGGAACTGAGCAGAGTCCACCTATGCCAACTAGTTGCACTTATTAATTTATTTATAATGCAAGAGTAGATAGACCTCTAGCGAATTTGCTTTAAAAGCTGCTAGAGTATGAAATATTTTATTTACTTGCTCATTGAGGGGATGGTTATACCCTGATGATTAATCTACTCAATATAAGCGTTATTCCAATGCTTAAATCTTCGATATGTTTTTAGTTATTCTTTTTTGTTTTAGTATAATCAAGGTGGGCACTTTTGAATTTTCTGTGCAATTTCACTCTTTATTTAATAATTAGTACTTTCTTTTTTAAGCACGTTATTGTTGAATATCTTTATATAATATTTCCCGTTATCATATACAACTTTTGTATAGCGATCCTGTTTTAGTAAGTATACTTGCTAATATTTTTAATGTAATTTTTAAGTGTGTCACCGGTTATTTAATTTAGCTAATTATTAATTAATTTTGGCCTTTGAAAATTTTGATGGCATTTCATCGTTTGCTTTCCTACAATCTACTACTTTGTTAACACACAAACACACACACATATATGTGTGCGCGTGTGTGTACAACAAATTATTTAATTTAATTTCATATTTTCGTATAAACATTTATTAAACAAACTAGGATTAAGAAACTTTCAACATATTTTTTTTTTATAAACAGAAAACGGAATTTTAATGCACTAAAAGTGGCAAGGAAACGGAATAAATTGGCTAAAACATTTTCATCTATTCCAATTTTATAAAAATTGTGTGGAAAGGTATAACAACTGTTTCACAAGATAAGATGTTAATTTGTGCAGCTCTCTTTTTATAATATAAGCAGGCATGCGGACATGGAATTTAAAGTTTTCATTTATGTACAAATGCACGTTAAACATTAAGATTAAAATCTTATAAATAAACAAAGAAAAAATGTATAAAACTTGAGTAATTTGTAAAATAGGTTTAGGAAGTTTTTTTTTTCTTTTTTTTTAACAATTATTTGAATTTAATACCGATAGATGATTTTATTTTTGTCTTTCGGTTAAATATTGCAAAATGTTTGCTACAACATGTTTTTATTTTTAAATGTATGTAATTCCTTACACTGGTTATAGTGTTAAAAGTAAATTATTAAAAGATAGTAATTTTTTTTTTTTTTTTTTAAACCTATATTAGCTTTTATTTGTCAAATATTATAAGAGTGAATTAATCTTAATCTTAATTTAGTTGGCTAACTGATAATTTATTCAATTATTTGATGTCAAAACTAATTACAATCGAAATAGCGCTATTCTGAACATCTACAAATGGTTTCTTGACCTTTTGAAAAATTTAACGAAATTTAATGACATTAAAAGTATGACATAAAATGTAATTTATTCTTCTAAATTTCTAATCTTTATAGGATTTAAATTCTGTTAATAACTACCTTTTCATTAGCCGTTTAAAGTTGAAGTACATTATATAAAGTACAAATTTAAAGAATATAAAGAATCGGAAATTACAATAATCGTTAATTTTTCAATTAATACAAAAAAAAAAAAAAAAAGGTTAAATAATTTCTTCATTTCAACACTATTTACACCAATCTAAGCGGTTATTATTATATCTTGTTCCTAAATTTCATAGATTTTATTTTAAACCTAAATAATTTTTATAGTAATTTTATTTAGAATGTTATGAAAGTTTTTTTTTTTTTTCTTTTACATTTTTTTTCTTCATGAGCATTATTATGTTAGTTAATCATAAGTAAATTTATTTGCATTGTAAATATTTTTAATGTCATTACAATTATTATTTTAAGCAAACTATACCAATACATGTGAAAATATTTCAAAGTTACACAGCAATTTCCTATTAAAGATAATCTTACTATATTATGCATTAGAAGGTAATCTACAAGTAGTTTTTCAGTAAACTGCATAATACAATAATAATAATAATAATAATAATAATAATAAATGAGATCCATTATGAAATAGTAAAGTTTTCTCTTTTTTTTTAAATTTATTTAGTTTCATCATATATAATAAAAGTTTCTACACACTATTCTTTGAATATATGGACCATCCTGAAAAAAATATTTCCGATGTAAAACTATAACACGACTACTCTTTTTTAAATTCTGTACTCAATATTTTACTAGTTCAATGTTCAAATAAAGTTATATTTCCGTACTCACGTAACGTTTTCCATTTTGCTCGAAATGTCAAGTGTCTTCCGACATCTTATAAAAAACAATTTGCTCTCAACTTTTTTTTCCTTATTTTAATATTGTTGAAAGTTATTGGATATTGGTTTGAAAAAGCGATCCACGGAAATAAAAATTGCTTTCAGAATATATTATCTACAAAAAAAGACACTTAAAATGTACAAAAAAGCCAAGCTCAAAGAAAGAGAATTGATTAAAGTTGTGTCTAAAAAGGGTGTGATATCAAATTCCCAAACTTACATTCAAATACTTATTTAATATTCCCTTTTAACTAAATTTTCACATGTGAATCAAGTGCCTTATGATATGTTGATAGAAATCCTTCTTTCCTGTACTAAATACATCATAGCGTGTTTCTGAAAAATATTATTATTTTTATTTATGTATGATGTGCTTGGCGGCCATCTTTCAAAGTTTTACGTTAGTTTGAATTCTATAAATCTCATCAATTATAGGATGAGTTGGTTGATTGGTTGGTTAATTGAGTTTTATATCGCACTAGTGCTGCGCAATGAGAAATAATTATAGGATGGGAGGATGGGAGTGCGCCAATTGATTCAACTTGTGTGCTTAATGGGGCTTTTGCGATGTTTTTAATGCATTTTTTTTTTCTTTTTTAATCTGAATATTTCAACCCCTGTTGAATGGAATAAACATATTATTTTTACGAGATATTTATTCCAAGAAGCTAAATTCAAATTGGGTAAATATAACGGGGGGTGGAAGCTTCTATGCTTCCCCCCCCCCTCTCCTTCATGTTTTTACGTTAATTTAAATTTTTATATTCTTTATTCCCGGCATTTATAGGATGGAAGTGCACTTAATACTAAATAATTATAAGAAATCATATTATCGAAATATTTCCGTCTCTGCTGAATGGAATAGCAAAATTAATTTTATATGAGATATATTTTCAGCAACTTCTTTCAAATTGTGTGAATGTTTATTCATTACTTGAAAGATGGCCGCCAAGCCAATCATACATAAATAAAAATAATAATATTTTTCAGAAACACGCTATGATGTATTTAGTACAGGAAAGAAGGATTTCTATCAACATATCATAAGGCACTTGATTCACATGTGAAAATTTAGTTAAAAATGAATATTAAATAAGTATTTGAATGTAAGCTTGGGAATTTGATATCACACCCTTTTTAGACACAACTTTAATCAATTCTCTTTCTTTGAGCTTGGCTTTTTTGTACATTTTAAGTGTCTTTTTTTGTAGATATCATTTATTTTTTTAAAATAGTTTTTATATTTACTGGAATTAACCTGATACTTTACATCTGATATGTCCTGGATTTCAACTCAGCTTTCGTGTGATGTTGTTCTTTGCGTTAAACTGTATTAAAAAGTTTTCTTTGCGTTAAACTTTCCATAATTCTGGTTGTTAGACATTATCCATGGGTTTTCTATGCAGACTAGTATGTCGTGTCCATCACAAAACTTTCTTCTACCTTTTCCTATACATATTAACGCAGCACAAATTATTTATTATATTTTCATTATGAATGTTGAATATTATCAACTCAGAGAGGTATTGTTGCACAAAATGTCCAACAGAAGTAAATTATCACCATGCAGATGGCATCCTTTCAGTTCTAAAAAAAAATTGTAGTATATGAGCTCCACTTATCGGCCGATAGGCATCGAGATTGAATCAGCATAATGTCTCATAATGGCCTTTTCACATATTAAGTTTTGTTTCATTATATGCAACAGAACCTTTCCTTAAATTGCGAAAATCGCTGTATAGCAGCACCACATGTTGAGATATTGGTACAAAAGTTGATAAGCACTATAATTTGTAACAATATAAATTTATTTGTAAATTTATGCAATTCCATGTATTAGTTACTCAGATATAGCCTTCTCTGAAATTGCGGCAATCACTGTATAGCAGCACCATGTTGAGCAATTGACACCAAATATTGATAAACGCTATTATACATCAAGGTTCAATTGCATATAAATTTATATGTAATTCTGAGCAGTAGCTCCTGATATCTAGTTGGAACAAAACTTTTGCCACACACATAGAACACACACACGCAAATAGAAATTTTCTAAAAATAGTCAAATTGTTTTCAGGAGCTCTTACAACGTGTAAATCCATTAAAAACCGAAAGTCGAAATTCATTTCAATAAAATGACAAGCGAAGCGGGCAAAGCCTGCTAGTATACTATATAGAAGGAAGTAGAAATCTTTATGCATCATAATTATCATTGCCAGATTGAATTGAAGGATATTAAAATTGGATACTATATCGTGTACTGACTTTCTTATTCTAAGGTATGAAAAATATTAAAAAATCAGCAATTCAAGCTATAGGTTTGAAACAAATGTTATTCAAAAATGTATTCATTTCTGTTTTCAGGATATAAAATTTAAAATTGTACAAAATAATAAAAGCAAAGATTCTTTCGTTAAAAAAATAACTTATAAAAAGAAAAAGCAGCTCAATTTGAAATTAATATTTTTCGGGTAAACTAAGATGAAGCAATTTCATATTTGGCGATTTATGTCTCTGGCGATATTTAACAGTTTTTCAGCACTTAAGATAGGAAATTTTGATTTTTAAAAGCTAAATTTTATAAAAGTTCCTAGATTAAGTAATTGTCTATCTGAAAAACCAGTTTTCAAAGAATTCTGCACATTTATGAATTCTCTAGCTTGTTTAAAAAAAAATTTCTTGAAGAAGAAATTTTTTCAAAAAGTTGTCAAAACATCTAATTTTACGCTAAATTGAAAATGCTCCCATTTTTTTACTTATTAACTTAGAAAGTTCGTTTTTATCTCAAATTAAAGATCTCGTTGATACGAATATTTTACTTTTTGTTTCATTTTACTGCGATATTTGGTTCGTCCAATATTTAAAACTTTACGGAAAAAAAAATTGCCGATTTAACATGGGAAAGTTGGTTTCTGTATAATAAGCATTTAACGATCTTGGGTTATTTCTGTCGATTTTATTATTGCCGCGTTCTGCTTTGTGTTAGTGGTAGTTTGTTTGTTTTGCTTTTCTCTGAGCTTGGCTTGGCAAAACGACCGTTTCTGCTTGATATATTTTAAATTCCTTTATGCATTTAAAAATAAAATGTTTAAAATTATTATACGTGTATGTGCACATAAATGGTGATTATAATTAAAGTTAGGATTTAAAAAGGCTATAATTTTAAAACTACCCATCAGAGCAATTTGATATTTTACCAAAGCAATCGTGAGGCAATAAAATTTTGCTTGGCGCAAAAAAAAAAAAAAAAAAAAAAAAAAGTTCCAAAAATGTGCCGTAAAATATGTGTTTCATGATGCTCCATTTTTTCTCTTTTCACTATGACTGTTTCCGCTGTAAACACGTATTCTTGTCTTTTTGCTAAATGAAATTGTAGTGAACCCTTGAAATATGTTGCTTCCTGCTATTCCATTGTGTTGCTAACAACATTCCTGTGTTTAATGAGTCCATTTAGGCCATTACCCTGACAGCGCCATCTATAGGAACATGTTGGAGCTACTTTTTTCCTCCCCCGAACAAAATTTTATTTCCTCACGATTGCTCTGGTAAAACGTCAAATTGTTCTGATGGGTAGTTTGAATATTACAGCGTTTTGAAATCGTAACTTTAATTATAAGCACCCTGTATATATATATATATATATATTACAAATGTACATTTATTATTAGAGAGTTTTTTAAATTAGCAATAATTATATATATTTGAATCTTTGTGTGTATAATTAATATTATTATTCGACTAAGCACTCAAAAATATAGAATGATTAGCACGAAATGATCCATAGTAAATCATGCTTTGAGCTTTAAATATAGGTTACACTTGTGGGTAAAATAAAGAAACATAATTTATTGATAAAATATATTTTTGTAATCAAAATATTTTTCGGGCAAAAATATTCTTCCAGTATTTTTTTACTCATGATATTTCATATTTTAAATAGGCAAACGTATATAATGTTGCAAATATAAAATAAAAATGTGTTATTTCATGTAATGTTAAATACACTTTTAAAAAACACGTAACTTTATGTGCATTTACCCATTTAATTTTCACGACCAAGGCCTCTTTTTACCTATAAAACGGACAAACCCGTATTATTTTATGCGACTTGATTATTTTTCATCACACCACAAGGTTTTCTGCTGTCACCATTCCGAATACTACATTTATGGTACAGTAAACTTCATTAAACGTCTCTAGTAGGGGAGCGCGGGGCGGGTTGTAACAGTTTTTAGAAAATTAAATAAATTGTGAAATATATCTCTGTTTTCCTGTTTATAATTTCTGTTTTCCATAACATACATAATCATCTATCATATTCATAAAAAAAAACTTTTGTTAATGTTGTTAGTTTTACCAAAAAAAAATATATATATATATATTTTCTTTTAAATTGTTTTCCTGTTACAATTTGACCCGGATTTGAGGCTAATTGTAACACACGTAGGGCAAATTGTAACAGATACAAAGAGTAAAGTATACTAACAATAAAAACGTCAATATTTCAAAATGTTTTTTGTTATCAATCATTTAATTATTTAATAAAAAAGGCAATTAATAACTAATATTAAATTATAACCATCTTGGTATAGTAACAATCAATTATATCAAATGAATTATAGTAAAATAAAGAGAAAATTAACGATAAAATCAGCATAGAAGTCAGTCTTAGTTAGAGTTTAAATTAATTCATGCAAATGATATTTTGTTCCTCTCATGCATTTAATGTGTGCTCACATTTTGCAAATTAAGCATTATACCCATTCTTCTGACACAGAGAGGGTTTGGCCGAGCTCGAATTGCACGCCCTTTTAGCAGGACACTCTCACTGATGAGAAATTTCTGCTTTTTTTTTCTACCACTATTTTATGCAATATTCTCTAATTCGTGAGTAAATCGTGATTATAATTCGTGATTAAATAATCACGGCACTAATATATACAAACACAGAAAATATTTCTGCATAAATATAGTCGTGGCAAAGAAGCCAAAAATTTTTCATTTCTGACAGTTTCCTGAAAAAGGGCGGAGACTTCGAGCTCTGGCTGTAGGCATCTCCACAAGCCACTCCTCTAACATGTTACAACTTGCCCCAAAATTTTGTTTTAACTTGCCTCATAGTATGATTTTGGACGTTTTGTTTATTTATAAAAAATATAACGATTTATACAAAATATTAAACATGTATTTTAAAACTCAACACACAGACTAAATAAATAGCTATAACCATTTCTTTAAAGTATAAATCAATATACCTTTAATAAAAATTTACGAACTATTTTTTTTCCCCCAGTAACTAGCTAAAATGAAGCACGTGTACAGAACCTCTTATTAACCATTTTTGTGGAGCACCGATTGTGCTTACATTATAAAGCGCGTCATAAGAATTAGGTTTATAAAAATATTTAATCACAAATGTTACAAACTATTTCGTAAAATGCGTGTTACTTCTTACCCCTGTGATAACCAGCCCCACGCTCCCCTACATATCACCGATAGAAAAATAAAAATGGCTTTATATACAAAGTAGTTAAGTTAGAGGCAAAACATTAATGAATGTGAATTTGGCCGGGACATTTTCTAAGGGGCAAAACCCCATAAATTTGCTCCAAATTTTGTTTTATAGTGTATATAAAATTTTTTAACTTGTTATGTAAAAAAGGATGAAAAACTACATTTGATAAATGTTCTTCAATTTAATCAATTGGCAACTGCATACCTTTAAAAATACAACAACCCTGCTTTTAAATAACATAAAAGGAAAACTAACGCTTACTTATTACCAATTTTGCTTGTAAAATATTTACACATTTGTATTTTTAAAGACGAATGCAAGTAAATCTTGAAATACTTTGAAAACATACCTAAATTTGCACTTTCCAGCAATCGACAAAAAATCAAGTTTTCTAAAATGTCTTAATTCTCAAAATAATAAAGTATGTTTAAACGAATCAAAAGCAATTAAATAACTTAAATAACAAATTTATTAAATTTCCCTATTTTAACTTTTTTTTTCTTTTTTTTAATTTCTTTTTTAATTTCTTTTCTTTTTATAAGACGTAAGTTCTAAAAATAAATTTAAAATTCATTTTATTTTAATTTTAAAAATTAGCAAAATCACTAAAAACATTTTGAAGCAAATTTTACAAACCCAGTCATCATTTAGTTCTTTCTTTTTAAAATTTGCTTTACATTTTTTTTTTTTTTTAATATAAAATAAGAAAAAGAAAAGCTAGTCTGATGAAGAAGAAACCGTATATTACTGTTTGGTAGTATGTTTCATTCACTATTATACAATAATCAGTCACTAAAAACTTTAACCCGTTAGCACCCAGTGTTCTTATTTGAGGACAGCTAATAAAATGACACGTATATTTTTTGTGGTCTCTTGGAATGATTTCTGCTTTTTAGTGACAGTTTATACAGTCGCTCTAAATGATCCCTGAAAGTTTTATGTGCCTACTATAATCATTATTTCATAATTTGGATAGGCATTTTATGATTTTTCATTCGTCGCACACATATTTGCTTTTTACCACGTCTTCTAACTTAAATCAAGTTGAATAAAAATATATATTAAAATAATTTACTTTCGTGATCTTTGTCAACATATAATAGGAAATTAATCTGTTATCGCAAAGTTTTTCTATCTCGAAGTTTTCTCTCTAGAACACTAAACGTCAATAAATAAAAATAGACTTTAAATTTAAAACTATCAGAACAATCGTTTAAGTTAATATAATTTACTCTCAGGTATCTATATTTATTTAGAAGTGAAATAATCAGCTAATAATATTTTGCAAAATTAATTCGGGCGTTAGCGGGTTAGGACAGTTCATCCAAGTTTGACATCTCAAGGGTAACAGCTTGCAGAGGTGGAATGACTACTCTCTTTTTGTACTCTATAACTACTCTCTTTTTGTACGCTTGGTCTAATTATACGATATAAGTTAGATTGGATTATTGCTGAAATTGAATTTTGAACAATCATTCATAACTAAACCTGGAGTTGAATCTGGCAAGTGAAAGTCATTTGAACATATTTTGTAAAATATATTTTACTTAAACTTCCAATTTACACACACACACACACACACACACACACGTATATATATATATATATATATATATATAGTTTGATCGTTAACTTTTAAAAATTAAAATTTATTTAAATTCAATTTTAATGCTTTAATTGTTAAATTAATAATTAGTTAAATTTTATTTATCATCTTAAAGTATGGAATTTAATTAAGATTCTACATCTAATTCCAACCACTGAAAGTTTGAGATAAAATTCTATGTACAGTCGGTAACAAAAGTGTCCGAACACTAGCAAAATAAATCCTTGTTGAATCATGTTCTTAGACTGACTAAGAACATGATTCGACAAGGATTTATTTAACAAAACTGTATTAACTCTACTTTTTTTATATAGGAATTTTTTCTAGTGTTCGGACACTTTTGTTACCGACTGTATGTACGTCTTACTATTTCATTTATGTATTGTATTGGGAGTACAAATTAATTCGGTCCGTTTTCAATAGATGGCTCTGGCTGATTTGTTTACTGAATAATGATAGATGTTTTTGGCATTGTTAGAAAGGTTTGACCTTTGTCAACCATATTCAGTCAACGAAGCTTCGAGTTTTATACAACAACATTGGTTTTTTGAGCATTCAATATGTCGAGTTTTGTGCTAAAGAAACAACATTTGCGGGAAGTTTTGATTTTCTTTTTTAATTGGAAGAAAAGTGCCGCTGAAGCGCATCGATCGCTTGTGGAAGTTTATGGTGAATCTGCGCCATCTGATAAATCATGTAGAGAGTGGTTTCGACGCTTCAAAAATGGTGATTTTAGTGTCGAAGACAATGAGCGCCCGGGCCAGCCGAAAAAGTTCGAAGACGCCGAATTGGAAGAATTGCTCGATCAAGATCCGCTAAAACCTGGCGAAACAATTACTGGCGAACGCTACCGACTGCAATTAATGCGTTTGAGCCGAGCATTGCGTGAAAAACGGCCAGAAACCATCGAAAGGCACGACAAGGTAATTTTGCTACATGACAGTGCTCGGCCCCATGTGGCAATTGTCGTTAAAAATTACTTGGAAACGTTGAAATGGGAGGTCCTACCCCACCCGCCGTATTCGCCAGACATTGCTCCTTCTGATTATTGGTTGTTCCGACGGATGCATCACGATTTGGCTGGACACCGCTTCACTTCTTTCGAAGAAATTCAAGAATGGCTCGATTCATGGTTTGCGTCCAGAGAGGACTCATTTTTCAGAGATGGAATCCGAAAATTGCCAGAAAGGTGGACAAAAGTTGTGGCTACCGATGGACAATACTTTGAATAACATGTTTTTTCATTTTGATAATAAATAAAATGTTTTTTTAACGAAAAAAAACGGACCGAATTAATTTGTACTCCCAATATAATTGTAAGTATGTTTTATAATTTTATCTATGTATTGTACAGTTGTACATATGTAATGTTTTACACTTTTGCATGAGTCTACTAATTGCTTTGAAAGAAACCACGCAAGAAATTCTTTAAAACAAGTTTTAAGTTATATAGAAATTTAATGATATAAAAAATAATCAGAATATCGTCGTGAGAAATAAATGTTTTGAAATACATAATGACGCATCCATTTATACAGGCAAATTTTAAAACTACCTAGCATTTTTACCAATATTATGGATTTTTATAAATCGGAAAATAGTTTTTCCAATTCCTTTCATACGTTGCAATAAAGTTAAAAATGGGGGCATGATTTAAAGTTTAAAATATCACTTTTAGTGCACACGTGTTGTGCAATAATCTCAAAGACACAGCATTAACAACGAATTTCAATATACCTATATTGTTAAACTGATATCTATATCACAGACAAAACAGATATTTGCTTTCGTGTAATATAAAACTTCGTAGAAACTATGTTCTTGCAATCTTTTCGGTTAGACATACACTGCAAGAGTAATATTGCTTTATCTGATTTTAGTTTATAAAGATACGCACGATTTGATACTATATTTCGAACATTTTAAAATTCGACGCAATATTTGTTTTCGGTAAAATAGTTACATGGTGAATATTTCGAATGCTGCATTACAATAAAATGAAACTTTAAACTATTACGGAAAAATAAACTATATATAAGATTTTAGAAATAAAAATGTAAGCTATAAATTTAAATATGTAAAGTGGAAACTGCGTTAGAGACGGATAAACTTCGGTGCTTTTTGTTATTAAATATACTAGATTTTCAATGAATTAATTTGTATATGAAATAGTCAATTAATTAATTTAGTTATCCAATTGGAGCAAAATAAGTTACTGATTCTTTTTTTTTTCTTTGAGTGTGTGTAGTAATACATTAATAAAGTTAAGTACACTCAGAAAAAGAATGCACCGCTTTCATCTAGAACGAATAAGTGGTCATTTTCTTAATCCCTAAGCTAGAAATATAGATTTCTGAGCTATGCGTATAAAGTACACCAATAGGCTGAATAGACGAAATGATCGAGAATTTCTAGTGTATTCATTTCTAGATGGTGAAACAATATTCTGAATATTCTAAATATTCTGAATCCTTTGCACTGCGAGAAATTCTCGCTTGATATTCTAGAATTGGGTCATAAACCAAGATTACAGTTGTTAGAACTCGCCTTTTGTGTACACATTTATTTGCGGAGATTTTTTAATAATTTTGACTTCGATAGTATAGGGAACACTCTAGAATTCTAATAGGGATTGCTAGAACCCGCTTACAAAGTGGACTAGAATTGATAAGGATGACATGGAACAATTTTTCTAGAGCAAAAACTAGATTCTAGATGTCAGTTACATAATTTTTCCTCAGTGTACGCTTGTACATATACACATTTGCACTTCTATGAACATCACTGCTTACACACCCATGTCTATTACGCAATGGCAATACATGTTTATTATGCCAATACATGTAATCATAACAACACACGTGTTCTTTATTATGTAAGCTCAATGCATTGTCTATATGTAATTTATGCAATAAATACATACAAGAGCATATTGATCATTATTTTGCGGCAATTCAGTCTTTAGTTACTATAAGTTTGTGTTTGTATTATTGTTTTTCTTATTCAGCAGCTTTATTCATCAGTTTTTTTTTACTTTAGTAGAATCCATTCTTAAACTGAGATTACACAGGTCAGCGAAATCGCAATAAAAAAAATTTTTGGCACTGTTTTGGCGCGCTGAATTCAGAAATGCTTGTTGTTTCTTCATATCACGTAAAGGCTTTATCAGACACGACGACTTTCGGAACAACCAATTTTTGAGACGACTTTAGCGTCGATTTTCCCTTTGCGAAAACACCGTAAAGGTTACAACAGACGGTTGAACAGTTGGGTGAAAGAAGCCTAACTTTTGACGCATATCAATTTTCCTGGCGCGAATAAAATACGCAATGGTTAGTGTTAAAATTCCTTTTCATTTGTGTAAAATATCGCATTATTATTTCTTCTTTAATCTTTGTTACAACTATTGTCATATCGCCATACGAACCCCCCCCCCCCCCAAAAAAAAAAAAAAAAAAAAAAAACGATTAATTCACAATTCTTATCAGTTAACGGTAAAATAAATGTGCTTAACGACAGTATTTCGTATTCAAATCTCTACTTTAAGTGATTTCCGTTATCCGTCATCTTGGAAATATGACGTATCAAAATAACGCATCCTGATTGGATAAGTCTGTTGAAAAATTGTGTATGGAGACAACTTTATCAAGATAGCACTGAAAAAGTTGGGCAAGTCCGGTTTGAGCTATCACACTAGGAGAAATTTCTCTGGAAAATCGACACTAATCGGTGGTTGCTTTTAAAATCGTCTGTAAAGTCGTTGTGTCTGAAGATCGGAAGAATTCCCAAAGAGGCTATAAAAAATTTGAAACTCATTTTGTATAAAACACATTCAAATTGCCTAATAGGCTATTATTTGCACATCACCTCTAAAATGTGCATCTAACGGTAATCTGCTAGCATATTAACGCTCTATCGTCCTTGATACCTCTTCTAACATTTCTTTAATGTCCTGATAGCCTCCGAGTTCTCTACTCGCATCACCTAGATTTTCCGGGAAATTATTTAGATGAGAGATCAAAAGGTGGAGCTTCAAAAAGTGGAGAAAAAATCCCATTTTTTACCAAGACTGTACGTAAAATTTTTAAATAGTTTTTCTTTAATCAGCTTCCAAAAATACATCAGCAAAAACATCACCTTGATAAAAAAAATTCATTGCAGACCTGTGCTATAGTAAGATCTTTAACTATCTGGCCAAAAGATAGACGTTCATTACTTTTTTTATAGTATTAGAGAGAAAACAAGCTAACAAATAACTAAACGATAGTACAATGGAAGCATAAAGTACAGACTGAATACGTAGTACAGTGAAAAGAAACGGGAAGTTCTTACAGGGATATGATACGAAATGTGTATATTCATATAAAACTTGTTCTATTAAACTTAGTTAAATTAATAGTAAATATTATAATTTAAAAAACAACGACAACTAAACTCATAATTCGCATTATATATAATAATAATTAATATATATAATGATCCTCATCTGTCATGAACGAATCCGGTTAGTACCGCTTCAAAACAGAAACTTTTGGCAGCCATTTTTTTTCCCGTTTGTTTAATTCAACTTAGGAAACATACATATCATTTTCATACATGTTTTGTATCGCAAATATTCTTATTTCCTATAAAACCTTGAAAAACTATTCAATTGTAATGTTTAAATGTCTAAATTAAGTATAACGTATCACTGGCTATTATAAACATGAACCTATAAATATAATTATGTAACTTCATGATTATAAACAAAGCAAGACCAAATAAAAACAAACCAAAACTGTTGCCATTCAGAAAATACAAATTCCAAATGGACAACTTTTTAATTCCGAATGAACGACTCTTTGACTGTTTCATTAAAAAAACGCTTAAAATATTTCTAAAACATATTAAAGCCTTAAAAATCTTAAAATATTTGTAAAAACGCATTAAAGCCTTTAAATATTTTTTTATCAAACTTCATTGTTTGTTTACATTGTAAGGTATGATTGGCGCCGAGTTTAGTACGTAAATGCCGCCAGTTGATTTTAGTTTTGAAATTAGTGTAAAATGATAGTTGGGATAGAATTTTTGGTTGGGCAAGTAAAAGTCACCAGTTGAAATGAGTATTGAAATTAGAGTAGTCTAAGGTGATAATGTCGAGTCAAGGTAAAATGTTCGGTTGAGAATGAGAAAGTCCCTAGCTGGATCCTGGATATTTTGGCGATGTTGAGGGTGAGATAGCTGGTTGGAGGTATCGAGTAGATGTGAATTTGGGTTAGCATGGAGTGTCTGTAGTAATTGGATAGTTAGTTAGAAAATTTGGAAACAGGATCTACGATAGTCTTAAAAAAAAGTATTTTGGTAAAATGAAGTGAATCGTTTTTTCTTATTATGAGGACTTTAAATACGCAAGCGAAGTGATGACGTCACTGGCCGTTCGTGGATAGAAGAAAAATATTTCCTATGTTAAACGCCCAATGGATTTTTCGTAAAAAATTATTAAAAATCGAGGGAAATTATTTCCCGATTTTAATCCCCATATTTAGGTTTAGATATGTATTAGTTATCATGTGCATGCGTTAGATTAAGTTGTTTTTGTTCTAAAATTGATAAAATTTGAATTTTAAATTTCAAAACTCTAGATAAAAAAAAAAAAAAAAAAAAAAAAAAAAAAAAACTTCCATATTCCATTGAAAACATAAACATTTCATTTCAAAGGATGATATTACACAATAAATATCCAACTAATATACTAATTAAAAGGAAAATGATAAATATTCTATCATAATTTGAAGTGAAATTTGTTTTCAAATGTCTAAATAAAGTACCTGATATAAGATACTAATATGTTGCAGCGGAATAGATTTGATATCGGTCATCCTTGGCAGCAAAAAAAAATATATATATATATATATCGCCAAATTATCTGGCGAATATAATTTAATTCCTTTCAAAAATCATGGTTATTTTAAAAATTTATATTAAGAGAGTAAGGAATAATATGAAACAATATTTCGCACAACACATATTACGAAAGTATACATCTGGCATGTATATTTTCGTAGTACGTTTTTGATCGCCAAATACAAAAACGCCAAGGACAACAGAGTTTTGAAATTTAAAATTAAAATTTTTACTCAATTTGACAGCAAAATAACTCAATCTAACATATGCACATGATAACTCATACATATATATACCCAAATATTGGGATTAAAATCGGGAAATAATTTTCCTCGATTTTTAATAATTTTTTACAAAAAATCCAATGGGCGATTAACATAGGAAATCATTTTCTTACATACACGGACGGTCAGTGACGTCACACTTCGCTTGCGTAAGAGCACTTAATGGAGCACTGGGATGTGTTATTGCTGTTGTGTTGTCGGGCCTATATTTTTTGTCAACCAGCAGTTTTTTTATTGTCATTCATATTTATTGATCGGGTAAAATTTTTGAAGTGAAAACTTCTTTAGGCGCGTTGAGCACTTTTGGGTGAACAAAAATCATTGAACTCCCGTCATCGTCAGCTAACGCTTTCCATTTGAAGTGAAAACTTTTGGGTGAAGAAAAATCATTGAATTCGCGTCATCGTCAGCAAACGCTTTCCATCCTTGTATGATACAAATAATGTATCACACAATTAACTTGCTAATGTGATGTGTTAATAATTATCTACTGTATATTGTTTTAAAATCTGGTGCGGCGACACGACTTCTCTCATCTCCGGGCACTGTCTCTATTGCAGTTAGACCTCACAAAACCGTGAGAAAGCCCAAAGCTGCCATTTTTCTCACGTTTTTACAATCTGCTGCGGCTCTACACGACTTCTCTCATCTCCGGACACTGTCTCTATTGCAGTTAGACCTCACAAAACCGCGAGAAAGGCCAAAGCCGCCATTTTTCTCACGTTTTTACAATCTGGTGCGGCTCAACACGACTTCACTTAACTCCGGACACTGTCTCTTAACGATTGCATCCGGAATCGTTGCAGTTAGACTTCACAGAACCATGAGCAGAGCTGCCAACCAAATCCGGCAAATTGTTAGTACCGCCCCTTTTTCTACACCACTTAATTTTTAGAGTAATTCTCTTCAAATATATTTACGATGAATGAAGAAAAAAATACTCTAAAAATTTAGTGGTGTAGAAAAAGGGGCGTTTTTCTATGGGCGTTAACAATTTACCGGATTAGGTTGGCAGGTCTGCATGAGAAAGACAAAAGCCGCCATTTTTCTCACGTTTTTAAAATCTGGTGCGGTTCTACACGACTTCTCCAGAGCTTCCAACATCATCCGGGATATTGTTAGTACCGCCCCTTTTTCTACACCACTTAATTTTTAGAGTATTTTTCTTCTTAATTCATCGTAGATACATTTGAAGAGAATTTCTCTAAAAATTAAGTGGTGTAGAAAAAGAGGCGGTACTAACAATTTGCCGGATTAGTTTGGCAGCTCTGCTTCTCTCATCTCCGGACACTGTCTCTTAAAGATTGCAGCCGGAAACGTTGCAATTAGACCTCACAGAACCGTGATAAAGGCCAAAGCCTCCATTTTTCTCACGTTTTTACAATCTGGTGCGGCTCTACACGACTTCTCTCATCTCCGGACACTGTCTCTTAAAGATGCAGCCGGAAACGTTCCAGTTAGACCTCACAAAACCATGATAAAGGCCAAAGTTGCAATTTTTCTCACGTTTTTACAATCTGGTGTGGCTCTACACGACTTCTCTCATCTCCGGACACTGTCTCTATTACAGTTAGACCTCACAAAGAACACAAATTATAAAATATCGAAACACATTTGATTTATAAACAAAAATTGAAAATACATTTAAATGATTACGTGGTAATCATGATCTAAACATTGTTTTCAAGATTTATCGTTCACATTCCGTCATTTTTGACGGGGTTATATACTAGTAAATAATAATTATTATAATTCATTCCAATAATCAAACTCCAGAAAAAAACATTTGAATTAATATGTAAATATGTAGAAGTGAAGCCATATCGAAAGCAAAAAGTTTTGAAAAAGTAAATTGAGTTAAAAGTGACTTTTTTCTGAGACATTAATAGATGTAATCTTATATTACAATTTTGCACAAAGTATAGTAGAAAATAAAAAACTAGAAGAAGGAACAGAGCTCACCACGGCTTAAGACAGGTGACGCAGGTTAAACCATTTTGACTGTCGCTCAGCTGTCCCCAAATCCTCTGCAAAATCACATGGCAAGAAAGAAAACACGATAACAGGAATTAAGATAATAATTAATGCAATATATATATATATATTTAAACAGTAACCGCTGGTTGATAAATTCACTGGTTAATAACATCTTCCGCTTAATCTGATCAAATTGCAAGGACTGGAATCAGATCAATACAAACTACTTACAAAACCACTGCTTTATAAAATCAGCATCGCCGGTTAATAGACTGAAAAAAAAATCTATTCAGCAGCAAAAATGTCCCTCATGCACACTAAACAAACCTTTATTTACGCTGTGACTTTTTATTTTTAAAGTAAAAAAGGAAATAAAACTCTCCGTTATCTCTTCTTATCGAAAATTTTACTTTTGAAGTATTGCTACAAATTAAACATGCCCCATCACATGTATTAGTAACAATTTTGAGGGACGTATTCTTCAAAACAGGCAATTCGATCCAAATTTAATTTGATTTACACGTGATATATATTTTGTATTTTTAATTATTAAAAGGCAATTTGTAGTTCTTATTTTGAAATAACTAAGAATCAAGAGGTTTAAACGGTAATATTTTAAATTTAAAGGAAAAGCATGAACGTTTGGCAAAGTAATGAAGATTTTCCTCATAAGAAAGCGCATCGGAATTTGGGATGTGTTTAATTTGCTTATTTTGAAGATGCAATTAATTAACTATCTGCCAAAAATTAATTAATATTGTTTATTAATTTCATTATTCGTTACATTTTGAAATTTTTTTTCAAATTACGGTAAATATATACTTTTATCTTGAGTGCAGAAACGTTCTCCGGATATAAAAATCAGCCTCTTAGTTAAATCACTTTGGCTCAGAACGAATGTGATTTTAATAAGCGGCAGATACTGTATAAATTTATGTATATATATAAGCAAGCTAAAACTTAAAACTTATAGATAAATCCTGAAAAAGTCACTTAATTAACAAAGTAGTTATATGACCGCAAAATTTAATATATATATATTTAGCTTAAAAGGGGATTTCAGATTATATTTACACAAAGCAAAATATTTTAAGAGTAAATATACACACACACATATATATATATATATATATTATTTATATAAACAGTTGAGAAGGGAGAAAGTAATTAAAATATTTTGAATTCGATTGAGAAAATTAGCCTTTTTTATTATTTTAAACGTTGGATTTTTTAAATTAAATTTAATGTAATGAAATGTACAATATACTTAAAAAATAAAATCATGTTGTGCCAAACACTATGCAATATTCAGATAAGGAAAAAATGAAATCCTTTATGGACATTTATATGTATATTTATATGGACATTTATATTTATATTTATATTTCATTTATATGTTCAAATAAATGTATATGAAAATATTCAAAAAATTCATAAACCTTGATTGTTTTTTGCTTTTTAAGCGGTTTGAAACGTTTCCTTTTACTTTGTTTGAATTGAATTCTTGATGTTTACTGTATGTTTGAAAATAAATAGGTTCTTTAGATTCCATGCACGCCTTTCTGCTTAGCTGTAAAAACAAAACTTTGCAAATTAGAGCCTTATCTCAAGTAACAGTTGTTATATTTTTCCATACAGTTTTCATAAAAATGGTAATGCCTGGAGACTTTTCAGGCGTTTTATTATATTTTCTTTATTTCATTTCCTGTTCATGTAAAAATAAATAAATACGTTATAGCATTTTTAGGCTGGAATATTGTTTGGAGGCCGCATATAGATTCAAATTTATAATTATTGTTTATTATTATTATTCTTTTTTTCATTTATAAAAAAATAAACCTGAATTATTAGTTGAAGGAGTATAAAGTGTTTATAGCAATATTTATTTATTTATTTATTTTTTATATAAAATCTCACAAATACTACATAAAATTTATTTCTAGCATTAAGAAGAAAAGAACTAAATGTAAAAGACATCATTAAGTCATAAAATATTTTTACCAAGTGAAAATATGCTCTCAACATCTAATACTGAAACTTTTCCAGCCGTTTTAGGGTAACTCTCCGTTAACTCCTATAAACAAAAGAATTCTTTCAACGTTCTTTTACATTTTATGGGGAAAACGTTAATTCGTAACATGCAATACCGATGTTCACATGGGTTTTCCCATATGATTGTGTTAAATCTTTTTTTATGTGAACAAAATGGAATTTAATAACATTATTTTTAATGTTTCTTTTAAAGAATGTTTTGGCACTTTTTAATAAAATATGTGATGCATTGTATGATTATTTCTTACATCAATTACACATTTTATGTTATTTTAAGATAATTTAATTTTGTTTTAATCTATTCTACAAAATTATTATGCATAAGAATTCACTAAAAGATCATCTAACCTGAATTTTTATATTAATGACATGCATACATACATATATAGTATTTTGATTATTTAAAAATATAATGTCGCTTTTATTTCAAAATGAACTAATATCTCCAATTCAGTAGATGATATACGAATTTGGCGAATATTTGTAGTTTATGGTTGACAAAGTTTTGAAGCTCTAACTTCAATAATAACAGAGTTCTGGAATATTCTAAAAAAATTCATTGGTTTACCGCGCAGAACTAAATTCTTCGAAAGTTCTATAAATGACTCACTATAAAAAGACTCACTATAAAGACTATAAAATAAATAAAAAAATTAATAAAAAGGAATGATTGTTGACGATTGTAGACAAGAACTTGCCTATATCTTTACGTATTACTTTTTACATGTTATGACACAAAAAAATGGAAAGAGAAGAAAGTTTTTACATTTCCACGAAAGTGGGCTTTGACTTAGCGTAGCGTCAAATCAGGCATTCAAATGTGGTGAAAAATGGTAGTAAGGGATTTACGAAATTTGGAAACTATAAAGACTATAAAATAAATAAAAAATAAATGAAAAAGGAACTTCTTCTAAATACAATAGTAAGAATTGGGTTAAAATTGAAAAGCAAAATTTTAACTCGAATTGTGGATTTATACTGAGAAAAAAATTCTGTAACTGACATCTAGAATCCAAAGTGAAAAATCTATAAAAAATAGTTCCATGTCATCCTTATAAACTCTAGTCTCATTTCAAAGCGAGTTCTAGAAACCCTTATTAGAATTGTAAAGCGTTTGCCTATATTATCGAGGTCAAACTTATTTAAAAATCTCTGCAAGAGGCGAGTTTTAGCAATCTTGGTGTATGACCCAGTTCTAGAAAACTAAGAGAGAATTTCACGCAATACAAAGAATTTGGAATATTCAGAATATTGTTTCACCATCTAGGAATGTCTAGACTAGAAATTCTCGATCATTTCGTCTATTCAGCTTATTAGCATGCCTTAGACGCATAGCTCGAAAAGCTATATTTCTAGTTCATGGATTTAGGAAATGACCACTTATTCGTTCTATATGAAGGCGATATATATATATATATTTTCGCAATGAAGGTGCTTAGTTACTTACCTTTCTTCTTTAGAGCTTATCCATCAGAGCCTGAGCATGCAGTGGCATCAGAATTATACATGTAAGCAGAATTTCAGTTCAATCAGACGCACTGGAAGTGGGTTAAATTTACAAAATACAAAATAAGCTTTGACCTCTAGTAAGAGGCCCAAGGACCAAAGACCCCTATAGTCCGTTTCTACTGGAATATGTGTTGCTATTGGCGTTATATATCCAAAATTTCAAGTCATTCGAATGATCGCGTGTTCCGAAATTCCATTCTTAGATTTAATATAATCACAGCATTCCACACAAGTAAAAATGTACCAAGCTAAATGAAATCCTATTAAAATAAAATGTCCTATTTATTTACAGGTAAACACTCTTGCACTATTATTAAACTACGAGTATATGAATAGATCATCAAAAATGAACATATACATTTTATTTCTTTTTCAATTTTTTTTTTTTTTTTTTTTTTTTTTTTTAACTTTTGTGAAACGATTTTCGCATAAAAGTAAACAAAGCTGTTTCTTTCCTAGAAAAGTAATCTTTGATTGGTAAAGAAAAAAATTGATATAAATATTATTTTCTTTCAGTAAATATTTGTTTTTACTCGAAAATTAAGTAAACGTTTTGTAAGAAACGCGACATTAAAAGGATATAATAATCATTTAGATTAAATCTTTTAAACACATTAAGAGGAAATATTTATTATCGGTAAAGAGCTTAGATGTAAACAAATAAAACTAAGACGTACAAAAATCTTAACTATTCTAAAATATGTATTTAACAATAAATGAACAAAATTTTCCATTACTTTTATGACAGCCCGTGGGGATTTTTTCGCAAATGAAAGATGGTATAGCAATGATAATTTTATTTGTTGACTTGATTTTATTATGTGTTTTTATAGTTATAGCAAATGTTCTGAAAATTACTTTCGCTTTATATCTTAAGAAAGGTACAAATGCTGTAATAAAGTGCACTTATATCTCGGGTAAATTCGTTTTTGATGTAGAAACTTTAAAAGGAATTCCACAGTTTTTGAAATTAAATATTTTGGCTAAATTATGATAAAGTATAGTCGTATTTTATGTGCTAAAATAAAATTGTCAACTCCAATCTATTTTAAAATGTATGAAGGAAAGTCATTAAGAAAGTCACAAAAGATAATAAAAAAATAATTTACCATGAAAATCTCTTGGAAACATTTTTTATTTTTCCACATAATCTCCAGCAACGTTGATGCACTTATCCCATCGTTTTATCAGAGTCCCAATTTCAGCTGCATAAAATTCTTTGGGTTGTTGTCTCATCCACAGTAGGACTTCATGTTAAACGTCGTCGTCATCTGCAAATTGTTTGCCTCAAGATGTTGTTCCAGTGGACCAAACGGATGGCAATCTCTTGGGGCTAAGTTTGGGCTGTAAGGTGGATGCTGTAACATCCGTAGACAGGTAAGATTTCTTTATGTATATTTTTTTATTCAAGTCATTTCGCCCACAAAATTCGAACCACAACACGCTGCTATTCTATTGTACAATCATTCAGCACCATACCCATTTCTGAAACTGAATTACGCATGCGTGTGCATGTTACAAACTCAATATGAATTGAATAAGCTGTATGTTGCTTCCATCTATCACCATTCTTTGTGGATATCTGTTAATACTTTAAATCAGCCATATGCATTTGTGACTTGCTTAATGACTTACCCTCGTAAAAACGTTTTAACGTTACACAAAATGTATTTTTTATCGTATTTTTACAAAACTTAGAGTTCGACGTCTCTGCTCTTTTATCAGGACAATTTCAGTGGTAATAAATTTCCGCCTTCTTTGATGCCACTATTTTTATATGGAAATCTTTACCACATTTTTTAGAAATAGTGGAAGCAAAAAAGATGGAAATTTCTCATCACTAAATGTTTCTGAATAAAGGGTGGAGACTTCGAGATCTTGTAACACTGTTTCAAGGTAATCGCTTTGAGCTTTTTCCTGGCAGTCTGAAGAGTATGATATTGGTATAAGTCTTATATATATATTTCTTTTCTTTTATCTTATACATTCGAATCAAAAGTAGTAGAGCTAGTCATAGAAAAGTGCAGAAGGAAAGATTTGTTTGCTGTAAGTCTAAATAACGGATTTTATGTAATTTAAATGAGATTCCAAATGCATTCTTCCCATGTCATTTACTTCATATCTGACATCGAATCACTAACAAAGAAAAAAAAAAAAAGAAAAGAAAAGAAAAGGAGCTTAAATATTTCCTAAATTCAAGTATATTTGAAAACAAATTTGTAGATAGGAATTTTCCCATTTTGAGGACTGAAAGTTAAAACGGAAGCAGAGTATTGCAATTGGAGACAACAAGGACGCCTCCGGCAGATGGATTTTGTTCAAGGTTAATTTTTATATTTCAGTAAATTCTTCGGTGTTTCTATTTATTCTTGTAATTTTTGTTTTCTTTGAATAGTTATAAAAAATATTTTCTGTGTCTTTTTTTTTTTTTTTTTTTTGTCAACTATCTTTCTCTTCTTATCGCGTAATATTGGGGCTTATACTAGGGTGACCAATCGTTCCCTTTTTCTGGGGATAGCTCATTATTTGGATCATCTGTCCCCCCCCCCCCCCAAAAAAAAAAAAAAAAAAAAAAAAAACAGCGATTAGGAACCGCATTTTCTGTCGTTTATCCCAAATGTCTTTAATTTTCAAAAAAATTCTTATATATTCATAATTTTGCTAATTTTCCTTTCGTTTTATTCCTAATTCATGTAGTGAAAAAATATGTTTCTGCTAATAATAATTCTCAGAAACACGAAAACCTCTATAGCTGTATTTACATAGGCTTCAATGAAAGAGTTTTGACAGCCTATAATGCCAGTTTGAATATTGCTCTGGTTGAAGACATTTTTACTTACCATAATAACATGCACAAACTTTCAGAGAAATTGACTGCCTGCCCAAAATATTAAAGAAAGTACTCTTGACCCAGCATTTTCTTGTGGTCGAACAGAATGTGAGGTCATTGTGGAAAACGTTTTTGAATCTTGGGCAATAAAGTAACTTATATTATAACTGGAAATTGCATCAATTTTAGTCATAACTTCATGTTCTCACTATTCGAACCACAGAAACGTTGAAAAATTTTCCATTACGATAAGATGTTATAATCCTGATAAAGTAGTATGCGTGTAGCTCTTGGAAGGAATAATATATGCTTATGTAGTTCGTATTTATTTTATGTGTATACTTATTGTATTTTAATCTATAATTAAAATTAAATACATGGTGTTCCCATATTCAAAGTGAGAAATGAGGACATGTCCCCATTTCGGCATTTAAAAATTTAGCCATCCTGATTTATACTGCATTTTAGAATCATAGTAGCAACATGTTAAAGATCTTTTCTTTCTTAACTACATTGCACATCTCACCTTATTATAAAACCTTCTTTTTCTTCCTTTTCTTTTTCTTTCTTTTTTCTTTTCTTTTCTTTATCTTTTCTCTCTTTTTACTCACTTTTTTTTTGTTTATTCATAAAAGATTATATATGTTTTTTCTAAATCCTAGTATGAAAGTCCTAATCTAAAGATTTCAGTGAAATTCTTCGATACTTAATAAAAGGAATATTCCATTTTTGTTTCATTGATTCCATAGATGACTTAGTAGTTTTTATGAAAATAAATTATATAATAATACAAAATACAATTTTAAGCATGCTAAAAAAATATATATACTAAGATTTTTTTCCCTTGCTGCGATGTACATAGAAAATGCAAGTATAGTGACAAATAAATGATTCAGCTTTCATTGGCCAGTATAAATTTTCCTTGAGAAATTTTTATAGTGTCTCTCATTTATATTTCTTTAATATCTTGAATCTTTAATGTAATTAATTCAAACTTTAGTTACATTATTCAAATCTTAATTATAAATTTCAGAACGAGTTGATCGACCGATTAATATATATATATATATATATATATATATATATATATATATATATTCTCAAACACTTGGTATAATATTCTTTTCTGAAAAGATATAAAACAATCAGAAGTAATTTTTAGAGTAACATCAAAAGAAGATAGCGCGTAATTTTAAATTTTATTTACTCACCCGTCAAATAAGTAATTTACTACATTACCTTTGACAGACACATGTTTTACAAATAAAAACTTTATGAAGGATTAGTGTGCATTACACAGAAAAGTTTTGCTAAAGAACATTTCATTGGCATTAACGATATTCGTATAAACTGATTCCGTTGTTTACATTATTTAATGGTTCATAAAGCAAAGATTTTGTGAAAGAAAAAAAACATGAAATAATTTCATAAACATAGTTTGAGAATTCCACGTTATGTTTTTATTACCTATTCATTTCGTGAAAAACTACCAAAAAAAAAAAAACTAAGTAAAAGAATGTTTAAAACAAGGAATCATTGTTACAATCATTTTTAATTTAATTAATTGTATATTTAAAATAAATATTTCAAATCTAGTACAATTATTTTCACTGTTCTAATTTATTTCAAATACATGGAATTATGATAAGTGTTTATAGAAAAGTTTGTGTAATATATCTGCTCTTGTATAACGTAATAATTGAAATGTTTAAGATTACTCTTTCTAAGTATAAAATATGTGAGAGAATATTACGTCTTTTTAAGAATTAAATTGGTCAATCACTGCCTTTAGTAAATTCAATTGTTCTACAATTTAATTTATATTATATTAACTATATTAACTCCCTTTTCGCTTTATTTACTCCCTTTTCGCTATATTAACTCCTTTCGCTATATTAACTTCCTTTGTATGTATTTATTATTTTCCAGTCAATAACTGAGTATTCGAAGTTTTGGTAAAAGTTGACATGTCAAAAACAACCGTAGCGTTTTTCTTGCAGACTGTAACATAAATCCAGATTATATGTCCTTTCTCATTTATTACGTGGTTATTACAGGAAAATTAAGAGTTGCTCTGCTTAAGCAGATCAGTTTTAGATCACGGCAGTTTGTGTTTCAAGTAATAACTCTACTATTTTATTTTATTATTTTTTAACTCGCTATGTAAACTTTGTTTTATATGTCTTTACACGTGTATTAAGTTTCTCTTACTAGAAAAATTTTTAGGTTTCTACTTCGTTATTTCAATTTTATGTTTTCTAATCACATTATTTCCAAAAAAATGTATATAATATGTGTAATAGTGGGTAATAGTGGGTAATGAAGTGGTGTGGTTGTTTCACACTAGATTTTTTTAATAGTATGTTGCTAAAATTTTGTACTAGATTCAGAGCGTCATAATTACTGAGAAAATTAAATCACTGATTAAATCGTCAGTGTTGCAATTTAATACAATATAAAAAGTTGTTACATTCTTTTCTTTATGAAACAAAATGCAAAGGCAATAATATTTGATAATACATTATTAAAAGTAATTTATTAATTAATATGTATTAAATCTATCTCCCATGTATTTGGAAAGTATTGAAATGTCTTTAAAATGATATTATTTCGTTTAAAAAATTGCATTTCTTTCTATTTTTTCTCTTTATTTTTACCTAAGGAGAAAGTATTATTTCTAGATCTTTTTTATTTATTTATTTATTTATTTATTTTTTGAATAAATTATAAAACATTTCACAAACACAGTGGTTAATTATTATCCATATAAAAATATAATTCATATAAATAGCCACCATTTCAATTTATAAAACATTTATGATGGCATATGCATGCAAAAGTTTTGTTATGATTATACTAATGAAAAGTTTTTCACAAAAGGCATATATTTTCCTTTGAACCATGAATCATTTCGGAAATTTTTTTTTATATAAATCTTAGAAGTCAGCATAAAATGAAATATTCAGTTCTTTTATCAGTTTCTGCAAGCAATGGGACTCCAGCGAGCCATTTTATAGAAAAATACAAAATATTTCGAATTCTTGGAGAGTACTTGAAATGTAAATGGGAAAAAAAGATTTCTACGACTGATAATACACACGGAAGTAATATTTTTAAAATGATAAAATTCCATTTTTACATCAAAACGTGAAAAAATTCACATTGAAGTTTAAATTTCGTTAAAGAATGTAAGACCATTTTAAACTATATAAAAATAATACAATTATTTTAATAGTAAATACAAAGATAATAAAAACTTATTTTTGTAGGCTATCGATATGGTAATTCTTCTGCATTAGTCATTCCTATGAAAGATTTTTAGATTCCGAATCTATTCTATATAAAGGAAGTGTTGAAACGATGAAAGAATTCTGTTGTATTTGTATTTTAAGGTTATGCATATTTGCTTTTTTTACAGTGATATAGGTATGTGTGTGTGTGTGTGTGATTGCGTATGAGCGTTTGCATGTGAGTGAACACGACTGCGTCTTAGCAACTTACCCTTGAGTAAAAAATTGGTGAGTATGTTATACATCAACGTTGCACGAATTGTTTTGATAAATTTGCACGAACAGCACGATTGTAATGAATATAGGACTTCTATTAACAGAAGACTTGTGGCTTGATAAATAATCACAGGAAAAAAAATCGTGAATACCAAAGGAAATAAAAAACTAGCAGACAGCTGTTTCGGTAACATTTAGCGTACCGTCATCACTGCATAACAGAAACGAAACGAAATTGCTGCTATGTATAGTCGATTCTTTTTTTATACGTAGGAGCGCTTTCGATTTTTTTCTGTAATGCACTTATGACGACAGGTTAATGATACCGAAACAGCTGTCTGTCAGTTGTTTATTTCCTTTGGGTTCAAGGAGATATTTATTTTTCCAGTGTTTATAGAACTTATAATTTATGCACAAGGACACAGAGAAATGTGGAAACGTTGCAGTTAGACTTCACAGAACCATGAGAAAGACCAAAGCCGCCATTTTTTCACGTTTTTAAAATCTGGTGCGGCTCTACACGACTTCTCTCATCTCCGGACACTGTCTCTTAAAAATTGCAGTCGGAAACGTTGCAGTTAGACCTCACAGAACCGTGATAAATTCCAAAGCTTCCATTTTTCTCACGTTTTTACAATCTGGTGCGACTCTACACGACTTCTCTTATCTCCGGACACTGTCTCTATTGCAATTAGACCTCACAAAACAGCGAGAAAGGCAAAGCTGCCATTTTTCTCATGTTTTTACAATCGGGTGCGGCTCTACACGACTTCTCTCATCTCCGGACACTGTCTCTTAAATATTGCAGCCGGAAACGTTCCAGTTAGACCTCACAAAACCGTGATAAAGGCCAAAGCCGCTTTTTTTCTCGCGTTTTTACAATCTGGTACGGCTCTACACGACTTCTCTCATCTCCGGACACTGTCTCTATTCCAGTTAGACCTCACAAAACCGTGAGAAAGGCCAAAGCCGCCATTTTTCTCACGTTTTTACAATCTGGTGCGGCTTTACACGACTTCTCTCATCTCCGGCCACTGCCTCTTAAAGATTGCAGGCGGAAACGTTGCAGTTAGACCTCACAAAACCGTGAGAAAGGCCAAAGCCGCCATTTTTCTCACGTTTTTACAATCTGGACCGGCTCTACACGTTTTCTCTCATCTTCGGACACTGTCTCTATTACAGTTAGCGCATTAAATAAAATTGTAATATAATTTTTGTAGTAGTAGTTTATATTAATGAAAAAAACACTTAATTTAAAAGTATTTCCTACACAATAAAATATTTCCTGACGATTCAAGAAATACACACGTAATTGTTCACGTTTCCACTTCTGTCGACACTCCCGAAGTGCAACAGTTTTTTTTTTTTTTAAATATTGAGAATAAAATGGACATTTTTTTTGGATATTTAGTGTTATACTACTTCTCAAATATGGAAATCGTCTGCATTATCATAAAAGATAATTTTTTTAAATAATAATTTTAATGAATTATTTTTTAAAAACAGAATTATTTTTTAATAACCGAATTAAATTTTATATAAATCTAGGTGCATTAATGAAACGGGGGGTTGAGGAGGGCAGTAGCCCCCCCTCACACAGAATTAATTATCATATAAAACTCTTCCGAAGCGTAATTTGAATAGTTTAACATAGGTTTACATAACATCGTTATCTTACCTCTTAATCTCCAACCTGTATTTATAGTATTAAATTTCAGGGTAAGAGAAAGTCGTGTGAATGACACACCAGATTATTTTTTTCTTTTTTCTTTTTTTGAAACTGATAAAAATTTATAATTTTTATTTTATTTTCATTTATGTTGTGTAATACAGCACAAGAAAAAAATCTCTGTTTTTATGCTTTGATCAGTTATTCGAAAAACTGAAAAATTGCAAAATTTTGCTTCAAGCATATATTTCCTGAAATACTATATAAAAGTTAAACTCCTGTATAATCTCATGTATTCAATTGATGTGTGAAGGTAAACAAATGCAATATCATACACATAAGCACATTTCTACGTTATTTTAAATCGAGTTTAAATTCTGAAAAATATTTTTGTATCTTAGATATTCTGATTTAATATTTAAGAAGTAAAATTGCTAAGTACACATTTATGTAGAATTAGCATTTTGGATCTTTTACCATAACAATATTAAAAGGAGTAAAATAATTCTGAAAATCGATTTATAATTTGAAATTTATCATATTATCGAACATTAAATAAAACTAAGTGGCACAGGTAGACTCTGTTCAATTTCCAACAATAAATATTTTTATATTCCATTATAAATTTATTCATAATGAACTCGTGATAAAAACAAAAATCACTACTTACGATGTATACAAGCTTAAACAGAAATGTCCCTTGAACTAGGCTATCCTTCTCCACCTTCGATGCACATAATTTGCATTAGTGTTTCTTAACTTGTTTTAATTTCATTAGAGCTAGTTTTGTAATTTAATTTTCATGCAATTCTCTATTAATTGCAATACAACAATTTCCGTAATACAAGTTTATGTGAAATATTCCATTATTCTCTCATATTATGAAATTTTTTATTTTAGATAACTTGGTAAGCTTAATTCAAATTTATAATTATGCAACAGTCGAATTTAGATACGCTACTTGTTAAATAGCAGCTAATATATTCTTATTTATTTATTTATTTATTTATTAGCTACACACTTATACATTTGCCTGTAATGGATATAACTGAAGTTCAGAATAAAAAAGTGAAATTATTTTAACAGTATCAGTCACTTTTAGAATTTATTACAAATATGATCTTTTTTTTTTTTTTTTTTTTTTTTTTTTTTTTGTGTGTGTGTGTGTATGTGCGTGTGTGTGTGTGTGTGTGTGTGTGTGTTGTCTGTACACTGAATGCTGTGCGTTGATTTATTAAACAAACAAAAAAAACCTAATTTAATATGTCAGTATAATTAACTGTACAGTATATTTTCCCAACAATTTACAATAGCTAATGGCAAAAATAAGTTATAAATGGCTTGACTACTTAAAGGCTTTTTTCTAATACTCTTCCTCCACTTGTTGTGGCAGTTATTTAAAAGAAAATATATATTACCACATATATGTTTGATGGAAAAAAAATCTTTTTATAAGTTTACATTTATATCAGACACAAGGAAGCAATGACTTAAATATATATATATTCTTTTTAATCTATTAAAAAAATTTTAAGTTATTTTACTATTTCAATAAATTCTCTTATTTTAGGCTGGAGCATTTCAGAAAAGCTGAAAATAGACCTTCATTTATGATTATTATTTATTAAATAAATCTTTTATTTTTAAGAAATAATTATTATGTAAATGACGGTAAAATGATTATACAAATACTAGTAACTTTCATAAAATCGTACGAATGTATTTATTTTAAGATATTAATTCGCCTCATAAAAAAAAAAAAAAAAAAAAAAAAAAAAAAATGAAGTAAGTGTAAAAAGCATTATTATGTCATAAAATACTTTCGCCAAGAGAAAATGTGCTCTTGATATCCAACGAAAAATCCTTTCCATTTTTTTTTATGTTAACTGTTCGGGATTTCCCACAAACAAAAGGATTCATTCAATGTTTTAATACTCTTAAAAATACTTTCGTATTTTATGGGGAAAATGTTAATTCTCAACAAATAATGTTACTGTTTATATGGGCCATTCTCACGAAATATTGTAATTTATCTGCGTTAATTAAAAAAAATATATATAATATAAATATTTTATAGTAATTTGTAGATCAACAATGTATGTGAAACAGTTTATTTGCATTTTGGTTCTCTTAAAAGTGTCGTAAAGTCATTTTGCGGGCGCAGTTATCAGGATTGGTATACCAATATTTCGACAGATATGATAGCCATGGAAAATAAAAAATAAATCTGTTGCATTAAATAATTATATTATAATCACCAACTTTTTTGAGTTATTTATGACATTTAGATAGTTATATTTCAAACAACTTGGAATATTTTAAATTTATATAATTTTAAGTATTCTTATTTAAAAAGTTGCAATATAGATGATATTAAGAGCTGAGCAAATAACTAAAGTGCATAAAAACTTATTTAAAAGAATTCAAATATTTTTAAAGGAACACATTCTTATATTTCCAAAAATACAGAATTCCAAAAATGTTCAGATGTAGTCGGCTGTTGATTAAACAATACGCTTTATAACACACACACACACACACACAAAAAAAAAAATAATAATAATAACAAAATAATCTGCAATAAACAAACATGTTGGCATTGAAATTTGTAACTTGTTTGTATTTAAATGTATGCCCCCTTTCTAGCAGAATTTTATTTCTCTATTTCATGGGCTTTAAGAATCTTTGAGAGCATTCTTTGAATGTCCCGTATAGGAATATGCCATGTCACCTTGTATATATATGCGTATATATATTGCTACATTTTTAAAACAATGAATTACATATACTAAAACTCTGATGTTTTAGAACTGCTTCGAACGTCAGTGGTATATTTTGTGTTATTTTAAGACGATTTAGCTGTTTTAAGCTATTAAGTTATTTATACACAAACATATATCTAAGACTAATTTGATTTAAAAAAAAAGTTTATGTACATGCTAACAGATGTATAACACTTTGAAGTTTTAAATATGATGCTTTGTTTATTTTATGTAGGATCTTATAAAGTAACATCAATTGGTTAGAATATATCAGGAAAAATGTACACCGATAATTTATCATATACTACTTCTTATAAAACGATTTCCTCATAAAAGTACACGAAGTTGTTTACTTTTACATAAAAGTAATCTTTGTTTGCTAAAATTCTTTAAGGTATAAGTTTTTTTCATTAAATATTTGTATTTATTTTAGATTGAAGTCAATGTTTAGCCAGTAATGTTACTTTAGGGGGACATAGTGATAATATTGATTAAATCTTACAAACACATTAAGAAGCTATATCTATTTTGAGTTAAGGAAAATATCTTAAATGTTAAAAAGAATATTGTGACGTAAAAATATCTTAACTAACCTAAAATATGTATTTAACAATAAACAACAAAGTTTTTCCATTACTTTTATGATTCCCTGCAGGAAACTTCCTTAAATGAAAGACGATGCAGTGGTGTTACTGTTATTAACTTGCTTGCTTTTATTGTTTGTTTTTATAGTTCTAATAAATGTTAAGTGCACATATATATTTTTAGTTACATTATTTCTGATGTTAAATTTTCCAACTGGGGATTTTTATGGTTTTAAACGTTTGGAGGTGTAAGGAAATCGAAAATCGGGTTGGAGACAAAATCTTGCCGTCATAAAGGAATGGAAAGCAAAAAGGAGTTGGTAATTATTAGTAATGTTGCATAAAGTTTCATGACAACACATACCTTGGTCAGGGTACTGACATACAGACAAATCCATCACAAAAATTGCTATAATTTTTACATAAAAGAGTTTTAAGACTATGTTTACTTTTGTCACGATTAGTTATACTGAATTCAATTGTGTTTATTAATGTATTAATTTTAAAATTTATTATTCAGGTTTGTTAACAGTGTTCAGTTTTGATGTCAGCAGTGATGTACAATAGTTTTTAAATGTATTTTGAATGGTGAAAAGCATATGATAAAATTAAATATAGAAATTTAAATTAAATATAGATAAAATAATGAAATTCCATTCTACGATATATATCTATATATCTATATTTATTTATTCATTTATAAGGCCCTATGGCCCTCGCAAAAGATCACATGTGACACAAATTCAAATTTTCAAATAGGCAATATTATTTTTTAGTCGCGATATTTCGTCCGTCGAAATTTTGTTCCGCGATATTATGTCCGGATCCCGTAAGAAATTCGCAAATCACAAAATCTAAGTATTGTCTTTCTGTAGGGTGTCCGTTTGTTAGGGTGTTAGTATGTTACACGATATTTCAAGAAGAAAAGATTGTAGACAGTATATAATAATAATAATAGAGTATATATTATATTAAAATATAATTTACGACATTGGCAAAAACCCTATTGGTTTTCAACATTCTAATTTGAAATTTTTATAAGTTATTGCAAATTTACGATTTTCGTAACATCGAAGAACAGGATAAAGTTCTATAAACGTGCATTATGAGTATTATTTTCATCTTAAATATATTGGATTAGTTTTAAAATATCATTTGCAATTCTCTAAAGACCAACTTTGACAATGGACATTATACTTTTAGAATTTCGTATGCTGTGGAAAAATAACAATTTTTTTAACAGGGGAGAATAGGAAAAATTTCACATAAACATGTATTAGGAAGATTACTTTCATCGTAAAAATTTTTGACCAATTTTAGAATATCATTTACAATGCTGGCATGAACCTTATTGACTCTATTGAATCTTATTGAAAACTCCGTAAGTTGTTCGAAATTTGAGATTTCGTTAACATGGTCCAATAGGGTGAACTTTTTACAAACTTGCATTTTGGGGATTATTGGACTGGAAATATTCTGCAGTTGGATGAAAACAGAAACATGAAACAGACTAGTGAAATTTAACAACAAATTAGGATGAGATATATATTACTTTAAAAATAATATCGTTCTACAGTTCCTCAAACATTATTTAAATAAATTTACTTTTCTTGGGTTACAAATTTCCAGAAATCACCAGTTTCTGATATTGCCACGTGAAATTGATCACATTGAATCATTATAAAAATTTGTACGAATATCTTCAGTTTATTTGTTACAAACTTGGCATTCAACTTGAAATTAATAAATTATTACCTTTATTACAAACTTTCAAATTTAATCGAAAGGCGAAAATTCATGAAAAATACAAATTTTACACTTTTTTGCTTATAACTAATTGTGTATTTGAGCTATGAAAAAATAATCACCCAGATGTATTTAGTTACATTTAAAGAACATTTAGTATAAAAGTGGGAGATTTAAAATAATTTAGAATTCGCATGAACATTTTGTATTTAGGCATTATTTTGCATTATTTTTCCCATAAAAGGAGCCTTTCCATCAGTAAAATTACTTTTTTTCTTTTAAAGCTTAAAATAGGGTCTATGGATAAAACTGGTAGATATTACGACAATACAAAATTTACTAATCGATAGAATCCAAAACAAATGTAATTAATTTCTGCGTCCCTTGTGCCCTTAATGGCTACTCAAGGAAATATTAGATAATTAATGTAATGTTCATGGTAACTACTGAATATAAGCATTTTAGATATGTTATAACTATTTTGGAAAAAAAATATATATAACCCACAGCACATCTTTGAAAAGGGCAAAACTGTAATGTTATTTTCACTGCATGTTCAACAATGTGCTAAAACAATAATTATTTCAGCGTGAAATTCAAGATATGATTACGGATTTAAAAAATAAACTTCATCCCTATTATATGTGATCTTCATAATTAAAAAAACAAGCTAACAATCTGTAATTATGCGCTCTCAAATTTTATGTATACTGTGGAGAAAACAACTACTTATTGAACTGAAAAATACGTTTAAGCCACTCAGAGGGATTTGTATATAAAGAGAGGCCATTTTTTATGGCCACTCGATAGTTTTATAGAAATGAATTTATGCGTTACAGTGTTGCCGCTACAGAGCAAGTTTGGCATGAAAAAAGAAAACTTAGCTTCTGAGACCGTAGTACAGGCGAATTACTTGTGGATGTATAAGAAAAACGTGATTGACGAACTTAGAACTGGAACGTGGGATGATAGTGAGAGCTTGGATGCATGAAACAAGTATAAGCAAATCTGAGACTTTTTAAACTGTTCTAGAACAGCTATAGTGAAAGTGTATAAAGACAGAACTTCCAGGCAAAAGATTTGTTCTGAATGGGAAAACTGTGATCATCACCGAGTGGTAAAACTTTGCGCAGAACAAATAATATCTCGCATTGTAACAATAAAAGTGCAGAAATTTGCGCTGGATCTTAACCAATTAAGATCAAGTTAATTGAATCACCTTCAATAAATTTTGAGTGCACAGTGCGTCGCACCACCGGCCGGCTTCTATAGAAGCAATGGAAACCGAAAGTCAGTGCAAATAATGTGGATGATCATAATAAAGTGGCCGATAAATGTCTAAGGAGAGAAAAAGGGGGTAACAAGTGTATATATATATATATATATATATATATATATAAACAGGGTGTTGAGGATGTTGATAGCCGTCCTCACAAATGTATGTCAGAATCAACCGAGTTTATCAAATTTATGTATGAGTACCTGGATGATCGAGTTCTCTCGGTCCTATTGTAAAACTAATTCATACTATAGATACAATGGTTTGTTGTCAGGTAATTATTTTGTTCGTTTGCCCAGGGCGGAGTGTGGGTTACCACTGAAAGCTAATTTTCCTAGAAATAAGAAAAAATTAACTCGAATAATCATTTCAAATCCGTAACTATAATTTCTTATCAAAATCGTTCAAGCAGTTTTCTAGAAGACACGATTTCGGCTATATATTACTCTAGAGCCGCCAAAGCTGATTTTTCTGAAAAATAAAATAAGTGAGACCATTTCTAATTTAAAAAATAACCTCCAAACATTTTATTTTTTTTTATCGTTCCAACGATTTCCAGGAAAATAAAGTCTATACCATAATTCTGCCGGGTGGTCTACAAGTTATCGGAGAACACTAATTATAATGAAGATGAGGGTTATTTCAGACCGAAATGTCATCACAAAAACACACCATCTCTATATTTATCAGAACCATTTAAAAACTGAAAAAAAAAAACAAAAACAATTTCTGTCTTTTTTTTTTTTTTTGTGTGTGTGTGTGTGAAGGAAGCGTGGGTTACGGTAAGTGCTAAATATTCTAAAGATAATGTTAGACTTTTGTGCTTATAGATGAATTGTAAACTCATAAATTTCCGGAATCCACATTTTTATCAAAACATTCAAACAGTTTCTGAGAAAAAAAAAGTTTCTTTTATTTTTTGCCACATGCGGAATGAAGGTTAACAGTGAACTGTAATTATCACAAAGATTACGATAAATCAGATGGATTTTTCATCTCTAAAAACGCTTTTTTCAAAACCGTTATAGCCATTTCCTAGTTTCTGGTGTAGTTTTGCAACAGACAGAGTGAAGGATAATTGAGAACGTTAATTTTTCTGAAGATGGAGAAAGTTCAGTTAGAACTGACACACAAAAAAAACACCAAAACATAAATAGTTATGAAAATCGTCCAATCAGTTTCCAAGAAAACCAATTTCTAACTCTACTTTTGCTTAGTGGAGTGAGGATTAAGACAGTGTTGAACACTAACTTTTTTTCGAGACGAGGATATGGCAGATAGGTCTCTCATTAAAATAAAATGAAACAAAACAAAATAAAACTTAATTCTATGTTTTTATCAAAATTTTTCGATTTACTTCTGAGAAAACGAAGTTTCTTACATATTTTTCAATGGATTGAAAAGAGTTAACAGTAAACGCAAATTTTCGTGAAGATGAGGTTAAGTTAGATGGATTTGTCATTTCAAAAAATACTTAACAAAAGTTTATATCAAAATCGTTACAGCCATTTCCAGAAAATCAAGTTTCAGTCACATTTTTCAGCGGGAAAAATAAGGGTTAACAGTAAAATCTAATTTTCCAGAAGATAAAAATAAATCAGATTGGTTTGTCGTTTCAGAGCAGCTTTATTTCTCAGTTTTTATAAAAATCATTTGATTCATTCTCGAGAAAACCCGGAGTAAACCCGACTTCTGACACATTTTTCAATGATTAATGTGAGGGTTAACAATAAACGCTAATTTTCCTAAAGATAAGGATAAATCACGGGGGCTTGTCATCTCAAAAGATTTTTAACATGAGATTTTAAAATCGTCATACCCATTTCTTTGTAAACCTGAGTTCGCTCATATTTTTCAACCGGTGTCTGATGGATTAGCAGCAAAAGCAAATTTACCTGAAGATGAGAATAACTCCAATCAATTTTTTATCCCATAAAAACCTTAATCCCTATCTCTTTTGAAAGTCATTATAGCTATTTCTCACTAAACCTAATTTCTGCAATATTTTGCAACACGAAGATAAAGGGTTAACAACAAACGCCAATTTCCCTAATATGAGAAAAAAATTAATCAATGTTTCACTACAAAACACCCTTAATCTCAAAATTTCATTAAAATTGTTATATATATGTTTTCGAGTATCCCAATTTCTTCCTAAAAAAGAAAAGAAAAATCCAAAGCTTCCCTTAAAATTGTTATATCCATTTCCGAGTAAACCCCTTTTCTGCCGTAATTTGCAATCGGCAGATAAAAATTTAGCAGTGAGCGGGAATTTTTGTGAAGATGAAAAATGTCTAATCGATTTTGCATATCCAAAAGACCGAATTCCAAACTTTCATCAAAACCATTACATCAATCTCCGAGCAAATTGAATTTCTGCCGCATGGTGTAACCGGCCGATAAATGGTTAACAGCAAGCGCCAATTTCCCTAATATGAGAATAAAATTAATCAATTTTGCACATCAAAACATCCTTAATCCCAAAATTTCATTAAAATTTTTATATATTTTTTCGAGTAAACCCAATTGCTGACATATTTTGAAATTGGCAGATAAAGATTTAACAGCGAACTCCAATTTTTATGAAGATGAGCATAAGTCTAAACGTTTTTTTTATTCTAAATACACTTAATGCTTTCACCACATTTATTATATCCATTTTCGAGAAAAACCTAACTTTTGCCGTATTTTGCAAACGGCAATCAATAGATTAACAGTAAACGCGAATTTTCCTAAAGATGAGGATATTTCTAATTGATTTTATACACCACCCCTCCAAAAAAAAAAAAAAAAAAAAAAAAGAATTACAAAGTTTTCCTTAAAATTATTACATCCATTTCCGAGTAAACCTAATTTTTGCCGTGATTTGCAACCGGCTGATAAAAAGTTAACAGCGAGCAGGAATTTTCCTGAAGATGAGAAAAGTGTAATCGATTTTGCACGTCAAAAAACACCTTATTCCAAACTTTCATCAAAACCATTACATCAATTTCCGAGTAATCAGAATTTCTGTCGCATGTTGCAACCGCTCAATAAAGGGTTAACGGCAAACGCGAATTTTTCTGAAGATGAAGATATATCGGATCGATTTATCTCTTGAAAAAGCACTTAACCTCGAATTTTCATCAAAATCGTTATATCCAATTTCCGGTAAATCCAATTTATGCTATATGTTTTAATTGGCCGATAAAGGCTTAACAACGAACGCGAATTTACTGAAGATAGGATATGTCCAATCGATTTATCTTTTTAAATAACACTTAACCCGAATCTTTCATGAAAACTGCTATAACTATTTTCGAGTAAACTCAATTTTTGCCGAATGGTGCACCTGACCGATAAAGGGTTAACAACGAATGAGAATTTTTCTGAAGATGATGATGTGTCCCATTGATTTAACACGATAAAAAGCACCTAACCGCAAACTTTCATTAAAACCGTTATATTCATTTCTGAGTAAACCCTATTTCTGTCATATGTTCCTATTGACAGATAAAGGGTTAAGTACGAACGCGAATTTTCCTGATGATGAGGATATTTCCCATCGATTTAGCTTCTTAAAAAATGTTTAACTTCAATTTTTCGTCAAAATCCGTATATCCAATTACGAGTAAACCCAATTTCTGTTATATATTGCAATGGGTCAAAAAAGGGTTATCAGCGAATGTAAATTTCCTTGACGATGAAGCCCCAGAAAACCTTAACCTCAAAATTTCATCAAAATCATTTGAGACGTTCATATGATTCCCAAGACACACACACACATATATATATACACACACACACATATATATATAACAAGTCATGAGATTTACTCATTTAATGTAAAAAGGATTTTTTTTTTTTTTTTTTTTTTTTTTTTTTTTATGATCTGCTCAGTAATTATTAATGCAAATGTAACTCGTGGCTCCTGATGTATTGATTTTGTATTTAAGAATTTTTTTACATTTAGGGATTTGAAATCATAAATGTTGGTAATGAAATCATAAATCTCAAGGTTGAAAATTTCAAATGTATGTGTTTTTATCTATGTTTTTTTTTTTCCCTATATTTTTGTTATGTTTAACTTTTTTTCTTTTCATTTATATGACATACATATACATTGATAAAAACTATTTACAATGTATTCTGTTTGTTCATAAGATGTATGGAAATGTAACTGCATTTTAGAATAATATAGTTAATTCATTGAAACAGATTACCCTTTACCTGCATTGCTGACTCTCCTGATAATAGACTAATTATTTTGAGGTTTTATTTTTATTCATTTATTTATATTGGTTTGAAGTTCTGTTTGTTTTTCTGAAAGTGCCTCAAGCAATTTAAATGCTTTTCTTGCAGGATTAAGAAATTACACAAACGACATGGTGTTTTTAAGAAAATAAATTATATTATTTTGATACATCTTTTGACATGCTTAGAAAATTCTACATTAAGCTTAAAAAAAAAAAAAAAAAAAAAAAACTATGCTGTGCATCGAAAATGTAACTGTAGGAAAAAATAATTGATTCAACATTCATAGCGAAAAAATATACTGTTTCATGTATGTGTATTTTTACAAAGTTTAATGGAACATTTTGAGCTAACTTCAATTTGGTAAATGAGAGAAAAAAAAACTTCATCTGTCAATTAAAAGAAATATCTTAAATACTTGTTATAATAAAATTTCCCAAAAAAGCACGGTACGGCAATTTGAAGTATTCCTTTGAGTAACATAATTTAGGGAAGGAAGGTTGCGTTGTTTTACATTTATTTGCTCAACCGTTAATTGAGTAATTTACTACGCTACCTTTAATTGACACAGTTTTTACAAATAAATTCTTTTGAAGCGTTAGAGTGTGCACTACCCGGAAATTGTTCCTTAAAAATTTTTCATCGGTATTAAGGAAATTTGTATAAATTGAAGCCGTTCTTTAAATTCACATTGCTTAATCTTTTGTAAAGAAAAGATTTGGTGAAAAAGACCTAAAATAAACCAATAAAAGGTGTGTAGGAACTCAATATCATGTTTTTATTATATAGATATTTATTCTGTAAAATACTTTATAAAAAATAAATAGAAGAAAAAAAAAGTAGGAAATCAATAAGGGAAATAGAGTTAAAAAGTTTTTATTATTTAGTTACAAATACTCAATTAATTTTACAATTAATAGAAAATTTTTAAATCTAGTACAAACTTCACTTTTCTAACGTTTTTCGTGTATACAAAACTATGATAAAAGTAAAAAAAAAAAAATTTGGTATAATATTTCTGTCCTTGTATAACTTAATAACATAAATGTTTAAGACCTAATTCTGCATTTCAACTAACTTCCTAGCAACATCTGCAAAAAGACAGAATATTAATTATCAGGTTCATGTAGTTCAAAGTTAAAGTGATCATCGTGAATCACACGTCTGGTTATTGTCGGCGATTCACCTGATTTCCGCAATAATCTTTTCCTTTTCACGTAAAAGTACTTTCATTCTTGTACGACCAATAATACTGCCTATAAATCAACAGTATATCATGTTTCATAATTTTATACACAAATACATATTATTTTATACACAAGTATATTTATACATAAAAAAAAAGATTAACTTTAAATTATTATTATTATTATTATTACTTTCCGAACATATATATGTAAGGAAAGTATTGTAACCATGTCAAAAATCCGAATTCGCAATTTTGGTGTTTCTACACGTTTTGAGGTCCCCTAAGTCCGTTTTCACTATTTTTACGATGATGTATGTATGTATGTGTGTATGTATGTGAGTGAACACGAACACACTAGCTTCTAAACGCTTTGATCGAATGAGCTGTAATTTGGCACGCATGTTGCAAGTAACTATAGCACGACCCCTATTGATTTTGGTGAATCTGGCATTTATAGTTTTTTTTTTTACAGGGCCACAAATGGTCTATGGGACCAAAATCTTAAAAGTGCGATAGCATCTAAACGCCTTATTCAATTGAGCAAAAAATTTATACACATATTAAAGGTCATAGTTACTCAATCTGTGTAGATTTTGGAGAATCTGGCACTTATAGTTTTTTTACAGGGGCACAAAGCAAAATTCTTTATCATTATGGCCTATGGAACCAAATTTTAAAGAATGCGATAGCGTCAAAACGCCTTATTAAACTGAGAAAATAATTTATACACATATTAAAGGTAATAGTTGCATGAACTGCATGGAGTTTGGTGAATCTAGCACTTATAGTTTTTTTTACAGGGACACAAAGAAAAATTCTTTATGATTATGGCCTATGGGACCAGATTTTAAAAAGTGTGATAGCGTCTAAACGCCTTATTCAATTGAACAACACCAACAAAAAATATATATATACCCATATTAAGATCACAGTTTTACGGTCTATATAGGTTTTGGTGAATCTAGCACTAGATAATGTTTTGCAGGGGCACAACAAATAATTCTGTATCATTATGGCCTATGGGGTGAAATTATTTAAAGTGCGATAGCATCTAAATGTCTTATCCGTCTGAGTGGAAAATTTATATACGAGTTATAGGTCACCATCACACAAACTGTATGGATTTTGGTGACTCTAGCACTTAACGAGTTTTACATGGACACATTTACAAATTGTTCATCATTAAGACCTATAGGCTTAAATTATTTAAAGTGCGACAGCGACTAAACTCCTTATTCAAATTAACTGAAAATTTATATACATGTTATACGTCACCGTCACACGAACTTTATGAACTTTAGAGAATATAGCACTTATGGTTTTTTTTTACAGAAACAAAATGCAAATTTCTTTATAGTTGTTGCATATGGGCTCAAACTTTAAAGTGCGATAACGTCTAAATGACTTATCCAATAAAGCTGAAAATTTATGATATATAAATATTATAAGTCACTGTTTCAGTAACTATAAGCATTTTTGTGAATCTAGCATTTGTAGGTTTTTACAGGGACACAAGGAATTATTCTTTATCATTATGATCTACGTGTTTGGTAAAATAGCGTTAATTAAACACCGTGTACTATATAAAGAAAAATACCCAATCACCCTATTATAATTTTCTCTTTTGTTTATTTAACAACTCCTCTTACTTTACTTTATCTACAAAACCGTTAATTACTCAATGTTCGGAAAGTCGAGTAGAGTCACTCGAGATTTTTTTTTATAATAATCATTTCATTTTTTATAGCCCTTAACTGAATAACAGAATGTAATACGAGTATGTGTTTAAATAGTCAGATTTTATAATTAATGTTAAATTTAAAAAAAAATGTTGTGTTGCTTTTTATTTTAAATTTAATACGTTTAATTTATTTATCTTTAACTGCATAAAGGATCTCAAAAGATGTAATATATTTTTAAACCTGTGCTTGCATTTGTGGATCAGTTTTTCAAATCAATATGGAATAACTTTCAGGAATATAAAGAGGGGAAAAAGTTAAGAGCAAATCGTTTTCTATAAAATGTTGGAAGACGCTTAGAATTTCTAGTGAAATGGAAAACGTTACGTGTGAATTGATTTTAACATGAGAACTATTATTTTATAGAAAATATGCATTTTCAAAAAATAGCATCTTAAACCTTCTGTAAGCGCCCTTGTTGAAAAAAAAAAAGCCATACGTAAGAAATATAATCAGAGAATGAAATAATGCTAGAAATTCACTGAAAATAATGCAATGATAAAAGCATAATGCAAATAGGTTTTTTTTTTTTTTTCATTTATACTAAAGAAACTCCTCGTCAAAAAGACTACAACAATTGAAAAGTCGTCATGGTATTTCTATATTAAATCTGTATCAATTCATATATATTTTAAGAGTAAAAAATAATATATATATATATATATATATATATATATATATATATATATATTATTTTTATTTAAAATCAAAAGGCTAAAAAAAATTAAATAATTAAGCTTTATATTTTATAAAGATTTTTTTCCCTCAAATTAATGAATTCTTCAATGCTTAAACTTGTGTGAAAAAAAAAGGGTAAAATTAAATAATCATGGACATTAGAATAACATTCTGATGGAATAATATGCATTTTTCATAGTTGCTAATTTCCGAATAACTATTCTATTATCCTTATTTTATTGCATTAATTCTTGCTTCGGATTTCATTTTTATCAGTAATAATATACACCTCCACGATCAATTGCTAAGTTTTAAATAAGTAAACAGCTTAAAGCATCTCAGATCTTCATATAATAAACTCATCTCGATGTAAACTATATTATATCAGAGTAAGGGAACATATAAGAATATATGTTAATGTCTATGGGATAGTTATTAATAATTCACCACTCTTCAGACCGGACGGCCAGCAGATGCTTCCACAATCTAAAATCTTCAAAGCAAAAGCAGCATTTTTTTTTTTTTTTTTTTTTTTTTTTTTTTTTGTAGAAAGCATTTATTTATTTAATTTTTACATTGAGAAACAAAATATTACAAAAAATTTAAATGAAATGTTAACTAAATATTGAGATCGTCAACTAATTATTATCATTATTTTTTTTTTTTTTTAATCTGAAAATGAATTCTAAATTCACAGAGATTCTGGGCAAACATTACAATAAGTTTACAAAATTTTTGATCGCATTAACGCAAAAATTTCATGTTAATAATAATAATAATAATAATAATAATAATAATAATAAAGCAGGACTAGATTCAATTTACATTCGATTAGAAAAAAAAAAAAAAAAAAAAAAAAAAAAAAAAGATCTATTTACCTAAAACTAAAGCAGAATTTAAAACACATTTTTTAGTTCCCCATCATACTATAGGTATGAGGAACTTAGGTAATCGTGAAAATTTTCAACCTCGGTTTTTTGACTTTTTTACACGTTTTAAGGTGTGAGGAATCCGAAAATGACAAAATTTGTATGGTGTCTGTCTGTATGGTGTCTGTTAGTCTGTTAGTCTGTTAGTCCGTTAGTCCGTTAGTTTGTTAGACTGTGTACACGATATCTCAAGAACAAATTGTCGCAGAGAGGTCAGATCAGTTTTAAAATATTACTTTCGACACTGGCAAGAACCCTATTCATTTGCAACATTCGAATTTAAAAACTTCGTAAGTTATTAGAAATTTACGATTTTCTTAACATGGGAGAATAGGACAAACATTCACTTAAACGTGCATTAAATGGAAAGTTTTTACTGTAAAAATGTCAGACGAGTTTTAAAATATCAATTTTGATGCCGTAATGAACATCAGTAACTATACATATGCTACTTTGAAAATTTCGCAAGTTATTGGAAATTTACGAATTTCGTAACATGGCAGTATAGGGCAACATTTCACATAAACGTCAATTTTGAGAGATATTTTCATCGTAAAGATGTCAGACTACTTTTGAAATATTATTTAAGACACTGGCATGAATATTAATGACCATGAATTTTCCAATATAAAAATTTCGTAAGTTATTGGTAATTTACGAATTTCTTAACATGGCAGAATAGAGCAAAATTTCACATAAACGTCAATCTTGAGGGATATTTTAGTTATAAAGATGTCAAACCACTTTCGAAATATTAGCTAGGATACTGGCATGAATATCATAGACTATGATTTTTCCAATTTAAAAAATTCGTAAGTTATTTGGAATTTACCATTTACTTCACATGTCAGAATAAGGCAAAATTGAGCATAAACTACCATTTTGAGGATCATAAATATATTAGACAACTTCAAAATTACATTTATGATATTTGTTTGAACATGATTGAATACAAATATTCTAATAGGAAAATTTCGTAAATTATTCGTAATTTACGATTTTACCAACATAGCGAAATTGTAAATTTTTCATATAAATATGAATTGTGAGGATTATTGAATTGGAAATAGTAGCATGAAAACTAAACAACGGAATTGACCCTGATAAAATAAATTAATAGATTATAATAAGTAAAATATACCGAAGTGAACGGTGGATAGCCTATTAGGCGGGGATTTCATTCTGTCACTGTATCAAGCTTTGGTCAAATTCATTTCTTTTAACATGATTATAATATGTCTCGCACTAGAAATTTATGAGAACATAAATATGATGGGGAACTGAGCAGAATCCACCTATGCCAACTAGTTTATGAACGTATCGAAAGTATAAGGAAAATATTGTAATCACGAAACAATATGTATATATCTTGTCTGTGTGTGCGTATGTGCGAACGTAATCGTATGCTTGTGTGTAAGTAAATACGATAGCTTCTAAACACTGCATTATATTGAGCGAAATATGCCTAACTCTGTTACAGGACATCGTTGCACGAACTGTATAAGTATTCATAGGCGAAGGAATTGTAAGGTTTTTACAGGGATTAAAATGAAAAAAAAAATCTTACTCATTACAGCTTATGGTTATGATCATTTGAAGTAGGCATGTATATTAACCTAACATCTAAATTAAGATAAAATGGGGTAGACATGTTATAGGTCAACCTCGTAAGAAAATATAAGTTTTTAAGGAATGAATAATTTTTATTGAGAGTGTAGGAAATGAGTGTAGGATTTATATAAATAATTATTTTATACTGCGGCCTATAGAGACAAATTAATTAAAGTTCGTTTTAGTAGCTTATATAGGCGTATAATATATAGTATACAGGTGCTATGTATATAGGGATTAATTATCTGAAGGGCATTAAATTATGTAAAAGAGAATAACACTTACGTAAGTTTAGAATTTTCTTACAGTATGGCTGTTACTGGATATTGCGTCTTTATAAATTTTTAAACGGGGAGCATAAAAGAATTAGGATACATTATAAAAACATATAAGCAATGGAAATTATCTATAAATTATTTTAACTCACTATTGTAATTTTCCTATTAATTTATTCTCTGAATAAATTTATTTAGATGCCTACTTAATTATAAATGTTCGGATAGTCGTGGGGAGTCGGATTAGCATAAAATCCTGTTTCATGTAGAATATGGTATGAAAATTAGTCATCGTTCATTAACACGAAAGAAATAGGATATAGTGGGATAATTCTTGGAAATTCATGGAAGTACATTTCAAGCTGTGCTATATATTGTTAATGTAGGATTATACTTAAATACACAATGTGGTTCGTATATAATTTTTAGAAGATGTACAAGTCTGCCAATAGTTAATCGAAAATATTCTTTATAATTGAATGAAATTAGTGGAAATGCTTTATCATAATATTTTACCATGTTCAGAAAAACTGCTCAGAAATTAAATTTAATTCCTCTTACCCACTTGGTAAATAAAGTATTTTTAAAACTAAATATTTAGCGTGTGGTAAATAAAGTATTTTTAAAACTAAATATTTAGTGTTTGTGTTTTGTATATTGACATGTTTCGAGGTTCCTTGAATATTGAAGTCTTGTTTTTAACGTTCAATCTTTGTCTATGACTTTTATCAGAATAACTTAAGAACAAATAATTTCAGGCAATTCAAATGTTGTATTTTTAAGTTAATATAAGGTTGTTAATTGAAAAAGTTTATGAAAATTCATAAGTTCCAAGAAATGGTGCGGGTGAAAAGTTGTCTGAATAATCTGAAATGAACGTTTAAATTTAATAACAGCTTTTGAATTCTCTTTTAATGTGACTACAATAATAAAACGGGGAGGGGGGGATTGAGGGAGAGGTAGCCCCTCTCAACACTCCCCCCCCCGTTAATCTGCATACGAAATTATTTGTCAAATAAAGCTTTTACGAAGCCTATTTTAAATTATGAATCAAGTGAAAAATACAACGTTAGGAACGCCAAAGAGAAAAGAATATTGGGAAGCAGACAGCTGTTTCGATAGCCTTTAGTGCATCAAATACACTGAAGACGGTACGCTAAAGGCTACCGAAACAGCACTCTGCTTCCCAATATTGTTTTCTTTTTAGCGTTCCTAGTGGTGTAGTTTTTATTTGATTTATCATCCAGCGTCAAGTCTCCTTTTACTATTTTAAATTGTTTTTAACAAATGTTTATATAACATATTCGTTATCGTATCCCTTAGTGTCCAATCTTAGTGTTCAATTTCAGGGTAAGAGAAAGTGCTGTTGGCGCCACACCAGATTATTTAAAAATGTATTTATGAAAACTATTTACAATATATTTTATGTGTGGAATTATTTTTCACCGTCTTTCTTTTCTCATAGTGAGATAGAGGGGAATATAACTGCATTTTAAAATAATACAGTTGTAATAAGTTTAGTACCATACATTTAAAATCCTGTTATGATTATTTTTGTTCTTCTAATTAATTTACTTTTTTACTTTTTTTTTTAATATTTAAAAACCATTTAGCATGTATTTTTTGAACTATTTAACCGTCTGTCTGATTATCCCCCCCCCCCCTTCCTCATTGTGAGAGTTTTTACAATGCATTTTTGTATCACAGTGGAAGTATTTTATAACATCTTGCCAGTTCTACCTACTATGTTGAGCTGTCCTGTATATAAACTAACTGTTCTTAGCTTCTTGTTAGCTTAAAATTCTATGTTTTCACGAAGGAATTATTTTCTTAAAGTATTTCCATAAAACATTAGAAAAGTTTCTTGATACTTAATAAAATCTATTTTAAAAGTTGGTTTTACTTGGTTGGTTGGTTGGGTTTAACGTCGCACTAGTGCTGTTCAGTGGGCATTGGCGACGGTATAGGTCTCATCCTCAGGATGAACCAGAGACATGTCAACGCAGTTTTGATCCTCCACGGAGGCTATGGCGCCTCCGCTTCAGTGACCCCCAGAGGTATAATTTGAATGGGAACATGGAAGACACTGTGGCTAGGACGGATTTTACGTGCACCAGGCACAATTAGTGTACACGACGGTCCTCGGCCAGCTCGAATATCGAGCCCGAAATCTTCGGATTGCGAGCTCGACGCTCTACCGACCGGGCTATAGCGGCCCTGGTTTTACTTGGTCACGAAATTAATGAGAAATAAATTAGTAATTAGTCACGAAAATTAATCACGTAATTAGTCACGAAATTAATGAGAAATAAATTTCTATTTTAATTAGTAAATTTTACATATATACGTTCTTGATTTGTTCAAAAAATTAATGAAACATTTTTTTGGCCAAAAATAAACAGGAATTTTAGAATACACTTGTACGTCGATTTAAAAAAATATAAAATACTTCTTCCAATAATTTTTTTCCTAAAAATATGATGAGGTAATTTAAAGTATTCCTTTGAGTAACATACTTTCGTCAAATGGAGGTAGCGTAATTTCTCATTTTATTTACTCAGCCGTCAAATAAGTTGTTTACTACGTGATTTTTTACAGACACATTTTTTACAAACGAAAACTTTTGAAGCGTTAGTGTGCATTACCCTGAAATTTGTCGCTAAAATAGAATACATTGACATTAATGGTATTTACATAAACTGTCGCCGTTGTTTAAATTTACAATGTTTAATGGTTTGTAAAGCAAAGATTTGGAGAAAAAGAAAAAATAAACTTAAAAAAGTCATTTGAGAAATCAACGCTCTGTTTTTATGCCTAACTATTCATTTTGTGAAAGTGTACTTAAAAGAAAAATCTTTCAAAGAAAAATAACGAAAATTTGCGAATTCCTTAAAGGTAAACTGTATGTAAAATCTACATCATTTACTTATATGTGTCTATATGATAATAAATCGTAAAATAAAAATAAGTTTTAATTCTAGTGTGTAGAAATGAACTCGAATACTGTATTCTATTTTAGGTATTTAAAAATATGATATAAATAATTGTTTAATATATATATATTTTAAAGACAGATAAAATAACGTAATGACGTTTTTAATTGATAAATTCGTTAATTAAGACGATAGAAATTTCTAACCAAGATAAACATGCTCCTTTGATTATTTGACCAATATCAGTATTTTCTGCGACGCTGAGGACCCTCTTGTTTGCGAGGAGATGCGGTGTTAACATTATTCTGAAGAGCTGATATTTTACTAAAATGTTTTTAGGTTGCGTAAAGAAAATAAGAAAGAAGGAAAAAATCCCCCCATTTAAGGAATAACCTAATATATATATACAGTCAGTAACAAAAGTGTCCGAACACTAGCAAAAATTCGTATGTAAAAAAAATACACTTCACACGGTTTTGTTAAATAAATCCTTGTCGAATCCTGTTCTTAGTCAGTGTAAAAACATGATTCGATAAGGATTTATTTAACAAAACCGTATGAAATGTACTTTTTTTACATAGGAATTTTTGCTAGTGTTCGGACATTTTTGTTACCGACTGTATATTGTACAATAGATAAAATATTTTATAAACACAATAGTTAAATATTATCCATATAAAGATATAAATCATATAAATAACCACCCTTTCTATTAATAAAAACGTTTTGGTGACATATACAATGCAAAAGTTTTGATATGTATATTTCTAAAAATAGTTTTTCACAAAAAAATATGTTTTATTTTGAACCATGAATCATTTAAAAATCTTTCTATGTAAATCTTTGAAGTCAGCAAAAAATGAAATATTCAGTTCTTTTATCAGTTTCTACTGAAATAGGACTCCAGCGAGCCATTTTATAGAAAAAAGTACAACATCTTTAGAAAGCTTGGAGAGTACTTGAAATGTAAATGGGAAAAAAGATTTTTACGACCCACAGTACAGATTGAGGTAATACTTTAAAAATGATAAAAATTCCATTTTCATATCAAATCGGAAAAAAATACATCTTGATGTCTGAATTTACTTAAAGAATGTAAGATCATTTTAAACTATATTAAAATGATGCATTTTATTTAGAAGTAAATATAAACTTAATTAAAATTAATACATTTTATATTAATATATTTTAAATGTATGGATTCTGAAAGTCTCATGAGCGATTATTTTATTTGAGCCCATATGCCACAATGGTCAAGAAATTTGCATTTTGTCCCTGAAAAAGAACCATAAGAGCTAGATTCTCTAAAGTTCATAAAGTTCGTGTGACTGTGACGTACAACATGTATATAAATTTTCAGTTCATTTGAATAAGACGTTTAGTCGCTGTCGCACTTTAAATAATTTTACCCCATAGGCCATAATACAGAATTATTTGTTGTGTCCCTTTAAAAACACTAGAAGTGCTAGATTCACAAAAATCCATGCAGTTCACGCAACTATTACCTATTATAATATGTGCATAAATTGTTTGCTCAGTTTAATAATGCGTTTAGACGCTATCGCACTTTTTAAAATTTGTTCCCATAGGCAATAATGATAAAGAATTTTTCTTTGTGTCTCTGTATAAAATCTATAAGTGCTAGATTCTCCAAACTCTATACAGATTGAGTATCTGTGGCCTATAATATGTGTAAAAATTTTTTGCTCAATTGAATATGGCGTTTAGATGCTATCGCATTTTTAAGATTTTGGTCCCATAGTTCATAATGAAAAATAATTTTCTTTGTGTCCCTGTAAAAAAGCCATTAGTGTTAGATTCATCAAAATCAATAGGGTTCGTGCTACGGTGACATGCAACATGCGTACCAACTTACAGCCCATTCGAGCAAAGCGTTTACGCACTAGCGTGTTCACTCACACACATACACACAAATACATAAACACATACATACACACACACATACATACATCATCGTCAAAATAGTGAAAACGAACTCAGGGAACTTCAAAACATTTAGAAACACCAAAATCTCGAATTCAGATTTTTGACATGATTATAATACTTTCCTTACATATGTATGTTCGGAAAGTAATAATTTCCGTCTCTCTCAAAATAAAAGCTAAACTGTAAGGGGTTTTACTCACATTTTTATTGTGATTCAATCAATGCCCAATGGTAATGCAGTGTTCGCTGATTGTAAATAAATATTTATAAAGCCCCCTATCATCTTCCTTTTTTTCCCGAGAGGAACGGAAATTCTGTTCATCTATAACTGATATCTGTTTGAATTTACGTGATATTTGTTCGGGTTTTCATATACAGTCGGCTGCAAAATTATTCGAGCACTAGCCAATAATTCCTATATTTAAAAAGTACACTTAAGACTGTTTTGCTAAGTAAATCCTTGTCGAATCATGTTCTTAGACTGATTAAGAACATGACTCGACAAGGATTTATTTAACAAAGCTGTATTAAGTGTACTTTTTTGGCAAGGATTATTGCTAGTGCTCGAATAATTTTGCAGCCGACTGTAAGTAGCTCAATACTTTTGACTATTAAATAATGTAAATGAAATTTTTATAAATCTTGCACATGCGTGTTTAAAAATTATTTAGTAAAAATGCTGTATTTCGTAAGATAGTTAACATTTTTTGAGTTCTGATTGCTGCATGCTGTGTCTAATGTAATATGTCATGTTTCAAGATGATTCCTAAAGAATTTTTCTAGTTATTCTACGAAACGTCTAAATTTGAAAGTGTCCAAATGCTTATTAGCAGGTAGTGTACAAAAATTTCGAAAACTGCTAAGAAAAAAAAATGTTTTCTAATGAGAATAGGCTTTAATAAGGCTCCTCTCTTTTCAAAACCGAAAACATGCTTTAAAAAGCTGGGGAATTCTTGGCATCAAAATTAAAGAAAACCTTGCCTTGTTAAGTGGAAAAACACGTTACATACAGCGCACGTGCAAGTGCACACACGCACAAAAAAAAAAAAAAAAAAAAAAGTACCGTAACAAAATGTACGCTTTATTTTTTGATCTATTCAAACAAAATTATATTTAATTTCATGTTAATGATAAATTTTGTATTTATTTGTCAATAGGGCATAAATTAAAGCAATTTTCTTATCAATGAATCTGAAAATAATTTTTTTTTTTTTATTATTAAAATCACACAATTAACTGTGGAAGAAAATCATATTTATTGAAATTTTATTTTTCCGACTGAGTGAAAATAATGCCTGGACCGGGAATCGAACGCCGGATCATTGACTTACAAGGTCAAAGCTCTACCACTGAGCTATCCAGGCCGACATCCCGGTCTGCATTACTCACTCAGGCCAAAAAGGTGGTCTGAGTGAGTAATGCAGACCGGGATGTCGGCCTGGATAGCTCAGTGGTAGAGCTTTGACCTTGTAAGTCCATGATCCGGGGTTCGATTCCCGGTCCAGGCATTATTTTCACTCAGTCGGAAAAATAAAATTTCAATAAACTGAAAATAAAATGTTGAGGTCGAATTAGGGTTCGTGTAGGGCTCACAGGGCTTCTAAAATTTTACGCGCTGATTATTATATTGTTACCACCATTTTTAAAAGAAATCTTTCTTGAAGATATAATATTATTTTAAAAAAAAATGGCTGTTCTGAAATAAAGGTGACAAAATAATAAAATGCATATAGATACCTGGGAATGCTGCAAGCCCTGGTTTAACGTATAAAGACAGAACGAGAGACAGAGCATCCCTGCACAACTTATTATTTTATTTATTAATTTTAATTAGTACATTAGAACGACAGGACTGTTGCTTTCAATCAGACATTTCACTTCGTCATCACGTCGTTATTTTAAATACATATAAAAAAATTTCCCTTTCGCAAAAAGTTAAAAAAATAATTAAAATTCAGATAAGCAAATGAAACTTTAAGTAATAGATATAATAACAATTGCTAAGGAACAAAATTTCATATTTTAGGGGAAAATGTCAGTTATTTGTGCCCTCCCTACCGGCCCCCCAAGACCCTCCTAGCCCAAACTTTTTTTCACCAAAAGAGGTCCCTGTCGAATTCATTGAACGTGTATTTCGCCATTTTTCACAATTTTGACTCATTTTCGAGTTAGGAGAAGGGGGGGGGGAAGACTTTTGAAACATCCTGTATGTATACATATATGCATACATATATATACATAAAATTAAAAAAAAAAAAAAAAAAAAAAGCAGAAGGCTTGTTGCATTTACTTTGTATTAATATGCAATCTTTCCCTTTCCATTAAATTTACAGTTTCTTCATTTTTGGATTGTCAACTATTATTAAAATTCTAATCAAACTATTAAACAAAGTAATCAATAAATTTCATTATTGCTTCATAGTTTCATTATTCCTTATCTGCTATGAATTTTTTTTTTTTTTAATCCGTATGACTCTTTTTTTTTGTCTTGGCAGGCTGGGGGAGTGTTGGCGGCGTGAAACTAGTTTAACCCCACAGGCAAGTCACAAGTCTTGCCGCCTGCCTCCTTCCTTCCTATCTTAAGTTTCTTAGATTATTTTTTCATAAATTTCGTTTCAGCTTAAGTTTTTCTGTTGAGATTTTGTTGAGTTAGTTTATTGTTTCGTTTGTTTTGCAGGCTGTTAATTAATAAATTTGGTTTCTTTAAATATGTGTATTTTATCCCCTGATAAATTTTTTTCACTTTTCTGAGCTTCTCCTACATATTGTTTTTTTTCATCCTTATTGATCATTGTATTTTCAGTGATCTTGTGTCTATTGCTTGGCTTTTCTACGCTTAATAAATCATTATTATTACTAGTATCGCTCAGTGGTCGAAACTCGACCATTTTTTTTTTTTTTTTGCAAAGCGAGGCAAAGCAAAGTTATTGCCTTGTCCTAAACGGAATGCAATTGCAACACAGCTGCGGCAATTGTTTGCCGATATTCACTCTAACTGAATCAGAAGAGTTTTAAAATAACTATTTCTTTCTGTAGATGTTATCCTTTCCTGAAATGAGAGAAAATCGCAACGTCAAAACGCCCCTTGTTGTGTGATACAGCCCAGAAGCTAATAGTTACCATGTCAAACCAAGGCCCAACCAAGTATCAAATTCTGTTAAATTAATTCGATTGGTTCATAAAGTACAGTGTTTGAACCAAAAAAAAAAAAAAAAAAAAAAAAAAAGATATTTTTCAAAAATGGTCGAATTGAGTTCGGAAAATTTCAAAACATGTAACTTTATCGAAAACGGAAAATCTAAAACTTTTCTGAATCTTATATTTTCTACTTATATATGCAGAGGAAAGAATAATAAATCCACTTTAAAGAAAATAAAAATAAGTAGTCAATTTCACTTAATTAAAATGCAAGGAAATCTCAAAACGTGTAAATTCATCGAAAACCGAAAATCAAAAGTTTTTATGTATCTTCTACATGCTTCTTCTACCCACAAAAGCTAGCAATAAAGACACTTAAAAAAAAAAAAAATAAGTAGCCAATTTCAGTTAATTGAAACGTAAAGAAAACTCAAAGCATGTAAATTCAGCAAAAAACGGAAATCTGATTTTTTTCCGTATCGTCTACTTATACATGCAGCAGTTAGTAACAAATCCATTTTCCTTTTATTTAGTATATTAGTTCAATAGTTATTGTTTAAGTATCACCCTTTGAAATGAAATGTTTATGTTTACATTCGAAACTGGAAGTTTGCCATTTTTTTTTTTTTTTTTTTTTTTTTTTTTGGAGTTTTGTGATTTTAAATTAAAATTTCATCAATTTTACAGCAAAAATTACTCAATCAAACACATGTAGACAGTAACTTATATATAACTATACCCAAATATCGGAATTCAAATCGGCAGATAATTTCCGTTATTTTTTAATAATTTTTTACAAAAAATTCAATGGACGATTAACATAGAAAATCTTTTTCATGGCTCCATGGACAGACAGTGACGTCATCACTTTGCTTGCGCATAGTGATGCTACATTACTATGCTACATTACTGTGTCTATGGTTTTATTTGAGCTTATTGAAATTGCCAGATTTAACAACTTTCTACTTTTAGGTATTTTTTAATGTAAAGGAATACGTGTATAAAAGGGAAAAATGGGGGAATATGCATAAAAAATAAATGTATTTTTAAATACCTTCTTGACATCGTAAGAAAATAATATTTGTATTCGCACCTTCCGGCTAACCATACCTTTCGAATGATACCATTTTCAACCCTCTACTCCCATAATTAATATGTTAAAAAGGGACTACAAATTTTATGCTTGCCTATTAATATATATATATATATATATATATATATATTTTTTTTTTTTTTAAAGTATCAGGCAAACACTTTTGCGTCTCTATCAATGAAAATAGAATTGTTTGAATGATATTTTAATAGCTTTGATAATTTAATTATATTGAAATATAGAAATCATAAAAATGAAAAATAAAAAGTACTGTTTCTGAAAAGTTAAAATTTAACAAACGATTGAAGTCAACGTGGATTCTTCCCTTGTTATTCATCATCATCATCATCATCACGTGCTTTGTAAGTACCTACGGCTGTCGAGCCAGCCGCTTACCTTCACCAGAGAAAGACAGAATACAGAAGGAGGGCTTCATCAAGAGGTTCGGAACAGAATCTGAGTGGGTTCCCAAGGGACCCTGGCGTGATGAGTTGATGCATTCAGCAGCATGACGGAAGAGAGAGGCAGAGCAGAGCCGATCTGAAAGCTGTGAGACATATGGCAGAGAGCAAGGAGCACTAAACGTACATTTTTTTTTTTAGATAATAGTGATAGGCCTAACCAGACTGTTAAGCAGTCATAATATTATACAATTTAGAATAATACAAAATAAAGAAAAAATTAATAATTTAGCATAGCAAGACTGCTAAGCATTCAGAGAAAGAAAAAAAAATATTTACATTATTTACAATTAATAAAATTAAATTACAATTTACAAATTACAAAAGAGAAATTTATTCTATTTTTACTGTTAAGTTTAAAAATTTTAAAAATATTAAAAACCCTACGTAAGGTAACTGGCTGGAAGATTGATCATCCGCTACTGTTAAACGACACAGTAGGTTGCAGGTGTCAGGGGGATAGCCAAAAGTAGAAGAATAGGATGTATTCAATCTACGGGAAAAAGAATTTTGAGTGAGAATACTGTGTTAAGTAACACCTGAAGGATCTCGCCTTCTACGCTTGGAGACCGGGACAAACCCGTCCTCCCTGAAGAGGATGGCAAGTGGGCGTTTTTTGGCCCTCCCGATTCTGGGATCGTACCTTCTTATAGCAACACAGGATTCTGAACTTTTGGGATAGACCTGTGAAACTTCAACGCAAGTTTATTAATTTCCGAATAGATTGGCCTAATTTTCAGGTCTTTGTGAATGACAACATTGCGAACGTAGCGATGGGCTTGAACAAACCTACGCAATTGCTTGTTTTGGAATACTTGAATTTTTTCTAGCACAGCCTTTGAGGCAGATCCGTACACCACGGACCCGTAAGTCAAAATGGGTTTGATCATGGACTTGTACAGTAACAATTTATTTTTAACAGACAGGCGGCTATTCCAAGCCAAAAGAGGAAGGAGGAAGGGGGGTGGCAATTGCGCTTTATTCAGAGTCTCTGAGATTTGCTTATGCCACACTAATTTTGAATCTGGGTGAATTACTAGGTATTTTTAAGAAGTTTCCCAGGGAATAGGATCATTATTGAGAGTAAAGTTAACGTCGGGGGAAAAGGATTTATTAATGAAGAAAATGGCGGCACTTTTTAAGCAATTAATATTAATTTTCCATTTCCTAAGCCAAATACTATACGAATGAAGGTAATCCATGTTATTCAAAAGCACTCGATTTAAATGTATATGTGCTTGTATATATCGTTAACATGCTGTCTCTGCAAGCTGTTATCGTTGAGATGTCAAACTTGGATGACTTAAATGTATTTAAATGTCAGTAATTGATAGTTGTATAATGGTGAACAAAATACATTTCCAAATATTAACCCTTTATTTACCGCATTATTAAACAGACAAGAAATGTATTAGAAACACATTCTTTTAGTTACTTAACAGTATTTTTTGAAGAATATATGCAATAAAAATGATGTATATCACCTCATCATAGTAATTCATAATGAACTTTTGAGGAAGTACTTTAGTGCTCCACTAATTCAGGGATATTTGGATCTTAAAAAAGGTGTAAAAAAGTTTTTTTTTTCGCCTTATATTTTGTTTATCACTGATGGGTCAGTGTCTTTCAGTCAGTGTCAGTATTCTTAAAGTAATAGGGATAGAAAACATTCATCGGAGACGGCTCACCTTCCAGTTTCGAGCGGACCCATCGGAACCCCCAAGCGAGCCCGGCGAGCCGAATAAGCCCAGGCGACGGTGCCCCCGCAGCAAAACTACTAAATCTCCAGCGGCCCCGCGGACAGAGACGGGCCTAGAGAGACCCGCGGGAAGGAAAGAGCCTAAAAGCCACTCGAGCTAGCTGCTCTCCGACGGTAGGGGTAGACCGGGTCCTAGAAACTCACTTGAACCTATTAGAGGAGCAAGGCCAGGGATGAAGAGTAGGTTGCAGATACAAGCAGAACACACTCAGCGCTTCGTGTCGCCGTGTACCGCCCCAAAACATAACAACAACCTATTACTTTTCGAGTGACGAGTGGTTGTAGCCTCCAGTTGACTGGAGGAACTACCGGTCTACCAGCCGGCTTCTGTGCCCGCGCCACCTCGTTAGATAACCGCCAGAGCGAACTACCCAGGAACCACCATGGGGAGGTGAGGTCGGCCGACGCCAGTAGAACATTTGCCTGAGGGCAACCGGTTCCACGGCCCCCGCTTAAAGTTATATAGTAATTGATCATAACACATTTGAAGATCCCGAAAAATGCCAAGCAAAAACCAAGAGAGCACTTTATAAATGGGCCTCCGTTGTCGAGTGGTTACTTCACCACACTGCTAATCGTTTTCTATTGCAGGAGAGCGGGTTCGAATCCCGCACTGGCCCTGGATGTTTATCCAATTCTTCTTATTGTAATTCTGTCATGTGCTATCTGTCTTTATCTGAAGAATAATTACAAGCGGACATCGAGTCAAGCATACAAATCTAATATATATCTGTTATCAATAAACTCTATAAATTCCTTTCTGTTATGAAAGTACTACTGGTACTTCTGGCTACATTTAGTGTCTAGTGCCTTGTAGTGAGGTTAAAATGAGGTATTTACATTCTTCGCTTACAAATGTCTTTGACATTTCTTCCGTAAATTCGATTTTAATCGCTGCTTTTTACACTAATGGTTTCTGTAAAGTACCATCGGTAAATAATGGATCAATATCTGGAAACTTCTTCACCAGTCGAGTTTTATTTTCTTATTTTTATCACCTGTTATTTCAAACTAAAAATAATTTTAAATAAATGCGAGAAGGAACTAAAAAGAATGTAAGTGGAATAGTAGGAAAATAGTGAGTTAGTTCCAATAATAAACTTTTTGGATTAAGGTTAAGTATTTGTAAAATGAGCTTCAAATCTCTTTAGTGATTTTTCCAATTTATATATAAATGTATATATATAGAACTTATAGAGAAAATGTCCAAAATGAACCAGTATAAAAGAATCATATTCGATATAATCAGTTAGCAGATTGAAAAATATCAAACTAAGACAAAATTAAAAGAATAAAACTTGTTGAATTCATTAAGGGAGCTGAAGGAAATGAGGATGCAATTATGGTTTTCTGTGAGCATAATGCAAAAGTTTCCCTACATCAATGCCCAAACGATAATAATCACGACAAATATATGAGGAAGGAAATAAATTTAAAATAGGAAGAAAGAAAGAAATTTAAAAGTATATATTATTTAAAAATTCGCATGCATGAAGCAGACGAATAAACGTGAACTAATATTACATAATGTATAGATAGGTAGACAGATAGATTCATATCAATCCAATTAAAATTTAAATTTAAAAAATCTGTAGTAATTCATGTTTATCTTTTGCTTTTTAATATATTCAATTTATTTACTCTTAACTGTATAAAGGGAAAGTTCTGAAACCTGATTTTTTATATTTTTTTATATATATATCTGTAGATCGTTATTTGAAACCAATATCGAATAACTTTCAACAACATTAAAAGAGAAAAAAAAAAGCTAAGAGCAAATCGTTTTCTATAAAATGTCGGAAGAAACTTGACATTTCTTTCGAAATTGAAAACGTTACGTGAGAACGGAAATATAACTTTATTTCAACATCAAACCAGTAAAATATTGAGTGCAGGATATAAAAAAGAGTTGTCATGTTATTGTTTTACATCTGAAATATTTTTTTCAGGATGGCCCATATATTCAAAGAAGAGTGAGGAAACGCTTTACTATACAAGGTAGAAAAAAATTAAAGAAAAAAAAAAAGAAGAAAGAATTTAAGCTATTTATTTATTTATTATTAATTATTTATTATTTATTTATTAATTATTATTATGCAAAATAACAAAAATAAAAAACTGCTGGAATATCTTTTAATACAGAATGTAGTGTAGTTATTCGTGTCGTGTAGTTGAAAAAACGGGCAACTACTTAAAATTGAGAAATGCATTTTTACTGTTTTTCAAGTTCTAAGTAAATATTTCCACCATCTGGAAACAAGAAACTTTGCTTTAAACCCAACCCATCTCTCTGTTATTTGCGTTTGAAAATCATGATGTGCTGCAAAACTGACCAAATCCTAAGACTGGTGAGTTTCAAAACTAGTCATCTCCATATCCGCGAGATCATGATTCTGCTCCGCCCGAATATAGTACCAAATTTGTGTATTAAGTTAGTGTTATCACATTTTTTTTTCACCTGTGATTCTTCTTACTTGGTGCACACAAAGTTTTTATTACTTGAATTTCGTGTTTCCTTCGACTATGGAGAAGTTGTAGAAGAAGTATCATCTAATCAATCAACGAAGAGTAAAAGTGACCCTACGACCTGAAAAAGGGACAAAAACAAAGTTTAAAGGTAAACTACTATCACTTTGTAATAACATAGTATTAACCACTGACAACATAATAGCATCATAGATAGCATATTATGATTGATAATCCTGTGTTATTAATTTAATAACATACATATGATAATTCAGCAGGTTATAGCGACGTGTTTATATAAGTTTGTTTACAATTAAATGATTTCCTACTCCATTAAAGTGATTAATAAATTTGGGACCATATATGATACATTTTCATAGTTTTTTAGAGTTAGTTTTTGTTATGGATATAAGTTATTCTTTTATAGGATTTTTTTTTTTTTTTAAATCAGCTAACATAAATCAGTTATTTTCAAATGAAATTTAGTTGAACAAAACATTTTGTGTATTTGCAACCCTAAGAGCCAATATTCACATTAAATTTAGCAAAAGTTAAGTTTATGTTTCTTCCAAAACCGGCCAACTCCAAAATGAAAAACCTAAATAACTTAATATTTATTCCCATTACTTATTTTACAGTTTTATTCTTTTAAATATGTACTTATTATGATGTATTTTAACTTTAAGCATGCTGATAAAACTTATTAGAAATTAAGAGATTCATAAAAAAAAATAGCTGGAACCCGTCGAATTCGACGGTCATTTTATTGACCGTAATGTTTCAAAAAACGTCGCATTGTTATTTAAATGTATTTTAAGTTAAAACATCTAATATAATTTACGGCATTTCACTTAAAAAAAAAGAAAGTCAGAAAAATGCTTATAAATAGAAATACTATATATGACATCACTTTCTACAAAGTACAGTCAATGTGACGTCAAACTGACTCCAAATAAACAGTTCCTATCTTTCATTTTCTATTTCGTTTAATACTAAGACTACATGTTAGCTGACCCATCCGGCGTTTCACGGGCCCATGGTAATAACCTTAAATTTCTATGGTTTTGCATCTTTAACTCGTTTTTAATTGAATTTCTATTTTTAAATAAAAGCATCGTGAAAAAATAATCTGCTGTAACAAAAAAATTACCTCGAACCGAACGAAACTCTGCCTTGTGACCCTGGTGCCTTCGGCAGCGCATACACCGGCCGCTAATAACATAAAAATATTCCCAAAAATTAATCTGGGACCGAACGAACCCGCCCGGTGTTGCCCGGGCCCATGATACCTTAAATGAACCTTAAATTTGTATGATTTTATACCTTTAACTCGATTTAGTTTGAATTTCTGTTTTAAATAATAAGCTGTAATAAAAAAAAAAAATTACCTCGAACCGAACGAAACTCTATCTTGTGACCCCGGTGCCTGCGGCAGTGCATACGCCGGCCGCTAGTAACATAAAAATATTCCACAAAATTACCTGAAACCGAACGAACCCTCCAGGTGTTGCCCGAGCCCATGATACCTTTAATGAAAGTTAAATTTATATGATTTTATACCTTTAACTCGATTTAGTTTGAATTTCTGTTTTTAAATGAAAGCATCATGAAAAAAATAATCAGCTGTAAGAAAACAATTACCTAGAACCGAACGAAACTCTGCCTTGTGACACCGGTGCCTGTGGCAGCGCATACGCGGGCCGCTAATAACATAAAAAAATTCCAAAAAATTAACCTGGAACCAAACGAACCCGCCCGGGCCCATGATAATAACCTTAAATGAACCTTAAATTTCTATGGTTTTATATCTTTAACTCGATTTTATTTGAATTTCTATTTTTAAATAAAAGCATCACACACACACACAAAAAAAAAAAAACCCTCCAACAGAACGGAATTTGGGCACGTGACCCGGTGCCTGCGGCAGCGTATATACAGGCCGCTAATAACATGAAAAAATTCTCAAAAATGAACCTTGAACCGAGCGAACCACTGACTCGTGTTACCTCTGCCTATGGCTGCTGCACTATATAGCAGGAATGCATGCTACGCACGCGTTGCAAAATCCACTTTCCTCCACCAGGGGGTGCAGTATGTTGTATACGAACATCACCAATCACCTTGAATTTCCAAGACTTTTCAAATAAGGTGTCACTGGTAGTGTCAACTGCAAAATCCTTTAGTTGCACTTTCCACCGCCAGGGGTGCAGTGTGTTCTGTACGAACATCACCAACGGTCAGGAAATACCAAGACCTTTGAAATAAGATATAACATGATAGGGTCTACTACAAAATCACCTAGTTCAATTTTTCACCACCAGGGGGCGCACTATATTGTATACAAACATCCCCAATCAACATGAAATTTCAAGACCTCTATCACCAATCGCCTTGGATTTCCAAGACCTTTCAAATAAGGTGTCACATGCTGGTGTCAACTGCAAAATCCTTTAGTTCCACTGTCCACCGCAAGGGGTGCAGTGTTTTCTGTACGAACATCACCAACGGTCAGGAAATACCAAGACCTTTAAAATAAGATGTAACATGCTAGGGTCTACAGCAAAATCACCTAGTTCCATTTTTCACCACCAGGGGTCGCACTATATTGTATACAAACATTCCTAATCGACATGAAATTTCCAGACCTTTAAAATGAGGTGCTACATGTGTGGGTCTAGAACGGATTTCCCTCTCAAACTAATTTCCCCCCTTTCCCCCCATCCTCCAAATCTACTTTTCCCCCTTTTTCCCCCTTTAAAATCGAAAATTCCAAATTCGCAGAAAGTGATTTTTTGTATTTAACTCTAGTCCCCATATGTACAATTTCTTCACCGTGAAGTAATTTGGAGCTTAGTTAAGCTCATAAACGTGTTTTTAACCCGTTCCCCCCCGGGGGGGGGGGAAACGGGTTAAAAACCACAACGTTCGACTTTTTTTTTTTTTTTTCTCATTTCATAGCACATCTACAGACCAAGACCTTTCTTTAGACACCTCAACCAACTTTTTCTCTCAATATAGTGGAGACAGACAAAAACATGTTTCAAATTAATATATAGATTAGAAATTTTGAAGAAAAAAATTGAGGCTTTACATCTAATGTCATTCAATTTCATTAAATGTTTGGGAAGGAGTCTCTGCCTGTACAAGCAAAAAATTCATTAAAATGCCTCAATGATATTTTATATTAAATAAAAATTATGTAAATTTGAAATACATTTTCAGTAATTACTTAAAACAATGTATTTTTTTTTTTTTTTAGTTTTATAATATATTTTACACTTGTCAGCCGCCGGTGGTTGATGCGGTTTTATATCACATTTGATACTATCAGCCATCGGTGGTTGACATGGCACTCAACGTATTAATAGATTTTATTGAAACACGGTAAATATAATGCGCTACTAACAAGGAAGTTCTCCATAGGCGCATGCGCAAAAAAATTTGAAAAAATTACTGAATACGCTCCTCATGAGGTTATATACGTTTATTAAAAAAATTCCGGCGGAATCACTATATATTGTCTGTAAAAAAATATTGAAAATGTCCGATCCTTGACTATTTATCGCTCGTTGGCGACACAATGAAAATTATGCAAAACAGTTTTTTTTTTTTTTATAAATACTCATTACAGAAATACGTTTTCCATACTCTTCATACTAAACTTGTTTAAGAAAGTTTATTTTAAATAAACACACTTTTATAACTAACATTTTCTCAGATTTATTTATAAATAAACCTAACGATCAAATTATACAACCTTTAGTTTAACATAAAATACTGAAACTCAACTTAAGTGTTACATGAGCTTTAAATATTATGGCTTATATTAAAATAATACGCACATTTATTTATGTTGCATAATAAATAGAAAAAGAACGTACACAACTGTTTGCAAATAAAATAATGGTAAACCGTAATAACTTACCAATGGGCTATTTCGTGTTTTCGAAGAATACAGATTTCAAAACCAGTAGATTAGATTACAACTTAGATTGATAAAAATTATTTCAAACTTAAGTTTAACTCTCAAATTTCAATGTAACACATTAATATCGGAAATTTACACTTTTTCATTATAACTTAATTTTTATTACCCTGGTTAGATAAAGTTTGTCATATAACTTTTTTTTTTCTTTTAACTCTACGTACCAAATTAATTTAAATAAGTTTAATTTAGAAAAAAAAAATAATAAGTTTGTATAACAGCAGTTTTTGAATCTTTTATCTTTTGTGAACTTATTCAAACTTTAAAGTAAATTTTAATGAAAATTTAAAAGTTTTAAGCTCTTTATGAGTTTAAATAATAATCATAGATTAGGAGGGGGAGTAAAATAAGTCTTTGGATTATGAAAATGCACAAAAACAAATTTATTTATTTATTTTTTTCTTTTTACAGTGTAGCTTAGATTATACGGGATATACACTCCTTCTCATATTTATAAGACCACTTTATATTTTGAAATAACTAATGTAAAAATAATTGTGAACAAGATTATACTAAGTGAACTTATTATATCTAGTAATTTAAAAACCAAAACTGCTATAATTTTTTAATATGAAACAAAATTAATAAAAAATAATACAAAATATTTTTTCTCCATGTTTTTAGATGTTCATAATTATAGGGACAATCAAGATTTTTTCGTTTTATTTAACTTACTGGCGGATAAATTACAGTTGACATGCGAATTCGTTAACTACTGGGCTAGATTAAATCTTAAATTTTTCTTGAAAGGACATTACTGATAATTCGTCGAAAAAAAGAACGTCCATGTAGTGAAGAATGGTAAATGAGTTTTTTAAGTGGAAGGATAATTTCAATCCGCCGAATTTCTAATGAAATTCGAAGATCTAAAATAGCTGAAGGAAATGTGATCAAACGTTGAATTGCTGGTTCGATAGGAGAGAGATCTGACGCAAGATCAGAGTTGTTTTACAGAGATCGAAGAGTCATAATTCCTCTTACTGTTCTAATCAAAATGACTGCTGCTGAATTTGCTCGTAATATTTTACGAAAGGTTGGGGTCCACATTTATGTATGTTTAAAAGAAATAATAATATGTTAAAATGAATAAAAAACCTGCAATAATCAATAAGCATTTAATGGGGGAAAGAACGTCTGCGTTAAAGTTGAATAAAGACAATATTAAATGGTAAAATGTTGCATTTTCGGATGAAAAACATTTTATTCTTGATTAACCAAATGGTTTCAACAGTTACTAGCACGATCTGAAGATAGCTAAAGAAAGAGCAGATTTTTTAAAGGCAGATATGAATCGGGCATTTTAAAGGTGGATCTATGGTGCGCCGGGGAACTGTTTCTACTGAAGGCAGAATGAGTTTAGTAATTTTTTCTATTATTTTGAACATCAAGAGAATATCCGCAAAATTTAAACGTGGAATTCTCAGACTTTTGTTAGATTTTGGGGGTAATAATATTTTTTTCAACAAGACTTACATTTTTGCTCTACTTCTAGAGCAATAGGAAATAATTTGAAGAAAGAAACTTCTGTATTATTGCCTTTCCCGTGGACGAAAAGTTGAAAAAACCTTAACTTATTATATTAGAAAAGTGCATGCAAGTGGAAAACAATTTTAATTAGTTTAAATGTATTCAGAATATCATCTATGCTGTTTGAAATTGTATTAAAACTCAATATTTAAAAAAACATGTATATATATATATATATATATATATATATATATACACCAGAGAGAATGTCTGACTGTTTCACCCTAAAAAGAGATCCCATAAAATATTAATTTAAAGAATAACTGAAAAAAAAAAAATTACTAAAATTCGAGTTGTCCTTATAATTGTGAACACCTGAAAAATCATCTTTTTGACCGTATTTAAAATTTTTTAAGATAGAAAAACGATAAAACTTTTAAAATATAGTCTATTAATGAAATTCAAATTAATAAAAAATACATTTGTTTAAATAATAGTGTTTAGTGTTTAGTTAATATCGAAAAGCGGGTGTCCTTATAATTATGAGAAGGAGTGTATGTTAAAATACAGACTTAAGTATTACTTTTATTCATTTTTTTTTCTTTTAATATTTATAAACTAGTTTAATACATATTCAGCCTGCATCATACATATTCATTATTTATTTTTTTACCGGGTTGTTGATTTGGCAAGACTAAGTGTAATGCGGGTTGATTGAATTTTATTGGTATCCTTATAATATTAGGTCGTTGCAATAGTTCGTGCGGTTTTTTAATGCTTCATTTCATAAAAGTACATCAAATCAAATTACAATTTTTAATCAAAATACGCTCCATCACTTTCTACAACCTTTGCCCATTTTTCGGGTAACAAATGTATACCACAGCGATAGAAGCTCTCGTCTTTGGAGGCAATAAAATTATCCGCGTCCACAAGAACTTTTTCAACGAGCTAATATAACAAGTGTAAATATAGATATTATTTATAAATTAGACTAAGTATGAAATCGGTTTGCATCGCACTAAAATACTGGGAGGGATTGAGATATATTACACATGTATAATGCAGGTTGATTGTATTTTATAATAGCTTTCGTAATACTGTTGTAATTACATTTAAACTTTATTCTTAAAATAGGTTAGTATACAATCAGCTTACATTATATGCAAACATCTGGTTGTATACAGAAGAATTGGGATATTGCTTTGTTAGGATTGTATGCAATTCAGGCTGATTTTATTGAGTTATAGTACTAGTTATATATATGTTAGTTTTCGTATAATAGAATAGTCTTGGGCATTATTTTTACTTATAATTTACCTTAATATTTATAAATTAGGTTACACTGTCAACTCGTATCATACATTACTTAGTTGATTACTGGGATATGAATTTTACAGGGCTATGTATAATGTGAGTTGACAAAATTTTATTGGTTCATCTACGATATTATAAGTGTATATATATATATAATTCATAAATTAGACTAAATATAAAATCAATAAAATCAATTTGCATTACATGGAAATATTGCATTTAATTGAAAAAGAGATTTTATGCTATAAACGTATAACGCAAGTTGGCTGCTTTTATAGAAGTTTTCATAATAATATATTAATTATATTTTAACTTTCTTGTTAAATTAGGTTAGTATGCAGTCTACTTACATTTATGAAAATATTAGGTTACATTTAGAGGAGTTACTATTCTTTTTTGTCAGGATTGTGGGCAATGCATGTTGATTTTATTACATTAGAGTAATATACTATTACATTAGAATAATTTGTATAATAAATTAGTCATGTATGCAGTTAATTTACATTATACATAAGTGTTTTGTACGAGTAGTAAAGGATTATTGTACTAAATTTTTATAAATGTGTAATGCAAGGTGGTTGTATTATGTTGCAGATATAATTTTGTATTGTATTAATTTTTACGAAGGTTAGATGCAATTAGCTTGCATTACACAGAAAAACACGAGGGTGTGGAGAAGGGGTGTTATGTTACAATGTCGGAGATATATATAATGCCAATTAACTGCATCCTATTAAATCTGCATTATTCAATTTTAAAATGTGTTTTTAAAGAGACCCTTAGATTTTCAAAAAACATTGATTTAATTATAGTCTTTTTTTAAAGTAAATTATTGTTAACTAAGCTTCATTGCGCATGTCTAATTGTTACCTAGAAGTTTATTATGTATTATGGATTATAATGTAAATTCTGCGTTAAATTATTTAATAATTTATGTGTTAATAATAAATGTATTTTTTCACATTGCACACAAGATATCTATGAAACTATTTAATATTTTTTCTTGAAATTTTCACTGATTGTGTAAAATATAAGATCCTATAAACTGAACCTTAATTTGTATCTCCCTCCCCCATTTTTCATACGGGTGATACTTCAGATTTTATTAAAAAATAAATGATCTTTAAACTTTTTTTAAAAATACATTTTTAATCTAAATTTGAACAAATTTAGATTCAGAATGGAGTATATGTTACGTAATCTGTGAAAATTTTAAGAAAAAATATTAAATAGTCTTAGAGATATCCTGCGCGCAAGGTGAAAAAAAAGCATTTATTATTATCGCAAAAATTATTAAATAGTTCACCACATAATTTAAATTATATTCCAAAATACATAATAAACATATAGGTAACAGTTACACATGCCCACTGAAGCTCAGTTAACACTAATTTACTTAAAAAATACTATAATTACATCTATGTTTTTTGAAGTTCTAAGGATCGTATGTCCCCTTAACTAAGGAAATATAACTGATTTTATTTTATTTTAATTATATATTTATTTTTTATCAAATAGTTTAGATTTTTCAATTTATTAGGCACATGGAAAAGTAATTTAAGATATTTAAATTACTGTTGTACATTAATTAAATCATTGTTTCCCTTTTTGATAAAATTCAAATGCTCTTTAATATATAATTAGAATTAAAACGTTTCTTTTAACCCGTTAGCGCCAAGTGCCCTCTTTTGAGGACAGCTAATAAAATGGCACGTATATTTTTTGTGGTTTCTTGGAATGATTTCTGATATTTAGTGACAGTTTATAGTGTCACTCTAAATGATCCCTGAAAGTTTTATGTGCCTACTATTAATTCATAATTTGGATAGTCATGTTATGATTTTTCATTCGTCGCACATATATTTGCTTTTTGCGGAAGTATATTAACTTAAATCAAGTTGAATTATAATATATATTATAATACTTTAATTTCGAGATCTTTGTCAACATATAATAAGAAATTCATCTGTTATCTTAAAGTTTTTCTATCTCGAAGTTTTCTCGCTAGGACATTAAACGTCAATAAATGAGGATAGGATTTAAATTAAAAACTATCAGAAGAACTGTTTAAGTTAATACATTTTACTGTCAGTTGTCTATATTAATTTAGAAGTGAAATAAACAGCTAATAATATTTTGAAAAATTAATTCGGGCGTTAACGGGTTAAACTGTTATGGTATGATAAATAATATTCTGTTTGTCAAAGTATGTTTGAAATTGAACAAAACTGCCTTTAAAAATGTAGACATAGCATGTAAATCAATATGCCAGGAAATAAACTTTATGTTCTGATTTATACCTGCTTCTTTATTCTATTTTCTAAGTTCATTTTAACTACATTTTCACTTAATTAAGCCTATTTTTATATTGAAGATTTCAATGTGAAAATAATAATAATAATAATAATAATAATAATAATAATATATATATATATATATATATATATATATATATATATATATATATATGGCACAAGCATATATATGATTATATATATCTTCATATATTAATATTTATATGTATATGCATTCAAAAAAATAAAAGAAGATGAAAATAATTTAAATGGCCAAGATTAGAATAAAAGGCACCAAAATACTGATGTTTGAAAGGTAATGAATAAAAACTTTGTATTTAAACACCAAGTTGAAAAATCTCATAATAGTTTCGAGTCAAAGTAATTGAGCACAATTCTTCAACATGTTTAAAAAATTTCTGGAAAAGTATATCGGTGCGATGTTTTTTTTTTTTTTTTTTTTTTTTTTTTTTTTCCTTGTCTGATGAATGTTCGACCAAAAATAATTATTAACAAGAAGGGTGCGCACACTTTTCGATATTATTTATTTATTTATTATTATTATATTCAATACATGTATTTTTTTTTTTCAATAATTTTTTTTCAATAATTTTTACTATATTTTCATGTTTATAGAATATTTTTTAAAGATTTGAATATGATGGAAATTATTGATAAAAAATAGTGGTGTAAGAATTCAGTCTTCAGAAGTAAGTCTTACATACTAGAGATGGGATAAATAGTTACTTTTCAGTAATAGGTTACTTTGTTCCATACTACACTGTAAAAAAATAACTATTGCCAGCTGCAAGAAACTCTCTGTGATTGGAGAAAATAATTATTTTCTCCAATCACAGAGAGTTTCTTGCAGCTGGTAATATTTATGTTTTTTACAGTGTACCTTTGGTAATAGGTATTTGCAACATATTATTTTTATAACCTATTACTTTTTAGTTTACATACGGCTAATGTCTTTCTAATCCTAACGGAATGATATACAATATATACTGTGTCCTGCATAGTGGATGTGACTCATGTTTTTAAGTTGCAATGCTTTCGAATAGTAATCTTCACTTTATTTAACACTAGAATTTCTTCAAAATAATAATAATAATAATAATAATAATAATAATAATAATAATAATAAAGCTGATATGGAATAGTGGTAGAGTCAAAATTTTACACAAACGTTCGTCCCAATCGTGTAAGCTTAAGGTTCATTAAACCAATTTCTTTAAACATGAAAACAGAATATCAAGAAACACGCACACAAGAGCCGCTTTCTGAAAAAAAAAAAAAAAAAAAAAAGAAATATCATATTTTAAGCCATGTATGTAATTAAGAAACAATTAAATAATAATAACAGATTTTTAAGAAACATCTTTAAGGCATCCCAAATTTTAAACTACCGAGTGTCTGTTTCTTTTGATTTTCCGAAGAACTTGAACTTTCCAGATTGACAAGACAAATAGTGTTTTTTACTCATACTAAGCAAACAGTCACTTTAATATGTTTTCTAAAATTAGAAACACTTGTTTAAAAATATAAATTTTGCTTACAAAAATTGCATAAAATAAAGTATTTTCTCAGACACTTAATTTTAACATAAGAGCATAATTAACTATTCTTAACACCTTTACTCATTTTAAATCTTAAAAAAAAGTCTCATAAAAAAAAGAAGTAAAGAAAAGCTAAACAGTAAAAATAAATAAATAAATAAATATTCAATTTTCTTCTCAAATTATTCTTAATTAAACCCAAACAATATTCTTGATAAAACCACAATAAATAAATGCTCCCGAACACTATCCCTATGCCATATGCGATTACACATTTTCAATTCCATCTGCTATAAGCAATTAAAATTATAAACAAACACTCCTTCCTTTCCCTTATCTCACTACCGAAACATCTGTTTCCAATACGCAAGCGAATCCAAAACTAGCAAGTATAATCCCATTCCTCACCTTCATGACGAAATAATTATCAACATCTAATAATCACCCCTGACCTATCTCATGCTAGCTGCTTAAATTAACATCATGACAACATTATTTCGTTAAACCGTGGTATCAAAGTATCTCTATACCCAAACGATTTATTATCCCATGAAAAATAATCAACACCAAATAAAATCATTTCTAAGTTAATATCAAGTGTGTTTAATATCAGCACGATGTTATTTGTCCTAGACGTTAAAGTTATATTGCTTATTAAAATTATATTAATATATTTTACAAGGAATATTCCGTAATATATTCTAGAAAATATTCGAGAGCTCAGCTGTAATATTTTTTTAGCAATAATTTTATGAACATGGGAAGATATTACTCACTGAGAATATCACTGAGTAAGCAGAGTTGTAGCAAACCGCATGTATTATTATACAATTAAGATACAATTAAGTAGATACAATTATTCTTTTAGACTTGAAGTAACGAATCAGTAATTTGGAATTTGCCTCGTTTCTCGTTACTTGCGTGTGCGGGATTGTTACTTCTTTGTTATCCGTATGTGTATGATGCTGTATTTAACATGCAGGGTGCGGGGACTGTTAGATGCGAAAAGATGGGTGTTTAATTCTTTACTCGGTACTTTTTTGTTACTCGGCTACTAGTTTTCGGCTACTAGTTTTCGTATGATTTGGATTTCGATAGTAGCCGGTTTTGATAATATGGTTATTTTATAAATTCATTATATAAAAGAAATAATTCAAGCTTTTTACTTGTATGAGGGTGTCTGACTATTATTATTATTATTATTATTATTTTAATAATTTTTAACATAGCTGTATAGGTCAAAATTGCTTATAAATATAATATTTCGAATTAATATGGATTATTTAAAATAATAGTAGTAAACTAGGTAAAAATATATGCACTTGTAGGAGTATTTCTTCCCCCCTCTCAAGGGGAGTGTGCAATTTCAATATGTGTATCTTTCGGAAGAACTCGTCAATGCCGTTAAAACGAATGGTTAAATAATAGATCTGTGATAATTTAAAACAAAGTTATCGATTTTTTTTTTTCATTTATAGCGAAAAAAGAAAAAGAAAATCTTATTTCTTCTGATGTTGGCACAAAATTAACTAAATTTCTTTCGGTATTTAGTGTTATGTTTCTCTGAAATAAAAATCGTCTTCATTCATCTCAGAAAAAATTTTTGATACATAATAATTTAATAAATCATTTTAACTGTGTGAATTTGTTTAAGATTATATAGAAGAAAGTCTTCAAAATTTTTCTGTCACTGTGTTTATAAATTCATTTAACTTTACCCAAGGGCATTTTATGAATATGAAATTCATTTTATGATTATTATCCATTAAATGAATAATCTATTTAAAAATAATAAATCTCAAGCATTAGGTGAAGAATAACAAGGTGTTTGTGCAAATAACTTTTATGATTTTCTACAAAAGCATTTGACATATGATATTTAATCATAGTATTTAAACAAAGGAACTGAAAATGTTAAAGGCTTTACTAAGTCATAAAATGCTTTTAGCACACAAAAATACTCCTTTAACATCCAATAATGAAACTTTTCCATTTGTCTTGCGTTAACTGCTCGCGAATTCCCATAAACAATGTGTTTCTTTTAACGCTTTAATGCTCGTACAAATCCTCTTATATGTTTATAGGGAAGGGAATAAGTTAATTCATAAGGTTAAACAGTGCTGTTTTTATAAGTTTCTAAAAAAAATATTTTTACTTTGTTCTGTATATATAAGAAGGAAATATTGGATTTGAGAAATTTTTCGAACTCCGGTTTTTGACGGATTTACGTATTTTCAGATTGGACTGTTTTTATAAACTGTCTGCCTGTGTGTATATAAAAAATTTTGTGGACGCTGTATCTCACGAAGCAATGAAATAAATTTAACCAAAATTGGTATTTACTTGGACCTTGATCTAAACTGATGATGAATACATTTGTGATCAATTGCTCAACAAGTGGCGCTGCCATCCTATTTCTTTCACAATTTTTAACATGGCAGTAGAGGTCAAATTTTCGTGTAAATATACATAATGAGAGTTATTTGTAGCGCATGATTACAAAATTAATATGAATTGTTGATAATTGTCGTAGTACTAAACTAGGCAAAAATGTGTGTGCTTGTAGGAATATTTCTACTCACGTTAGGGGAGATTGAATTTTCAATATGGTTATATTTAGAATGAACTCGTGCTCCTTAAAACGAACACCTTCGAATGCCCTTAAAACGAATCGTTGAACCATGGATCTACGATAATTTAAAACAAAGCTATAGATTTTTTTTTTCATTCTTTACGAAATAATCTGGTGTGTCACTCATACTACTTTCTCTTACCCTGAAATTTAATACTATGAACACAGATTGGAGATTAAGGGATAAGATAACGAGTACTGTTATGGAAACCTATGTTAAAACAACTCAACTTAGGCTTCGGAACAGCTTTATTTGACAATTAATTCTGTGTGAGCGGGGCTACTGCCCCCCTCAAATCTCGTTTCACTGCTGTACCCAGTTTATATAGAATTCGAATCTGTTATTAAATTCAAATAGTCATTTAAAATTATTGAAATAACTTTCACACCAACATTCCTTGAAACATATCAATCTTTATTAAACTTTTCTAGTAACAAACACATTAACTTCAAATACAACATTTAGATCACCTGAAATTATTTGTTTTCAATTTATTCTAAGAGACACAGACAAAGGTCAAGCGTTAAAAACTTGACTTCGGTATTCAGAAAGCCTCAAAACGTCTAAATAAACAAAAAACCAAGTGATGAATATTTAGCTTAAAAAAATACATTATTTATCCTATGGCTATGAGGAAATAATTTCAATTCCTGAGCAGCTTTCCTGGACATGGTAAAATATTACAGTAAAGTACTTCCATTAACTTAAGAACGTCCTTTAATAAAAAAGGATGTTATGGCTGAAATACTGGCAGCCCTGTATTTCTTCTAACAGTTATGTACACATTACGTGGAGGACATAAATATAATCCTATAATAATAACACACGGCACAAACTGAAGTACACTTCCATCAATTTTCAAGTATTGTCGTACTATAATCTAGTCCTTTTGTGTAGCCCTGTAAACGAACAGTGAATGATTTCTATACCACATTCTACATGAAACTTGTTTTTACGTATATAAAATATATATATTCGTTTCATTTGGTTTAGTGCAGTTTATAGATTTTAATCTCAACTTACCTTTTTTTCCCCCATAGACGTAAAGTATTTGAATTCTTTTGTGTGTCCCTGTACACGAACCCTTTTCTTGATCTCAACGAAAAGCTTAGCGTAGCATCTCTATATGATACACATTTAGAATACCAAGTTTGGACTTTCTGCCGTAATTTATTTTTGAGATATGCTGATAACAGACACACACACACATACCAAACGCTAAAAACATGGTTTATGTATTCAGGGGACCTCGAAACGTATAAATAAAACAAATATTCAATTTTGAAAATTTGATAAAAAAAACAATACTTTCTCTATCTTATGGGTAAGAGAAAGTAAAAAAAAAAAAGAAAGAAAAGAAAATCGCATTTCTTCTGATGATGGCATAAAATTGATTTTCTTTCGGTATTTAGTATTATACTTCTCAGTGACAAAAATTGTCTGCATTCATCATAAAAAAATTAATAAAAAAAATTTTAATAAATAATTTGTACTAAGTGAAATTGCTTAAGACTAAGAAAGTCTTGGACTATCACGTACTTGTTTTTCTTTGGCTGTGAAGGAAATACACTTTAACTACATTAATGTAAAGCTATTTTTATTAAAAACTAGCTGACCCGTCCGGCTTCGCACTGATGAACAAATTTTAGTTAAAGATGGATTGATATGTAAAAAATCAAGAAATATATCAGTTTATATGTTATAGTCAGGCAATATTATTAACTGGAAAGTCAAAATATAATTTTACAATTATTTTTTTTAATTAGTTGTTAAATGTTGGCAATTTTTACTTAATGCTATTTATTTATTTATTTATTTATTTCATAAAAAGAAACATTTCTTTACTCATGAATAAAAAATATTGAAAAATAAACCTATGACATGAAAATGTTTTTGATAAAATTGACGTCATAATAGCTTTAACTATTATTTATTTTTTCATTTCGCAAATATATTTAATTTTTTCCATAATTGATTATTATTTTAATAATGTATATTAAAGGAGAAATCAATAATATGAAACAATATTCGTACAATATATACTATTACAGAATCTGGTGTGAAACAACCACACGACTTCCATTACCCACTATTACACGTAATATATACAATTTTTTGGAGATATTACTTGCATTTTTTGAGATTTTCGAGTAAGAGAAACTTGATACACGTAAAGACACATACAACAGATTTTGCATAGCGAGTTAAAAAATAAGGGGAAAAAAATAGATAGTTATTTTTTTAAACACGAATTTCCGAGATCTAAAACTGAACTACCTAATCAGGATGACCGTTAATATTCCTGTAATAAGCACGTAATACTTGAGAAAGGTTATCAAAATTGGACTAAAGAAACAATTTTCAAGAATACGTTAGAGCCGTTTTGAGATACCAAATTTTACCAAAACTTAACATACTCAATTATTGACCTAAAAACAATAATTACATACAAAAGGATATTTAATAGGAAGTTAACATGGCGAGTTTGAAAAAAATCCGTACAGGCGTTTTTAAAGGAACGCACTGAAATTGAGCTGTTTATAGAGGACGCCTATTAATTTTCCTGAACTAAGCAACTTTTCAATCGAAAGGGCATCTAATATACTATTTATATAGCAACTTTGAAGAAAATCATTAGAGGTGTTTTTGAATATGGGCTTAGGGTCCCATTTCTGGTTTTCGATGACCCAATTCCGGTTTTTCAATTTTCACGAAAATTTGGAAAATTTATCTGTACACCAGACCTGAATCACTTGTGCAGTTTAGTAGTTCTATTTTTATTAGTTTTGGAGATATGACAGCCAGAAGATTACACACACACGTGCACATATACACACACACACTGACCAATTGCCAAAACCTATACAATATTCCACTACCTACGGTAGTAGGGTAATTGAAGTAAACACATACATCTCGTATTTACTACGATAATATACAGATTTTCGTATTACGTTTTCGATCGTCAAATACAAAAATCGCCAATGACGATAGATATAAAATCTATGCTTTGTTTTCAATTAAAATATTGAAAATTTTAATTAAAAATTTATTTTACCAAAATTTATTATAGCTTCTAGCACTTAGAGAGAGACAGTGTAACTTTTGATTATTGAAAGAAAAAAAAAAAAAAAAAAAGGCAATCGGCTTTTTAGTTCTAGCGATCGTTCTCTACATATGCATATAAACCTTTCTTTTTTTTTATATTAGTATAGCTATAGAGCATAGGTATATTAAATAGGTTTCCAGTCAACATAATGTAACTCAAATAATTAAATGCTATTTACATTTCAGTAATGGCTGTATGCGCTATGTATATTGAGGTACTTGCCATAACTGTTAGTTGCTAAAAATAGTCGCCAAATAAATTTAAACATCTCAATACGCAAGCGAAGTATGACATCACTGACCGCCCGTGGATGCAAGGAAAAGATTTTCCATGTTAATCGCTCATTGGATTTTTTTTTTTTTTTTTTTTTTCTTTTTATTAAAATTCTAGAAGAATTATTTCCCGATTTTAATCCTCATATTTGGGTATAGATATGTATTAGTTATTGTATGCATGCGTTAGATTGAGTTATTTTGCTGTCAAATTGACAAAATTTTAATTTTAAATTTCAAAACTGTCACCCTTGGCGTTTTTTGTATTTGGCGATCAAAAACGTAATACGAAAATATACATGCCAGATGTATATTTTCGTAATATGTATTGTACGAAATATTGTTTTATATTATTCGTTACACGCTTAATGTAAGTTTTTAAAATAACCATGATTTTTGAAAGGAATTAAATTATATTCGCCAGATAATTTGGCGATATTTTTTTTTTTCTGCCAAGGATGACGGATATCAAATCTATTCCGCTGCAACATATTAGTATATTATATCAGATACTTTATTTAGACATTTGAAAACAAATTTGACTTCAAATTATGATAGAATATTTATCCTTTCCCTTTTAATTAGTTTATTAGTTGGATGTTTATTGTGTAAATATCATCCTTTGAAATGATATGTTTATGTTTTCAATCGAATATGGAAATTTGCCATTTTTTTTTTTCTAGAGTTTTGAAATTTAAAATTCCAATTTTATCAATTTTACAACAAAAACAATTTAATCTAACGGATGCACATGATAACTAATACATATCTATATCCAAATATGGGATTAAAATGGGGTAATAATTTTCCTCGATCTTTATTATTTTTTTACAAAAAATCCAGTTCACTTTTTATATTATTGTTCGCGTGAAAATATATTTTATTATATGTCTAAAAATAAATTAATTCGTTAATCTTTTTGGCAACAATTATAAATTAAAATAAATAAAATAGAATTTCTTATTTTATTTTATTTTATTTATTTATTTATTTTTAAATTCCAATTTCGTTTACACACCATACACACATCAGTTTAAACCACGGAGTAATAAAGACTCCGTGGTTTAAACATTGATGCTTAGATATTATATCATATCATATCAAATTAAATTATTAGAAAAATAAACACTTTTAATTCTATAATGACGTCAGATTTAACGTGTAAGTTTAACAATTAAAAAAGCTTTATATGAATTTCAATTTAATGCACGTGCAAATATATTTCTTCTCTTTTCACGTCAAGATATTTTAAAAACGAAATGAATATGTAAATGTTTCTTTTATGTTGGCAGCAGCTAATTTTTTTAATATTTCATTATTTCCATTTCTATTACGGCTTCTATGGGGATTTTAATTAAAATGCTCAGATTTTAAACTAAAATTTATTTTATCAAAATTAAATATAGCCTATAACAATATGGCATACTGTAGCTTTCGGTCAGTGAAAGAAGTTTTTAAATCGGTTCAGTAGTTTCAGAGATTACCCTCCACAAACAAACAATTTTTTGCGCTTTATATAATGACTAGCTGACCCGTCCGGCTTCGCACTGATGAACAAATTTTAGTTAAAGATGGATTGATATGTAAAAAATCAAGAAATATATCAGTTTATATGTTATAGTCAGGCAATATTATTAACTGGAAAGTCAAAATATAATTTTACAATTATTTTTTTTTAATTAGTTGTTAAATGTTCGCAATTTTTACTTAATGCTATTTATTTATTTCATAAAAAGAAACATTTCTTTACTCATGAATAAAAATTATTGAAAAATAAACCTATGACATGAAAATGTTTTTGATAAAATTGACGTCATAATAGCTTTAATTATTATTTATTTTTTCATTTCGCAAATATATTTAATTTTTTCCATAATTGATTATTATTTTAATAATGTATATTAAAGGAGAAAACAATAATATGAAACAATATTCGTACAATATATACTATTACAGAATCTGGTGTGAAACAACCACACGACTTCCATTACCCACTATTACACGTAATATATACAATTTTTTGGAGATATTACTTGCATTTTTTGAGATTTTCGAATAAGAGAAACTTGATACACGTATAAAGACACATACAACAGAGTTTGCATAGCGAGTTAAAAAATAAGGGGAAAAAAATAGATAGTTATTTTTTTAAACACGAATTTCCGAGATCTAAAACTGAACTACCTAATCAGGATGACCGTTAATATTCCTGTAATAAGCACGTAATACTTGAGAAAGGTTATCTAAATTGGATTAAAGAAAAAATTTTCAAGAATACGTTAGAGCCGTTTTTGAGATACCAACTTTTACCAAAACTTAACATACTCAATTATTGACCTAAAAACAATAATTACATACAAAAGGATATTTAATAGGAAGTTAACATGGCGAGTTTGAAAAAAATCCGTACAGGCGTTTTTAAAGGAACGCACTTGCGAAGTCTGAAATTGAGCTGTTTATAGAGGACGCCTATCAATTTTCCTGAACTAAGCAACTTTTCAATCGAAAGGGCATCTAATATATTATTTATATAGCAACTTTGAAGAAAATCATTAGAGGTGTTTTTGAATATGGGCTTAGGGTCCCATTTCTGGTTTTCGATGACCCAATTCCGGTTTTTCAATTTTCACGAAAATTTGGAAAATTTATCTGTACACCAGACCTGAATCACTTGTGAATTTAGTAGTTCTATTTTTATTAGTTTTGGACATATGACAGCCAGAAGTTACACACACACGTGCACATATACACACACACTGACCAATTGCCAAAACCTATAGAATACTTCCACTACCTACGGTAGTAGGGTAATTAAAGTAAACACATACATCTCGTATTTACTACGATAATATACAGATTTTCGTATTACGTTTTCGATCGCCAAATACAAAAATCGCCAATGACGATAGATATCAAATCTATGCTTTGTTTTCAATTAAAATATTGAAAATTTTAATTAAAAATTTATTTTACCAAAATTTATTATAGCTTCTAGCACTTAGAGAGAGACAGTGTAACTTTTGATTATTGAAAAAAAAAAAAAAAAAAGCAATCGGCTTTTTAGTTCTAGCGATCGTTCTCTACATATGCATATAAACCTTTCTTTTTTTTTATATTAGTATAGCTATATAGAGCATAGGTATATTAAATAGGTTTCCAGTCAACATAATGTAACTCAAATAATTAAATGCTATTTACATTTCAGTAATGGCTGTATGCGCTATGTATATTGAGCTACTTGCCATAACTGTTAGTTGCTAAAAATAGTCGCCAAATAAATTTAAACATCTCAATACGCAAGCGAAGTATGACATCACTGACCGCCCATGGATGCAAGAAAAAGATTTTCCATGTTAATCGCTCATTGGATTTTTTTTTTTTTTTTTAATTAAAATTCTAGAAGAATTACTTCCCGATTTTAATCCTCATATTTGGGTATAGATATGTATTAGTTATTGTATGCATGCGTTAGATTGAGTTATTTTGCTGTCAAATTGACAAAATTTTAATTTTAAATTTCAAAACTGTCACCCTTGGCGTTTTTTATATTTGGCGATCAAAAACGTAATACGAAAATATACATGCCAGATGTATATTTTCGTAATATGTATTGTACGAAATATTGTTTCATATTATTCGTTACACTCTTAATGTAAGTTTTTAAAATAACCATGATTTTTGAAAGGAATTAAATTATATTCGCCAGATAATTTGGCGATATTTTTTTTTCTGCCAAGGATGGCGGATATCAAATCTATTCCGCTGCAACATATTAGTACATTATATCAGATACTTTATTTAGACATTTGAAAACAAATTTGACTTCAAATTATGATAGAATATTTATCCTTTCCCTTTTAATTAGTTTATTAGTTGGATGTTTATTGTGTAAATATCATCCTTTGAAATGAAATGTTTATGTTTTCAATCGAATATGGAAATTTGCCATTTTTTTTTCTAGAGTTTTGAAATTTAAAATTCCAATTTTATCAATTTTACAACAAAAACAATTTAATATAACGGATGCACATGATAACTAATACATATCTATATCCAAATATGGGGATTAAAATGGGGAAATAATTTTCCTCGATCTTTATTATTTTTTTACAAAAAATCCAGTTCACTTTTTATATTATTGTTCGCGTGAAAATATATTTTATTATATGTCTAAAAATAAATTAATTCGTAAATCTTTTTGGCAACAATTATAAATTAAAACAAATAATATTATAAAATAGAATTTCTTATTTTATTTTATTTATTTATTTATTTTTAAATTCCAATTTCGTTTACACACATCAGTTTAAACCACGGAGTAATAAAGACTCCGTGGTTTAAACATTGATGCTTAGATATTATATCATATCATATCAAATTAAATTATTAGAAAAATAAACACTTTTAATTCTATAATGACGTCAGATTTAACGTGTAAGTTTAACAATTAAAAAAGCTTTATATGAATTTCAATTTAATGCACGTGCAAATATATTTCTTTTCTTTTCACGTCAAGATATTTTAAAAACGAAATGAATATGCAAATGTTTCTTTTATGTTGGCAGCAGCTAATTTTTTTAATATTTCATTATTTCCATTTCTATTACGGCTTCTATGGGGATTTTAATTAAAATGCTCAGATTTTAAACTAAAATTTATTTTATCAAAATTAAATATAGCCTATAACAATATGGCATACTGTAGCTTTCGGTCAGTGAAAGAAGTTTTTAAATCGGTTCAGTAGTTTCAGAGATTACCCTCCACAAACAAACAATTTTTTGCGCTTTATATAATGATATAGATATAGATAAAATCATCGTCTGCATTTGCTGTAGACCACCTTCAGTTTTCCATAATACGAAAATGTTCATTATAGATGAATTTAGGCGTTCACAAATTCGCAAAGAAAGAAAGTCTCAGCCTAAAGTTAAACTATGGAAGTAAATTAAATTCTCCTTATTTCACCTACCACCTTTGAAAAGGGCAAAATTGTAATATTGTTTTCACTGCATTGTTTTTTCAATAAACTAAATTAATACATATTTCAACTTGAGAGTTTCAAAATGTGCGTACATTATTCTGATCCTTATAACTACTATTTAAAAGCTTTTAATTTGAAAAACAAGCTAAAATTTCAGAATTATATAATTTTAAATTATAAGTGTATTGCTGGCAAAAGAACAGCTCAGTGGCCCGATATATCCGTCAAGTCAGGTGGAAGAAAAACCTTTTTTATACATATATAAAATTTTGAATATCGCTTTTTTTTTTTTTTTTTTTTTATTTACTTCAACTGTACAGCAGAGATCTGCGTTATTTCATTTAATAGATTAAATAAATAATATTGCCAACTTTATCTCTGCACGAGAAATAACTTTGCGAAGAATCTTCGAATTATTCAGTAATGATATCTGTCAGTAATCTTTCTCTATGTTCATTCAAAAAGTTAAAAAATGTATGCGACAGGCATTGATTTATAACACTTTCCAACTGAAAGTACTTCTTGTATCGCATTGTTTCAATAGTCTTTGTCTACGTTATAACACAATGGAAACATAGAAGAATTGGAAAGCAAACAAATAGACTAATTGTATTCACAATCGTTCTTAAAACAATCTTGAAAAGTGATAGAAATGCTTGACACAAAAAAAAAAGGCTACTCTGAAATTTTAACTGCAGCCCTTAATGTATCTGAATATTTTCTATAAAAATGTCTGTACTAAAACGCAATGGATTGGATTTTTAATTCAATTTTAATTTTTTTTTTTTTTCTTTAAACATTTTTTTTTTGGCGGGGGGGGGGGAGGTCCTCTGTACACAAACCAGTTGTACAGAACCTATTAATACCATTTTAAATAAAAAACATCCTATAGTGAACCTGAATAATACATGTCACTTTTATAAATTCTGAAAATATTTAAGGACGCTGGGGACGGTCAGATAGAAAGATGGACAGTCGAACAGGCAGATACATAAATTGGAATCATATTTACATTTAAAAATAGTTATAAAGTGATGAAAACGTTTCATATAAACGAAAATGCAATTCTTTAATATTTTTGTGCGGCCTTGTAAATCTATTGCTAATCATACTGCACTCTATAGAAAACATTCTTTAGTGCATTTAAATAGCATATTTCAATTTCGTTACGATTCGTTCAAAGTAAATCATTAAAATTTGATTTATAAAAATACCTCTCATAGAGCGCAATGCTTTTGAATACTTTCGTGTGTCCCTATACACAAAGTAATAGTGATTTTTACTCCATTTTCAATGGGGAACATCCGATAGTGTATTTGATTAACATATTTCAATTTCATTAAGATTTGTGTAAAGTAAAGGTATTAAAATATGGTTTATAGAAATACCTCTCGTAGAATACAATGCTGTGGAATACTTTCGGGTGTCCCTGTACAAAAACCTGTAGAAATATTCACTCCATTTTCAATAGGGTACATCCGATAGTGACGTGAATAACATATATCAGTTTCAAGAAATTTCATGAATATTTACGGGAGTTAGAGCGTGCAGAGACAGATGGACAGAGAAGCAAACCGAAGTCATTAACACTTTTCAATGTTGCTGGAAAGTGTTAAAAAGTAATATCTTCATCTATATACTAGTCAAATAATACTTTCGATTATCATATAGCTGAGCTTTCCAGTAACATTTGCTTGAATGTATTGGTCTTAACTGAATGAATTAGTCTATTTTTTTACAGTGCACTGTAAAAAAATAATTATTACCAGCTGCAAGAAACTCTCTGTGATTGGAGAAAATAATTATTTTCTCCAATCACAGAGAGTTTTTTGCAGCTGGTAATAGTTAATTTTTTACAGTGTGTATAAAACAAAGTAACCTATTCCTGAAAAGTAACTGTTTATTCCTTCTCAACTGTACTGCTAACAAATATCGCTATATAATCTAGTGACAGACTTAGAAAAATATTTCGATAGAAAACAGTCATCTTAACAATGTTTTAGATGCAAAGAATTTTTTTTCATCTATTTATTTATTTATAAATAATATAAACACATAAAACGGTAATTGCTAGAAAACATGATTCTCTGAATTTTACCAGTAAAGCCCTTTGGGATTATATTAAACAATTGCAATGAATCATAAAAAATGGGCAACTAAGAAATTTTTCTCTTAACTTCTTTATTTCTTTTTATTTACCTGGTGTAAACAGTTTTTTGCTGTAGTAGTTTACTTTTATAGAGGTAATTTTTGTTTGTTAAAAAAACCTTGAGAAATATACATCATTTTCTTTCGATAAGTATTTGCTTTTATCAAAGGTCTAAGTAAATGTTTATCAAGGAAAGTTATGTTATGAGATTATAGTGATAATACAGATTAAAGCTTTCAAACACATTAAAAAGCAATACTTATTATCAATAAAGAAAAATATCTTAAACGCGAGAAACAAAATTATAACACAAAAAACTCTTAACTAGCCATAATAAGTATTTAACAGTAAATAACGAAGCATTTCCATTACTTTTATGATAAATCGCTGGAAAGGTTCGCAAATATAAGATGATGTTGCAGTGTTAATGTTACTAAAGTTTCCTTTATTGTGCGTTTGATATAGTTCTGATACATGAACTTCATAATTACTTTTGCTTTATATCTGAAAGTGTAAATTTCTAAGTTACAATGCACATAATTATAAAAGGAAATGTTACTTATTACATACATCCAACAGGTCATTTAAGAAAAAAAAAAAGAAATATTAAATTAATCATCTTGGTGAAATAAACATGGCTAGAGAATCTTAAAAAAAAAAAAAAAAAAAAAAAAAAATGTTACATATATTTGTAAAACAATTTGGAGTGACTGCACTCGACTTTCCGAAAATTAAGTATTTAACAGTTGTATAAAGTAAGAAAAGTTGTTAAATAAACAAAAGAGAAAGTTATAGGGGGTTTGAGTACTTTTATCCACATATTATGTTGTTTAATTTTACGCTATTGCACTTCAAATACTTTTAGCCCATAGATCATGATAATATTGAATTTTTCGTTTACCTCTGTAAAACTCTATGAGTGCTAGATTCACCAAAATCTGTATTGTTTGTGCGATGGTAATCTATAATATGTATATAAATTTTCAGCTCATTCAAATGAGACATTTAGACGCTATTGCATTTTAAATAAGTTGAGTCCATAGGCCATAATAATACAGAATTTACATTGAATCCCTGTAAAACAATAATAATAATAAAAAAAAGACTTTTAAAAGGAATGCTTTTTTATCGGCGTCCTATAAAGTAGCAAATAAGGCAAAATTTTCTGCACTCAAACCAATTAAAAGATAAAAAGCATTCATTGATGACAAAGTGTGTTATTATATAGTAGGATGTAGTCATGAATGGATGCTTTTTATCTTTTAATTGGTTTGAGTACAGAAAATTTTTCCTTATTTCATACTTTTTGGCGTGCCGATATATATATATATATATATATATATGTAACGAAAAATCTGGTAACTCATAGGTCACTCATTGGTCATTAACGGGTCACTCATGGTCACCCACAGTCACTCACACTCATAGGGATGACCCTTGAGTCAAAATATAACAGAAAAGTGGCTCGGTGAGACACCGAGAGAATGACACATTGACAGACAACCCGGCTGAATATAAGCAAAATTTTCTGTACTCAAACCATCTAAAAGATAAAAAGCATTCATTGATGACAAAGTGTGTTATTATATAGTAGGATGTAGTCATCAATGAATGCTTTTTATCTTTTAATTGGTTTCTGTACAGAAAATTTTGCCTTATTAATTTACTACTTTTTAGGACGCCGATAGAAAATAATTCTTTTTAATAAGCAATAAACAATTTAGAATTAAAGAAAAACTATTTTTAAACACTTGCACTTGGGTGGGTTCGAACTCACGACAATTTGGATTCCCTTTGGATTTTAGCCAAGCGCTTTACCTCGCTGCCACGGCGTTCACAGTGGAACCGGTTTCGTTACATTTCTCCTTCCTTAGGCTCAAATATAGCAGAAACGTGGTTCGATGACTGTCAGAATGACAGAGAACCCGGCTGAACAAAAAAACATTCTAAAAAAAAAAGTAAGTGCTATATTTACAAAAATTTATACAATTCATGCCCATGTGAGATATATGTACCTTCAGACGAGTCCCTGTTAAAAAAAACTATAAGTGAATGAATACACAATTACCAAATTCAATAAGGTTCGGGATAAGGGGACCTATAATAAGTGTACAAAGTTTCAGCTGATTTGAACAAAGCATTTAGAAGTTATCGTGTCCACTCACTCACTCTGCTTCATCGTAAAAGTCGTAAAACTAAACTTAGGGAATCTCAAAGCATAAAGATACACCAAATCGCAAAGACGAATTTTTGTCATGATTACAAAACATTCCTCCCACTTATATGTTTGGAATATAAAAAATGTGAAAATTTAGAATTTTAATATTATTTTTTCTTTTATACTAATACATTTACTTCCATGCATTATACATAGAAAATTACGGTAATTTATAAAGGTTTTGAATAACATTAGAAATAATTGCAAGATAAAAAGAACTTTTTATATACCATGTTTTTAAATTTTCTGTTGAATCATATGAACGCTACATAAGGCAGCGGGAACCCGGAACAACTGGCTAAAAGTATTTAAAAAATTCATTGCTATCGTGTTTTGAGCTATTATAAAAGTTTCAAATGGCTAGCTAGCCGGGAAGTTACTTAAGAATCGATTGCAAGCTTTGTACTGGTAACGCTTCCGAAGGCAGCAGGGTCCCGAAGCAGGTGGTTAAAAATATTTTTAAAATGTATTTTCACCGTGCTCTGAACTATTCTGAAAGTTTCAAATGACTAACTAGTCGATAAGTTAGTTAAATAAATTTTCTGTTGGATCATATAAATGCTGCCGAAGGCAGTAGGGACCTGAAACAGTTGACTAAAAATATTAAAAAAATGTATTGTCACCGTGTTCTGATCTATCCTGAAAATTTCAAATGTCTAGCTAGTCGGGAAGTTAGTGAAAAATCGATTGCAAGTTTTGTACTGGTAACACTGACAAAGGCAGCAGGAACCCGAAACAGTTGGCTAAAAGTATTTAAAAAATGCATTTTCACCGTGTTCTGAACTATTATGGAAGTTTCAAATGTCTAGCTAGTCGGGAAGTTAGTTAAATAAATTTTCTGTCAAATGATATAAACGCTGCCGAAGGCAGTAGGGACCTTGAACAGTTGTCCAAAAGTATTAAAAAAATGTTTTTTCATCGTGTTCTGAGCTGTCCTGAAAGTTTCAAATGTTTAGATAGTCGGGAAGTTAGTTAAAAATCTATTGCAAGATTTGCACTGGACAAACAAACAAACAAACAAGAATCGAAGTTAATTTAAAAAAAAAAAAAAAAAAAAATGTAAAAATGAGATTGCTGAGACAATAACTTCTTGCATGAAACTTTATTTTGCAGGTTTCTGCAAGTTTTATACTTAAAATGTTTATATGCTGCACTGGAAAACACTTTGCAATAAATGTAACGAACCTTTATTTCCGAAAAATGAAGGAAAATATAAATCATGAGTATTATAGAAGAAGACTAATAGTATAGTGCAGGCACGTTTCCTAAAACTAGCAGTGAGGACGCGTCCAAAATGTTTTAGGGGTGCCAGTATGACCGACAGGTTGGGATTTGGAAAACATCCAGTCTCTGTGTTATCGCTCATTTTCTCTGAGTCAGATGACTGTCACCCCTATTTAAACACTGGACTCGTTCAGTTAACAATTGCGCAGATGCTTCCATGGTTTCATGAAATGGGGTTGAAGAATAAAAGTGGCTTTGAATTTATTTAACTTAACAAAATACATGACCGTAGTTGCCAACGTTCATGCTTTTGTCTAGCGGAAAATTTTAATTGAATTTAATTATTTTTATTTTTATTTAACCAGTCAAAACTGTTAGAGAAGTATATGAAAGATTTGTATTAAACTTTTCCATTAGACGAAGGGTAAATGTCTGTGTTTATAAAATGCCATACATGTCTGTGTTTAAAAAATTTCTTTCAGCTTAGTTATAAATTCACTGACAATAATAATAATGATGATAACTTTATGAATCCATACGGCTGATTACTGATAAATCTCAAATTAAGTGTTTGAAGGTTTTTTTTTTTTTTTTTTTTTGACAAAAAGATTTTAATATTTTCCAACAGAATTTTTACGTAAATAAGTTTCCTTAAAATGTTTCTAATGGACAAATAATTTATAGAAACTGTTTCTATAATATAAATCATGTGACTTTGGATATGCTTTTAGGCATGTAAAGAAAAAGATGTGTTTCGTTTTTTTTTTTTTTTTTTTGTCACGAAATTTTATATTAAAAACGTAACGATAGTAGATAAAAAATCACAGGACTTCTATATTAAAAAAAAATATATATATCTCACGTACATAGTTTTTTAACTAAAGCACACTATTATGAAATATTTTGAATCATCAATTATTAGAAATTTTACAAAGCATTAACCTGTCATTTAAAAAAGTTAAAAATATTTGTTATAACATTGTTTTAAGTGTTATTAGGTAATTCGAACTATTCTTTTGAATAAAACTCCTAGAACGGAAGAAGGTAGCGTAATTTTACAACTGATTGACTGAACTGTTAAATAAAAAATTAACTACATTACCTTCAACAGACACATTTTTTACAGAAGAAAACTTTTGAAGCGTTAGTGTGCATTATACTTAAAATTGTTGTTGAAAAACAATTCATTGGCATTAAAGGTATTTACATAAAATGTAGCCGCTGTTTAAATTTACATTGTTTAATGATTTGTAAAACGAAGTTTTATTTATTTATTTATTTATTTATTTATTTCAAACATAAAGTAAACATGTCCAAAACTTTTGAGAACTTAACTTTATGTTTTTATATTTATTTATTTTGTGGAAAAAATAACGAAAATTTTAATTTAGGAAATCCGTAAGGGAAATAGAAGGAAAATAAATAAATAAGTAAATAAAAAACGTAATTTAGTTACAACTACCTTCACTTTAGTTAATCGTATAATTAAAATAAATGTTTTTAAGCTAATTCATAAAATGAAATCAGTATTCATTTAATACATTCATAAAAATGTAATTTTCTTCTTACTTAATCCAAGATAATTTTGTTTAAATTTTCTATCTTTATAATATTTAATCTTTCAAAGTTTCAAGATTAGCTTTCATATGTATTGTGTTTAGAAGAGAATATTATGCATTTATGAAATCATTAACAATTATTAACAATCATTCTTTGATAAATTCAATCATTTGAATATTTAAATCATATTTTACTTGTAATTTATTCATGGATTCTATTTTTATAAAAAATGCATATATATATATTTTTTTTATTAAGTTTACTTTCCTTTAAAACATTTAAACGTACTTGTTTTAATATTTTACTTGTTTTAATATTTCACTCTCACCCCTCAGAGGAAAAAGGAATGCTCCTACATATACCAAAAAAAAAAAGAATTACCACTTTACTATTACTATTTAAATACTTTTTAATATCATAATGATTCTGATAAAATATGAACATTTACACAAACTTTTGTCCTACATCGACATGTAAAAAATTCAGTAAAAGCGAGATAGGCACTAATTTATGTTAAGGTGCAAAGGCATATGAATTTGTATGAAATTCTGAGCTGTAGTTACTGAGATACAGTTGTCACAAAGTTTTTCACACACGTACAGACATACAGGTACATTTTCTAAAAATGTTGGAATCCTGCTCGAAACGTGTAAATCTATCAAAAACCCGAAATCGAATTTTTTTTTTTCTATGTAGCATGAAGTAAAACAAAAAAGAAATGAAAATTGTTGTCATAAGAAAAATATCGATATTCACCATGCTGATACCCTAATTTGCTGCCTATAATTCGCGTCAACGTATAATCTTATGATGGGAATTTCATGTTATTTTCATTGGAGAATATGTACAATCCGCAGCAGCGTATAATACACAAGTGAAAATTTTCTCTATAAAAGAAACTCATATAATCTGCTGGAACTTAGGAATACAATATCTATTTCTTGTCGGTTTTGAAAAGAGTTAATATCATGTAAACTCGGTGAAAAAAACAAAACACAAAATTTAAACCCTTCTATATGATAATACCTATTATAATGATTATGCTTGTTTTGAAAAAAAAAATGTATATAAAATTTTGAATGTTCGAGTATATGAGGAAGTTAATCACATATTATTTAAATACATGTAAATTTATTCTAAATTTATTAGTATCAAATTAACAGTTAAATAATTAAAAAAAAAAATTAAATTTAAATCTAATTCGCAGTTATGTTACTTAATGTATTCCAAATTATCTGAGAAGCTCACTTTTATTAATATCAGTCCTTTCAATTCATTTAAATGATAATGCAAATTTTCTTTTAATATCATAAGAAAGACTGGTTGAAAGAGAACAATTTGTATTTTCCGTTAAACTAAAATAATTATGTGTAAGATTTATTACTTGATTTGTTGAATAAATATCATTAACTTATGCAATTTAAATCTTTTTGTTTAATAAATAACTTGTTGATTACACATCAGAATCAACTAACTGGCAGTTCAGAGTATTATTTATTAAATAAATTACTCTTTTGGAAAACTCAGTATTAAATATTATATCAGCACATGTTTATTTCATTATAGCTAAATTTAGAAATCCCTGTCAGGATGAAATGTCATTATGAAATGATTTAGTCTCTAAATTACAATTATAGTCCAATCGTCAGATGTAACGGATTTTGATTCGTGTGATTTATTTCATTGGCGAAATAATTGGCTATAAGTTTTTATAACGGACTTTTAATTTCAAAATATTTATATTATTATATTCGAGAAGCAATGAAAGTATTTAGCACTATGATTTGGCTGTTTTTTCTGAAATTTGGCTTTTTACTTCAGACATCTCAGATCGGTTCTAGTGAATTGAACTCAGAACTGCTCCAGATCATAGTATAGTAACGACGTAATTACTTTCGCTCTCTCCCCCATCTTATTCGACTATCTCAACGTTGCACGCTGGAATTATTTGCAACATTATTAAATGTTTTACAACGCTCCGTATCAACTTTTTGGGATTATTCATCCTTTATATTATTGGAAAATTCCCTCAATAAAAGAAATCCTGATGACTGCAATAAATGTATTTTTGTACTGTTTCTTGTTTACCTTTCTTTTCAGCTTTCTTCACTAAAAAAAGGTTCACTGCAACAAAGAACTTCAGAGTATATAAAACTTTTAATAACACAATAAAAATAATTCAAGTTTATGCAAAATTAGCGAAAGTATTAAACTAGATAAGTATAGACAAAAAGTAAAAAAAAAAAAAAAAAAAAAAAAACTATGATTTTGCTGAATTAAGTTATAAAGTATATTAAAATTTAGATTTTTTAAAGTTACTTGAATTTCTCCCTTCGTTTTAATGTAGTTTATGGTAGCTTATGGTCGTTACCGTATATTTAACACTTGTTGACAAAATTGAAAAGTGTCTAAGACTTCGGTTTAACTGTCTGTTCGTCTGTCCGCGCTCTAACTACCGTAAATACCCATGGAATTCCTTGAAATTCATATACTTTATTCAAGTTTATTAAGGAATATTTCCCTATTGAAAAAGCAGTAAATACCATCACTGGTTTGTGTGCACAGACACCTCATAGAATTACAAAATATTGCGATCTATGAGATTTAATACTTTAATTCATATTTTAATTCTTTTATTTTGCGCAAACCATAATTACATTAAAATGTATTATTCATATGCGCAAAAAGATCACTTATATAGAACACAGATGGTTAGCATTAAGCTTACAGAGAAACACAAAAACTATTCAAATACAATAAGGGATATTCCTGGAAATTCCTCTCTCTTTCTAACTCGTATTAACAATTTTTAAGAGTGATTTTGAATTAAATTAGTCTACTTGTCGGCCTTTCTGCCCATTTGTCTGTAGGTTAGTCTCAAACTGTTATATGCTATTCAAGTTCACAGTGACCTTGATCCTTATTTAAAATAGTAGGAATAGCAATTCTGGTTTATATAGAGGGACACTCAAAATAATGGCAATATATTGCATTCTGTAAGAGACATTAATTTATAAATTACATTCAAATAACATTGTACTGAACAAATCGTAGTGAAATCCAAATTCATTATTGATCTGGTAATATAAATGTTGTCTATAGAATGTAGTTTATAAATGTTGTCTATAAATGTTGTTTATATACAGAGACACCCAAAATAATGACAATACATTGCGTTCTATAAGAGGCCTTATTTTATAAATTATATATTCAAATAATATTGCTGTGCACAAATCGTAGTGAAATCCAAATTTATTATTCATCTGGTTGTCTACAAATGTTGTCTATAGAATATGTTAGCATTAAAATTTACAGGATCGTACTAAAATATTTAAATACATTAGTTCTACAATTGGAAATTGTTTTTACTGCATTTCCGTCTGTGTTAATCTTTTTTAGCACTATCCGACACTGTTGAAGAGTGGTTACGAAGTGAATGAGTCTATGTGTCTGTCTTTTTGTCCGTATGTCAGTTTATTGTGGGATCACGTAGGCAAAGTTTATTGAAGGTTAAAAGATGCAACGAGTTGGAAGTTGTTATAATTTATGCGAACAGCATCATTTTCCTTTCTTGTTATCGTTTGCTGTGATGGCAAATGTTTCTGAACTAAGACATAGAAAAATACAATGTCATTTCAAAAAATATAAAATTTATTTTTCTTTATAAAAAAAAAAAAAAAAAAAAAAAAAAAAAAAAAATACTTGTGTTAAAAAACGAATTATCGACATTTTCAGAGTGTTGTATGGAGTGTGTGTGTGTGTGTGGGGGGGGAATTGCAGATAATAAGGAGCAATGTATACTTCACATTATAAGAAAAAAAAAGTTTTTTAAAAATTTATAGTATATGGGTTATAAGGTTATAATAAAAAAAAATTAGGGTTTTAAACCTTATAATTATCATTTAAAAATTATTTTTTATTTAGTGAATTATCATTTTATTTAGTGAATTATATTTATTTAGTGAATTATTAGTTATTTTTATTTAGTATATTTTAATAAATTATTCTTTCTGTACTTTGTCGTATTTTGAATGCTAAAAAGACAAAATTCTGCCATTATCATAATGCATAAAAATAACTGAAAAAAAAATATAGTATATATATATATATATGTATATGAAATATTTAATGCAGAGTTGTTTTTTATAATAAAAACAAATTGTGAATATTTTCACAAATACATAAATAAATAAAATAGAGAAAGAAAGAAATATAAAACCCTTTAAACTGTAACTTTTGATTAATTTATTAATTAAAGATTGTTAAAATAAATTACAAATGCTTGGCAAATTTTTTTAATGTTTGCAAATTAAAAAATTATATGGATTAATTGTACTAATTTCTAAAACGTTCCTATTTTCCACTGCCTTCATTCTATCCCTGTCTCTTTTCTGTAAATTCAAAATAATTATTTTTTGGACCATTTTCGCTTTATATAAATATATATACCTGTTGATTATCCTGAAAATCTACCTCTTATTAGCACTGATTTGGAATCTAATGTAATCAATTTCTTAGATTTAAAAATTGTTCTTAATCATAATAGACAACTGGAATTTGACTTGTGTGATAAACGCAAATATTTCTCCTTTAAAGTAATTTTTGTTTACTAATTTTAAAACACGTTTACATAATTCTGTTTTTGTTAATATTCTTCTTAATTTTAATCTACGAATAAAACATTTAGGGCCATATTCACCAAACTTCATTGATCGAGGATTAAACCATGGATCAGCAAATCCGAGGATCAGAGCTAACACTGGATTAAATTCCTACGGTATTCACCATCAGCTGATTACGTGATCCATGGATTAACTGGAAGAGAAATAAAAGCTTCGTTTTGATTGGCCAAGAACAAAGATAGCATTTATTCACCATTCGGATTCAATTAACTAATCAATCGGATTTGAAGATTAGAAAGGGTAAAAAGCAAATTGGCAACACTGGTACTCTTGTTTACTTCGCTTTTGTTTATGCACGGATTAAGAATCAATTTTACTTTAGAACATTTTTAAAAAGAATAATCACGCAGACGACAACTGTTCACGCTACGATTTAAAAATTTGATTGCTATGATTAAGAGAATGTTAAAGCTATTAATTTTTTTTTCCTCCCGAAGTTAATGCATTATTCTTTTTTGTGGCAGATGACAGCCTATTATCTAACATTTGTATTAGAAATTCCACGGAATCTTTATTTAATCGATAGCGATATCGAAATGCCACATTATCCAAAGAATCCAAATCATTTACTCTAATTTGATGCACCGTCCTTATCCTTCTTTCAAATGTTTCCAATAGTTCTAAGCTTTCAATATCATCTAGTGAGAATAGATCGTCAACGTAAGCCATGTTTGTTATTTGTTTACGAAGCTGAGCTGCGGAGTACGCATGCGCTACGAAAAGATCCGAGAATTAACTCTGTTAATCCTCCGATATTCGAGGATGAAAAACGAAGTGTTAAAGTAGCCGGTGAACTGCGGATTTTCGTTGGAGAATACCGATTTTCGTATGATCGAGCGATTAACGCTGATGCGAGGTTTAATTCGAATATTAAGAAGTTGGTGAATACGGCCTAAGTGTCTGATAATTATAAAAACATACAATTTCAATTTTTTGAAAAAAATAACATTTATTGATGGTTATTCCAAACATTTAATTTTTTTTTTTTTTTTTTTTTTTTTTTTTTTTTAAGAATTTTTATTCCAAAATAAATTTTATTTTAAGTTTAGAAATAAAAACACTTGAATTTAAATCAGGTGTTTTATATTGTTTGTTTAGTATGATTATCCCAATTGTCTTTCAACTTAATTAAATTTATATTGCCTTTATATTAAAAAAAAAATTCTTTTCATATTACAATTGCAGATTGCAGCACTATTCAAGTTACTATTCTGAAACTCTGAATCCTAAATTGTGGAATCTTAATTTAAAGTGGTTTGTGACATCTCTTTATTTACTCCATGATTCCTTGCCATTACTGTATTGAGATTAACTATACTTTTAATGTCTATCTGGTTCTTAAATTTTACATGTGACACACTTATTTCTTCCACATTTCCGTTGCTTATTTCTTGATTATATCATTGGTGATAATTAAAGTATAATTACGAATTTTTATTGGTGTTTTTTCATTCATAATTTTTAAATTAATTTATTGGTTTCTCACATGTTGTGGTGAGTTTATTTTGACATACGCTTTTTTTTTCTCATTTTTCACCAATGGATGTTTTGGACTTTGGCACAAAGAAATTCTTAGCTTTAGCTATCTTTGTGACAGAAAAAGATTCATTTAGCACATTTGTTTTCTACCAGGACCTTGATAAAGTTAGAATGCAATATGCTTATTCCAATTTGTTTTAATTCATCTTGCTTTGACTTTATTTCATTCTTGGTTTGATTTGGGTGGTCTTTGTTTTTGATCATATGAATTGTTTGAATACTCATAATTATTTAACCATCTTTAAATTCCAACTGTACGTACTGATCATATTTAATAATCTTTTCATTTCTACTTTACATTCTGATTATTTATCTACCTATCTATCTATCTATATATTATACAGGATGATCAAATATTCTCTAGATGAAAATTAACAATGTTTCTGTTAATAAAACTTATTTGATGGAATGTATACATTAAAACTTTGATATAAATATTTCAAAGAATATTTTTCACAGAGGTAAATGTTTTACTATGATTCATGAAGCATTTAAAAATTCTTCTATCTTAAAAATTACACTGTTGATGGGCAAAAGCAGCCATTTTGTTAAAAACATAATAATAAAGATACAAAAGGGCATTATTTAAAAGGAAAAAGAATATAAGAATACAAAAGCTGTTTTACTGAAGACTACAAAAGCTGTTTACTGCCTTTTAAAAGCCTCAGACAGAAATACAACGTCATAATTATGACCTGCACGTGGAACTCTGAAAGGGGACCACCCGCATTAAGCCCCGTTGGCAACCGCCAAAAAAGCCCCTGCGAAGTCATAGTCAAGGCACAAGAGGGATATTTTGGCTAGCAGGGAGCACATCTTTACGTATCTTAGATGAGTCAGGTAGGCTAGGCAGCAACACTCTGATGTTAGCACACAACAATTGTCAGAACCTCACATGACGTCTGCACAACACGAAGGCAAATTTTTGAATCCACTCTTAAACTAATTTTTTTCCCCTTTAATATTCTAAGTCTCTCATTATAATTTTTGGAGGAGGTTTTCCCCTTGCATTTTTTTCATTGGGTCTACTTCTGATTGGGCCCTTCTTCGACCAATCTGCTTGCTTCTTGGCTGATGGGCAAAAGCAGCCATTTTGTTAAAAACAAAATAATAAAGGTACAAAAGGGCATTATTTAAAAGGAAAAAGAGTATAAAAATATAAAAGCTGTTTTACTGAAGACTACAAAAGCTGTTTACTGCCTTTTAAAAGCCTCAGACAGAAATACAACGTCATATTTATTACCTGCACGTGGAACTCTGAAAGGGGACTACCCGCATTAAGCCCCGTTGGCAACCGCCAAAAAATCCCCTGCGAAGTCATAAGAAAGGCACTACAGTAATCTAGAAGCAAGCAGATTGGTCGAAGGGCCCAATCAGAAGTAGATCCAATGAAAAAAATGCAAGGGGAAAACCTCCTCCAAAAATTATAATGAGAGACTTAAAAAATTAAAGGGGAAAAAATTTCCTTTAAGAGTCGGATTCAAAAATTTGCCTTCGTGTTGTGCAGACGTCATGTGAGGTTCTGTCAATTTTTGTTTGCTAACATCAGTGTGTTGCTGCCTAGCCGACCTGACTCATCTAAGATACGTAAAGATGTGCTCCCTGCTAGCCAAAATATCCCTCTTGTGCCTTGACTGCGCCATAACATCTGGTAAATCTGGTGAGAAGTTCTTTTATTCCTTGGTCAGTAAACATTCATTTTACTTTGCAAAAACGCATTTCTAGATACATGTTTTCTAAGTACTCATCTTTAGCACCATTGATGCAAAATCAAAGATCATTGTTATATCATTTATATTGTATTGTAAAATCATAGAATAATCAATTAAATCAGTATTCAAAATTTGGATATTTAATAAAAAAATTAATTAAAATTATATTGAGTCTAATGTTATTTAATAAGAGCAAATTTTATTTATTAATAACCATTTTTACTTTCAGCAGTGTTTATATTTTTAATTAGGATTAATTTTAAGGCATTTCACAACGCATGCCCGAATATCGAATTGATATTCAAAATGTACGACCATGAAGCTGTCACTTTAGAGCCACGGAAGTGAGGGTAGTTTGATTTTGGTTAATATCCGCCCAACAACTGTTAAAAATGAATTACTTAAAAATGAGAAGACGAACTATATATATATATATACTAGCAGACCCGGCCACGCGTTGCTGTGGCTATGTTATACGTTGAATTATAATGTAGTAAAATATTCAATATATTAAAATTATTATTTACGAATAAAGACCATCCTTGATAACATCCTTGATCTTAGCAGACTTAGCCCGCTTCGCTGGTCCCTATTTTTAAATGATTCACTATAATTAAAGAATTCTCAAAATTGCATTAATTTTTAACATGTGAAAAAAAAAGAGAAAAAAAAATCTGATCGGGAAAAATGTTCGACACTCATAATGAATCCATATATTATCGAAAGGAAAATGATATAAAATACAAAAAAATCTTCTCTCATTGGTGGAATAATCTGTTCGGACCCCCACTGCCTGCGGCAGTGTATACCTGCGCAAACCATGCGCACCGTTTCTTCATCCACCGTTCCCGCCCTTCTTAATAACTCTATACTTTCGAAAATATCCGCAATCGATTTATCGGGCCTTAAAACTTAATAATACTAATTTTCAAAGTTCTAACTCTTATTTCTATTATTTTGCCCCTTTGCCCTCCCCCCTCCCACTATTCTAAATAATTTTACAAATTCGAAAATATCTACAGTTTATTTGTAGGTGTCAAAAACCTGTATGCACCAATTTGAACGATCTAACTATATTTTTATTTTTTGCCCCTCTGCCCCCCTTCCCGCCCCTCCTAATAAATTTACAAATTCGAAAATATCCGCAATCGATTTGTTGGTATCAAAAATTCTATGCACCAATTTTGAATGATCTAACTCCATTTTTATATTTTGCTCCTCTGCCCCCCCCTTTTCCCGCTCCTCTTAATAATTTTACAAATTCGAAAATATCTGCAATCGATTTGTACGTATCAAAAACTTCTATGTACGAATTTTTAGCGATGTAACTCTATTTTTATTTTTTTTGCCCCTCCGCCCCCTTACCCGCCCCTCCTAATAACTTTACACTTTCGAAAATATCCTCATTCGATTTGCAGGCCTCTAAAACCTCTCTATACCAATTTTGAACAGTCTATCTGCATTTCTATTTTTTTTTTTTTTTTTTTTTTTTTTTGGTTGTTGTTGTTTGTTTGTTTGTTTGTGAAATCACGTTTTGGCCCCTCCCCCCCCTTTTGGGAGGCGAATTTTGCAATAAAAACTATCCTATCTCTCAAGTTGGACCAAATTGCACACAGTGTCCAAATTTCATTAAAATCGGCTCATTAGTTTAGGAGTTCATCGCGGACAAACATAATAAATTTTATATATAAAGATATATATATATATATATTATATTAAATTATAAAGTTTTGATCAATGAAGCACAAATAAGTAAAAAACAGGATTAATTTCACTGTATTATCTTCATTATAATATGAATTCAATTTACACTTCAGTCTAAGTAACACGTGGCCGGCTATGCTAACACCAAAAATTTAAAAAGTGGAAATAATTGAATTATACGAAATTTATTAATAGGTTAAAAAGTTGAAGATTCTTTGTGTAGATGGCAGCACCAAATATATTTCAGCTTTCATTTCAACCCAGTCGAAAGGTATCGACATCTGTTAAGTGGAAATAATTGAATTATACGAAATTTATTAATAGGTTAAAAAGTTGAAGATTCTTTGTGTAGATGGCAGCACCAAATATATTTCAGCTTTCATTTCAACCCAGTCGAAAGGTATCGACATCTGTTAGAATCATTTGGAGTTAACAGATAATTGTGACTGTCAAATAATAACAGACAAATAATTAGCAATAAATTAAAATTGCGACTATAATTTGAGATTTAAACTATCTTATCTCTCAAGTTGGATCGAACTGCACATGGTGTGCGAATTTTATTATAATCGGTTAAGTGGTTTAGGAGTCCATTGAGGACAAACATTGTGACACGAGATTTATATATATTAAGATATGTGAAATTTTTGTGATTTTTTTTTTTTTTTTTTTTTTTTTTCGAAAAATGCGGGAGCTGTTGTTTTCTCAAAAATGGGAATATTAGTAAAAAAAAAAAGTATTATTACTAATAATGTAATGTCATAAAAAGTGTTATGATAAATTCTTTTAATTTGTTTTATAAATTACTTGAATAATGTACCCTGTTAAGACACACTTCTCAAAAATAAGCGGGATCTTCTCATTTTTAAGAAGTTTAATTTCTTATAGAAATAGAAACTTCTCATTTTTAAGAATTTTTTTCTGTCATTTCATATTCACTCTTTAAAAATTGTAACGAAAGTTGTTCATCTATGAATGCCGTGGCTTCGAGGTGGAGCGTTGGGATATGCAACACAGACTGTGGGTTCGATCCCCGTCAAGGAAATTGCTTAAAAATCATTTTTCTTAAAAATCTAATTTTTTTTCACTTATTCATTGTGTCATTATGTTAATTATATTTATGTTAATTAATGAGTTAATGTTCTAGACTTTTCAAATTCTAGAAAATTCTGTTCTAGAGAATTCATCAGATGTATATAAAGTGATGTAAAATGTCAAATGAAAAAAAAAAAAAAAAATCTTAAAAATCAGAATATTTTCCTCGGAGCTGTTATAAGAAATTAAACGTCTCAAAGATGAGAATATTGTGCTTATATTTTGAAGAGTGTTTTTAACAGTGCAGCATAAAATAAAACACTGAGTTCTTTTATCAGTTTCTGGAGCAACTGGACTCCAGCAAGCTGTTTAAAAAAAAAAAAAAAATACATCCTATTTCAAATTTTTCGATATTAAATGGGAAAAAAAAAAAAAAAAAAATACGACTGATTATATTCGTTAAAGTAACACTTTAAAATGATAAAAATTCTATTTGACATGAAGATGCAAAAATGTCTATCCTGAAGTTTAAATCTCTTTAAAGTAAATAAAATCATTTCAAACTGCATAAAAATCATGCACTTAATTTAGAAGACTATATAAAAAGTTGAAAAGAGATTTCCTCAGACTATACGCATCGTTATTCTTGAACACCAATCATTTCTATAAGTTTGCAATATAAAAACATTAAAAATCTTTTGCCATTTATGTAATAATATTTTTATCATTATATTTTATTATTGTCTGTATTCATTTTTTAGTGTAAAGGAGGTATAGAAATATAATTTAATTATAAATAAAATTGAAAAATAACTATAGTGATTCAGTAAACTGAAGTATTCATAATAAAGTCATTGTCTAGAAAATAGAAAATGATGCAGATTTAATAACAAAAAAAAAAAAAAAAAAAAAAAAAAAGGAAAAATGATTTTAAGAAATATATGTTCCGTAATACTATAAGAAAAAGCATTATATTATAATATTTCAAACATGATAATTAATATTTAACGCCATTATTTTTTTTTAATACGAACACAATTTTATTATTCAATGCAAATTAAAATTAGAATTACAAAAGAAGTTATTTTTACTAATATATCTTTAGACTTTCAATTTATTTGGTACAATAAATATGAAAAATAATCTGGTGTGTCACTCACACGACGTTCTCTTACCCTGAAAATTTAATACTATAAATACAGGTTGGAGATTAAGAGGTAAGATAACGAGTACTGTTATGTAAACCTATGTTAAACGATTCAAATTAGGCTTCGGAAAAGTTTTGTATGATAATTAGTTCTGTAACCCACCGTTTCATTAATGCACCCACATTTATATAGAATTTAATTCGGTTATTAAAAAATAATTCTGTTTTTAAAAAATAATTTATTTAAACAAATTACCTTTTATGATAATGCAGGCGATTTCCATATTAGAGTATACCACTAAATATCCAAAAAATAAATAAATAAATAAATAAAATTTTTTTTTTTTTTTGAATTTACTCTCAATATTACATTATTACTATTATTATTATTATTATTATTATTTTTTTTTTTTTTGTTAAAAATGAAAAAAATCGATAACTTTATTTTAAATTATCGGAGATCGATGGTTCAACCATTCGTTTTAGAGGTATTGGCGAGCTCTTTTTTAAGATACCCATCATGAAAATTTACTACCCTCGAGGGGGGGGGGGCTTCTCCTCCAGGAGGGGGGGGGAAGCGAGGCTCCTACATACACAAATTTTTTTCCCCAGTTGACTATCTCTATTACAAAAAATATATATTCGTTTCATTTGGTTTAGTGCAGTCCTTAGATGTTAAACTCTACCTACCTGCAATTTCCCCCATAGACTTAATGTATTTGAATATTTTGAGTGTCCCTGTAAACGAACCATTTTCTCCATCTCAAAGAAAAGTTTAGTGTAGCATCGCTATATGATACACATTTAGAATACCGAGTTTGGAATTTCTGCTACTATTTGTTCTTGAGATATGCTGATAATAGACACACAGACCATTCGCTAAAAACACGATTTTCGTTTTCAGGTTACCTCAGAACATGTAAATATAACAAAAACTCACGTTCGAAAATTTGACCCTAAAACAATACTTTCTTGACCCTGTGGGTAAGAGAAAGTAAAAAACATAAAATGTGATACAAAATGTAACTATATTACTAAAGGGAAACACAACATGTCCTACAAACACCAGCGAAGTGATCCCTATTAAAAAATTAAAAAATTTAATAACAAAAATCTACAGAAGAATGTAATAAACGGTACGTATATTGTGAAAGTTGTAGCAAATTTAAAACAAAAGTTTGCAATTCAAGACAATAGTTGCGAATAGATTGCGCTGTATGCTCGCAAAACAGAATTACAAAAATCAGTGCTCCGATGCCAAGGGCAGTGAGATTCAAAATAAAACTAAGCGTATGAAGATAATTTTTGTAAAAGTAATGTACGAACGTCCTATTTTAATGCAAGTTAAAGCTTCATAATTATGCAATTTTGGATTATAAGAATATCATGGAAAAACAACTGTCCCACGAAGATATATATATACAGTCGAATCATGCTCTTAGACTGACTAAGAACATGATTCGACAAGGATTTATTTAACAAAACAGTATTAACTCTACTTTTATTATATAGGAATTTTTGCTAGTGTTCGGATACTTTTGTTACCGACTGTACGGTCCCAGGTATTATACGACTAAAGTGATTAATTTTTTTTTTTTTTTTTTTAGTCAGTAATAATAATAATAATAATAATAATAATAATAATAATAATTACCATGACTACGAAAGAAAAATATTTTTCTTGAAATAAAAATTTTGGGCATAAGAAAATTTTACTTACAGAAAAACTAAAATAAAGTTCAAAAATAAAAAAGAAAGTTTAAGAAAAAAGTAGTTAAACTGCCGTTTCTTCAAGCTGTTACCGCTGAAATGCCAAACTTGGATAATCGAGGAATGTTTTAAAGCATCGGTGATTGATAGGTATATAATGGTGAATTAAAAACTCTACCAAACACCAGTATTTCGCTTTTTCCTTACCAGTCTAGTTTGACTTTTTCCCTTTTTTATACATCTATTTTTTTTTTTTTTTTTTTTAAGAAAATTGCAATAAAACTTACTTGAAAAGGAAAATTAAATACAGGTGTAAAAATTAAGCTGTTCTTTATATAATATTGTAATTTAAATTAGAATAACTAAATCTTTTTAAATAATTTCTAATATGTTTATATATCCTTCAAAAATTTCTAGTATTTATTTTTATTTTTTATTATTTACAAGGTTTTAAAAGAAATTCAAATTTAAAATGTTTTTGGAACAATTTGTGTTTTATAAAACAATACAACTTTCTTTTATTGAAAAAGGTTTTTTAACTAAAAAAAAAAAAAAAAAAAAAAAAAAAAAAAAAACATTAAGAAAATTATATAAAATGGGGAATTCTGCTACATCTAAATAGATTTATTTCTTTAACTTGTATACTAGTTTAATAATCATAATTGCTCATTGTAAAACAATTTTATATCTACAGAGAGTTGAAAAGTTCAAGTTTAGATATATTTTTGAAATATTCCTTAAAACATATTATTTATTGAACACGCAAATCTTCTAAAAATTTTAAGCAAAGTTTACATATAATAATGCTTTTATTAACTTTCTAGATTAATTAAAAATAAAATTCCAGTATTTTTAAAAGTAAAGAGTAATAATAATTAAAGTTCATTTAAAAAAATAATAATTAATTAATTAATAAAAAAAAGAATAAATAAATAAAATTATTTGAAACTTTATTATCTCAATATATGCGTGGAAAGCTACAAATGTATGGAAGATGAAAAAAAAAATTATAATTAAAATTTTATTAATTGATGCTACTTTACACACTATACAAAGTAAATGATTTTCAGTCTTGAGAGATGTGTTGGTACAGGATATGAGAAAATGGATGGAGCCTTTTCTAACTTGAGACATTATTTTTAAAAAAATGGCATACAGTATTGATGTACAGCATTTGTGTTACCCATCAAACGAGTTTTAAAAAATATTTTTGTAGACGGTTTAACAGAATGTTGAGATCTCCGAGTTTATTCAAAATTAAGATTTTTTTTTTTTTTTTTTTTTGTTATTGTTGTTATTTCTAAGAAAAGTAATAAAAATTTTAGAACAGGCAGTCTTTATACTTTTTCCATCTTTCTTTAGTGATAATCTTCATAAGGTCAAGTTTTACAAGATTTTAACTAATTATTTTATGTGTTATAAATATTATTCTATGACATTCGTAGAGAAACATAAAAATAATTCATTTTCATAAAATTAAAATAAAGTATATCCTTATTCCGTAAAATATTGTCTTTATCAATCTTTTCTCCCGGTATTAGTTATTGTTTTAAAGTATAGCGAAGAAATGTCGCAAAAACTACCGTTGTCACATTATTTTCAATGAGAAAATATAAAAGTATTATGTGTAGTGCTGTATATTGTTTTTAAAATCTTCTAGCACCTCATATAGTGTGCTAAAATTTAAAGAGAAAAAAAAATTGTATAACACGGATAAAGATATACTATTTCGTACAATTTTTATTTATACACTACAATAAATTTATATAACTGTCTTATTGGTGTTAATATTATCACTTTTATAAAGAAACATTCATTTGTAAATCTGAAATAATGCAGTTTATTTACACAATAATGTATCGTAATCTCTGCTTCCTCCACCACCTTCCATTTGAATGCTGTTCGAACATTTATAATACATTTAAAATTCTTATTAAATAAAAGAAATAAAAAGAAAAATATTTTTAAATATTTGCAGAAATTTTTATTTGTATCATTCATAGAAAATTCTCGATATCTGTCAAAATTGTCAAGTGGCATTTTTGTGTGATCTTCATAATACCAAATTTTTATTTTTCTTTATTTATTAACCAACTTCAAAAAAGAAGGTAGGTTCTCAAATCAAACCGTATGTTTTTTTTTTTTTTTTTTTTTTTTTATGTTTGTTAGCTCATAGCTTTTGAACGGATGCTCCGATTTTGATACTTTTCGTTTTGTTGAAAAGGTCTTGGTCTAAAATAGGTCCCATTGTAATATCTTTACGATCTAAAGAAAATACATGGTGCCCAAAAAAATCAGTCCCAACTCTTTTAACTGCTAAACGGCTCCAGCTATAGTGATAAAAATGGCATGTAAGTATAGAAAAGTGGCCATGCAGTACAAGGTTAAACCGCTTGCAGCGCCACCTGGTGGAAAATAGCGGAGTTAGTGTTCCTATCTCGAAAACGGTTCTAAAGAAAAAGTGAATTACAAAGCTGAAGAGTATCACCGATGTAGTACAAAAAGATAGTTTAGACATTCATGCTAGCGTTCCTATCTCGGAAACGGTTCAAGACAGAGGGAAAAGGTGAATTATAAAATTGAAGAGCATCATCGATTTAGTACGAAAAGATAGTTTTGACATTGATGCTAAAAATACAAGGCGAAAAACGTGCATTTTTTTGTTCGCAATTTCTTACACTATGCACACTTGAGCTACATTGCTCACGCTGTAGCGTAGCTGGTGAGACATACGCTATATAGTTTAAAATACGGTTACTTGATACTTTTTGTTTTGTTGTAGAGATCTTGGTCTGAAGTAGGTCCCATTATAACATCTTTACAATCTAAAGAAAATAAAGCGTCATCTGGTGAAAAACATCAGAATTAGCGTTCCTATCTCAAATGCGGTTCAAGATGGGAGAAAAGTTAATTACGAAGTTGTAGAGCATCATCGATGTACTACGAAAAGATAGTTTTGAGACATTATTTCTAAAAATAGAACGCTTAAATCGTGCAGTTGTTTGTTCGGAATTTCCTACACTTTGCACATTGCACACTTTGCAGCGTAGCGGATGACACGTATACTCTGTGGTTCAAAGTACTGTTACTGTAAGCGGTCACATCGATTAGCGCAAAGTCGTTTTCAACCAACTTCAGAACGAAGGGTGTTCTTAATTCGAGCTATGTGTTGTTGTTTGTGTTTGTAAGCTTATAACTTCGTAAGAGATGCTCTAATTTATCGACTTCAAAAAGGAGGAGGTTCTCAATTCAAAGCGTTGTTTTTTTGTTTTTGTTTTTGTTTGTTAGCTCATAACTTCTGAACGGATGTTTTGATTTTGATACTTTTGTTTTATTGTAAAGGTCTTGGTCTCAAATAGGTCCCATTGTAAGATCTTTACGATCAAAAGAAAATACAGGGTGCCCAAAAAGGTCAGTCCCGACTCTTTTAACTGCTGAACAGCTGCAGCTATAGTCATAAAAGTGGTATGTAGGTATATTAAAGTGGACATGTGCTACGCGATTGAACCGCCTAAAGCGCCACCTGTTGGAAAAGAGTGGAGTTAGCGATCCTATCTCGGAAACGTTTCAAGACAGGGGAAAAAAGGGAATTATAAAATTGCTCCTATCTCGGAAACGTTTCAAGACAGGGGAAAAAAGGGAATTATAAAATTGCAGAGCATAATCGATGTAGTACGCAAAGATAGTTTAGACATTAATGCTAAAAACAGAACGCTAAAAACGTGCATTTGTTTGTTCACAATTTCCTATTTTGTGCACACTTGAACGACATTGCATATGTTGTAGCGCAGCGAGTGACGTTTATGCTATGTAAAATTCAAAGTATGGTTATTGTAAGCGGTCACATCGATTAACGCATAGACGTTTTAAACCGACTTCATAGAGGAAGAGGTTCTCAATATAAACCATGTTTCTCGTTGTTGTTGTTGAAATTTGTTAGCTTATAACTTCGTAAGAGTATACTCACAAAAGTCTGTTCTCAATTTAACTGCTGAACGCATGCAGCTACACTGGTAAAAGCAGTATGTAAGTATCGATGTTGAAACTTCTGTCCATCAGCTGCAATGCATATTTTGCTCTTTCTTTGAACTTTACGCTGCGCAATTTCCAGCGCAGCGGGTGACACGTATTCACTGTAAAGTTAAATATATATATAACAGAATTTTTGGTTACGAATACAGCGTATCCGTTCTTTACATTTCTAAAGACTTTTTTATTTAACGTATGTTCGTTCAATAGATAGTTTTTTGCTCATATCCGATAAAGGCAAGAAAAGTGACACAACTTAAAAATGCAGCATTTGAGAAAATCAACTTAAAAATAACTTGACTAGAATAAAACTGGCACAACTGTCTCTCGAGTGGATAACTTTCTAGATGGAGATGTAACTTTTTATTCACATTGGGTACATTTCATGTATTTTTCAGTGACATAAACCATTTTTGAGTAATGTCACTTTTCTTGGAAGTTGTGATTTGTGAAACGTCCGTCGAACGTCTTCTGATGCTCTGCTATATAAATAAGTTTTCACTGAAATGAGAAAAATAAAATCATTTTGTAAAAAAATAGAACCGACTCCAAAAAGGAACTACTATTCAAACAACTAAAAATGAAAGAAAATTGGCAGAAAATGGAACTGTAAATTGCGCCTAAAAGTATAAAATAATTTCCTTCCCCAAATAACCTATAACACTACAATTAATCATAACTTTTGAAGTCGGCGCAAAATTAAATAAAATTTTTACCTTTATTCAGTACAAAAATCAAATCCTATTCAAAATGTACATCTCACATTGTTACCTGCAAAACGCAGCTGAAAACTACTTTGATTCAAGAAAGCAAATAAGATATCGTAAGCAGCAAAAGTTGACGAAGAGGCTGATATCTGACGTCCTTGGTGAAAGAAAAATCGCAAAATTATCTGGCAAACATATTTAATTTCTTTGGGATATGATGATTATTTTTATAAGGTATATCAAGAGAGTAATCAAGAATATGAAACATACATCGCACAATATATATTATGAAAATATACATCTTGCGTGTATATTTTTGCCTTACGTTTTGATCGCCAAATCCAAAAGCCACCAAGGATGATAGTTATCAAAGTTATACCAAATTTGAAAAGGAAACTCTAACTTCGTAGAAACATAAATACCGCATTGTGAAGAATGTTCACTGTTCTATGTAGATGCTACTAATGGACCAATTGTATACAGTGATAAAATAATAAAGGAAAGATGAAAATGGATCATTCGAGACAACAGCATTTGTTGCTACCGATCTAAAAACAAACCTTAAAGAACTAATTAAATTTTATTTAATTTTGCGGTGACTTCATAAGTTATCATTAATTGTAGTGTTATAGGTTATTTGGGGAAGGCAATTATTTTATACTTTTAGGCGCAATTTACAGTTCCATTTTCTGCCAATTTTCTTTCATTTTTAGTTGTTTGAACAGTAGTTGCTTTTTGAAGTCGGTTCTATTTTTTTACAAAAAGATTTTATTTGTTTTTTGAAGTCATGATAATAAAACATAATTTAAAAAAACATTTAAAATCCTGATCGCATACTTAAGAGATTTCAAAACCCGTAATTATAGCAAAAACACCATAAAATAAATTAGATTCCAAAACAATATATTGTCTATTATATAAGCAAAACAAAACTGTTACACAATTTGCTAAAACATTTTTATCAATCACATCCAATGAATAGTGTAGTCATGAGTTTAATTTTTCATTGCATCGTGTATCTTGACTGCGAATTGTATACACACTACATAATGTAAAACATATGCTAAGTCAATCGCATTACGTTTTGTGCAGTCTAAGCATTTTGAAATGTACCAACAGAAATTTCCCTTCAAAACTTAGATCGTTTGATTAACTCTGAATGCCCCTGTACATGAATTAATTTGTCCGATATCATTAAATCCTTTTAAATAACATAATCATATGATGCAGATTTATAATACTGTAGTTAGGATTCTAACATTTATTTAGTGTGTGTGTTATTCCCAGAACAAAGTCACAGACGCATATGCACATTAAACAAATACAAAGACTAGTACACTTAGACTAACAGCAAAAATTGGATCAATTTGAAGGAACATCAAAATTTGTAAAAAGCAGCAAAAACTCAATTTCGAAAATGTAATTCAATGCTTGTTTTACAAATATATTTGTAAGAGAAATTAAAATAAAAAGAAATTTTGATTTATATTACACCGTTATACGAACCTCTTTTAACATATTCAAAATGTTATATATTTTAAAAATCATCCGAAAATTTTGTGTGGAATTAAATGTTTACTTTAGGCTTATATCTAAAATTCTTTCCAAGTTCCTTGAGGCTTTTCAATAACTCTTTCCACTAAAGTAATTCGGAAAGTTTTCTTTGTTTCCTAAAGGCAATCGAAAGGCTTATGAGATAATATGAACCTGAAAGTGAACGATTTTTAAGTTTTATTATGAAATGTATGCGGTGTGTGAGTAAATAAAAATGTTATTCAAAGGGAAGATGATTGTGTATCAAAGTTTAGAAATTCAATCAATTTCATGACTTTTTTTTTTTCTGTCTCGTCATGGTGGATTTGAAGTGGTATTCTTCCTACAAGTATTCTTTCCTTGCATCATATACCCTAATTGTTTTCGTATCCTCTCCAAAGTTTTATAAGTGTTATAAATACATCTGTCAGAAATATTTTTCTTTCTTTTTATTGAATTAGATTCAAATTTCAACTGAATATACGTATATTATGAAAATAATTTTTAAACTTATTAGAAAGAAAAGTCTGGCATTATATGCATAAATGAAGATATTATTCTCATGATGATAGAAGAAATATAATTAAATTTTTAATAAAACCCGCGTCCTTAACACAACGTATGAGTGCTATAGCTATTCATATATTTAAGTTAGATGACACCGAACGACACATGTTAAATTGAAATTTTAACATTTCTTATTGTTGAAAATTGTTAAAAGTTTCAAGAAATATTTAAAAGTTAATAAATATTTTGATTTTGTAACTCCATTCATTGGATAGGATATACCTTTCGTATAATGGTTATAAATACTCAAACTTAAGAAAAGCATTTTGGTATCTAAACAATATATATATATATATATATATATATATAATTTGAATAATTTAGTACCATTGTAACACGCATCAGACGGAAGATAAATGAAGATACCAACATAAAATTAAATTTTAATTACGATTTATTTCACGGTATTAATTTAATTTGAGTACCAATGATTAGTAAAAACATGTTAAAGTACTTACGCAGAGGGGAAATGACACTAACATAACACATAAGCCTAACGATCAGATAATTTGCAGAAACTATGAATTATTAGTAACAGTCAACATTTTAGAGAAAAGTGAAAGGATAAAATTACCAAAGAGTTCCGTTAAAAGGAAAAAAAAAAGGAATTCATATTTTTCAGTCTGCGATTACGAGTGAAATATTGTGGTTACGAAAATGTACGCAAATACATTTATTAACCGAAATATTTTAATAAATGATTCTGATTTTTGAAAATGGCGGCTTGTTAGAGGGTAGAAAATGATATCAAAATCGAAAATTACCGATTAAACTTCAATAAAAAACAAAAAGGAAGCTAGTATTATTATTATTATTACCATTAATAATGATTAAGGGGGGAAGAAGCCCTATTTAAATTTTAGAGTGCTAGGAAAAGTATTGGGGAAATATTTTCAGTTCACTATACAAAACAGTATACCTCTATAAGCTTCCATCATAAAAATAAACAGCAAATCAAGATGCAGCTGACGCTCTTTAGTTCACTAAAAAATCTCCAGTGAAATAAGTCCTATATTAATTGGTATGGGAATGTTCTAGAATTTCAATTCTAGAATAGAGAAAAATCTTTTTCACCAATTAAAGAAATTTCGAACATTTTATTTTTCGTTAAAAGTAAAACTTACTGTTTGGTTTGTTTCACAGTAATCATCGTTAATATAACTTTTCATTTTGAGAATGTCACTTTAAAAGTATTACCATATAAAGGGCTGTACAAAGAAAGTAAAAATACTATGCAAATGTATTAATTATTTCCAACATTCATCAACAGAAATACCAAAAATTCATAGTAGAAATGTTTGCTCAGTAATCATTACATATTGGTGAATTCATGTAGCAGATAATAAAGCACTTATTATTAAAAATATATATATGATGTGACAGTAACATATGACTTTCCCTTACCCTGCATTTTAATACTGTAAACGCAGATTCCAGATTAAGAGGTAAATTAATGAGTACTGTTATGTAAACCTACGTTATAAATAATTCAAACTAAGTTTAGGAACAGTGTTATTTGAAAAATAATTATGTGTGAGATATAGTATCTACATTTATATAGAATTCAAGGCTATTATTAAATTAAAAAGATTAATCCAAATTAGTCAGACAATTTTCATCCGCGCCACTCATTTAAACTTACCAATCTCTATCAAACACATCAAGTAGAGATGTCATATGTACTTCAAACACCTGTAATTGTTTGTTTTGAAGTTACGCTGGTAACAGACATACACAAAGATTAGCCGTTAAAAAATTGTTTTTTGTATTCAGGAAACATCAGAACGCAAAATTATACAAAATGCCGGGAAAATTTAACACTTAAATTTTAAAAAATGCTTTATTTAACATATGGGTATGTTTCATTTTGGAGTAATTTTCCTGGAATTGGTAAAACATAGTAAAGCACTTCCAGCAATTGCATTCAATAAAAAAGAATGTTTTCGCTCAATTATCGGTAGCCCTGTATATATTCTATAAATTATGAACACATGACATTGTGTACTTAATTATAGTTAATGAAATTAAGTATTAATGAAACACGAAACAACCTGAAATATATTTTCAAAAATTTCCATGTATGTCCCACAATATTCTAGTTCTTTTGGCAGCCCTATAAACGAATAGTGAAGGATTTTCATATCCTGTTCGACACGAAACATGCTTTCATGCATATTCATATATATATATATACATCTATATATATATGCATGCATATATAGTTCATTGAAATTTGTTTAGTGCAGCTTATAGATGTTAATTTGTACCTACCAAAATTTTTATCTATAGATGTAATGTACTTGGATTTTCTTGGATGTGCCTGTACACGAACCATTTGCTTGATCCCAACGAAACATTTAGAGTAGCATCACTAAATGATCCTTATTTAAATTGTAAAAAAAAAAAAAAAAAAAAAAAAAGTCCTCTTTGCTGCCAGAAATTTTCTGTAATGACAAAAAAATACGTTCTGTCAATGTAATTTTTCCATAATTTACAACTATTTCCTCAAATTACAGAAAACTTCTGGCAGCAAAGGAAACCTTTTTTTTTTTTTTTTTTACAATGTAGAATACCGAGTTTGTACATCCTGCTTCTACTTTTCTTGAAATATGCTGATAACAAATATATACAGAGAGCAACCGCTAAAAGCATGATTTTCGAAATCGGAGAACACCAAAATGTATCAGTATAACAAAAATTCAATTTCAAAAATTTGACCCTAAAACAATACTTTCTGCACCCTATATATGAGTAAGAGAAAGTAAAATGAAGTCTTTAAAACAATCAACAATCATTTATTTTGAGCTGTCAGACTATGTTAGCTCACAGTTCGAATTACAAGTGACAAATCCATATAGGATGGTTTGAAATCAAAAATATATCTTTGGAGAGTCACGAGTTTGACACTTTAAAAACTTAACGTGTCACAGAATATGATAACATATTTATTTTGGCCCACTGAGTATGTTGCAAAAACAATTTTATGTATAATACTCTAGATCATTGAAAATATTGACAGATGGTGATGATAAATGATGGGAAAATTTGCTGATTGAAGTGCCCTGTTTAAAAGAAGAAAAAAAAATTATTATTATCCTCTGCTAGTTTTGTGAAAATGGACTTCTTGAACAAAATGGCGTAGCATTGAAATTTAATCTGTATTACGAATTTACTTATCTATTGCTTCTTCTTTAACACAGTCATAAAATTTCAAACTGAATATTTCTTAGAGTAGTTCACCAATTTGTCTTTGAAACGTGTTTTTTTTTTCCCCAAGTTGTAACGTACTTACCGTCATTCATTACGGTATGTTTGTGAATCTCAAGCTAATAAAATATGCGCCTCCATTTTAAGGTAAATATAAGCTATTTCATTTGTCTCTCCGTGGCTGAGGTAGTTAGATAGCCATGTTAGTAACGCGGTGGTCGAGCGTTCGATACCCCGAAGGTCCAGAGTGCTAATTTTTGCAGATAATTAGTAGAAAAAAGCTGTCAATTGATAAAAGAAAATTTTTCGTTGACTACGCAGTATTCTAAGAATTTTTGAAGAGTTTTCATAAGAAGCCTTTTTTTTATGTTCGAATGCTGAAATTTAAGGCAAAAATTTAGTATTCAAACATGAAAATGTTTTACAGAAATTAACTCATCGATAGGTTCGCAAAGTAGTACACAAACATATTTGAAATATTTTTAAAACTCAAAATTAAAAATTTTTATTGCAGGGAGCAACATTGTATGCCTATTTATTTATAATTCTAAAACAATTATGCAGTTATTTAAAATAAATAAATAAATAAATAAATAAATTTTTATGCATATTTACGTTTGTAATGACCGATAGATGGCACAACCAGAGCAATAACTAATGGCCAATCATAGCAATGGATCAAATGCCTCAGAATTTTTTTTTTTGAAATTCGGTCTGGCGTGCATCGAATCTTTGACTGCCTTACCGCCTAGCCTATATTTTCGTGGTTTATAAAAGAGTACAAATTCTTTTCCGCTGAAATTTATCATTCACCTTAATACAAAAAAATTTGCAAAATCATAACTTTGAAAAGATTTATGTGATATGATACATTAAGAATTTGGGTTTTAAAAGTTTTATTAAATAGATTTTTTTTTCTCCTATATCAAATTGGGGGGCAATAAAAATCAAAGATTAAAAATATTATATAATGGTCATTAAAGAAAAAAAATCTGGAGTGACTCCACTCGACTTTCCGAACATTGAGTAATTAACAGATTTGTAGATAAAGTAAAGAAGGAGAAGTTGTTAAAAAAAATAAAAAAAAGAGAGAGAGAGAAAACCATAAATAGAGTGTTTACGTATTTTTCTCCATATATTACACGATGTTTTATTGAACGCTACTGAACTTTGAGTCTATAGATCAAAATGGTAAAGAATTTTTCGTTGTGTCCCTGTAAAAACCTATAAAAACTAGATTCACCAAAATGTTTATAGTCAGCGCAACAGTGATTTATAATATTCATATACATTTTCAGCTCAATTGAATGAGGCGTTTAGGCGCTACCGCACTTTTAAAAATTTGGCCCCATAGGCCATAATGATAATGAATTTTTCTTTTTGCCCTGTAAAAAAACTGTAAGTGCTAAATTCACCAAAATCTATACAGTTCGTGCAACTGTGACCTATTTTTTTTGTACAAATTTTGTACGAATTTCGTACAAATTTGTGTACAAATTTTTTGCTCAGATTAATGAAGCGTTTAGACGCTATCATACTTTTAAAAATTTGGCCCCATAGGCCATAATGATAAAGAATTTTTCCTGGTGTCCCTGTAAAAAAATCTATAAGTGCTAGATTCACCAAAATCAATAGGGTTCGTACTGGTGACTTACAATATACGTACCAACTATCAGCTTATTCGAACAAAGCGTTTAGATGCTAGCGTGTTCACTCACAGGCATACACATACACATACATACACACATACATACACACACACATACGTACATCATCGTAAAAATAGTGAAAACTGACTCAGGGGACCTCGAAACGTATAGAAACATCAAAATCTCAAATTCGGATTTTTGACATGATAATACTTTCCTCACTATAGTGTTCGGAAAGTAAAAATATCTTACACATTATTATATTTTAAATTAAAAATTGGCATTTTGTTATTTTTCTAAGTAAAACATAACATAAAGTGCATGGCATTTAAAAAAATCGTCGATATATAATTTCAGTTAAATGACAAAATAAAAGATATATAAAAGTTTGAAAAAAATAATAAATAAATAAATAAATGAAAAAAAGGCGCAATTTTAATATAATTGTACTAAGTAAAAATCGGATCTTGATAAGAAGTTATTACTTAATTTAAAAAAGATATATACGTCTCATTGAGTTTAAATTGAAAGGGGAAAAACTAAAATAGGATTCTGTGATTTTCTAGAAATGAAACGGTCGTTTTTCTATCCTCGAATAGCTCGCGATTTCATCTCTGAAGATTATGTTTTTCAGAAAACATTTTATTTCAATTTTTTATAAAGACAATTCATTGAATAGGAAGTTGATTTCATTTTAGAAAAGTGGATTGAATTTTTACTTTTATAAGACATACTGATATTATTCAATTCTTTAGGAAATACATTTTGTAGCTTAATATATATATATATATTTGGGGTAGAGTAAAAGGAAGCACTTAACTTTTAAATAACTCATGTTTTAGGTATTTGTGGTTTAGTTGAGTATTATTTGCATAATAGATTTTTTTTTCTTGTACTATATACTCTGGAAAATAAAATGTTGCAAATATTTTTAATTTTTAAGTAATACTCGTATATAAACAACTAAGACCAGAAATGTCGTACTGTGTAACTTGAGTTAAAGTGCAACTTGTAAAGGATTGTTTAATAGTTATAAGAGGAATATTTCGAAATTTATTTTATTAAGGGGGTCCGGGACACCAAATTTTTGTTTTTATTATTTATTGATGAATTGCTGTTATTATTTTTTCTGAAATTAGAGCTTTTATGACTATGAAGTTTCGAAAGAAAGAATCTTAAAAATCTTTTAAATAAAATTTTTAAAAATTTAAATAAAATTAAAAAAAAAAAAAAAAAAAAATGATAAATTTAAAATATGTTATATCTCATGAACTAATGGTTCAATTTACAAACATTTTTCATTCTTATATACAGAAAAGATTTATCTTCAATTTGTCTTCGGGATTTTTAATTAGGAGCAGAATTTTTTTGGTAATCCAAAAGTCATGAATGAAATAAGTACTTTTCTCAAATTAAAATTAATATTAAAAAAAATTATTATTATAATCAGAAATCCGGAAGACAAACTGAAGATAAATCCTGTCTGTATATAAAGGTGAAAAAGTTTGTAAATTGAACCATTAGTTCATGAGATATAACAAATTTTTAATTTATCAAAAATTTAAAATTTAAAATTTTTAAAATTTTTTTAAAATTTTTTTAAAGATTCTTTCTTGCTCAACTTCACCGTAAAAAAAACTTCAATTTCAGAAAAAATAATAACAGCAATTCATCAATAAATAATAAAAACAAAAATTTGGTGTCCCGGACCACTTAAATCGGAAAAAAAAAATCAATTTTCGTAAAATAAATCTCAAATAGAAATATTGTAATTAAAGTTATGTTAAGTGATAAAAAATAAAAACAACTTAAAATAATATCTTATACTATTAAGTGAGCAATATTTGTATATTTCACTGTTCTCGAAAACGGTAGCTCGGACAGTCACGAGATTTAACACAAAGGTGCCCCCCGAAGGGTCATTGTGCACATCGAAGTCAGATTTTCGAATTTTTGATTAGTTTTTTCTTAATTAATTAAAATGTGAAAATAATAACCTCCTAATTTCTGAAAAATAAGCCATTTAAATTTTAACATTTTATCCATATTTTAATTGTTGCCAATTTTTTTTCGACAAAATAATAATAATAATAAAAAAAAAAAAAAAAAAAAAAAACACGTACATTTATTTAAAATGAGGAAAACAAACCAGAAAGATTAGAAAATAAATTAGAAATATCAGTCGCATCGTTACAAATAAGATACCAAATGAAAGGAAAAATTTTTGTAAATCCGATGCATTAAACAGCTTATCAATCGGATGATTAGTTTTTTCTTAATTAATTAAAATGTGAAAGTAATAACCCTTTAATTTCTGATAAATAAGCCATTTAAATTTTAAAATTTTATCCATAATTTAATTGTTGCCAATTTTTTCTTCGACAAAATAATAATAATTAAAAAAAAAAAAAAAAAAAAAAAAAAAACGTACATTTATTAAAAATGAGGAAAATAAATCAGAAATATCAGTCGCATCGTTACAAATAAGATAGCAAATGAAAGGGAAAATTTTTGTAAATCTGATGCATTAAACAGCTTATCAATCGGACAATTAGATTTTTTAAAATTAACTAAAATATGAATTTTAGATGGCAACAGCAGAAGATTGTATGGAAACCGTTAGGAGAAAAAAAAAAATGAAAAATCTGCTTCACATTAAGTCACATGATTTTTAAGTAGGATTAAAAATTGCAGTTTTCAAATTCTTTTAAATTTTCTCTCACGAACACAAAAATATAATATACAGCCTGTACCCCACAAGACCAACTTGCATTTCAAATTTCATCAATTATTTTGGTTAATAAACAAAAGTTACTATTTTTTTTTTCAAGTTTTATTCTATCTTCGAAAAGATTTATGTGATCATAGATATAATAAGATATATATAGATCTATCATCCCCATATTATCGTGCAAAGATTTTTGATGCCGAAAAAAAAGCTTTGGAATCAGCCATTAAGTGGTATTAAAGGAAAAAAGGAAAAAAAGAAGAATGAATTTCAAACTAAATCTGGAGCTTTTTATTCACCTTTAGAAAATAAATTATTCATGAATTTTATTTGCTAAAACATTCGTGTGTATTTCCGTGTGTATTCACTCGGGGAAAGACTGCCATATTTTGGTAAAATCGCAGTCTTTTCCCGAGTGAAAAGGAATCACTTTTTTCTCCCCAATGATCAATCTATATATTATTACTATATCTATGTAAGTGATACGATACATTAATAATTTGGGTTTTAAAAGTTTTTTTAAATAGATTATTTAAACTCTATGAACCATATTTTTATTTTATCAGTTTCATTAACAGATCCTGCTGGGCGATTTTTTAAATTTTGGTGTTGAAGTACACCGAACGTTTTTCGACAAGAAGTTTAATATAACAACAGCCATTTTAATCTAAGCAGCGCATCAAATATATAAAAACATAAATGATTTATTTTTACACAAAATTTACAGAACAAATGCAGTTTTAAAGATAGGAAATTTATTTCAACAAGCACTATTTTAAACCTAAAAAACATTAAAAATATAAGCAGAATATAAAGGATTCTTTTATATAAACAAAAAAGAGTCTGATAAAATTATTAGCAAAATAGTCTTCCCCTTTTCATACAAAAAAAAAAAAAAAAAAAAAAAAAAAAAAAAAAATCCATCGCTTATATGGCGACAAAAATTCAAAAGCCGCCAATGGAGCGACATAATAAAGTTGTGTAACACGATAATGTTTACCTATTTATTTATTTTTTTATATAATAATCACTATGCTAATTTATCATACAAACAAATGAGCGTCTGTGTGTTACTGCACTTGCACGCTGTCGAAGAGAAATATTTGAAAAATTCAAATTAATATTTAAATAAATAAATAAAAATATGTTTAATGGGAAATATATATAACCATAAAAAGATTAGTTGTCTAAAATACGGCAGAAATAGCGCTCATAGCATATTGTTACAAGGGATTAAGTCTTATTGTTACAATGGATTAAGTCTAAAATGTTCACAAAAATTCAAAAGCCGCCAAAGAGAACTATATTAAGTCTGCACTATCAGGTTTACAACCCAAGAATTATATATAAACACAAAAAATTAATTGTCTCATGCGACAGACGTAGCCCGTCACAGCATATTGTAATATTTGGCGTGAAATTGCTGTCATTTAATGGTGGATTGGATAAACAAAATAAACATATGAAATAACGTAAAAGCAAATATTATGTTGTCTAAACCCAGTTACATTTGAGTCCAGTCCGAGTTACATGTGAACAACACGTATAGTGTTGTTCACATGTAACTGGGATTCAAATATAAAAGGGAAACTCCAATTTTTTCGATACTATCAATTTCGAAACTGTTATATAATAAGCACCTAAATGGAGCTCAATGGTAAACTATTGTCGCAGGTAATAGGGACAAGCGCCCGAGTTGCAGTGGATGACCAAATCGCTGCCGAATGCAGCAGGGACCTGGAGCGGGCTTTTGAACAATTTCAGTAATTTTTTTTTTTATAAAGCTATATAGAAAAGAGTTTCCTTTAAATTTAGTGGCCAGCGAAGCGGGCAAAGCCTGCTAGTCACTTATTGTACTATCAATGAAATTGTAAGTCACAAACACTGAAGCCTATTCATGATACTAAAAATAAATATTGTTATTTCATTTTGAAGTATCATCAATTTTTGTATATTTTATAATTTTACGAACAAGTAATAAAATAATGCAGTTAAAACATGATTTAGATCTATAAAAGATACTTTTAGAATTTGTTTCCGTTTTTGTATTAAAACATAACTTTAAGCCCAGAGATTTTACACCAGTCAATTTTCGAGTTAAGTTGGTTTTACATCGCACTAGTGCTACTCTACAGTCAATCTGTGACGTTCTAGGGCTCATTCTTAAGGGTGGTCCGGAGACATGCCATCATAACTTTTTTACCTTCAAGGGAGGATACACCAGATGAGAATTAGTGGATTAGAAGTTTTGATTTCACTTATTTCTACTTCTATACTGGTAATTGTGGGTAAGTTTGTAACAGATATTTTTTTATAAATTAATAATTCAATTTCAAATTCAAGAGTAACTGATTAATATTAAATATACTCTTGGATAGGTAGGGGGAGTACTTATAGAGGAGGGGAGGGGTAGGTAGGTAGTTTTCACGACAACCATCAAAATACTAAAATAATTTGAACCAAAGTTGCACAGTCACCTTACTTTAGAAATATTTTACATGAGATGGTGAGCCAAATTGATCTAATATCTTGTTGTTAAATGATAATCATTTAAAAATTTCAAACTCGTATAATAAAAGTTTTCATTGACTAATTTGCTTGAAACTCCATTCATACATGGATTTTATAACAGTAAAGCGAGTTGATCAGTTAACATGACCCGCCATGTTGTTTCAAGGTCATGCCCATTTAAAAATTTCAGACCTACATCCTACATAAAAAATATATTATGAACGTATTTGTAGGAATCTTGGTATTTACATAGCCTGTATCAAGCTCTCCATCAACTTTATTATTATGATTCGCCATCTTGTTTCAAAATGGCGGATGTTTGAAACTGGACAAAGAAATCAACCTACCTTTCCGATGATCCGAACTGTTTTTAATCTCATATTGTACTATAGTAAATGACAGCTATCGCTTAGAAACATCAATTGTGTTTGAGTTTTCGTGGTTTTCCATCATCATAAAAGTACTTCGTATATCATAAATACTTTTCTAAATTATATACTTGAAAGAAAAAATCTGGTGTGTCACTCACACGACTTTCTCTTACTCTGAAATTTAATACTATAAATACAGGTTGCAGATTAAGAGGTAAGATAACGAGTACTGTTATGTAAACCTGTGTTAAACAATTCAAATTAGGCTTCGGAAGAGTTTTATATGGTAATTAGTTCTGTGTGAGGGGGGCTACCGCCCCCCTCAACCCACCGTTTCATTAATGCACCTATATTTACATAGAATTTAATTCGGTGATTAAAAAATAATTCTGTTTTTAAAAAATAATTTATTAAAATTATTATTTAAAAAAATTATCCTTTATGATAATGCAGACGATTTCCATTATAGAGAAGTAGTATAACACCAAATATCCAAAAAAAAGTCCATTTTATTCTCAATATTAAAAAAAAAAAAAAAAAAAAAAAAAAAAAAGTAAAAGTTTTCGTTAAAAGTAAAAAAAAAATCGATAACTTCGTTTTAAATTATCGCTGATCGATGGTTCAACCATTCGTTTTAAAGGTATTGGTGAGCTCTTTTGAAAGATACCCATCGTGAAAGTTTACTATCCTCGAAGGGGGACTTCCCCCCAGGGGGAGGAGAGGCTCCTACATACATAAATTTTATTTTCCCAGTTAACTATCTCTATTACAAAAAATACATATTCGTTTCATTTGGTTTAGTGTAGTCTATAGACGTTAAACTCTACTTACCTGCAATTTCCCCCATAGACGCAGTGTATTAGAATTCTCTTGATTGTCCCTGTACACGAACCATTTGCTTGATCTTAACGAAAAGCTTACTGTAGCATCCCTATATGATACACATTTAGAATACCAAGTTTGAACTTTCTGCCATAATTTGTTTTTTAGATATGCTGATAACAGACAGACACACACACACACACACAGACACACACACACAGACATACACACAGACCATTTGCTAAAAACATAATTTTCGTATTCAGGGGCCTCAAAACGTGTAAATATAACAAAATCTCGCGTTCGAATATTTGACCCAAAAACAATACTTTCTCTACCTTATGGGTAACAGAAAGTAAAAATGTGCCTAATGAAATATCTCACTGTTAATTCCAGTAATTTCATGTTGCTGAATTTATGTTAAAACTTTATTTGCGAGAAGAAAGCAAGTTTAATTACTAAGTTTAAAGTTGTGCAAACATACTAAAAATAAAATAAAATAAATCAAGCCACAGATTAAAACTAAGGAATAAAGCAAAAACTATTTGATTTTTTTTTTTTTTTTTTTTAGCAAGGAAATGCGCAATATTGTTAGAAACGAAATATAAACAACAACATAAATAAAAAAAGTTTGTAACAATGAAAATAATTGAACATATTATATGTTTAAAATTCGTTGCATATATTGTTGAAAAATTGTTGTTTTTCTTAATTATGAAGTATCATTGTTGTGTCTATTGTTGGTATAATAACAACAAATACATTTGCATAAATTTAGTTCTAGTAAAAGTCTTTTGCTTGACGTTTGCTAAGAGCTCATAATTTGCTATTTTGTTATTTGAAACGTTTGATAATTACTAATTTGTGACTTTTTTCATTTTATGATATTGTGAAAAATGGGTTTCAAAAGTTTCTTTCAGAAATTTGCGTAAGTAAATCAATTTTGCGATGCAGTCTAAATTTTCCAATATGTTTCGCTAAGCCTGATGTATTCAACGTTACTTTTAATGCATTCATGTAATATAAACAATGTTTTGCTTCCACAAAAAGGATCTGTGCATTTAATATTTTATACAAATTTAGATATATATTATATACACCATTTGGAAGATTCAATAACAGATATTTATTTATTATTCCATGTACATTTATCAGGGATTGGAGCAATCTACATTTTCCATACCATTTTTTAAAAATAAAAAATTCAGTAATTGTTTGCAGTATGTTCCTTCTATTGAATGTTATGAATATTTATAGTGATATTTTAAATAGAAACTGCATAGAGCTCTGAATTATATATATATATATATATATATTCAAATTTTAAGCATTTTTATCGAATTATTATTTCTGTGGTCCTTTATTTACTTTCTCCGTCGTTAAGTTTAATGTCCTTTTATTATTATTATTATTCATGCCGGCGTAAGTAATTTAAATCGTTTTTGTCTCATATTGGTTCTTAATCTGTATCGCAATATTTTTGTGTCAGTCTTACCTATATGTTACAATCAGTTCTATTTTTGTTGTGTTGGTATTGTTTTGTATCTATTAATTGCTAAATTTTAAGGTTAAATTTTATTACGATATCTATCATTTATATATATATATATATTTACATACACATACTTCTTCTTGTACGTGCGTCTTTTATTTCAGCGTCATTTATTTTAAAGCAATCCATGGTTTGATGATTCGAAATCATAAGGTTATCCAGCGTGAGAAATGCGTTCCTGACACGCTGGTATATACAGAATCCTTAGAAATAAAATGTCGCATGCAAATAATTATATATTTTAAGGATGAATGTACATGTACAAAAGGAAGATGGCTCAAAGATAGTGTTAGAGATTTATCCATACTCATTAATTATAAAAATAATGTATATTCATTATTAAAATGAACCATCACTTATGCAACAGAGTCTTTTTATTTTTGATGTATCTGTGTGTGCGACATATTTCAACATTATAATGATCAAAAACCAAAATGAAAAAAGCTTTAATTAGCAAGTTATGACTAATGTATAAAAATATACGGAGATAAATTATTATACAAATTAGGAAATATGAAAAATTTCTATAAATGAAGGAAAAAAATCTTTGATATTTAACCCCCCAAAAGCTGCTATATTTTTATCGAGAGCACGTATAGTTTCAGGCTAAAATATAGTCAGCTGTTTCATATATATACAGAGAGAGAAATATTATATGTATGTATATATATATATATGGTCCAATGAAATTATCCTTTTAGTAGCCGAAAAATTTAATTTTATATTTTGAAATAGCAAAGTAAAAAAATTACACTAAAAGTAACAATAATGCATCAAAGTAGAGCGAATTTTAATAATAAAATTCTTTTAATAACAAACAACATTTAATGTAATCTACTGTTTCAGTTCAACAGCAAATGTATAAATAAATATGATGTTTTTTTTTTCAGATTGCGTTCTCGTCATGACTTCGATTATGATCAGGATATTATGAAATACGAGAAAAGTTTGAAATTTTTTAGGAGAGAGTTAGCAGTAGACATGTAAGTGTATAAAATACTTTTCTATAATTTCAGAATTTTTCTTGGAAATTTTGTATCCTAAATTACATTTTACAGTCCGTACTTTTTCGCCCGTCTTAAAATAATTTGAATTATAGACGGATGTTAAAGCAGGTTAGTACAATTTTCTCCCATCATTTTGCATAAAAGATGCATAAATAATCGAAGATGTGTAAAAATTATTTGATTAATTACAAATACTTCTTGCAATGAAAAAGTAGACAGATAGACAGACGAACTGTCTGTAATACACTGTTAAATTTCGATCTAAAGTATTCAATTTTTTTTTTTTTTTTTTAATTTCTTCTCAAGCAATGAAAGTTAAATTACATGTACAAATGAAAATAGATTTTTAGAATTACAGCATGCATTACAATAATAATAATAATAATAATAATAATAATAATAATAATGAAACATCAATTACTCTAGCAATTTTCACTCGTCTGTATTTATATTATCATCACTGTCATTTTTTACCCTTTTTGACTACAAATAATATACAATAGAAATGTTTTATAACTTTTCATTATAGCCTTTCACAAATTAAATTAAATATAAACAGTTCTACTCATATAGCGTGATATTGGTAAAAAGAATAAAAGTTGAAAGCTATGACATTCATTATGCATATATATAATACAATTTATTTGTAATGTAAATATTTATAATACATTTGTATTGCATACATTAGAAAAATGTTGTTTAGTTTAAAAACTTTTTAAGTCAACACTAATGTTACCCTTTTTTTAATGCGCGATAGTGTCTAAAAGCCTTATTCGAAAGAGCTGAAAATTTATAACCAAGTTATAGGACGCGATCTCACGAACTGCATACACTTTGGTGAATCAAGAACTTACAGTTTTTTTACAGGAACATAATGAAAAGTCCTTTATTATTATGGTTTATGGGCTCAAGTTATTTAATGTGCGATATTATCAAAATGCCTTCCCATTAAGTTGAAAATTTATATACATGTCATAAAACACTAATGCACGAACTGTATAGATTTTGTTATATCTAGTCCTTATAGTTATTTTAAAGAGACACAACGAAAGTTTCTTTATCAATATGGCTTATAGGTTCAAACTTTAACGTGCTATAGGGTCTAAATGCCTTTTTCAATGCTGAAAAATTATATACATGTTATAGGTCACGAACTATGGATTTTGGTGAATATAGAGTTTTATAGAGTTTTACGGGGCCACAAGAAAAAATTCTTTTACATTATGATCTATGGGCTCAAATTATGTGAAGTGAAATAGCGTAAAATTAAACAACATGTTATAGGGAGAAAAATATTCAAACACTTTAATTTTCTCATTTGTTTATTTAACGACTTTTCTCTTTTTAATTTGTTTAACCTGTAATTATTTAATGTTCAGAAAGTCAAGTGGAATCACTCCAGATTTTTCAAATTATAAATATTATTTTTAAGTTTTCTTGTATTTTAATTTTTTTGTGAGATTTCTTTCAAATGAACCAAACTCTTCCAGCTTCATGTATGACAGTGCTTCTTATGATTGTCAAGTCGAAGCAGCTCTCAGGCGAATGAAAAGGCCATCTGCAGTCTGCCAAAATGCTATGCTGTGGTTCAAAAGCCAGTTGGAATCAGAAAGGGAAAAGGTGTGGACAAAACTAATGACTGAGAAAAAGATCGATTTGTCCAATGCAATGATTTATTTGGTAAGAATCGACGAAACTGACGCAGTGTGGCTGAGCCTTGAAAGCAGAGCAAAAGATTACATTTTTGAATGGCAGCGAAGAGCTAACTTTACCATTCTTGAAATGTTTATTCTTAGACATAAAATGTAAGTATGAATGTAACTGTGTATGAATATATGGATATTTTGGATTTTCATTTACATTGTAAAACATTTAGATTGATTATATATAAAAGAAAAGATATAAATATTGGCACCTTTTTTTTTTTTTTTTTTACTTAAAGTTGCTTTAAGTTTGAAATATTCTACATTTTTTATCTTCATTAACAACTCTAAGAAGATTGTTAAATGAGTTGTTAAATTAACGATTAATATCAATTATTTCAATTCGAAAACGAAGATTTACAAAAAGCATTTAAAAATACACCAGAAAAAATGGGGTGCAAATAGGGGCCTTTTCCAGATAGAACACAAAAGATAGTTTAAAATGCTTTAAAACAGGATAAAACAATACAAAAAGATATAAAATGTATTTATTACCGAAAAGAAAAAAAAATACAGTAATCGCTGACATAACTGGCTCTTTGAAACCAGCCACAATCTAAGTGTGCCCACATTCGGAACAAAACCTCATACCACTCTCCTTTGCAAGTGTGTTAAGAGAACATTCCGTCACAAAACATGTAAGTCGCATCACTCGAATTTAGTTTATCTCCGTCGTTGATATCCAGATTGATAACATCATCGCCGTGGATTATGGGAGGATCACAGTAATCTAATAAATTTAATAATGAAACCTATTGTTCGTAGATTGAATTTTCTTTCGTTAAAGGCCTTTAGTTTTGTCACCAATGGCCAGTCTTTTACCTTACCGGACTCTGGTGGTATCTTACTCGGGTAAATCTTAAAAATGCCTTCTTGTGAGCACTTTTGTCAATCAATGTAATCAACTGTTTATTGTATGGTCATCAAATGATGAGGTTGGACGTTGCGGATGGACAAAAGTAGCTTTGGATCTCCGCTATTCAGATATCACTGTGAAATTATTTTAAACTAACCACAAGAACACGAAAAGAAAACAATTTCAGATGCCTGTCAATAGTTTGCAGTCGAGAACAAACATCAATTGTCACTGCATTCATGGAACTTGAAAGAATGATTCCAACTGCTCTCTAATATCTTATTTCAACAAGTGGCACCACGTACATTTCTTGTCGCCATCCTTCAGCGTTTCCGATAGTCAATTGTGGAAGGGTGCCCCTATTTCCTTCTATTCCTATTTTTGCACCTTCGTCTCATATCGGTTCATTTTATATCTGTAATAATATGTGAACATAATTAATATTTTTTACTTCCTCTTTAACTGCTATAATTAAAATAAAATTATGTTAAAATGTGCAGTATATATTTAATTTCTTATATGAAGAACTCAAATGAATGCTTTTAAATACTGTATATTCCAAATGAATTATTATTTTATTAATGTAATTTTTTATTGTTTTAGGTTGTCATTCTCTCAAAAAACGAAGCTAACTCTTTTCAAAAGGAAAAAATAATTTTTAACATCACTGATCGTTTTGCGAAATGATGCTTTAACATCTTCAGCATCCAAATCCTGATACTTATGACTCACTTACCCGGACTTGACTTTTATTTCCCGAAATGTGACTTTTATTTACCCGAAATGTGACTTTTATTTACCCAAAATGTGACTTTTATTTACCCGAAATGTGACTTATTTATTGTTATTTAACATCAGTGGATATCTCTTGAGCTTCTTCTTCCATGTTGAATCTTTGTCATGTGTATCTCATCCTTCATCTTCGGCCATCTTGAACATCATCTTCTCCAGCCTCGACCTTCTTCTCCACTCAGTGCCATTTTCCCCACTTTTATAATCAGCAGCTCCATAATATGTACTTACGCATTTTCAAATACATATTTACACAAGTGAACGACTGTGTTTTTCTGCTTTAGTAGATTTTCTATTGTTTTAGATTTTTTACAAGACAAAAGTTCTGTTTTGTTTTAGCACGCAAATTTTGTTTAGCATTTGAAAAAAAAAAAAAAAAAAAAAGACAGTTTATTATTGAACCTTATTAAACACGGTGAAAAAAAAAACATTTTTAATACTTTGACGTTTACATTCTATTTATTTTATTTTTTATTTATTTATCTTAATTCTAACTAATTTCAAAAATGGCTATTAGACACGTAGCCGACCATAAATATGTAAAAAAAAAAAAAAAAAAAAAAAAAAGAAAGAAAGAAAGAAAACAGCATTTTCTTTATTTTCGAGACATTTTGGTTGGAAACATTTCTATGTTCATCTGATTAAATTCAATTAGCATTTAATTTAATGAACAAATGAGTTTGTAAATAGACACTATAAATAACTTAAAAACTCGAAACATTTGTTTCAAATCATAATAACAGAATGAACGCCTCAAGTGAAAAGAAAAGTAGGCACAAGTACATCATTAAAGCTGTAATGGGCATTCATGCCCCACTAACAAATTTATAGTGACTGTTGCACGTGGCTTCTTATAAAAGTCATTTGTTAAATTTCGAAGTAGTGATGTTATCCACCGAACAGAGAAAGAACACAAGTTTAACAATCGATTTAAACAAGGAAAACTATTTAAAAATTGTCAAATAAAAAGTTCTAAGCGTTCGGTTTCAATGCGAATACAGTGAACGATAAAAGGTTAAAAGGAATTAAATTAAATAAAAAGTAGCTCGAGGTAGGGAGTTGGAAGTTCGTGTAGGTCGTAAACTTCGAACCTATTCCGCGTTAGAATCCTGCATTAGGTCAGTTAATCCAGTTTTACTATAATCCGATCCTATCCGTCCCGCGAGTCGGTTTTGGGTCGGGTTGGTTGATTTATTTTTCGTGCGGTCAGTTTCAGATCGAGTTGATTCATTGATTTTTTTTTTTTTCTTGCGGGCAGGTTCGGATCGGGTCGATTTGAAAACATATTTCAAAAATATTTTACGATAATAATCCGAAATTTGTCTGATACAATTAAAATTATATAACTGATGTAAACATATATACTTATGATTAAATATATGCGTACGCAAAGCATTATAGTAAACATCCATATGCCACAAATGCAATTAACAAAGAAACAATAAATTATTATTATTATTATTATTTAATTATTTATTATTATTATTTAATATAAGCAATAAACAATAAGCTATAAACTGCAAACACTACACACGAAGCATGCATTTCCGAACACTTGAAGTACAAAAAAGTACGCATAAAGGATTAAAAAAATATTATTAATATTTTTAAATTTTTTAAATTTTAACTTTGTGTATAAGTAATTACATTTTTAATCTTTTTTTTTAATGATTTACCGATAATGTGGCAATGAAAAATAATCTGGTGTGTCACTCACACGACTTTCTCTTACCCTGAAATTTAATACTATAAATACAGGTTGGAGATTAAGAGGTACGATAGCGATGTTATGTAAACCTATGTTAAACATTTGAAATTAGGCTTCGGAAGAGTTTTATATGATAATTAATTCTGTGTGAGGGGGGCTACCGCCCCCTCAACCCCCCGTTTCATTAATGCACCTAGATTTTCATAAAATTTAATTCGGTTATTAAAAAATAATTCTGTTTTTTAAAAATAATTTATTAAAAATATTTAAAAAAAATATCTTTTATGATAATGCAGACGATTTCCATATTAGAGAAGTAGTATAACACTAAATATCCCCCCCCCCAAAAAAAAGTTGAACATATTCTCAATATAAAATATATATATATATATATATTCCTTTTTTTTTCTAAGTTTTTTTTCGTTAAAAGTGAAAAAAATCGATAACTTTGTTTTAAATTATCGCAGATCGATAGTTCAACCATTCGTTTTAAAGGTATTGGCGAGCTCTTTTGAAAGATACCCATCAAGAAAATTTACTCCCCTCGAGGGGGGACTTCCCCCCCCCAGGGGGGGAGGCGAGGCTCTTACATACACAAAATTTTTTCCCAGTTGACTATCGCTATTACAAAATATATATATTCGTTTCATTTGGTTTAGTGCAGTCTATAGACGTTAAACTCTACTTTCCTGCAATTTCCCCCATAGACGCAATGTATTAGAATTCTCTTGATTGTCCCTGTACATGAACCATTTGCTTGATCTTAACGAAAAGCTTACTGTAGCATCCCTATATGATACACATTTAGAATACCAAGTTTGAACTTTCTGCCATAATTTGTTTTTGAGATATGCTGATAACAGACAGACACACACACAGACACGCACACACACACACACACACACACACACACACACACACACACATATAGACACACAGACACACAGACATACACACAGACTATTTGCTAAAAACATGATTTTCGTATTCAGGGGACCTCAAAACTTGTAAATATAACAAAATCTCGCGTTTGCAAATTTGACCCAGAAACAATACATTCTCTACCTTATGGGTAAGAGAAAGTAAAAAAAAATATTACTTTAAATAACAAAAACTCAGGTACATATGACATTGAAATTCAAACACTGTATTTATACACTGTTTAAAAAAAAAAAAAAAAACTCTTAAAATAATAGTAATAATAATAATAATAATAATAACTTTCCTACAAAAACTTTGTTTATAAAACTACAAATTTTTACGAGAAAATTACATTTCAATCTCTCTAAAGTCCTTTTTCTTCTTTAACGGGGTAAAATATTTATCAATGGTTACAGATTTTTACTGGAAGGTGCATAGATTTTTAATTTTACATAGAGAAAACTTGGTATCCAAACAGGATTGGGAAGTAATGAAGCCAGATGTGATTCGATGGCTCTGAAATAAAGTCGTTGCTTACTTACAATGCGGTGGATCTTGATTTCATCCTAGCTAATACAACAAAAATATTTTACTTAATGCGTTTCTTTCTTTCTTTATTTATTTAAATGTACCCCAGGGAAAAAAAATCTTTTATGTGCGAATATTTTCTGAAGTCACCATGTTAGTTTTTATATTCGAAGCTAAATCTCCGATTGTTTCCTTCTGAATTTCTATAGGAATTTCTCCACCAAACAAAACATTTCCTCATAGAGAGTGTTGTAATTAAAATTACACATTTATTTATAAACGGAAATTAAACAAAAATGTGTATAATTAAAATTACACATTTATTTATAAAAGGAAATAAAACAAACATGTGTGTAATCTAAATATATGTAAAAATTCTTTATGTTTATATAATACAATTTAAAAAGTGATTTGTATGTAAATATGGGCAGGTAAAAATGTTTCTTTTTTAAAATGAGCGATAAATTGCTAGATGTAAAAGCGGGAAGCCATAATTGTAAAATTGAAGGAGGGAGAATTGTAATGTGTCCTTGATATGAATCTACGGGAAGGTCCGGCGACGCAGAGAAGAAAGCGTTTGACATTAAACGACAAAAGCTCACGAAAATGGTTTATTGCACCTATAAATGAGGAAAAAAGAGATGGAGCAGATTTTCGAGAACCGAGAGTTCTAAGAAGAGCAGAGGGAATCGAGAGAAGAGAAGTATAGGAGTACATTGGGAAAAAAAAAAAAAAAAAAAAAGACCAATAAAAAAAAGGGGGGGGGGAAGGCCCCGTTTGTGGCAGAAGGCGGAGTCAAAATGGGCCTGTAAGTAAAAAAATACAAAATATCGTCAGATGATGGAAAATTTTTGAAGGAGAATTATAAGCCCTGAATCAAAGGTTGACCCTCGTCGATGCTAGACCGGGGAAGCGGCCGGTACGCACAAGATTGCAGAAGCAGAAATTATCGGAGGAATGGAGCCTTCGGAGGTGAATTATGCTGAAAATAGATGCTCCCCTGAAAAAGTTTGAACCCTTGCCGCAGTGATGAAGCCCTGAAAATTTTGGTGAAAGTTCTTCTGATAAATAGCCAAAGATGCCTGATGCCCAAATTCTGGACTAGTTTAATGTTGAACGCTCGTCGTCGGCTGAGTCTCTACTTTAAATTACATATTAAAAAAAAAATATCCAAAGTTTTTAATTTCATTTTTTTTTCCTTCCTCCTAAAAAGAAAAAAAAAAAAAAAAAAAAGAAAAAACTGGCTGAGTCCCGCTTAAAGTGCTCACACCAGGTTATTTGTTATAAATTCTTATTGTTTTTTCTCATTGGTTTCTAGATAAATGATTCCTAGAAGACCGCTTAATAAAATTATTCTTATTGTTTTTTCTCATTGGTTTCTAGATACATTATTCCTAGAAGACCACTTAATAAAATAGAAGATAATTTTAGTATTCAAAATTTTATTTTATGACCCAGTAAAAATTTAATGAACTTGGGTATTATTTAAATTATTATTTTTTAGAAATAAACCAACGCAACGTATGGTACAGATTGGAGAGTATCTCTAAAATAACAATTTCTCTCCAACAGAGAGCAAACATTTACCTATTAAATACATAGAAACGCAAACATGAGAATGTTGCAGTGTTCCCTAAAGTGGTCTATTGTTCTGTTATACTTAAAATTTCTGTAAATGTACTTTTTCCATATCGTACAGATATTTTTTGATAACATTACCATCAGAAATTTGCGGTAATATAACAGGGCTTTTTTTTTTTTTTTTTGCAGTGTATATATTAGCTATAGAAATGGAATAAACTTTGGAATTTTTAAGCTACAAACTCTAACGATTCAATAACAAAATTTAAACATTAGTTATTTAAAATAAAATAGCAACATAGAAGTTATATTAAATATGTATGAAATCGCATAACCGTCATTAATTTTAGTACATTCTGTAATTAAATTTGTCGAAGAAGTTGCAGTCAAGACAGGCTTTGGAAACATAAGGTAACCAAAATAATCAACAAAATAACTATAAACATCATAATGAAACAAACTCCTAGCTCAAAATTTTAAAATTTTACAACTGAGTCTTATGTTTGAACGAGTTTTTTATGAATGGAAATTACTTAAACTTTACCCACCGAATAAAGCCAATCAATATTCCGATTATTAAATATAACGTATGTATAATTCAACTGTTAGAATCAGTTAAAATTTATCTATAAAACTAGTGTAAAATATAGATAAAAGAATAACCGAAAGGAAGACACTAGAGAAAGTAAAACAGCACGGAAGAAATAAAAAGTTGAGAAATCAATTACAATATTATTTATAAATAGAAAAGAATTAATTCTATAGTTAATCGGATTAAGATATTAACAAATTGCATTAATGAAAAGTACGCTCTATTTAAAAGACAAACGAAATATTTAGACGGCAAAAATTTAAAAAAAGGCTTAACCTAAACACAACTGACCACTAAATGATGTTTTCTTTCTGAATAGACAAGTTTTGTACTCATAGGAAAAAGCTTGAAAATTGAAATAATGGAATTTAAACCTTTATTCAGAATCTTTGCAAGAGTTTCTTTAGTAAAAGACAAAATCTTGCATTGAAAATACCATTTTGATAACAATACGTTTAACTCTATAAAACTTTAATCACTACTGTTTTCTATATTATGATTCTATTAAATTTTTGTCAGTAAATAACCTTCTTTAACATCTTCATTCCGTTTCTACAAAATTTTGGAAGATCTTTATGAAATCTCGGATTTAGTATAAGATGAGAGCAATTTCCTAATACCAGGGAGTTCTACCTCAGAGGCAGATTATTTAAAATAAAGTTTTGCTCGGAGAAATTCCTTAGGGAATACTTTAACACCAATAATAATAATAATAATAATAATAATAATTAAACGCTAATCAGACTATCTAACTTTCACCAAAATTAAATTATTCATTTTTATTTAATGGCTGAATTATCTTGAATCAATACGAAATTTAACCGGGCATTTATTATTATACATTCACCCTCCTTCATCAAGGTACGTCGCTTGACGTCTGATCAGCAAAAATCGCTCGCTTGAATGACAGAAATATGGAAAAAATGTGGACTAATGATTTTCTGAAATTTTAAGCATGAAAAAAATATTTTATATCTTAAATGTTTCAGCGAAAGTTTTGTTCCAAAGATAGTAAATAATTATATAAAAAACAGAAAGTTTATGATAACCCTGTAAAAAATAGCTTGAAATAAATTTTGTGGTAATGAGTCTACTTTAAATTAACTTCATCCATTTGCATAAAAATAGCATGTATAGTCATGGATGAATAAACCTTTCTGTAAAAAAAAAAAAAAAAAAAAAAAATCAAAATATTTTTTTTTCCTACTATGAATGCAATATACAGTTAAACAGTTTAATTAACTCAATGCAATGCGACTTTAATGGAACTTGACATAATACGATATATTCTGAACACAAAAAAATATTAAATATGTAATGAAATATGAGAATGTTTACTAAATAATTTAAACTACGAATGTGCAAGCACTAATGACATGTCTTTGTCGTAATTGATGAACAAAATGTAATTATATGTTTATCTTATTTCATTTAATTTAATTTTATATTATTTTATTTTTTATCACAAAGAAATATTGTGAAAATTTAAAATATTATCATCGATAGAACGAACAAAATTTCAGTTCATGTTTTAAAAAAAGGAAAAATGATAGTAGATTTTATTTATATTTATTTACTATTAACGTATGCACTCTCTACCAATAAGTATTTCGACACTTTCGAATTTAAACGTTTTGTCAAATACCTAGAAACGTTCTTTAGGAAACATCTTGAAACTTTGGTAGTGCAAAGAACATGTTATACCTCATATATTTCAGCAAACGTTGTGTCTTGAAGAGAAAAAGGGGGCAAGTAAAAAAATAAACAAAAATCAAAATGTTATGGACCGCCCTGTAAAATGTAATGCTTTAAATGCGCTCTGGCTGTAGCATGGGATTAAGGGGATTTTTCTAGTTATCTGTATAAATTTTTATGAAGCTAATAAATTCATGAATTTTTTCAAGTAACTGAAAAAAAAAAAAAAAAAAAAAAACTTTTTTTAATTATAAAAAGTAGGGTATTAATACACTTGTCTTCTTGGAATATTTTTGATATTATTATTTTTTATTAAAAATATGATTTTTAAGGAATAAAATTATTATAATTATGACGCATTTGAAGAAATTGAAATCTCTATTTATATATAAAAATTTATGCACTTTCATTAAATTTAAAAAGAAATTAAAAGAATTAAAATATTTAAGAGTAAATCATACAATTTTACAAATGTCTTTAAATTTATATCAAATCTATAAAAGTACTTATTTGGGAGAATCACGTCCATTTTAATTTTAGAAGTTCATTAATCACAAAGTCACCTGAAAATGATGTCTTTTAAGAAATTATGGCCGACTGGCGCCTCTTAATGTCGAAAATGTCGCCATGTCTCAGACTGTTGGAGTTCTTAATAATAGTTATTTAAAAATGGTATTGATTTCTCATAAGTCTGTAACAGAAAGTGATAGGAGAAAGAATTTTTAAGGAATAACTCGAGTACCTAATTAGATTACTTATTTGGTTCTGGAATATAAACCTATTATAAAAAATTTTACTACGTATGTCTGTATAATGTAAATTATTGTCAGTTTAATAAGAAGGTGTTATGCAAATACATTATATCAGTTTATTATACATTATGTCAAATCTTAATTTTTTAAATATTTTATATTTGCTTGTTTTATATGTAATATATATGTAATTGTTTTGTACTATTTAAGCTAGAGGTAAGCTATATAATTACCACCTAAACTCATAATCACAAAGGCGCCAGGTTATTACGGATTGTCCGTAATCTTAATACCCGATATTTTTTAATGTATTCTTTTGTAATAATTATCTGCAATTTAAAAGGACAAGTTTTACTTTTTCTTTATTGTGGTAAGAAATTGATTTTTCGTTAGCAGTAACTTGTCACACCTGTAATAATAGCATAATAGGAAATACAGGCAGTTATAAATAAAAATAAGTAATAGAAATGACACCGGAAAAATTATAACTAACTAACTAAATAAATAAAATGTGATGTAGACAAATTAGTTGTTGGATAAAACATTGATTTACAAAGTATGTATATATATATATATATATATATATATATATATATATATATATATATATGTATTAATATTATTATTATTTATTTTGGCTTATTTCAAGAGAAATTGTCATAAAAACTATTACTTGTTATTAAGTATGTACTGCAATAAAAAAAAAAAAAAAAGTCAATAGTAGTCTGCATTTTTATATGTAAATCAACTTGATTCGAAGTTTTTGTTTATTGAATTGTACATTAAACATTTATGCAAACATGTGTAATTTCTGAAAATGAATAAAATAATTATAACCTAAAAATGTTGATAAATACCTGCTAATTTATTAATTATAACTATTATTTTTATTATTATTTTATTTATTTATGTTTTGGAAAATTGATCCTGCTATTTTAAAATCTCAGTGACAGACGAAGCTGATTATATTTCGAAGCTTTAATACTTATTAGAAATTGGCGCCAAATTGTACCACTACAAACCTCACAATAGTCTCGGTGAGAATTGCTGACTACTTGGTCAGTAATTCGTAAACCTTTGTTATTTGCTGAAAAAAAAAAAAAAAAAAAAAAAAAAAAAAAAAAAAAAAAGATGCATTTTTTTTTATTATTATTATTTCCTTTGGATATTTTCCTTTTATTTTCATTCTATATACCTAAGACAAAAAATCTACCAAAATATTAAATGCTACAAAATTAGAAAATAATGTTATTTAACTGCCAGGCACTCAGTTAAAAATAATATTGTTTCATTTATCAAGAAAGTATTCTTTCAACTGAATGCATTTTTTAATATTAAATATCTGTACTGATAAGTATAAAGGATTTAAGTCCAAAAATGTCTACTTTGAGTTAAGTACATAGTCAGACTCAGAAAAAAAATTCTCTATCGATTGGTATAAAGGATTTAAATCCATGTCATGTAGTCTTTGAGAAAATCCATTGGTAAAAAAATATTCAAGTCAGAAATTTATGATTAATCTTTGGTATAAAATATTTAATTCAATTTTTCCCTTTATCAAATGAAGATTGACAATCACTGAATGGTATAAAGCGTATAAACTAACATAATCCGTTTTTCCTAATCAATTCTGCTCATTAGTTTTTAGTTAGTTTAACTTTATTTTTCGTCTCCTGAAAAATCAAGAATATGGACTTAAATCCTTTATACTTATCAGTACAGATATATGGATACATGTATTTTAAGTCAAAATATTTAATAAACAATTTAAATTTCAAATACGCAAGGATATGCTTAAACAATGTATGGATACCAAAAGGAAAATTTAGAGTGTTTAAACATTTTATTTATAAGTAATTATAAAAAGAAAAATACACTTAAAAAATAAAAATACTTATTATATCTACTTGTTTATCAACGCAAACTCTATATCAAAGTGCGACAGTTGTTGCAAATTGATGGAAGTGTATTTCATGCTGGGCAATGTATTATTACTATAGGATTATATTTAGGTGCACCATGTGGTCTGTATATAATCTTCGAAAGATATACAGGGCTGCAAATATTTAAGCGATAACATTCTTTTTTGTTGTTAGTGGATGTGCTTTACTAATAATATTTTACCATTTCCAGAAAAGCTGCTCGGGAATTGAAATGAATTCCTCATAGAGATATGGTAAATATTGTATGTTTTTAAGCTAAATATTCGTCGCTTGTTTTTTTTTTTTTTTGTACATTTACACGTTTTGAGGCTTCCTGATTACCGTAGTCAAGTTTTTTAATGTTTGATCTTTGTCTGTGTCTGTGTCTCTTAGAGTGACTTAAAAACGAATAATTTTAAGAGATCTAAATGTTGTATTTTGAAGTTAATATAAGTTTGTTGCTGGAAAAGTTTGACCAAGATTGATAAGTTTCAAAGAATGCTGCGTGTGAAAATTGTCTGAATAATTTTAAGTGAACTTTTAATTTGAATAACAGAATTAAATTCTATATAAATGTAGGTGCATTAATGAAACGGGGGGTTGATGAGGGCGGTAGCCCCCCTCACACAGAACAAATTATCATATAAAACTCTTCCGAAGCCTAATTTGAATTGTTTAACATTGGTTTACATTACTCGTTATCTTACCTCTTAATCTCCAACCTGTATTTATAGTATTTAATTTCAGGGCAAGAGAAAGTCGTGTGAGCGACCCACCAGATTATTTTTCTGTCCATTGATAGAACTAAAAAAAAAATAGTACATATTTTCTAATATTGATATTCCATTTTATTTAAAAAAGAGTTTCAAATAATACCTTTATCTGTTATTTTGAATTGAAACATTCCAAACAATTCACAAAATGTATTTTTCTTTTATATTAAAGTGAATTCAATGGAGATAATTTTTTCTTTAAATATCACAGCTTTGAAGTACTTAGTAAATAAATAAATAAATAATAAAATCAAACAACGGTGTTTTTCCTTCACTTATCTTTTATTGGATGTTACCCATAAAATTACCTAAGGCAGAAACTGCATATAAGTTATAGAAATGAATTTTTTCCCCAATTTCTATGAAAATATAATACGAAAGAGAGCATTAGAAAAAACACCTATCTATTGACTAAAATGGAAAATATTCATTGTTGAGGTATCTATTATGTGTCTTCATAGAATCAAATGTAAAATATTTTTTGTACTTCTTTGTATTTTGCGTTTATTTCTATTTTAGTTATGTTGAATAAAGGTAACTTTTCATTTCAGATTCAAATGAACTAGTCAAACATTTTAAATAAACAATTTTTTTCCATTAATTTTTCAAATTTGAACAGATTTTTGAACAGAAAAAAATATGTAAATGAGATTATTCCATTTCTATGAATTAGATAACCTATTCAAAAGAAGTAGAAAAAAAATAATGTTAGATATTGCAATAAAGAAAACTACAAAAAAAAAAAAAAAAAAAAAAAAAAAAAGAAGAAGAAGAAGAAGAAGAGGAAGAGGAAGATGTATGATATTTATGCAGCTTATAACATAATATGAGGAGCAAACATTCAAACCGTGTTTTCTCCTTCGAATACAATTTTTCAGAAAACACAAAAAACTGATAAATTAAAAAATAACCCTTCTTAGACCCTAATATCATTTATTTAGTTGTATTACTGGTTACTAGGAAGATCTGTAGGCATACTTTACCTAATAAACTTAGAGTTAATTAGAAAAATGCATTTGAAATTTGGAGAAAGCGTGTTTTGACCGAAACACAGAGGAGAAAACATGTTTTGAATGCTTCCAATGTGGACAAAACATTTTTTGAATGAAAAAACATATAACTCGCATATTGATGAAATAACATTTTAAATGTAATAAAACTAATTAACAGAACAGACTTTGTTATGTAATTATAAAATTAAATTAAATATTTACACGTGAAAAATCATCCTGCAAATTGTAAGGAAGAACTAATATTTTCAAGCCAATTTAAAATTTAAACTTTTAAACCAATATCTTCACTTATGCAATTACATGCTTCCTCTGTTTCTTCATATTCTACATGAAAGTTATTAGTAATGATATCTTTATACCATTTAAATTCAGGCTGATTTTTCCACTCTTCACCATACATCAATTTTAAAAGTTTGTCTACGTCATTTTTCTTTTCAAGTGATATTCCATAACTCAGAGGAAGACATTGTAAGACAACATTTCGTGTAATAGCAGAATTAATCCCCTTCCTAAAAAGTTTTGTTCCAGATTGTTCTTTTATACCTTCGAATTTATAGTTTTTGAATCCTTTGACCATCACACTTTCTCCATTTTTTTTCTAAAACTATTCTTTTCAGTTCTGATACGTATGGTAAACTTTTGAAATAGCTCTAAGTAATTTCGTATTATAAAGTTTCCAATCAATCCCCAATATTTTTACCTTACCAACTGCCTGATACAGTTCATAGTATTTTTCCTTTGATGTTATTGTTACGATTTGATGTTATTGTAGAACTAACGAAATAAACAAACATAAAAAGCTGGTACAGGTACGAGTCACGCGACCAGAAAGAAAAAGTCCTGACTGGTCGGCTGGAGAAATCACAGTTTGACTGAAAGCAGGCTCTGGAGGAAACACTGTTTGATTGAAACCTCAACTTTCTAAGAGCGTTTATAATGTGATAAAAAATTTTTTGGTTTAAAATAATAGTATAGTTTTGTGCTATTTAATGTTGAGTTCACAGAAAAATCCCTAACTCACTTTTTTTTATTTTTGGAGAAAACACGGTTTGAATGTTTGCTCCTCATATATAAACACGAAAAGGTAAAGCCGCTCTATCAATATAGAAGTTTCTTTTTAAACAAATGCGATAAATTTTAGGATTTATGACATCATAGTTTGAGTTTTTACATATTCTAACATAGTGAGATTATGTAAAACAGGCCATATATATAAATAAAGGCCATATCATATGGGTGATATTCGTTCAGCTTTTTACACAGTGATGACTTACTCGTGATTTACTCGTGATCAGCGTTAATAAACTTTTTTAGATTCCCACCCGTCGATACCTAGTCGTACATCCCAGATCGTCGACAGTTGCTGACTGCGCATATCTTACGTCACGTTTAACCAATTCAAGACGTCTTACCTTACGTATACTCGTTGCTAAGTTTTGTTTCCTTTGCAGAAAAAAAAAAAAAAATCACAGACTTCGAAATATGAAGCATCTCTTACCACACAACTTTTTCACGAAAATTAAGTCTTATGTTACAATGAAAAAAAAAATCTTGAAAATAAAGTGAGGAATAAAATTTTCAAATTTTATATTTTTCTAGTATTAAAAATTTATTTACCGAAAAAAAATAAGAGCACCATCAAAGTTTGAGAAAAATGATCTTTAAATGATGACGTAATTATTAAAATGTCCGTTATCATAATGTTTAGATGCGACAAATTGTAAAACGTAAAAGAAAAAAAAAAAGGAAGAAAACTCACGTCTTTCTTTCCCTTTTCCATCGTTTCTTTAAATAGAATAGTTTGTTCACGTTGCCCGTTTGTCTAATGTGAGTTGATCAGATGTCTTCATTTTCCGAGGAGAGACGCGCTCCTTGTTAGGAACAATTAGTTAATTAAAAAGAAAAAAAAATGTAACAAGGAACTTATTTTATTATCTATCTATCTTTCTCTCTCTCTCTCTCTCTCTCTCTCTCTCTCTCTCTATATATATATATATATATATATATATTTATATTTCTATATCTATAATATATCTATAATATATCTATATCTATCTACGAGTATATATATATATATAAATTCAGCCTTCGTATTTTCTTCCTCGTAAAAATCAAAAACCAACCGGACATATTGATGCGCATTTTTTGCAAAATAATCTTCGTATTCCTGGGAAGGATTAAAGCTATTGAAATGTTCGATGTTAGAATCTTTTTAAATTAATCGTTAATTTCATCCTCTACACGTCAATAACACATTTACTATTGGCTTAATATTACTATTTATGTCCCAGAAGCGTAAACATTGGCATATAATTGCCATTTATTATACCAAAAAAAAAAAAAAAAAAAAAAAAAAAAGACAAATAATCCAACTGATTCAAATTCGCAACTTATGTTATTCCAACTAATTGCTTACAAATCCTTAAATACTAATAAACTGCTGACGCCCCCCCCATCCCCCCCCCCAAAAAAAAAACGCGATTTTCTGTTTATTTATTTCTTGACACAAAACATAAATACATTTACACGCACAATACAAGTGAAATAAAATTAAAATGAAATTGTTCGAAAAATTAAAATTACACGGGCTAAAAACTTCTATTAATAGGAAATGCGTTTGTACGTATGTTCTCTATAGACTAAACGAGAATAATAAATTATGCAATTCGCATAGATTGGAGTCACTTTCCAACTGTGTACCCAGCCACTGAATCGTTTAACATATGTATTTATCTCTATGATGACACCTAAAAACACATTTTGTTTTTAATTAGGAAAGAAGAATTATCGCCAAAATGAATTTAATGCTTTTTTTTATTCTAAAGAAAAATCTTATAATAGGTTGTTTTTCTGTTTCTCTCATGCAGTGAGTGCTCATGTAATAATTTACCTAAATACAGTAAGACTGTATAAGTATGTTTTCTTTTAACTTTTCTGTAAAATTCTCATGAAAGCATTTTTATACATTTATTTCTAAAGTGAAAACACAAAGATCACTTTTATGTAGCCATGTGCAACGTGTTGTAAAATAAGCAATTATCTGCCCAATATATATATTTCACAGACTATCAAAACATTCTACTTTCGATTCGAACTGTGAAATCAAATAAATAAGGCATATGCGCATGCCTACGAAACCGCTTGCACCTGCATCAGTGTACATGTAATCTTTTCATCTGTAGTAGTAATGTAGATTTATTAATGTTCGGAGCGTTTATTAGCTCCGTAATTCAAATTTATGTTCTTTTTTCTTTTCTTAATTTTTTCATTAAATTTCTAAAAAAGCAAAAGGCCATGTCATCAATTAGTTATATGCTAAATTATTTGGAATCTAATACATATTTTATAGAAGAGTATTACAATGATTTAGCCGTCTAAACAAGAATATTAAGAACGGACGCTCGATCGATGAATACAGGTAAGAAGATTTTCTTAATTGAAGATTTTCTTACTTGATCCAGGATACCAGAAAGATAATAAAATTGAAAATATTCTACCAAATAACACCAAATATCGGCAAGCTGTAGGAGCTTTATTAACGTTAAGCAGACCGGACATCTCGGCAGCAGTTAATATACTTAGTCGTAGAAATGAACAACCTAGAGAAAAGGATTGGGAGGTCGCAAAAAGGGTAATTAAATACCTAAACACAACTAAAGATTATAAATTAAAATATAATGTTGATCAAGAACCTATTTTAAAGGTTTTTGCTGATGCTGACTGGGCAAATGACACACTTGATAGAAAATCTACAAGTGGTAACATATACTTTGTTGGGAAAAACCCGATTAACTGGACATCCAAGAAACAGAACTGCATAGCACTGTCAACAGCTGAAGCTGAGTATATCTCGGCTGGAAATGCAGCAAAGGAAACAATATCAATATTAAAACTACTAAAAGATCTTGACATGGAACAAAATCAACCAATCGTTATTTATGAAGACAGCCAGGCCTGCATTAAACTCACTGAATCTGATAAGTACCAAAGTCGCACAAAGCACATTGATGTTAAATATCATTTAATTAAACAGTTGTGTGAACAAGGAATTATTAAATTGAAATATATCTCAAGCAAGGATATGACTTCCGATGTGCTCACTAAAGCACTACCTAAAGCGGCATTCATTAAACACAGAGATAAACTGCAACTTATTAAAACTTAATATATATTGTGCAAGGTGGAGTGTTGTAAAATATAACAATTATCTGCCCAATATATATATTTCACAGACTATCAAAACATTCTACTTTCGATTCTAACTGTGAAATCAAATAAATAAGGCATCTGCGCATGCCTACGAAACCGCTTGCACCTGTGTACATGTAATCTTTTCATCTGTAGTAGTAATGTAGATTTATTAATGTTCGGAGCGTTTATTAGCTCCGTAATTCAAATTTATGTTCTTTTTTTTTTCTTAATTCTTTCATTAAATTTCTAAAAAAGCAAAAGACCATGTCATCAATTAGTTATATGCTAAATTATTTGGAATCTAATACATATTTCTTTATAGAAGAGTATTACAATGATTTAGCCGTCTAAACAAGAATATTAAGAACGGATGCTCGATCGATGAATACAGGTAAGAAGATTTTCTTAATTATAATTACCTGTAAAATTATTTTATCGAAATATATATAATTAAAATAAAATATGTGTGACATCTGCGTAATAAAAAATAATGTTCTGTGCTACTGAGAAAATTTAACAACACAACGTACCTTGTGCCCTGTGCTCACTATATGGAAACATAACATTCTACGATTTCTTCTTGTATCTCATAATGAATCAAAACACTTTGTTGATGTCCTGCAAACTAATCAGTTGTACTACTCATTTTTTATTTTACAATAAAGGTGATTTTATGTACCTTAAAAATATATATCAATTTCGTTATGATGAAAATGTTTCTTTGTTTAAAATCACCGAAAGTATTTCACCGATAGCCTTGAATTCATGAAACAATATTGTATTCGAATAAAATCATCTTTTTAAATACACGATTTTGCGCGATTTCTTCTTTTTCGCACCTTTAGGTGAAGAGTGGTGCAAAAAAAAAATACGTTTCGAAGCGAATTGTACAAAATCATTCGTTCAAAATCGTTTTTTCAAAACATCAAATCTCCGAAAATTCTTCAACGATTGCTTTGAAACTTTGACACAACATTGCATTCGAATATGCGTGTATTTTAATATACACGATTTTGTGAAATTTTTCCATCCTTCGCCCCTTTGGGGGCTGGAATGGAAAAAAATGTTCCCAAACATAATCGTTTGTTCAAATACTTAAATTTTGAAAGTTCTTCACCGATTATTTCGAAATTTTGACGCAATATTGCATTCGAATATGTGCCTGTTTTCTTTATATTCGGTATTACAAAATTCCTGTTTCTCCCCTTTAGACGGAAGAGTGCGAAAGACACAGTCCCAAAATTAATTCTACTTCAAATTATCTCAGGAAGTGGATTTTTGGTGTGAGGGTAGGTTAAGTGTACCCAACACACACTATAAAAGGAATTTGCGAACATTGTCGTCATTTGGAGCGGGAACAATAAACACGTTTGCAAGCGTATATGTCTGCTTCAACATTTTTCTAGGAGAGCAACATTTTGGAAGATTTTTTATTTATTTATTTATTTATTTTAATGTATCCAATACATACTATAAAGGGATTTTTTGAAATTTCCACACTTCTCTCTTTTGAGAGTGAAGGGGAAGGCAAAAAATTACGTTTCTATTCATAACACAACATTTAAATTATCTCCCAGAAAGGCGATATTTGGTGTGAGGATTCTTTTTCGTGTCTGTGGCATTTGTTTTCGTGCATGTAAAATTAAAATGGGTGGACGGAGCATACACAAAGAGTCCAGGTGGGAAAGGCACTGCCGAAGGCATACATGACAAAATCAATGTGCCTGCGTAAATATGTTTTTCTCTGCATGCGTGTTCGGGTAAGACGCTGCCGCCGCAAGCGTTGGAATTGTCATCGCCGGGCCGTGAAAGCTGCTAAAGGCAGCGGAAACCAAAATCGTGGTTTTCACTGATTTTCATGAAATGGTATTTATTTATTTTATTTATTTACATATTTTTGAGATTTTTATATTAATAACTTTTATGGAATTTTAAAAAGTTATTTAAATATAGTGACCAACGAATAGCGAAGTGGGTAAAGCTTACTAAAACCATTTCAACAATTGGCTGAATTCAGCTAGTATTTTTTATATTATCCGTTCTTATTTAGTAAGAATAAAAAATACATCTGAAATTGAGTAACTGTAATAATTTTTAACGCATAATTCCTTTGCAAAGATACTCTAGTTTGGTTACTATATAGAATAAGATTATTCATCACAAGAATAAGATTTTTCCAAATAGGCTCAACGAATTTCGCGCATGCTAAAATGCCCCGTTTTCGACTTAAAAGACATTCCAGATTTACATATGAGATTACTCTACTAATTAAATAGAAATTATTGTTTTCCATATTTTAAAAGAAGAATTACGGTAGTTTGTTTTATTCTAAACTATATAGCTAGTTCATTTTATTCTAAACTAGATAGTTATATATAATATATTCTATAATTATACTTTATGGTTAGCTTTGCATTTTTATTATGCATTTAAATTAAATTGTTAGGTTGAAGCAGATTGCACTCAAACCTTTCAAATTCTATATATTTCCTTTATAAAAAGTTTTGCATCATACAATAAACAAATATCAAAAAGTAATGTTTGAAAAATGTGTTCTCTCAACTTGCTGATGTAACAGTAGCTTCTGAAGTATCCCAATCTAAACTTGATATTTCTAGTAGTTCATGATATACTAACATGAGCCTTTTAAAAATTGTAATATTTTGGAAATTTTGTTAAAGATTTTCTTTGCTGCTTTTTAGAGATTTTAATTAAAAAAAAAAAAAAAAAAAAAAAAAAAAACTTCTTTAAATGCTAGTAGAAGGTAAAGTCATAATAAAATATTAAATACGTTTTTACACTTTAAATACTTCAAAGAGGAATTTCTTAAAATTTAATTATTTTAAATAGAATATATTTTATTAAATAAAAAATAAAAAAATCTTTTTTTTTTTTTTTTTTTTTTTTCAATTGAAATAATTTTCTTTGAAATATTAAAAGCTTTTGTTAAACGAAAACACATTTTTTTTTTTTTTTTTAAACAGTCTTGCTATATAATTTTTTTATTTCCATACAATGAATGAAAACATAGATGACTTGCTTTAAAGTGCAAAATAATTAAAATCCCCTTAAAATAAGTTATTGCAAAGTATTTGTAACAAAAACTTTTTTTGTGCGCATTTTAGACATAGTTAAACTCAACAGATAATAATCACTTTTTCTTATTAATATTTAAACACTTTTTTTTATTTTTATTTATTTTTTTTTTCATTTTACAGATAATTAATCTTAAGAGCTTATTGCCCATTTTTTTGGTCGGATAATGTTCTAAATTCCGTGGGCTAAGTACCGGCATAAAAATAATCATCATGTTTTGTTCACTGCGCATGAAATGAATTATTGGATTTTTATATTTTTAAATTGTAAGAAATAATTTTGTTTACTTTTTTTTTCCCCCATAAAATATTTTAATTTATAAAAATAAATAAATTAATTAAAAGAACTTTATTATTATTTTTTAAATCTGCCCTAGGAAAAAAGTGGGAGAAAATTATCAACTTTATTCTTGAGAAAAAAAATCTGGAGTGACTCCACACGACTTTCCGAACATTGAGTAATTAACAGTTTTGTAGATAAAGTAAAGAAAGAGGAGTTGTTAAACAAACAAAAGAGAGAAAATTACAATAGAGTGTTTGAGTATTTTTCTCCGTATATTACATGATGTTTTATTTAATGCTACTGAACTTTCAGCCCATAGATCATAATGATAAAGAATTTTTCGTTGTGTCCCTGTAAAAACTTATAAATGCTAGATTCACCAAAATTCTTATAATTAGTTCAATTGTGATTTATAATATACATATAAATTTTCAGCTCAATTGAATAAGGCGTTTAGATGCTATCACACTTTTAAAAATTTGGTCCCATAGGCCATAATGATAAACAATTTTTCTTTGTATCCCTGTAAAAAAAACTGTAAGTGCTAAATTCACCAAACTCTATACAGTTCGTGCCACTATGACCTATAACATGAGTACAATTTTTTCTGAGATTAATAAAGCATTTAGACGCTATCGCACTTTTAAACGTTTGGCCCCATAGGCCATAATGATAAAGAAATTTTCCTGGTGTCCCTGTAAAAAATACTATAAGGGCTAGATTCACCAAAATCAACAGGGTTCGTACTAGGGTGACTTAACCAACTTTCAGCTTATTCGAACAAAGCGTTTAGACGCTAGCGTGTTCACTCACAGACATACACACACATACATACACACATACATACACAAACATACACACATTATCGTAAAAATAGTGAAAACGGACTCAGGGGGCCTCGAAACGTATAGAAACATCCAAATCTCAAATTCGGATTTTTGACACGATTACAATACTTTCCTCTCTATAATTTTCGGAAAGTAAAAACGGTGGACTCAGTAGGAGTTAACCCTTTATTTGCCGTATTATTGCAACCAAAAATTGCATCTGAAATATATTTTAGTTAGTTAAGAGTATTTTTTAAAGATATATGCAACGAATGTTATTCATATCATCTTCCCATAGTAATTAATAAGGATTTTGTGTGATGATATTTTAGCTTACCACTGGTACATAAAGGTCAAGTCACATTTGTACCTTAAAAATTTTTAAAATATGTATTTACTTTTTATGTTACTTATTAGTACGACAGGATTGTTTCTTTCAACCTTTCATTTTGCTTAGTTACCAGTTCATAGTATTTCACTTCGAAAATGCCTGCCAATATCTAATTTTGCCATTTAATTTCTTACTCTATCTTAAAATATTTTGCGAAATTCGTAAAAACTTATATATATATATATGTATATTATTTTCCACTTTCTATCGGTGAGGATCGAACTCACAACCTTCGGGTCTGTAGTTGTGTACCAGAGAGCCAACGGATCCTGGCTGAATATTTCCTGAATTTTTAGACTAGTGTTTTCAGATATTTTTAGACAAAAACTGTGGAATTTATTTAAAATGTGTGCTATTTTCAGATATATATAAGATGAGTATATTGATATTAATTATGTTTTTGAGAAATTAATGGATTAATATTAATTAATCTGTGATGAATTTGGAGTACAATTTAAATATCGAATAATTGGTTTATAGTTTTTTATTTTAATATTATGTTTTGTTCTGTAGAAATTGAAACTGTTAATTATTAATAATAAATACGAAATTGTATAAAGATTACTTTACTAATTAAAATATTTAGTAAATGAATATTAAGCAATTTGGGGAAGATACTATACAATTAATGCATTCAAATTTAATTAATTTATTTGGAATTAATCATCAATACATTGAATATAACTAGGATATTGTTTAATAGTTAATAAGAAATAGTTTTATTGTTTTTCATGAACATTTCTATTGTTTATTTCAAGAAAAACGTTCATAATTTTTCCACATATCCACTACTTCTAAATTACCATTGTATAATGTATTTATTATTTAAGAATGTACTGGTATATGTGTTTGAATATGTGTTTAAGAATTTTACTGAGCGCCCTCTATAATAATAATTATTATTATTATAAAGGCTATTAAAATACAAATATAAGTAGTTTTGTCGTACTAAATTAAATTCTGTCATTGGCAGAATTTCATCCATAGTATTTTTACTTTCTTCTATATGTAATATAGAGAAAGTATTGGTTTTGTGAAAATTTTCGACGTCGTCTTTTTTGATGGATTTACACGTTTTGGGATGTCCTGAAGACGAATTGATAGTTTTTAGGAAATGTCTGTCTGTCTGTTTCACGTTTTTTGTGGACGCTGTATCTCAATAACCAATGAATGAAATTTAACCAAATTTGGTATGTAGTTGGACCCTGACATGAACTGGTGGTGATTACATTTGGGGATCAACCGCTACACAGGTGGCGCTGTGATAGAATTTTTCTAAATTTTTAACATGGCAGTATTGGACAAAACTTCGTATAAATGTACATAATGAGAGTTATTTTTAACTTGTGATTCTAAAAATAATATGAATTATCGACAATAGTACTAGTTAACTAGGAAAAAAATTCTGTGCATGTGGGGGCATCGCTTCCCTCCGCTGGGGTGGTGGTGGGGAGGTAAATTTTCAAGATGGGTATCTTTCGAAATGAATGGTTGAACTATAAATATGTGATAATTTAAAACAAAGTTATCGATTTTTTTTTTTTTTTTTTTTTTTTTTTTACTTTTAACTTAACAACAACAAAAAAAAAAAACCCTTAGAAGATAATCTTTTTTTTTTTTTTAAATATTGTTACTGAGTTAATTTGTATAGGAAAATATATAAGAAAGTTGTGTGGTGGCCACAACATACTAGTTTGATGGGAGACTTTTGAAGTAATATAGGAATTAATTATGACACAGGCGAAGATCATAAAACATGCCAAGCAAAAACACAGAGTGCAATCTATAAAATCTTTTCTAGAACAAAAACGTTTTCATGTAGCGCCTAGTGCCTCGTAGTGAGATTAAAGTGAGCTATACAGATTCTGTTCTTATAAATATCTTTTTTTTTTTTTTTTTTTTTTTTGTAAATTCGATGTTAAAAACTGTTTTATCTAATGGTACTTTCTAGTACCATCGGTAGATAAAGGGTTAAATACTGTCCTATTTATGCATAAATATTCGAAAATTTTACAGTCCGTTTTTTAAAGTTACCAGTACATTCTTAAGTAATAAATACATTATACAATGGTAATTTAGAAGTAGTGGATATGTGGAAAAATTATGAACGTTTTTCTTGAAATAAACAATGGAAATGTTCATGAGAAACAATAAAACTATTTCTTATTAACTATTAAACAATATCCTAGTTATATTCAATTACTTAAAATTTTCTAGATCAGTACCTAATTAAATAAAAAAATGAAATATAGAATAGAAATTTAAGCATGTTATTAAAATTAAAATAAAATAAAACACATTAAATTAATAGGCTTAAATAGATACTAAAAAAGGCTACAAAAAATTGCCCTAAAATTGAACTTATATATTTAAAATTTACTCAAAAAATATGGTATAATTTTAATTTAAAATTGAATTAAAATTAGAAATGCAGCGGAATATTGGAAATATATTTTTTTTTGTAATATTTCTACTAGTTTATGATTTATTGCCGTCAGAATTTTAGAAACAGTAATATGTACGGATATTGCCACTAAAAGTTTTTTTTTTCGTTGTTCTATGAAAGAAAATAAAAAAATAATTATAAAAAAATACATATAACGTAAATAAATAATAGATATTGAATTTAATTCCAAACTTGGTGCATAAAGCCAGAAAAAGCCACAAAAAATCGGCGCATTAAACTTTAAAGTTCAACTTTAAATAGAAATTACTCAAATAAATATTATGTTAGAAAGCTTTCAAACCTAAATTATGAATTGTATTTTGTTTTAAAAAATCAAAACCATGCTTTTAAACAAAAAGTAAAGATAACACTCTTTACCAAAAAGAAAAATATTTTTAAAATATGCAGAATATATATATATATATTTTTTCTGCAACAAAAGGAAATATACATGAATAGCTTTTTAAAACTCAAGATAATTAAAAAGTCTTTAAAATGTATTATTTAAAAATATTTTAAACAAAAACTTTTTTTAATGTATTTTACAGCTAATTGAACTAAACAGTTTATAAACACTTTTTTTTTTTTTTTTTTTTTTTTTTTTTTTTAAATATTTTAACAAAAACTTTTTAAAAAACATTTTAAGGATAATAGATCTTAAGAGCCTATCTGTCCACTTTTAAGGATAGATATTCTTCTAAACCCTTCGAGCTAATTACTATGGAGTAAAAATTACTATATTTTTTTTAATATATGCATAAAATGGATTTTTTTTTTTTTTTTTTTTTTTTTTTAAATAAAGATGAGACATTTGTACTTGTAAGAGATTTTTATTTATTTAAATTTGTTACATAAGATTAGAAGTAACTAAAGATCAAATATAATAATATTATTTTATATGCATATATTTATATTATTTTGTGCATAAATAATGAAGATAATAACTATCTAAAAGCAAAAAATTAGAATCTTGATTTAAAAAAATATATATATATAGTAATAAAGTCTTTCTAGATTGGAAATGTTAAAAATATAAATGTAATATGTAATAAAATAAGCATTCAATATCTTATAGGTATACTTCATTTAAAGTTTTTAAAATTATTCCATTCAAAAGAGTTGAGTTGAGAGTATTTAATGTTGTAATAAAACTGTGCAGTGGGGAACTAGCGAAAGCCTTCTTTCTTCCAAAAGGCAAATATAATTTTTAAATAGAAGTCAAACACATATACAGATTTAAAAATATACTTTTTCGATTTTGTTAGGTTTTGATATGTAAAATGAATGGAGCTTTAAAAGTTTTATTTCGTAAAAAATATTGATAATTTGAGAAAGAATTTACGTTACAAGTGCATATATGATGAAAAAATCAAGTATTTAGAGTTGAAAAGTGTGCAGTTGTTAAAAAATAAATAACACATTTTTTACGAAATTAATTGTCCATTTATTACACTTAATCTTTCCATAACTACTCTAATTTCTCTTACAACATTCACATGCCCATTGTGCAGCACTAGTGCGACGTAAAAAAAACAAAACCAACCAACCAACTTGCAACATTCTTTAATTTTTCATTTTAATTATTATCACTTAATTCATTATTAACAGTTGATTATTTCGTAGTTGATAAAAAGAAAAATAAAATAAAATAAACTCTTTGCAATAGTTTTCAATTGCTTGTCCTTCCCAGAAAATTTGTACGATAACCATTTCATTTTAGTAAAAAGTAATTTTGTGAATTTAATTTTAATTTTGTGGAATTTTTTTCACTCATGTAATTTTAAGAATATAAAGTTAAAAGTACAATACAGTAATATACAATTTCCTGTAAAAATATTATTTTCCTGACAGTTTTTAACCCAAAATTTGAAAAATAATTTTCTCCTACACACAGCGAATTTCTCCTTCTCTTTTGTAATCAAGTTTAAGAAAATGTTTAAAGTAATGTTACGATTCCCAAAGTTCTTTTTTAAATTATTTTTATAATCAAAAATGTAATTTTTAAATATTTTCTTAGTAGACGAAATTCATTGTTAATAGTGAAAAATACGGATTACCTTTTTAAATTTACTAGCATATCTAATGAATATGAAATATTGCAACGGGATTAGTATTTCAATTTTACGCAAATGTGACCTTTAAAGATTGGATACGAAAAGTAGATTAGCTGCCTGAACCGCTATTCGTTATTACATTTTGTGTAAATTCTTAAATTTCTATAACTTTTGCCTGTACACACACGAACACACAAGTCTCTTATTTTATTTTATGTAGAGATTAACTCATAGAAAAGAAATTATGATACTAAAATCTACCCGAAAATCAAAGTATGGAATTAAAATTACGAACTTTGTTGCAAACAAGCAACTTTTTTATTTTATTTTTTATTTTTTATCAAGAGTTTGCAACAACTAAAACTATGGTGAGTCATTTTCAAAAATTGCTGTCCCATTTTATTTAAAAAGATATTAAAATAATACTTTCATTTAAACTTTTTCAAATATTTCTAGAAACGTATTTTCTCATCTCTTAAGATGCACTGAATGGGGATAAATATTTTTTTCTTTAAATATCACAGTTTTCAAGTTATTTTTAATTTTAAATTTTTTTTCCACAAATGGCAAAATTTTATTTCCTTTATATGTTTTTGATGTTACCTACCAAATTACCTAAGGCAAGAAGATCATATAAGTTAAAATATTATTATTATTATTATTATTATTTTACTTTTCCCTCTTTTCCCTCTTTTCTCTTTTATTCCATTTTGTTATGAAAATTTGATACAGAATTGAATATTTGAAAAATTGAATTGTCTATTGAATAAAATGGAAAATATTCATTGTTGAGACTTCATAGAATCAAATGTAAAAGAATTTGGATACTTTTATTTTGTATTTTTGTATTGTACTTTTATTTTCCTTTTTATTTATATGAAATATTGGTACATTTTCATTGAAGATTCGAATGAATCATTCATATCTTTTAAATAAACAATTATTTTATTTAAATATTCAGATTTGAACATACTTTTGAATAGAAGAATGAATGTAAATAAGATTTTTATTTCAATTTTTGGAAGAGAGAGAATATTGAAAACCTATTCAAAAGAAGTGTGTGTGTGTGTGGGGGGGGGGTATTAATTTTAGATATTTCGAAAAAAAAATACAAAAGCAAACAATTTATGAATTACATCTATACTGCTTATTATGTAATAAAAACGTTAATTATTTTTATCTCGAAATTACTTTTTGAACAAATGTATTGAGAATCAGCATTTGTGGCATCATATTTACCGAATTTTATAATGTTAACGTAACAAGGTCTGATAAAAGGTTTGTCATTCTTCAACGTCACGTTTCGTTTGACCGTTGAAAAAAGACGAAAAATTATTTTTAATAAAATGATAAACATAATAAAAATAATAAAATAATGTTAAGACATCGGAATTTGGAAATGACAATTTTTGGCATATTTCATTAGTACAAAATTTAAACACTCGTCAGTTCGTCCTTTTTTTTGAGACTAGGGCCAATCACACAAATGACGGCCAAACACGTCACACACATTCTCAGTTGACGAGATATTAGTCAGGGTTCTCATCAGAAAAAAAAAAGGGGGGGGGGGGGGTGAGAATTTTTCACCCTTCCTCAAAAACAAGGTGAGACTTTTAAAAACTATGTGAGCTTTCTGAAAATTAAGTGGGACCCCAAATAAAATTTTAATAACAATAGCTCTTTTACATGGACACAAGTCTTTTGAATGGATGAGGGGAGACGAGACCAGAAGTCGCATATACTTGAGAAGATTAAAGTAACCGATTTCAGAAAAATGAAAATGCGCGCGAATTTCTTGCAACATTAAAATTTTTAAGTGAGAAAATGAAAAAATATGCGAAATTCTCGCAGTATCGTGTTTTGATAGAAATCTATAGTTCACATATAAATATTTTTCTAAACCGTTTAGATACATTATATAACGGAATAGAATCGGAATAAATATAACTTAAAACAGTAAAAAAATGTTTTCAGCATTGAATAAATTTATATATATATATATATATTAATATTTTTTATTTCCTCTTTAGATATCAATTTATTTAAATATTGCGTTTTTTTTTTCTTTTTTTTTTTTTTTTTTTTTTTTTTTTTTAACATATATATTGTAGATATTGCTTGGACACATTTCTCTTTAATTTTCTAGAGTGACAAAAAATTGTTTTAATTTCTTTTGTTCTTTTAGCTATTCTTTTTTCAGAGTGATTTTGTTTTAGCGTGTATGAAAGAACACTTCTTCAAATTTGTAACGCCAAGAAAAATTCTTCATAATACCTATTTGTTTCTTTTCTTTTTGTTATTAATAATACTTCAAGAAATATCGACAAGGATTGTTCAAAAAAGTGCTTCAGGCAATCAATGTCTGTTATTATTTTGTCCTTATCTCTCGGAACAAAGAAATTTCATAATGTATTGTAATTTTTATATTTAAGCAAGTTTCTAAATGCAAGAAATATTTTTTTTCTTTTTTTAATAACATCGAATATAAACTTTTTATCTTTATTTCGTTCTATGAATTCTAAATGCGCACAATGATCTTTACTGTTTCTTTTTCTCTGTGTTTCTCTTTTGTTTCAAATGACTTTTGTAAATCTATGCATAAAGTTTTCTTGGGTATCTAATTTTACTTTAAGGAGCTAGTTAAACATAAAAAAAACGCAATCTGTGTATGCTTAATATATGCTTTGTATCAAATTACCTGCTATATTTTATTCCTGCTGTTGGCAGAAATGTTTTTTAATGCTTATGTAGACGATGTTGTGAAGGAGTTTCCACACATACATTCAATTTTTGATCTATTTCCTTTAAAATTATGAATAATTAAATTATTTCATTTTTCATGAGAAAATTTCGTTTTAAAATCAATTTTATTTCATATTTTATTTCATGTTAGTTTTCTGATTCCTAATGTATTTTACTTTTTAATTCATAAAATAAATTAATTGTATTACATATTTAATTACATAAACCAGATTAAAAATAAACCTTTTTAAATCAAAACTTCATTCATTTTGGAATTATTAATAGAACCCATAAATTAAAGATTTCGTTTTTATTTATATTTTAAATATAATACTTTATTAATAACTTATCATTTGAGAGATATAAATTAGCTTAATATTCTTATAAAAAAACGTGTTCTCAAATATTTATAAACAAGAAGACTCATTGTCAAAATTAATATTATTTCAACACCGGATGTAATTTATTTGAAAATTGCGTAATATTAATGATTTCAGTTCATAACGGTCGGTCTGTAGTCAGCATGACGCTTGGCGTAAAGCTGGCACAGCTTAAGGGTTAATACATTTTAAAACCGTCGTTGTAAATTCAAAAATTAACATTAAGTTCAATTCACGAACAAAGAATCACACTTGGCGTTTATTTGGCGACAGCTGCGTCATGTGATTTGCAGGCTTGCCAGATTTGGCTGGGCAAGTCGTGCGCTCGGTTTGCTCTCCCCTCACACTTTACGATAATATCTTGAGTTCTTAACACGTTAAAAAATTACCTCTCTCTCACAGTATTTTTAATTGGAGCATATCCCTGAAATTCTTTCAATAGTTTTCTAAGTACTTTAATAAAGAATTAAGTCACCTCTTGACTCTGTTTTCAAGTCATTTTTGCATGGATTAATTTAGAAATTAATTTAGAACTTGACTTCCACTAATTTGTTCGATGACGTGCCGTTTCTTCAATTGTAACAAGAAATCTTCATTATAGATGTACCCAAAATAATAAATCTAATAAGTTAAATTAAGTTAAGAACAAGAAAATAACGTTATTTGTCCAAATGTTTTTTGACCATTTTTGAAACGATGTTTGTCTGTGCATCTGGATGTGTGTATAGAAACTTTTGTGACAATTCTAGATGAGAAACTATTGCACCCAATTTTATAAAAGTTCATATTTAGTTGAAACTTGGCATTAATTTGTGTCTATCATATTTAAATGCACATAGCCCAAATGGCGTTATTATGTTGCAATTTTCTCCGATGAATGGATGACTATATCTCAGATTCTATAATGTAGATTGCCCAAAACTTAATATACTTGTGGGTCATTATAGAAAATTATTGTATATTATAAGAATTATATATATTATAACAATTTAAGTGCATTTTGGACGACAAATGCGGTATTATGTTGCAAATTTCACCGATCAAGATAAAGGTTAATCTAGGCATCTATAGCTCCTAAATACCAAAATATGAAATATGAAATGACTATTAATAAAAAGAAAGTTGCATTAATTTAGGTCTGTATCAACAATCAAGGAGTGCGGTTATTTTTGAACATCTGCAATTTTCAATATGGGTATAGCTCAGCATCTATTAATTATAAATGCTCCTAACTGCATATGTAAAGGATATATACTGTGAGAAACTATCTTGATTTCTTTTTATGTTAAGGGGTGGAATGGCATAGAAGAAGTTTTTGCAATGATCACAATATATTTCACTCATGTTTGTGAAATTTGCAACACCATGAAGGAGTAATGCGACTGAGCTGAAATATTCAGAAAATGCAAATGATTGTGTGTTAAGCAAATGATAAACCTTTCAAAGTCACCCCGCATGCGTGGGCTGAGCAGCGTCCTCTGAACTGATGCTGAAACTGTACATGTAGACAGCTGTAAACATTGCTGCGACGTTGAAAATAGTCTATGGTTATTTGATAATGGTAAACGTTAGGTGAGACGTAATAATGCCCCTTCGACGAAAGAGGGTGGCATTTTAACAAGTTATGGAGTTCGTACAGGGAAGAATCATTGGCCTTCTTGAAGAAGGATTTTCTTATTGAGCAATGCAGCTCGCGTGCAGCGTAAAAAAAGCACAGTAATGCGAGTTTGGAAGTAGTGGGTCGACGAGAATTAGATAACTCGGAAATCCGGGTGGATCCTGAAACTGTCAATGCGTGATGATAGGCACATAGTCCGCATGGCACTGAATGATTGTACAGCTTCATCTAGACAGTTGGCAGTACTCTGTTCCATTGCTACAGGTGTGTCAATGTCTGCTTCATCAATTCGTTAACGTCTGCTGCACCATCGAGGTGCGTCAAGAACGCCTTTATGCAGGATGCCTCTCACGCAAAATGATCGACGCTGCGGCTGCGGTGGGCTCATGGACATAGACTTGCATGCAGATTGGCAACAACTGGTTCTTTCTGATGAATCCTACTTTAATATTTGTTACCATGATGGTCGTACACGTGTTAAACGCTATGCTGGTAACATCTGGTGTTATGGTCTGGGATAGAGCCCCTTAAATAAATTATATAGGCCGGCGCATCGTCGTCATTTAATGCCTTGGAAGAAGACAACATTCTCGCTTGGCAAATCTTGATCTGAAACTACGATCGGTTAAGAGCAATAAGCAATAGGTAATCTGTTTCAAATACAAATCATAACTTTTGCAAAGAAATTGAGCTTACGGATAAAAAGTGAAAAGCTTTTTTTTCTTGTTTTTTTCTTGTTTTTTTCTTGTTTTTTTCTTCCTTTTTTTTTTCTTCCTTTTTTTTTTTTTTTTTTTTGTTTGTTATTTCTAGCATATATTATTCATTTAAATAAACAAACTTTTAAAAATTGCCACCCCTCTTCCACACACACACACATGAAAAAAAAATATTGAATGAATTTTTATTTATTCATTTTTTTTTTCTGTAATTTTTTCCTAGAACATAAATTGTAATATAAAACAAATATTTTCAAAAATAAACCTGTTTACTCCTAGGAGTAAACAAATGAATATTAACAATGTTAATAGGATACAGAATTAAAACAACTTTAGCGATTCCATAAAAGTCACTAAATTCAAACACTCTGTAATAAAAGGTCTCCTTAAATTAATTTATAATTATTTATGTAAATATTAGGATTAAAATAACACTTTATTTTGCATTTTTACATTTGCACATGTCAGAAATGCAAACAAAAATCTAAGTAAATAAAAATATTTTATTTTATTTTTCTTAAATTATCTAATAGAAATCTAAACATTTTATGTCCCTTTCTTGAGGGATTACAGCAGTTTCTCGCTGAATAACTTCATATATCGCAGTTTACGTAGCTAAAATTACGAAAAATAATTAAAAAATAAAGTAACTCTAAAGTAACACAAGACGATAGAAGCAATGGATGCCGTTCGTTTATCTATGGAACACGTTGGGTACATGGGGCGACCCTAAGTCAACAAAATGCCTCATGCGCCAGCTCGTATATATATAGAAGCCTTAGTCTGGGATGCGAGTGCGTATAATGGACGATCTTAGCGCAACAAACTGTTGGTAATTGTAACTGCAACAGATACAGTCGTCAGCAAAATCGTTGAAGCACGAGCAATAATTCGTATCTAAACGATGAGAACCCAGTACTGTTATTTTAAGTAAATATTTGCCGTGTCATGATCTCTATGCTGTTTATAAAAAAGTAAGTTAATGATAAAAATTAGCTATCAAACTAAAAAAAAAATGTGTATGTGTGCTTCAACAATTTTGCACCGACTGTACATCAGCGAAGTGCTAACTTTCAACAGGGTAATGCCCGCCCACATGTTGCAAGTAATGTTCAAGACTTTTTTTTTTTTTTTTTTTTTTTTTTTTTTTTTTTAAGAAAATACACGGAGAAAAAAATCTGTAACTGACATCTACAATCTAAATTGTGGCTCTAGAAAAAATAGTTCCATGTCATCGTTAAAAATTCCAGTCCCCTTTAAAAGCGAGTTATTGAAACCCCTATTGGAATTCTATAGCGTTTACCGCCTATATATCGAGGGTAAAGTTATTTAAAAATCTCTGCAAATAAATTCGAATACAAGAGGCGGGTTTCAGCAACTATAATATTGGTTTATTACCCAATTCTAGAAAATGAAGCTAGAATTTCTCGCAATACAAAAGATTGAGAATATTCAGAATATTGTTTCACCATCTAGAAATGTACAAACTAGAAATTCTCGATCATTTCGTCTATTCAATTTATTAGCATGCCTTATGCGCATAGTTCCGAAATACATATTTATAGTTTAGGGATTTAGAAAATGACCACTTATTCATTCTAAATGAAGGCGGTATATTTTTTTTTTCTCAATGTTATACAGCTTCTCGCTTGATCTGCTTATTCGCCGGATATGCCGTCTATTGAACATGTATAAGATTTCGTTGGTCGGCTTCTCGCCCATGAACCTCAACCTACGGCTTTTGCAGATGAAATATAGGAATGCATACAAACAATATGAAATGCTCTTCCCCAGGCAGACATTCAAAATCTGTTTAAATCTATGCGACGTCGTATAGCAGCACTTATTACAGGGCATGGTGGTTACAGAAAATACAGATTTCGCACACTTATTTATTTTTTGCTTTGAAATGTTAATCAATCATTTGCATTAATACCAGTCGTTTGTGCATTAAATTTCATTAATTTTTGACAATTCTGTCTCCTTCATGGTGTTTCAATTTTCACAAACATGATTATAGTTTATAAATAAGGTTTTTTAGATTTCTACTTTAAGAGCATATATATATATATATATATATATATATATGTATACATCTTATACAACAAATATGAATATTAATATGAAGAAATATGTATTAAAATAAAAGTAACAGTAAATTTTTTAGATAATTTGGGATTTAAAAATTTTCGAAAATCTTCAAATGTGAGATATTTATGATTAAAAAGAAAGTTAATTTTGTAGTACATCGTCCGAAAAGGGTGCTAATATTTCCGACTATCAACGAAATTTTGTATGGCTATATCTTAGCATCTATTGACTGAAATTGCTTCAATGCGCATTTGTAAAACTGCTATTGGAGTAAGCCAATGTGATTTAATTTCCATGCATGTAAACCCTTGGGTGGGGCTGTCATAGGAAATGGTATATAAAAGAAATTCCGATGCCCATAACATACTTGTTGGATTTTTTTTTTTTTTTTTTTTTTTTTTTTTTTTTTTTAACATTACAGGAAAAAAATATGACAAAAAGGAAAATACGAGTAATAATTTAAAGAAAGACTAATAAAGAGAAAATTTGCAATAAGTTCATTCATTTAGATCGTTTGGAATGTTAAAACTATCGAAAAATTTTATTCAGTATTATATGTGATACGAAAAATAATTTTATATTAAAATATTCTGCGATTTCTTAAAACTTGCTAATACAGCACTTCCAAAGAACAAATCTTTCTACTTATTAGTCCAGGATATAGAAAAGTCTTATATATAAAGACGTCCAATGTAGCTTTGGTCCGAAAGAAAATATGATGCAATAGTTCAGTATTTCTAAATAAATTCCCACACAACTGAAATATTATTATTATTATTTTTATTTACAGAATCACATAGCTGCTAACATTGCTAATTTTTAAATCAGATTTACACACCAGTATTTGTATAAGAGAATCTGTCACATATATTTTTGACGAATAAGTAGAATTAAATAAACTAAAAACATTTAAAAAAACTTTCCGGTATGACATCGACGTTGAAAATAATAGAGACTTGGCAACTAAAGAATTATATTGACATTTTTATAAAACGTAAAAATTAAAATAGTAAAATAAAATTCATATAAAAATATAAAAATAAATTCAGTTTTATGTCAAGCATCTAAATACTGAAAAAGGTAACACAATTAAATTTAAAATAACATTAAAGCTGAAAAAAAAAAATACAGATATATTAGTTTTTTTATGAAAGTAATTATGTATTTAGTTTGATTTCATGTACAGTAATTACATATTTTAGAAATTTAAAAATAGCCTGGTTTCTAAATCTCAATGGGTTGATCATTTAAATATATCGAGTAGAATAGAGTCACTGTTTCATTCAATAATGATTTTCAAAGCAAGGACAGCAATATTTCTTAAAAAAAAAAAAAAAAAAAAAAAAGACTTTGGAGGGCATGTATGTACATCTGCGTAAATTCGTAGAAGACTTGCTTAAGCGAATTTATCGTTAAGTTTAAACCTAGGTTATTGCCGAAATGTTAGTGCAGGCCTCCATGTAGAGAGTGGGGACTCAGAACGATTTTATCTGTTTGTCTGTCTATCTGTCTGTATGTATGTCTCATGATAGCGTACGCAAAAATAACCCAATTCACTTGCAGTTTGGTACCTCATGAGCCACCCAAAATTAATTGTTAGCGTGTATTATTATTATTATTATTTTTTTTTTTTATTATTATTATTTGTAGTTCGTGTCCAGGGGCACACCACAGTTTTCCTTATCATTACTTCCTACGGATAAAATCTGTAAATACCGCAATATCGGGCGAAAAAATCCCCCAATGGACTCAAAAATTGGTCCAGTTTGCATTACTCCTTCTTGGTGCGCTACTTTTTTTTGTTGTAGATTATATGTATATAATAATAATTATGAAAAACTATACATGACAATGTCAGTTTTTTGAAGTGAAAACTTCTTTAGGCGCGTTGAGCACTTTTGGGTGAACAAAAATCATGGAACTCGCGTCATCGTCACCGAACGCTTTCCATGAGCTATATGTATACTGTGTATATATGTACATTGATATACCTCCATGCGTTATTAGTATACATTATATATATATATATACAAAGAGTATATCTCTCTGCATATATATCCATATATGTACCGCACGGCGCGGCATGCCTCATATACATATATATATATATATATATATATATATATATGTATAAAATGTATACTAATACGAGTAGTATACTGGCTACTGGCATCTTTCTCTTTCTAGTTCTATACTCTATGTATGTATGTACTTTTTCTACAGTATATACATAGTTCACAAAGTACAAGCACGTGTTTTTAAACAGACTATTATATTCTTCTTTTTGCTTTCAATATAAATTTAAATGATTAAAGTTTAAATTGGTCATTAACACATCCTTTACAAACCAAAAATAATTCAAAAATAATAATGTAATAGCTCGACGATACAATTCACAAGTTACTTAGTTTTCACTTCTATCGGAAGTCCCCAAAGACTGCCCCACATTTTTTTTTTTTTTTTTTTTTTTTATTAATAAAATCTTTTTATATTAATAATATTGGGCATATAAAAAAAACAAAATACAGACATTGTATATATTTTAGGTATACAACATTAAAGTTTATAAAATGAAATTTCTCTGCAAAATTGAGTTGAGTTGAATTCATTTTGTTAGTTTTGGTCTAAAAAATAAATGAAGATCTATAGGGCAACCACGCATTGTGGACGATTGTACAGGTTTGGAATGTTGACAAATTAATCGACAGGGTGGCCTTTGATAAACATCCAATCGTTCGGTATTTCCTTATCCTTTTTTTCTTCTCTGAACCACATGGGTTATCAACCCTATATTAAAACAGGACTCGTTCAGTTTGCACATAAGCAGAGACTACCATGGCCGTAAGAAACGTGGTTTATTATTAAAAGCTTTTTTTTTTTTTTTTTTTTTTTTTTGTCCAAAAACTGTCAATTCAAATAATATAGGGTAAGTGCACCAGTGATTGACACTTTTAGAGCAATCCCTGATGTTTTTAATGTTCTTCTAGAAAATACTTTTAGAAATCTTAAGTTAGTACATATGGTATGAAAGACATTCAGAACTACATATATGTTAAAATATATACATTTGATAACAATTATTATTTTTATGAATTTTTATTTGGCACCCACTCAATGTTTCAGTAATTGACACTGCCAGTTTTTGTATTTATCAGTAATTGGCACCCTATGTTTCAGTGTTTGACACTGCTATATTCATTTTACCAGTTATTAGCGCCCTATGCTCTAGTGTTTGACATATAATGTTATAATTCTTATAAGTAAAATATAGGATTTTATTATTTTTCTTATCTATTAATATTTCGGGATATATGCCAATTACTGGAGCATGCCAATCACTGGAGCACCTATCCTATGTGTTAAAAGTGCATGCATAATAAAAGAGTAAAGTGTTTTAGTTGAATAATGTTTAAGAATATTAAATTAAACAAATGTTTAAACATAACAAATTGTCTATGTATAAATTTAATCTTTCTATCATCACTCACTATTCTAATTAAGTATCGTATAATTCATTTTTAATAATATATTATTTCGTATTTGACAAACAAAAATTAATTTAAAAATTTTCCAATATGTTTAAAATTGTCCGTTTTTCCATGAAATATTCTATGAAATTCTATTTTTATTTATTAAATTTGTCTCATACATTGACTTACATCTTGTTGTATTAAAAGGTAATGTTATCAATTTAATTTTATTTCTGTGCGGATTTTTTCAGTCATGAAATTTTTAAAATTATGAAAGTAAAAATGATTACAGGGTTTCAATTTACTTTTTTTTTTTTTTTTTTTAGGGGGGGGGGGAGTTTTTAGCTTTTAATTTGCAAGATAAAGCCTTAAAAAATAAAAATAAATAAATAAATAAACTTGTAATTTACTTTTGTAATCAAGTTTAAAATAAAATCATTAGCCAGAAAGCTTCTTTTTTTCCCCCCAAATTATATTTATTATTAAAAGTGTTATTTTTCAAAAATTTGTTATTAAGCAGATTTTTTAATTTTAACAGGAAAAATTACAGTTTATATTTGAAATGTATTATCCTGTTTGATGACTCTGAAATTTTGAAAAGTTTTCAATAATCCCTTTTTACTTAAAAGTGACCTGTTTCAGTTTGGATACGAAAATTAGATTAGGTGCCTAAATCTCTATTAGTTATTAAATTTTTTATACATTCTTACATTTTTACCACCTTACAAATTCAATTTTAAATTACTTGCCTTCAGGCCAATTTATTTAATATTTATATCTATTTTATAGTCATTTTTCTCCTTCTATTATATCTTTAAAAACTAATTATATTAACTTTTACGTAAAGTGATGTTAATTACTTTTATATTTTCTGAAGAAAATAGAAAAAAAAAAAAAAAAAAAACTTGTGTAAATAAGAAAAGTTTACTAGATAAATACACAGCCCTGGTATAGAACAAGGGTGAAAGAGTTTCGACCAAGACGGAACTTATTAAACCAGTATTTTTTTATTAATAATTTTTATCATATCTGTGCAGTAATTTATTGTGATCGAATATGATAGAAATTATTGGTAAAAAGTTTTGGTGTCAGTGTCCGGTCTTGAAACGACAGCTTTTGCACACCTGGTACAGAGTAATCTATAAAAAAAAATATTCAGTTTCGAAAACATTTTTCATTTCAAATTCAAGTTATTATAGCTCTAAAATCAAAAGAATTTCCTAAAATATACTAAAGCAATAAAATATCTTACAGGAAATCCTCAGGTGAAACAAATTTAAAGTCATTTGAAAATATCTCCCCTCAAAATATTTCGACATACAGATTACATTGACATATCAACGAAAGATTCCCCCTTTTTTTTTTCCAAATTGTTTATCGAAGTCGTCAGTGCTGAGAAGACCCAATAGGAATTTTCTAGTTGCTTTTTAAGTAAAAGGGAAATTTTTATGATTGTACTTTTCCAATTCAAGTTATTATAGCTCTAAAATCAAAAGAATTTCCTAAAATATACTAAAGCAACAAAATATCTTACAGGAAATCCTTAGGTGAAACAAATTTAAAGTCATTTGAAAATATCTCCCATCAAAATATTTCGACATACAGATTACATTGACATAACAACGAAAGATTCCCTTTTTTTTTTTTTTTTTTTTCAAAATTGTTTATCGAAGTCGTAAGTGCTAAGAAGACCCAAGAGGAATTTTCTAGTTGCTTTTTAAGTAAAAGGGAAATTTTTATGATTGTACTTAAAATAAAAAATAAGAGAAAATTTATAACAGAAATCATAAATATTTGATCAAAGTGCATAAAAGTTCTTTCAATAAAGTATTGAATTATGCCACATAAATAAAATCAGTTCTGAATTCTGATTCTCAATCTTAGAATGTATTCTTTTAAGCGTAACTTTTGAGATTTTTGATAAAGAAGATTCAACTTTAATAATTTTGGTTTTCGAAAAATCTGTATTGTTAAAACGCATGCATTAAATTATTTATTTAAAGTTTGAATAATTTTTCAGGCAATTCTTGTCTGTAAAACTGACTATAGCAATCATATTATCTCCAACATGATATAACTACTTAAAAAAAAAATCATATGAAAAGCTGTGATTTATTTTATTTTTCTCGATGTGATTTTGTTCTCGGGTGTGATACATTAATCTTTCAAAAAATGTAGCGTTGGAAATAACATATATATATATATATATATATATATATATATATATATTACTGAGATATGCTATTTTCTCTATTACCATTAAACTTACTGTGATTTGGTCTAGTTTTAAACATTTACTCTAATATAGAAATTTTGATATGAGGAAATAGAATAATTATGCTTCATTTATACACTTGTTTGTCACATCACAGTGTTATATAAATTAATTAAATAAAAGAGTAATAGGGCTTATATATTTTATATCAATAAATGATAAATAATATATTTTATTGATACGTAACTGTATTAATAAATAGCTGTCATATATTATAAATGAATGGTTTTTGGTAAAATTTTTAATTATTTAACTATCAATTATATATATTTTTTTTTCAACAATAGATATATATTGACGCATAATCATTTAAACTTTCATCCATTCTGTTTTTATTTTATTTTACTTATACCAAATGTGATGCGTTCACTTAATAATATTTGTGATGATTTTTTTTAGAAATCAAAGTAAATCATCACTTATATTTTTTTTTTCACTTAAAATATTCAGTCAACCAAACAGATACATTTTTCACACAAATCAACTGCAGAGATTCACAAAAATAGTTATTCAACAATTTAAAATTTTCCATATTTTTATTAAGGAAATAACTCATTAGATTCTTTCAAAAATGTATACATGTGTTTCATAAGTAATAAATCTAAAGTACTTTTCATTGCAAAAATATGTATATTCTCTGAACTATCTGACATCAATTGAAATACTTTACGCACAGGAATAATTTAATAAAACATTAATAGTTATTTCCTTATTACCACTATCAGAATATCTACAAACCGTTTTCGTAAATATAGGAGATGTTTCTTTAAAACTATTAAACTAAATTTGCCAACAATGTGTTTGAGACTGCTATGTATTTTGCAAATGACAGAATATATCTTTTTTTTATTTTCTCTTATACTTAAGGTACAGAAAGTTTTGTTTTTGGGTCAAATTTTCGAAAGGGAGTTTTTGTTACATTTACATGTTTTGATGTCCGCTGAATACGAAAATAGTGTTTTTAGCGGTTGGTCTGTATGTGTGTGTCTGTTATCAGCATATCTCAAGAACAAATAGTAGCAGAGATTCCAAATTTTGTATTCTAAAGGTTTATAATATAGGGATGCTACACTAAGCTTTTCGTTGAGATGGACTAAATGGTTCGTGTACAGGGACACTCAAGAGTATTCACGTATATTACGTCTATGGGGAAAATTGCAGATAAGTAGATTTCAAAATCTATAGACTGCACTAAACCAAAGGAAGTGAATATAGATTTTTTATATGCGTAAAAACATGCCTCATGTAGAATATAGCAGTGAAATCATTCACTGTTCATTTAGAGGGCTACGCAAAAGAACTAGATTATAGTGCGACAATAGCTGAAAATTGATGGAAGTGTTTTCAGGTTATGTCTTGTATTATTATTATAGGATTATATTTAGGTGCACCATGTAGTCTGTATATAATTTTCAAATATATACAGGGCTGACAATATTTAAGCGATAACATTTATTTTCATAGTTAGTGGAAGCGCTTTACTATAATATTTTACCATGTCCAGTAAACCTGCTCAGGAATGGAAATGAGTTCCTGATAGACATTTGATAAATAATATATATTTTAAGCTAAATATTCATCGCTTGTTTTTTTGTACATTTTCACGTTTTGAGGCTTCCTTATTACCGAAGTAAAGTTTTTTAACATTTGATCTTTATCTGTGACTCTTAGAGTAACTTAAAAACGAATAATTTCAGGGTATCCAAAAGTTGCATTTTCACGTTAATGTAAGTTTGTTGCCGGAAAAGTTTGATCGAGACTGATACGTTTAAAAGAATGTTACGTGTAAAAGATGTTTAAATTATTTTAAGTGAACCATTAATTTTAATAACAGATTTAAATTTTGTGTAAATGGAGGTTCAGTAATGAAACAGGGGGTTGAGGGGGGCGGTAGCCTCCCTCATACAAAACTAATTATCATATAAAACTCTTCTAAAGCCTAATTCGAATTGCTTTAACGTAGGTTTACTTAACAGTACTTGTTATCTTACCTCTTAATCTCCAACCTGTATTTATTGAATTGAATTTCAGGGTAAGAGAAAGTCGTGTGAGTGACACACCATATTTATTTACTTTAAAAAATAATTAAAAAAATAATAATATTAGCTTTTATTTTAATTTAAAATTAAATCGTCATTAATTTTTTAATTTAAAATTAATCAACATTGACGAAGTTTTTTGAAAAAGCATAAGCGACAAAATTACTTACTGGAGAAACACGTAATTAAGTTAATTATAAAAAAGAAAGAAAAAAAGAAAGAAAGAAATGAGAAGAAATGAGAAGAAATGAAAGAAAAAAGAAAAAGGACTACTTATTCGCTTTAGTTCCAAAATCATTTTACTGCAACAGTTGAAAAATAAATAAATTAAATTACAGTATTGAAAAGTTATTACTTATTCTTTAAACAATGAGCGTAGATATTAAAAATGTTATACCAAAACTAAAAAAAAAAAAAAAAAAATTCAAATTTAAATTACGAACTTTGTTGAAGGCAAATAGTAATTTCTTTGTTTTCCTTGTTAAACCAACTAAAAACATTATGATATATTTTGTAAAAATGCTTTTCTTTTTTTATTAAAACAGAAATGTAAAGAACACCTTTATCCGTTATTTTGGCTGAAAAGGTTTTAAACATATTCGAGGAATTCGATTTTCTCTTACATTAAAGTGATTGAAACAGAATTATTATTATTATTTTTTTTAAATATCACAGCTTGAAAGTACATTTCTTTCTTTATTAAATAACTGAATTTTCCCTTCGTATTTATCTTTTATCGAATGTTGCCCACAAAATTACCCAAGGCAGAAAGAAATTGCATATAAGTTCTTAGAATGAATTTCTTTTTTCATTTTGTTATGAAAACATAATACGAAAGAGAACATTAGAAAAAACACCTATCTATTGACAAAAATGGAAAATATTCATTGTTGAGATACCTTTTATATGATTTCATAGAATCAAGGTAAAAGAATTTGTATACTTTCATTTTGAACTTGTTGTTTATTTGTTTAGCTATTTATTTATTTTTTAATTTATTTATGTGGGAAAATGGTAACTTTTTCCCTTTCACCTTTGAATGTACCATTCAGATATTTAATATCTAAAATAAACTTTTTTCCCCTTATATTTTTCAATGAGGAACAGATTTTGGTATAAAAGAAATAATGTAAATGATGTTTTTTTTATCTTTGTAAATTAGAAAATCTATTTAAAAAAGAGTAGAAAAAAATTTAAAGTCAGATATTTCGATGAACAAAACAAAACAAATAATACTTTACATTTACAAAATTCATTGTATGATGCGCAAGTAATTCAAACAATGCATAATTTCTATATCACGAAATACTTTTTAAAGCAAATGTAATACTTAGCATTGGCGAAATCATATTTAGTATTTTTACATTTGGTAACGTAACGAGATCGGTTTCTGTAAAAGTGTATTGTTTAAATATACGTGATTTTAATGATTTTTTATTATCCAGTTTTTATTCTTTATCTTATAGAATATAGGTTAAAACTTATATTTAATCTGTTGTACAATGAAAGTGATTGTTTAATAAAATAATAAAAACAATAACATATTATCAAGAACAATTACGCTTCAGTAGGTAGGACTGACTATTCCCTCGCTTATTTTCTTTTAACAAATAATCAACATTCGTAAGATAATATAACTTATTCTTATTTTGGATTTACATTCTATTTTTTAAGTGTCATTTGTAAAGCCCTTTTTTACAAGAATTACAAGAATTATACAAGTTAAGCGCCAGTTATATATAAGTTATTATCAGAAAAATATTAGTTTATTTGCATTATACGTTTGATTTTAATTGTTATTTATCTATAAACTTTTAACTCTCCTTCCTTTTTAGTTTTAGATGGATGATTTCTTAGAAGTTTTACTTCTTAATATATTTCTTTATATTTTTATAACAGGTCCTTATAGAGTCCTTTGAAATTTAAATAATTACCCCTATTTTATATATTTCATGAAATATATATATATATATAGCCCACTCATTATACCGGGTTATTACAAATGAATCATCGAGTTTTGATACATTACTACCTCCGAACTTGGAAACGTATATGTTTCCATGACAACGCAAACGAGAGGGCGTTAACAACAGTTTCACGCTGCGTACAGTGCAGCCACATATCCTAAAACTAGCAGTGAGGACGCGTCCAAAATGTTAGAGGGATGCCAGCTTGTCCGAAAGTTTGAAATTTGGAAAACATTCAGTAATTCCGCGTTCTGTTATTGCTCATTTTCCCTGAGTCAGATGACTTTCACCTCTATTTTAGCATTGAGCTCGTTGACTTAGCACATGCGCAGATGCTTCCATGGTTTCATCAAATGTGGTCGAATAATTTGTGCAATGTGTGTGTGGTTGCCATGATTGCTGCGCGAACGTCATATTCAAAATGGCGACTGGACAGCAGAAAGTGTTTTGTGCACTATAATTTTCAAAGTGTGAATCGCTCATAACCGTTCAGAGAACATTCCGGTGGGCATACAAATGCAAACCACTAAACCAACAAAACATTCTGCACTGGTATCGACAGTTCAAAGAAACCGGTTGTTTATGTAAAGGCAAAAGTTCCGACCGACCAAGCATTACTGAAGAAACAGTGAACAGAATTAGAGAGAGTTTCATCCGTAGTCCCAAGAAATCAACAAACCGCATACAACATCTATAGTATGGACGTCAATCTTGGATGCTTTCGGTTTGTTTTCATGTACAACTCATTGTTGTGACCGAATTATTTTCCGAAATAAACGCTTCGGAAACTGATTCTTTTGTAATAAACCTGTATCATTACACAAAATGTTCCTCTAAATTACATCTTATCTTTTTGTTTCTAAATTTTTGTCATAGGAAATGTGAGTTATACCTGTTTTCACTTTTATTTTTTTCCGTAGGACATGCTGTAAAATAGATCGTATCAAATAAAGTTCTGCAGATGGACCAACAAGAACCGAACCACTGTCCCACCGCATAGAGGGCAATGCTGTTAACTTTCAAGTCACGGATCCACAGTGTTAGCTATTACTTAATATTTTCCAAACGCTTTTGAACAAGGTATACACCAGATAAAATAAGCATCAAAATGATAAAACATTTTATTTCTTTACAGTAAAATTGTGTCTTTTAACAGATTGAGATCTAATTTCCGAGTAATTTTTTTCAGTTTTAGAAAATAAAACTATTCTGGAAGAAAGTTACAAAAATTGTTTATATTTTAACAGATTTATTTTACATACTTTTAGCATTTTTACACACATTCAGTATAAAACTGAACTTTTGCATACATTCAGTAAAAAAAAAAAAAAAGAACTTTAAATGTTTAAAACCTTAATTTAAAAAAATACAATGCTGTCATTTTATATCTTTCTTGGAAACTACGATTTATTATATCCTAATTAATTAGATGAGAAATTCCAAAAATTTACACAATTAAAGTTAAATATAAACATTCATGTGCACCTAAATAAGTTTAATATTATGCTACATAATCACAACATATAAAGCTGATAAATCTTTACTCCCCACCATTGTTATACATTACATAGCAGAACAATAATGTTACAGTTAGAAAAAAATATATTTGAAAATATTAAACTATCGTTTTTAGGATAGATTTTTTTCTTTTTTAACCCATTAGGCGCCAATGCCTTTTTGATTTACTATTTTTAGTTTAGATATGTAATTGTTTGAATTTTCCGTTATTACTTAATATCATTTTAACATTTTCTCTAGTTAAATTTCCAGATGATAAATAAATTAAAAGAAACCTATTTTTGTTCTTTGTTTATTTTATTTTTTTCTTGACAGAGAGAGAGAACGTCGTTTTTATTTATTGTGTGAGAAGAACACTTATTCAAATTTGTAAGTCTAGAAAAATTTATTGTAATAAACATTTATTTCTCTTCTTTTTGTTATTAATAATGTCGACAAGAATTGTTCTGAAAAGTTCTCCAGGCAATAAGTTATTATTCCCACTATCTCTCTCTCTCTCTGAGGAAAAAAAAAAAATTCTCAATGCATGGCAATTTTCATTTTAATGCAAAATAGCCTGGATGCAACTTTTTTTTTTTTTAAATAAATCCAAAAAATAATCTTTTGCCGTTATTTTGACCGTGAATTTAGAACAACACACGTACTAGATTTTTAATGTTTGTTTTTCTTTTTGTTTTCTTTCAAGCAATATTTTAAATACATGCATAAACTGTTGGTGTGCATAGATTTTAGAAATGCAATCTCTTTCTTTCTTTTTTTTTTTTTTTTTTTTTTTTAATAACACGTGTACAGGCTGTGTATCAAATTACCTTCTTTGTTTTGACCCGGAAGCAGCAAAAAAGTAATTTATTGTTATGCAGATGATGGAACCAAAAATATTAAGTCTGCTAAGTTAAATTATATTCACAAAAACATAACATTTTGCCAGTTTTATTCGCTGTAAGAGGCTCTGCACTCGTTTCGATTTTTTTTTTTTTTTTTTTTTTTTTTGTCTTTCTGTATATTTTAAAATGAATAACCAAATTTTTGTGGCAGTTCTAGATAAGAAACTAATCCACAGAATTTCATGAAAAAAAAATATTTTTTAGAAACTTTATACTTTAGTATCTGTCAAATTTATTTTCTTATCACTATGCTCAAAGTTCTTTAATTAAAGAGTTGCTATATCTCAGCTTCTATAGTGTAGTATTGCAAAACTTAATATATTTGTGGGACATTAAGAAAAACCACATAGAATCAATTTTAGGTGCACATCGAGCGTCAGGTGCGCTATTATGCTCCAATTTCCCTCGATCAACAGAAGGCTATATCTCAGTTTTTATAGCTCAAAAATACACAAAACATGAAATGTGATATGGACATTTTATTTGGGTGTATATCAACCAGCATGAAGCGTGGGTAAATCTCACCATCTGTTATTTTCCATAATAATATATCACAGCATATTTTGGTTAAAAGTGATTGAAGTTATTTTGATTACTCTATATGTTAATCAGTAGATGACATTTCTATGTAGGATGGTATAGAGGAAAGTTTTGTGATAGCCACAACAAAGAAATTTGAAAATAAATTATTTTTTGATTTTTAACTGTAAGTACAGAGAAAATACAACGTATACAACAAAATACAAATATCAATATAAAGAAATACTCTTGAAGATAAGAAAGTAGCAACAAGTTATTATATTTAGATTATTTGGAATTTTAAAACTTAGCGAAAAACTTCAGTTTTATAATATATCAGCTATGAAGAATATATTTCTGTTAATAAATTATTCTGCGATGCTTTAGAACTTGCTGATACAGCAGTTCCAAAGAACAAATTGTACTATTTATTAGTCCAAAATATCAAAAAGTTTTTTGATTTACACACATCGAATATCTCTAGGTATCAAATATTCCCGTGTTTCTAATGAAATATTCACAGGATTGAAATATATTTATTTTATAGTTCAAGGATTGAATTTGTAGGTCTTATAAAGCATAAAATTTATTAAAAGTAAACGCTACTTTCATATATGAATATTAAAATACTTTCACTTTGTAAGTCACGCTTTTAAATTTAAGAAAAGTATAACAGAAATAAGTTTTTAAAGTAATATAAAATGCATAATTCTTGAGAATAATTGTATTTAATACAGAAAAATAGTGTTTTTTTTTTTTTTTTTTTTTCCGGATAAAAATAGTTACCTTTTCAAATTAACATCAGGAAACATAATCATCAGCTTTAAAATTAAAAAAAACATCCTGGCTTCACCCGTCTAGCCGGGCAGCTCCTTTTCAGTGTTAGTAGATAAGAGTCACTATTGCCTTCGATAGTGATTTTTAAGGCGATGATAGCGAATTTTCTAAAGTAAACACAATATATTTTTTTTAGATCTTTGACATAAGTAGGTAAGCGTATCTATAATTCTCTTTCCAAGGAAGAAAAAAATACTTATATAATGTTAAATTTGTGGAAAAAAATATATTTTTTTTAATTGAGATTGTCTTAATTTAAATTTGCGGTTGTTTGGTTTAAACCTTTACTCAGTGATGCCAGATTGGGGATTTTGTCCCCATTTTGGGGATTTTTGAGGCTTCTGGGGACAATTTTGGGACCAAATCTTTATGGGGACTTTTTTGAGGAATTCTAAAATTTTTGGGGGCAAACCTAGGGCGTTCTTCAACTTTCTGTCAATGTTGGCAGCGTAATGATTTATCCCTACGACTAGAGACTTTCAATAGCTTTATTGTTATTTGGGGATTTTTTTTCAAAAACTGCCTTCATTTGGGGAAAATTTTGAGCTTAAATCATAGAAAAATCTGCTTTATATATATATATTTTTCTTTTAAAAATTTTTTTCTTTTCCTTCTTTAGTAGAAATCAAGTTGGGGATTTTTTCGAAAAAAAAAAAAAAAAATCCTGATTTGGTGAAATTTGAATACCTGTTTGGGGAAATAATTTTCGACCATCTGGCATCACTGCCTTTACTTTCTAGACTGCACTTTTCTTGAGTTGGAATGGAAGCATCGTCGAAAGCTCATAATGGGAGGATTACGGATGCGATACTGCAGCCGGCCAAGTAACATCATAGACATAAATGGGAATTGGGAACTAGCGCGCTTAAACCCGTCTTAGATACAACATCCTCTCTGTTCCATAAAGATAATACTTATTGAAATTGCTAAGTGTACGCTTCATCACCTCCACGGAGAATAAGAATTGTGATGGTATGTCTCCAGATTATAAGTATAGAAGCTATATAAATCGCGCTCGAACAGACAAAGTTAATTACCGTGCACGAATGGAAAGAACACCATTACCGTGGCAGAAAGCAACTGTCCTTTTATCGAAGTAATATTTTTAAGCTTTTGCATTCTTATTATTTCTAATACTTTTTCTGAAGTTTAGATATAAACGTAAGTAAAAAGAATATAAAAATAGGCAATTTTACTATTGCCTACCAATTGTAAACTTTATCAATCTTAATAGAAATAAATACGACTTTTTATTTTAAAGAACATTAACATTTTCGTTTCAATTAATAAATGTTTCTCAACAGCAAAAATTAATCAAAACAGAAAATAACTGAGATTTTTGTTTCCCTCATTTGTAAGAGGGAATAAGGTCACTGTTATAACAAAGGGAGGTCACTGTTATAACAAAATGCGTACGTTTAAAAAATGTTCCTCCCCCCCTCCCCCTTTTTTTATGACTATTAAAAACGTCAGGAAAATAATATTTCTGTTCGCCCAAAATTTTATTTTGTAATAATGATAGAGACTATCATCAATATTTTCCCCTTCATACACCTACCACTGCACATAAATATAAAAACTACAGTTGCTGACTTAGTATATATTGCTTGCCGGAAAGTTTTAATAAAAATTTTCATTTTACTTACAGACGGCAGCAAAATTATTCGAGCGCTAGCAATAATTCCTGTGTAAAAAAAGTACACTTAATACTGTTTTGATAAATAAATCCTTGTCGAATCGTGTTCTTAGACTGACTAAGACCAGGATTCGACAAGGATTTATTTAACAAAGCAGTATTAGGTGTACCTTTTTTTACATAGAAATTATTGCTAGCGCTCGAATAATTTTGCTACCGACTGTAATCAGTAAAAACGTTACAAAACCATTCACTTATTAAATAAAATAAATATTTCTGTTAAAATTTTCCGGTAGCCAAAAGGTGCTAAGTTGCCAACTATGCTAAAACCCCTAAAATTGTTGTTATGTTGTAGTTACAAAATCGAATAATCTCCCTTTCCCGTCTACCAAGTTCAATATCTTTAAAAGTTCTACCACCCTCTTTTCTTACAGTTTAAAAAGAATAGATACTACTATTTTTGTACTGTAGTTTGATGAAACAAGGATAAGATAAAAACTTATTTAAATTACTTTAAATAATCGACATGCAAAAGAAAAGAAAAAAAAGGAGTTCTAAATTACGTATATCTAGATATAATCAAGATTTTACTTACCGTAGATAAAACGCTTGAAAAGGAAAAAGTTTATTTATTAAAACAGATTTATTTTTAACTTTGAATGATGACTATAATGTTTTTATGATTTTCTGTATTTTATTAATTTTCCAACATTATTGAAGACTTGAGTTAAATTGCCCATTCATTCACTCTAATTTATTACTTTCTTCTATATTCAATAGAAGAAAGTATTGGATTCGTAAAAATTTTCGACCTCGGGTTTTTGATGGATTTGCACGTTTTGAGAGCTGTAGAACACGATTTGACCCTTTTTAGAAAATGTCTGTCTGTCTGTGTGTGTGTGACAAAATTTTGTGTCAACTGTATCTCAGGAACTACTGCACAGAATTTCATACAAATTGGTATGTAGTTGCACCTTGACATAAATAAGTGCCTATCAACTTTTGGTAAAAACTGTCTTACAGGTTGCGTTGCCATCCCTGTTTTTCTTAATTTTTAACATGGTGATATAGCAAACAAATACCAGTAAGAATTTCGACTTGGGAGGACAAAATTTTGTATAAATGTTCATAAAGAGAATTATTTTTTGGTAATCATTATGAAATTTACAATAATTATTTATAATAGACATAGTCAACTGAGAAAAAATCTTTGTATGTGTAGGAGCCTCGCTACCCCCCCCCCCCCTGGTAGGGAAGTCCCCCCTCGAAGGGAGTAAATTTTCATGATGGATAACTTTCAAAAGAGCTCACCAATACCTTTAAAACGAATGACTGAACCATCGATCTGCGATAATTTAAAACAAAGTTATCGATTTTTTTTTTTACTTTTAACGAAAAAAAACTTAGAAAAAAAATCGTTTTTTTTTTTTTTTTTTTTTTTTTTTTTTTAACGAAATTTAACCAAATTTGGCATTTAGTTGGCCCGTGGCATAAACTGGTGCTGCTTAGATTTGGGGACGAATCGCTCAACAGGTGGCGCTGTGATCGTATTTTTTCAAAATTTATTACATGGCAGTATAGGAAAAAAATTTTGTATGAATGTACATAATGAGAGTTATTCTTAATCTGTGATTGTAAAATTCATATTAATTGTTGATAATAGTAGCAGTTAATTAGGAAAAAAATTGTACATGTGGGGGCATCGCTTCCATCCTATTGGGGGGGGGGGATTTTCAAGATGGGTATCTTTAGAAAGGTCTCGTCAATACCTTCAAAACGAATGGTTGAACTACAAATATGTGATAATTTAAAACAAAGTTATAGATTTTTTTTTATTTTTAACGAAAAAAAAAAATTTTTTTTATATATATTGTTACTGAGTGAATTTGTATAGGAAAATATAGAAGAAAGTCTTGTGTTGGCCACAACATACTAGCTTTTAAATAAGAAACGTGCATTTCAGCATCTAAACTGCATAAACCAGGAGTAGTCAACTCAGTCCCTAAAACCCATTAGCGGGCGCTCCAGCTTTTATGGTAGGTGGTAATGGTTTTGTCCGACAAAAAAGCATTTTTTAAAAACTTAATTCACATTTTAAAACACAGATAAGGAAAAATGCTTTAAAATTTATAACCATGTTTTAAGAATTTTATAAAATTACTTCCCTACAGTCGGCAGAAAAAGTAATCGAGAACTAGCCAATAATCCCGATATATATATATATATAAAAAAAATACATTTAACCTTTTACGGTCGTATGTCTACTCTCAGCCACCAAAGCTTTTTTACCGTTCCGGTCATATGTCTGCTCTGAGCCACATTAAAACACATTGTTGTGTAAACTTATATCTAAAGTTTACAAAAGAATTAATAAATCTTGTCTATCCTTCATAATCTTGCATGTTATATATCACTGCTCTTTCAACGGAAATTAATTCCGACCAGTACGATACCCATGACCGAATTTAATACGACCGCAAAGGGTTAAAACTGTTTTGTTAAATAAATCCTTGTCGAATCATGTTCTTTGACTGACTAAGCACATGACTCGACAAGGATTTATTTAACAAAGCAGTATTAAGTGTACTTTTTTAGACAGGGATTGTTGCTAGCTCTCGGATACTTTTGCTGCCGACTGTACTTTATAAATCACTGTTTTTTGCAACCGGTGAGCGATTAGAAACTTTACTAGTAACAGGCATACAAAAGTGGTCACTAAATGTATAAAATGTATATATATATATATATATATATATATATTATATAAACTACTCCTGGCATAAACTCTTGGAAATACTACCGTTTCTTCTACTGGCATGGCATTGCCAATGAAGTCTTAAAGAGTTAAGAAGCAACGGAAGAATAAGTATCAACTCTCAATCTACTATGTTGTTTTAGCTATGGCACCCAGTCCCAGTAAGTAACTCTCACATCGTACCCAATTTTGTCCATTGCATACTCCTGAGTGCGCCGTTAAAATACTCAACTTAATCTCGAGTTCCAAGCAAGACACTTTATGCATATGCATTGCCATTCCTTAAATTACGCACACAGGAAAAATTACCGCTTCGAAATCCGAAACGTTCCCTTGTATTTTGTACAACGCTTTTTAACAAAATATGCGGCCAGGGCGACAACCAAGAAAAAAAAAAAAAAGATCATATATATATATATTATATATATATATATATATATATGTGTGTGTGTGTGTGTGTGTGTGCGCGCATGTATATATATAATATAAGGTAAAGAATCAAGTCTTGAGATTTTTTTTAAATATATATATATATTATATATATATATAAATAATTAGCAGGCGTTGCCCGCTTCGCTGGACACAATACTGAAATTAGTTGTCAAAATCCCATATTATTAATTAACCTGAGTTAAACTTCCCGCTGTGCTCGGTAGAGACTTTTCTCACTTGTTGGATTATGGGTTGACATTAAACTTATAATCCGATAAAATATATTCATTAGCAGAGGTCCAATAACAATGGAGCGTGGTCACTATTTTTAGTTATGCTTAATTTAAATCTAAAAAGAGCTTTGAGAAATAGAAATATTTAAATCAGAATTTGAATAACTTAGCCTTATTCATAAACTTTAAATCCTTTCAGAAATTTAAATTAAGTTGGATCTATAAATAAGATAACTTATTGTACGACCGCGATAACTTGGCACGCGAATCACGTGTTTTCAGATGATTCCATTATTGAAATAAGGTGAGAGGTTGTGTTTCCATGGTAACACAGAGTAGAGTGGCTTCCAGATTTGGCGTTGTTAGCCCGTTTCTTAGTGTGAAATTATAATTTGAAGTTGTTGATAAACTTAATATTTGAAGGTATTTTTAATTACTATTTAAAAGAAGTGTTCGGAGGTACTATTGTTTACAAATTTTAAAGTTTCGGTGATCAAATAACATTCAAAAAGAAATTTTGATTTTTTAAAATAAAGTAATCTTAATGGCTTCCGAGAGGTAATTTTTAAGTTCAATCATTATCAGCAGAAAGGGTTGAAAGAAGTAACTTAATTAAACTATAAAAAAGTTTATTTCTACAATGTATGAAATAAAAGAAACCATGATTAATACCATTACAGTTTTGATAAAATAAACATTAAATTATTGTAATTGTCATTAAATAACATGACATAATCATATAATGGTTGTAATAAAAGTAGAAAGGAAGAAATTTAATTAATCACGATAGTTAATATTTACAAAACATTCAATTATGATATATTTTTAGATTTAAATAAATGAACTAATCATGATAGTAAATATTTACAAAAAAAAAAAAAAAAATTCCTTTACAATAAATTTATTGATTTAAATAATTAAAAATGTTTGAAGCCCGATTAGCATCAACATTAAAGAAAAATTCTTCATGAGATTTATCATTTTTTATGTACTAGCTAGAGTTATAAATGAGGGACATTGAAAACTCTATTTGGGGACTTTTTCGAGGACATTACCGACTAATACTGATATGCATTTATTTAAAAAAAGAAAAAAGGAAATATTTTTATCCTTTTAATATTATCAATGCAATTTAGGGTGGTCATTTAACTGATAATTTTCGCCACATTTCATTAAACAAATTTTATTTTTCCCCTTCCTATAAATCTGGTAAAATAGTAAAATTCATATGCTAATGAGCACATGAAATATGATTGTGTTTACGTCCCAGTTTTAATAATTTCCAAGCTTATGCAATTATTTGTGAATTTGACCGCGATTTTTGAGAGAAATGGATACAAATATTTAAACTTGAGGACATTTAGTGTCCCAAACAGACAAAGAAATTTTGGGGACAAAACATTAAAAAAAGTCAGAATTCGGGGACAGTCCTCAAATTTCGAGAATATATGGTCACCTTACTATAGGATCAAAATATTTAAAATTGTAGAAAACTTAAAACTCAATTATTGTTATTGTAGATCGGCCGACTGGATTTCATTTTTTAAATTTAAAGGGGGGGGGGGATGCTGCGCTTGCTTCGTCCCTGTCCTGAATACCTATAACATTTCAAATTCACTTAAAGAGGAATCACTCTTCCAATCCTCAAAATCAGATTCTGCAGTTGCAGTTGATTCAGATTCATCTTCTGATGAGCCAGTGCCTACCACGAAATTTATTCGTTCAATAGTTTCTTCGACTAAATTGTCGAGTTTCCAATCTTTTTTTTCAGTTATGATGACATGTTTTGTATATTTTACCCATTGTTCTTTGGAAATGCTTGTCACACATACCTTTTGGTGTCAGCCCAAGCTAGTTCTATGGCATTGAGATTACAGTGATAAGGGGGTATTCGTAGCACACCATGGCCTTTTTCCTTCAAAAGTTCATCAATACAGTATTTTTTTGTTGGGGGGGGGGCATTCGCCTCAACTAATTCAAAAAGTTCAGTTTTCCTCATTTGAAGATTATGTGCAATTTTTTTGCTCTCTAACCACTCAGTCAGCTGCTTTTTAGTGACATACTTCGATGGTTTTAAATTTAAAACCTTGGTATGGTAAGGGGCATTGTCCATACAGATCACACTATTTGGTGGAATATTAGGTATACGTTTCTCTTTTAACCATTTTGAAAAATTATCAAAATTCATTTGTCCGTGGTAATCATCTAAAGAAGAACCAGATTTTAAAACCAAACTCGCTCCTGCTGTAAAGCCATCCTTGTTACCAGTATGCACAACTATTAATCTATTCCCAGCACCTTTTTTGGTTAAAGCTGTAAATTTTCCCATTTGCCAACATTTTCCGAAACACAAATTGCTATCAATCCAGGTTTCATCCAAATAAATAATTACTCGGTTTTTCTCTCTGAACTTTTTTATGTCACGCAAATACCTGAAACGCCACAGTATAATGTCTGGTTAATATAAAGGCTTCCTAGTCTTTCCATAGTGATGGATCGTTTATCTGGACTACGCTTCCACCGAAATCCAATTTTGTGCAAAAGCTTACGCAACGTTTTTTTTTTTTTTTTTTTTTTTTTTCTCCCAAGGGAAATGGATTTTTTCTTTTATAACAGGCAACGAAGTTGCTAAAGAAGGAATTTTGTTGTTTCCATAAAATTCGTTGACCGTTTGCCGAATAACACATAAATAAAAATCGTCTACACTTAAAACCACATTCCGTTTTTGATTAGGTCTTATTTTTCCGGGAGTCGACAGAATAGGCGAAATGTTAGATTCCTGCTTTATTCGTGCAATAGTTCTCATTGATACACTAGTTGCAGCAGCTGTTCTCTTATGAGCCTGCTGAATAGGAATACATAGTTTTCCAGAAGCTGCCTCCTTCTCAAAAAACTCGAGTACTTTATGGACCACTTTTCTTTCATTTGAATGAATTGTTCTACCTCTTCCAGACATTTCGTTTTTTCCCCCTTAAAAAGAAAAGAAAAAAAAAGAACTGTTTTACGTATACTTCGAGAAGTTAAAAGCTAAACAAGTAAATTTTAGGGATTCAATTAATTTAAATACTAGAAATTAACCTACATGTGAACAAAAATTATAAGCAATGTTTAAAGCTATTTTCTTTTATCGATTTTTTGCATATCTGATAAAAAAATTACAAGAAATAATTAAAACAATATTTAAATTGACAAAAATTTAGCAATTTTCTATTTAATTAGCAACAATAGATACTTTGACTGCTCGTATAGGTGCCAAAGAAGCTGGTAAGTCAAAAAATTGTTTGGCGAAAAGAACTGCCGCCAAGCATCATTTGCATTTCATTCAGCCGCCCCTTCTTCAAAATGAACTATTCCAAGGTCGTATGCCATCTTTTCGCGGTTGCACAGTACACACATATGGTAAGGGAAATAAAACAGAATCATAGTTAAAATAAATTTAGTTTATTAAGACTAAAATGAAAATTTTTGTTTGAATAAAAACAGAAAAAGAAAAAGCCATTATGGCATTTTTACAAAACACATTCAGCTTTTGCACCAGCTTGTGCTTTTAATTCCTTCTGAAAAAGCTGAAAACGAACATCAGCCTCAAGATACTCTCTATCTGCAGGCCTGAAAAAAAAAAAAAAACCATAGAAGGAAGCAAGCAAGCGACTCTTCACAGTCTGACTGAAGTATTTATACTCCTTCCAAGTACTTGTATTAGCATACTGACGCAATGCGCCCTCTGGGGAATTCTCTTGAAGAACCATTTAGGGATTCACTGCAGTTGCGGCTTGCGTTGGAGGAATTTGAATTCAGAAGAAATGAAGCCGCTGCGATCATCACGGATTCTGTCACATGGAGTCAGAATGAAGGGACTAGGTGGATTTTTCCGATGGAAGTCCGATTGTCAATGTCTAATTGTCTCGTATCTTGACATCACTCGCAACGTGAGGAGTCCGTGTTCCCACTGCTTTCGGCATCAACTTACCCGATTCTTACTCCCCCTTCCCCAGTAGCTAAGTTCGAAGTTGCGAAATCTCGACAAAGTACATAATGCGTACACCTAATCAACATCCACACACCAAAGTTTGCCAATCTAAGATAGTTTAAGGCGAATTCAAACGGGAAAACGTGCTTTTACACGCATTTATAGCCCTCTTGACACCAAGGGGTAAGGGGGGGATTTCATAAAACCCGTTACAATAAGGGTCGGATACATATAAAAAAAATTACGCACCAAATTTCGTAACCTCAGATCCCATAGATTTCACAAGACAAATTTACCGTTAAAAGGTGTGTCTCGAGTTTGCGCCCTCGTAACCCCCCGCACCCCCCCACACACACTCACAGAAAAAAAAAGCAACCCCCCCCCCCCAAAAAAAAAAAAAATGTGTGTTTGGAAATATCCTAAGGAAGTCGCATAGCCTTTTTTCAATATATTTGTTCCATTTTTGTAGAGGTCTACTCAAAAATCAGAAATTTTCAATATTTCTCCCCTGCCTTCCCTTAAAAATTGAAAATTCCTAAATGTATTATTTGTATTATTTGTACTCATGTCTAGTCTCCCCATGTGCAATTTCTTTACTGTGAAGTAATTAGGAGCCGAACTATGCTTACAGACGTGTTTTGCCTTTTGCCTCCCCCAGGGGGGAAAGGAGAGTAATTTCGGAAAAGTTGATAGATATAATTTTAAGTTGGGTAAAGACTTAATTCCTGCAAAGCGCCATTGAATTCTGTCCAGCCGTTTCCAAGTGATACCCGGACAAACGTGTTTTTGTCTTTTGCCCCCAGGGGGGAACGTGGGGGAATTTCAGAAAAGTTGATAGATGTAATTTTGAGTTGGGTAAAGAACTAAATTCTTGTGAAGCGCCGTTGAATTCTGTCCAACCGTTCGCAAGTAATACTCGGACAAACGTGTTTTTGTCTTTTGCCCCCCAGGGAGGAACGTGGGGAAATTTCTAAAAAATTGATAGATATAATTTTAAGTTAGGTAAAGAGCTAAGCATATGCTAAGTGCCGTTGAATTCCGTCCAGCCGTTCTCAAGTGATGCCCGGACAAAAAAAAGCGACATACAGACACGATGACACACACACACAGGCAAAATTTTCTGAAATCATTTTCGGCTTTCATGGTGTGTGAAACGTGAAGATATCGCAATTTTTTTTAATTCTGAGAAATTTACAGACTAAACTCTGATTTTATTAATATAGATTTGGCTATTTAAAGAATGACTCACGGTAAAGAAAAGAGCGGCATTAAATTTTGGACGAAAAAAAAAATATATATATAAAAATACCGTAATTATAAAATTAACGTTGCAAAGATTTTTTTAATTTAACAATTCATAAAAGAATGAAAAAGCGCTCAAAATTGCTCCACGCGCGACGATTGGCGTCCGCCGGCCCTTTCAATTAAAAAAAAAAAAAATGAATAAAAAAAAATAATCTATATATATATAAATGAATGTTTGTCTGTATGTCCTTTATAAAATCGTAAACGGCTTGACCTATTTCGATCATTCTTTTTTTTTTCCCTTATAGGTCAGGGATGGTTTAGGAAAAAAAAATTGGAAAAATTCGCCCCCCAAGGGGGGGAGGGGGGCAAAACGTGAATTCAAAATATCCTTCATATCTCAAACAAAAAAACAGATATCCGTAAAATTTTTGCTTTAAAATATAGCTAATATAAATGCCTAAAAACCAATTTCTGGAATTTTCGAAATTCGGTCCCCATGGGGGTACACGGAATTTCACATGCGTAAAACGCGATTTCGCATAATCCTATATATCTCAAATAAAAAAAAAACAGATATACGTGAAATTTTTGCTATAAAATATAGCTAATAAGAATATCTAAAAACCAATTTCTGGAAATTTTAAAAATTCAGCCCCCAGGTGGGGCAGCAGGGGCAGAAACAATTAGAAATACAGTTAGGCCTTTCAAAATTGGTACAGATAGGTTTCAATAGCCTGCAAGTCGAATGGGGATATTTTCGAAAGTGTAAAGTTATTAGGAGGGGAGAGAAGGGGGAGGGGAGAGGGTGGGGGGCAAAAAATAAAATAAAAATAGAGTTAGATCGTTCAAATTTGGTATATAGAGGTTTTCGATACTTACAAATCGATTGCTGATATTTTCGAATTTGTAAAATTATTAGGAGGTGCGGTAAGGGGGGGCTATGGGCAAAAACAGTCGAATGGGGATATTTTCGAAAGTGTAAAGTTATTAGGAGGAGTGAGAAGGGGGGGGGGCAAAAAAATAAAAATAGAGTTAGATCGTTCAAAATCGTACACAAATGGTTTTCGATACTTAAAATCGAATGCGGATATTTCTGAATTTGTAAAATTATTAGGAGGGGCGGTAAGGGGGGGGGCTATGGGCAAAAACAAATAGAAATGCAGTTAGGTTGTTCAAGGAGAGACGGGAAGGGGGGCGGAGGGGCAAAAAAAATAAAATAGAGTTACATCATTCAAAATTGGTACATAGAGGTTTTCGATACTTACAAATCGATTGCGGATATTTTCGAATTTTTAAAATTATTGGGAAGGGAGGAGAGTGGTGGGGCAAAAAAAAAAAAAAAAAAAAAATAGAGATAGATCGTTCAAAACTGGTGCATAGAGGTTTTTGAAGTTTACAAATCGATTGCGGATATTTTCGAATTTGTAAAATTATTAGCATAGACGGGAGGGGGGGGGCGAAGTGGGAAAATAACACAAATAAGAGTTAGAGCATTTTGGGAATTTTTTCCGAAGGCAGTGAAAACCCGGTGCGACATTTTTCCTACTCAGATTTTGTTCCGCTTTTTTTTTTTTTTTTTTTTTTTCACGTGATAAAAATTAATGCAATTTTGAGAATTCAGTAATTATAGTGATTCATTTAAAAATAGAGTCCAGCGAAGCGGGCGAAGTCTGCTAGTATTTAAAAAAAAAAAAAAAAAAACATCACACGAGTCATATTTTCTTTGTTTCCTTAAACGGAATAGTTTACTCGTATTTTGTGTATGTCTAATCAACGAGATAAATAAAATAGTGGGCTGATTCAATGGATAAAGGATTAGTTTTTCGAGTTCAACATGTACCACGTGATATGAACCAGAGTAAAAAAATAGATTCTTATCTTTTGCCCTTTATCGTTACTTTGGCATTTAAAATTTCGATTCAGCAAATTCACGGAATTATTAAATAATATGTCAGTTCTATGACATAAATAAAGTGTTTTTAATTTAATTTTTCAGATATCTCACATTATAATAAATAATAAAATATTTTTTTTTTTTTAATTATTTCCCAACAAAGTTTAAAAGTATTTATAAAGAAAAGTTAAACTTTTAACAGAGCTAAGTTTAACAACAAATAATAATTCCTCAACTGTATTTAAATAATTTGTCGCTGAAGTTTTAATTACACGAAATAGAAAGAAGTAAAATAAAAACTGAAATGATTTAGAACAAAAAAATAATAATAATAATAATAATAATAATAATTTACCTAAGTAAACAAAACACTGGCGGTTATGACTTTCGCCAAGTACAATCTCCAAACAGTTGCCACAGAAATTTATTGAATTTATTTATTTATCTATTGAACCAAGGAAACCAACTCATAGATGGTTCATGTCCTATGACTCATGTTGGACCATGTCAGGGTTACCATTTTTCACTCTACTTTATTTATCTCGCTGTGTCTAATAACATTGCGCCGTAAAAAATATAAATATATATATATATATATATTTCGATCTTTGATATCATTATTGTTGATTCTTATGTAAAATAACCTCCTGAATCCGAATATGACTACCATTTTGCTCAGTCACCCACTGTTTTCTCCGGACACCCGCCCCCCCCCCTCCAATTTTTAGCATTGTTCGGTTATTTTATGGCCATGAATTGGATTGGAAAATGCAAAATAACTAATTTAACACTTAATATATATATATATATATATATATATACTAGCAGGCTTTGCCCTCTTCGCTGGGCATTAAACTTAAATGAGTTGTCAAAATCTCATATCTTTATTAATAACCTAAGTTCTCGCTGTGATTGGTTGAGGTTTTTCCGCTCGCAACGTGAGGAGTCTGGGTCCCCACTGCCTACGGCATCAACTTACCCACTTCTTACTTCCCCTTCCTCAGCGGGTGAGTTCGAAATTTTGCAAAATCCCACTAATGTACATAATGCGTACACTTAATCAATATCCACACACCCAAATTCGCCATTCTAAGATAATTCAAAGCGAATTCAGACGGAAAAACATGTTTTTTTACACATGTTTTTTGCCCTCCGACTCCGAGAAGGTGGGGGAGGGGGGCGATTTCGAGTTTCGTGAAATCCAGTTACAATAAGTGCCGGATGCATACAAACAATTTACAGACCAAATTTCGTGACCACAGAAGTCTTTAATAGAAAATATTATAAATAAATAAATACAAAAAGCACAGCTTTAGTATGGGACTCCTTTGGAGACTTTAAATATTTTAAGCCCTTTTTGCAAAGAACTGAATTGGCTATCTCAATTGGGCAATTAAAGATCTTGGCGAGAAACGTCCGAGCTACTTCGGTGCCGAATTTCTAATTTTGCCAAAGGGTTCCGATACTAAAGCTGTTCAATATACAAAATAAATAAATAAAAAAATAAAATAAAAACTCTTTTCTGATATTTACAAAATAAAAATAAAAACTCTTAATATAATCCAAATTATAATCATTTGCAATTAAGGGAAGAACATAAAAGGACCTCTTAAGGTACATAATAACAACAAAAAAATTTGTTTTACGGCAGGAAAGAAAAGTACTGCTTAATTAAATAAAAATATTAAACTAATGCCAAATATCTCTATGAAAATATTTATCCACATGCAAATTCTTGATTAAAAAATAATAATAATAAAATAAATAACCAACTTTTGTAGGTATTTTTCTCTCTAATTTTTATTATTATTCACGTGAAATTAAAAATATTTCATTTTAATTCTGGAAAAAAAAAAAAAAAATATATATATATATATATATATATATATAAAACCTTCTACCGAATCTGTGTTGAAAACGGAAAAAGGGTAAAATAAATTAGAAATATCAGTCCTATATTTAATAAAGAAGCATCACAAAACTGGCGTTGTAAAAATTATTACTTACAAACTTTGAATAAATTGCATTTTATGGTGTTTATTCAAAGTTTGTAAGTAATAATCAGTCCTATATTTTTAAATTTGATACCAAATGAGAGGGGCGATTTTTCTGAATCCAGGGGTGCAAACAGTTTTTCGACGCGACAATTAGATTTTTAAAAAATAACTAAAATTTGAAATTTAAGTGGCAACGGAAAAACCGAAAAAGGAAAAAATAAATTAGAAATATCAGACCTATCGTTACAAATTCAGTACCAAATGAAAGAGGTGATTTTTCTGAATCCTGGGATGTAAACAGTTTTTCGATACGACAATTAGATTTTTTAAAATTAACTAAAGTATGGAATTTAGATAGCAACACTTCATTTCAATCTTTTCATAATTTGTATTGCGAATCACGCGAATAAAAAAGTCTTTATCTTAAAAATTTATTTTTATATTTTATTTTTTCATTCAAAGCGTTTTAGTGAAAAATACTTATGGCGCATGCGCAGGCGTTTTTTACCCACAATTTAAGCACTAATCATAATTTTGAAAATTTCTATAGATTTAATTTTAAGTTGGGTGAAGACCTAAGTTTCTGCCAAGCGCCGTTAAATTCCGACCAGCCGTTCTTGAGTGATGCCCGGAGAAACGTGTTTTAGTCTTTTACCCCCCAGGGGGGGGGAAATTTCTGAAAAGTTGATAGATATAATTTTAAGTTGGGTGAAGACCTAAATTCCTGACAAACGCCGTTGAATTCTGCTCAGCCGTTCTCAAGTGATGCCCGGACAAAAAGAGCGACATACAGACACGATGACACACACACACGCACACAAAATTTTCTGAAGTCATTTTCGACTTTCATGGGGTGTGAAACGTGAAGATATCGCAAAATTTTTTGATTCCGACAAATTTACAGACAAAAGTCTGATTTTATTAATATAGATGTATAATGTTTAAAAAATAACATTAATAATAGTTAAAAAAAATATAAGAAATATAATGCATAATTTCAGTGGGAAATCCCCCTCAAATTTTCCCCTTGCCGCAAATGTTGATATTTTAGAATTTTTTAACTCTGTAGCCCCTCAGAAGATATTTAACAGTTTAAAAAATACCACTAAAAATAAAATTTATAGCTATAAAATTACCGAAATGTGATAAAAATAGGGGGCTGTCCCTAACAAATGGTGGGTTATAGGGCAAAACGAATATCATATTCGGATTAAGGAGGTCATTATACATAAAAATTTGCCAAAATGATTTTGTGGGCAATTTTTATGCCGAACATTGTAAGAGGTGACTAGCTGTTCTCATTTTCTGAGGACAGTTAATATTTTAATCCATTTTTTAAATTAAAACTTAATTTATAATAATAATTATTTTTCTTGTCATTATTTACTAAGAATCAATATACATAACTATAATTGGATAATTGTAATATTATCGGCACTTTTTAATTATAAATTCACTCTACTAGGGTCGCCATACTAATAACAGAAATAGGATCGTTTCGGATTCACTCAACGATTTTTGCACACACCTAAATGATTAAATTTTGATCTTAAAACATGCCTTATGTTTTAATATATAAGATATTGCTACTAAATAAACTGAATTAATTGTCTTTAAAATATGAAAGGGATAATACAGTAGTCTGACTTATAGCTCACTTTATATTAGAGGAGAAAACATTCAAACCTTGTTTTCTCAAATAATAATAATAAAAGAGTTAGTGATTTTTTTTTTTTTTTTTTTTTTTTTTTTTGAACTTAACGTAAAAATGGTATGCTGACATATCTTCCCAGATATGTCTACATATTTTCCCAATATATGGTAATACTTCTAAAAAAAAAAAAAAAAAAAACGATAATTCCGTTTAAAGATTTTTTTTTCTGTGTTGTCTGAAAAATTGTATCCGGGGAAGGAAACACGGTTTGAATGTTTGTTACTCCTTATCATTTAAGCAGTTTAAATAAATGTTTGGTTAAAGTAGGTTGCACTCAAAACTTCAAACTTTATGCATTCCCGTTTTCAAAAAGCTTGTATGAGAAAAGGAAGGTGGTTTTAAAATGAACGAATGGAAAAGAAAAAAGAAAAAAAAAAAAAAAATGTTTGAAAATTGTTTGAAAATTGTTCTCTTTGAATTCGCTGACTTAGCAGTTTCTGAAGCCCCCAACACTGTCCACCGTAATATTGCTAGTAGTTCGTGATTTATTGCTGTCAGAATTTCCGAAACTATTTTTCTTTGGAAATTGCCACTGATATTTTTTATTTGTCCCTTTATATCTGCATTTTTTTTTTCGTTAAAAGAATATTTGAAATGCTAATAAAACTTGATGTTACAACATGTAATAAATATTTATAATAAATATATATATAGCATAATTATAACTACACAGAATAAAGGAAACCTGAAACAAAAATAAAGAAAAAATTGTAATTATATTAAAAATAGAACCTATTGAATAGAAAGATTATTTTCCTTCGGAAAACTTTCAAAAATAGATTATGAATATTACTTTGCTAGAAACGTTAAAACGTTCCTAGAAACGAAAATTCAAGGGAAAAAAATATTTTTCTCTACTGATAAAGTATATATTTAAAACATGCTAGCTAAAACTAGTTGAGAAAATATTTTTTTCTAAAGCGATTGAAAACATAGATCAATAGCTTTTTAAAATCCAAGCTAATTAAAAAGTTCTTAAAATGTGTTATTTTAAAATATGTATAAGTAAAACTTTTTTAAAAGTATTTTACAGAAAATTTCACTCAACAGAGTATAAACATTTTTTTTTATATTAATATTTAAACAAAAAAGTATTTTTTTTTCCCAAAAACTTCCATTTTGCAGATAATTGATCTTAACAGCGTTACAGCAAACTTTTATGGATGGATAATCTTCTAAAACCTTTAGGCTAAGTACTGACATAATAGCTATTATCATATATTATACTATACGCATGAAATAAATTCGATTTTTTTAAAACTTGTAAAGAGATATTTTTTATTTTAATTTGCTTCAGAAAAGTGGGAATTAAAAAAAAATTATTATTATTATTATTATTATATATATATATATATTACTCTCTACGTAAATAATGATAACTTTTAAAAAAATCTGGAGTGACTCTACTGGACTTTCCGAAAATTAAGTAATAAATGGTTGTATAAATAAAGTAAGAGAAATCATTAAATAAAAAAAAAAGTGGAAATTATAATAGAGTTTTTCAGTAATTTATTCTATATACTGTTGTAATATAAATTTAGATAACCGTTGGTTATTGAAGTTTAATTTTAAAAGCAGTTTCAGAATTCTTGCGAAGTGTACCGTCAATAACACAATGATCCATCATTATTGTAGATAATCACGAAACATTTTACTAAGCTTTATTATTATTATTATTTATTACTTCCGTACAGGTGACCACTTTTTTTTCTTCATAAAATTATTATTAATGGATAATTAGAATTAAATGGTTTTAAGTGACATTGGGGTGGGAGCCCAAAAAGTCGACTTCACGGCTTACATGTTGGTGATGAAGCAAAGCTCTGATTTCTTCATTAATTTCGCCTAAGTTTTAATCGAAGCCAAGTTCAAAATAATAGTGAAAAAATGGTTGTAATTACGTTACGTAGAAACACATACAATTTTTGAATCAAACAGTTATTAGTGTCAGCCAAGCCTCTCCGAAAATGATTTCGTGAGAACAAGGAAGTTTTTAGCAAATAAATGCACTGTATTGTAAAGACCAGGAATACAAACACATGGCGGAGAACTGCATTTACCTGCAAGATGAAAAGAAACCGAATTTTCATAAAGTCATAACAGGCTACTGTGGATCTGCGTTACATTAAAGAAATAATAACACATGATCAAAGAATTGGAAGTGTTGCAAATAGAAAAAGATACTTATGTGGGAAGAGGGAGGATATACAACTTTAAAGAACACATTGTATGTGGATTTAAGTTATAATTTAGAGGTTATAAAAATATTTCTTTACATTAAAACGTTTTTTTTTTTTTTTTATACGATTATGTTTTATTTATTTTTATTTATATATTTATTTTAGAATATATTATAACTGATATTACATATTTTCTCCCCTTTGCCAAGATTTTTTTTTTAATTCAACCATGTTCTCTCTAAACAAACAATATATATATAAGGATATATAAACAATACAATAAAAAAATCTAGTAAGATAATATAATAAAATAATAAAGTATGCATATATGATATTTATATAAAATAAATCGAGTAACACTAAATATATATGGTCACCTAGAGAATTACAAATACAATATCTTGAAAGCAATGATTGTGAAAATAGTATATTATAACTGATAAAAGAAATATATATTTTTTTTTAAATGCCATTTCAATAATTCAATTTTGTAAGACATTTGCTTACAAGGTGCACCAAATACAATATAGTAAGTCATGATATTTTTCCACTAACAGCGCATAGCTTACTAAATAATGAATAAAAATGTAGCATTTTAACTATATATTTTATTGCTTTTATAAAATTTTATACTGCAGGGTCATATTTTAAGTAACATTAATCCTTACTCTCTCAAAACAGGATCTACCTTGAATCCAGATAGCAAAAAATATTCAAAATATCCACTTGAAACGATTTCAATTTGCAATCAACATTTCAAAATGTCTATTTGCATCTGCCTCCCCCGTCTATGTCTATTTGCCTCCAAATTACATATTTCTAAGAAGAAAAAAAAAAAAAAAAAAAAAAAAAACTTAATTCCTTAAGTAAAATTTAAATATTAAAATTAAAATCAGGATTCGAAATAGAAGAGGGCTTATGCTTACAGTTTTATATATCTTTATATATATACATCCAATTATTTAGAATTGTAGCTATTTAGAAATACCATACAGTCGGTAACAAAAGTGTCCGAACACTAGCAAAAATTCCCATGTAAAAAAAGTACACTTCATACGGTTTTGTTAAATAAATCCTTATCGAATCATGTTCTTCCACTGACTAAGACAAGGATTCGACAAGGATTTATTTAACAAAACCGTATGAAGTGCACTTTTTTTAGATAAGAATTTTTGCTAGTGTTCGGTCACTTTTGTTACCGACTGTATATGAAAACGTAAATAATAAAAAGGTTGAAAAAGGCAAAACTGTAACAATATTTTATTTTTCGTGTAGAACATCTTTTTCTTTCTGCTGCCGGCTCTCATCCGTTCATTTTGACTCTCGCAGTCCAGGAGCGCTCGTTTCACTTCACTGAACCCGTCTTTCTAAATTGTACTTGTATGTGACAGTAATTTTATCCTTTTAATTTTATTTCCCTGTGAATTTTTTCACTCACATAAGTTTTAAGAGCATAACGATAAATGTTCAGTGCAGTAATATAATTTGATGTAAAAACATTGTTTCCATGGATACTTTTTAAACTAAAATTTGAAAGATAAACTTTTCCTACACACTGTAAATTTTTGTTTTGCTTTTGTAGTAAAGTATAAGAAAATGTTTCGAATAGTGTTACGATTCCGAAAGCATTTTTTTAGAATGCATTTTTATTCACCCGGGTTGTCTCTCATTCTGTCAGTCATCGAGCAATTTTTCTGATATATTTTAACTCATGGGTCGTCCCTACAAATATGAGTGACCATGAATAACCAGTGAGTGACCATTGAGTAACAAGTAAGTGTCCCCTGGGGGATCAGTGAGTGACCCATAAATAACTCAGAATATCAGAAAATTTTACTGTAACTGAAGGATTTCAAAACCTTTACGTCCTGCTTCATTTCGGTTTTAAAATTTAATTTCGGTTTTTTAGTTTTAATTTTAAAAACTAGTATGTTGTGGCCACCACAAGACTTTCTTCTATATTTTCCTATATACATATTCAATCAATAACAAAAAAAAAAAAAAAAAAAAAAATACAACTTTTTTTTCTAAGTTTTTCTTTTTCTTTTTTTTTTTTTTTTTTTTTTTGTTAAAAGTAATACATATTCAATCAGTAACAATATGTAAAAAAAAAAAAAAAATCGATAACTTTGTTTTAAATTATCACAAATTTATAGTTCAATCATTCGTTTTAAAGGTATTGACGAGATCTTTCGAAAGATACCCATCTTGAAAATTCCCCCCCCGGGGGTACTTCCCCCTCGGGGGGGGGGGGGAAGCGATGCCCCCACATGCACAATTTTTTTTCCTAGTTAACTACTACTATTATCAATAATTCATATTAATTTTACAGTCACAAGTTTAAAATAACGCTCATTATGTACATTTATACGAAATTTTGTCCTATACTGCCATGTTAAAAGTTTACATAAAATGCGATCACAGCGCCATCTGCTGGGCGATTAATCCCAAAATCTAATCAGCACCATTCCATGTCAGGGTCCAACTATATACCAAGTTTCGTTCAATTTCATTCATTGGTTCGTGAGATACGGTGAAAACAAGAAACCACAGACACACACACACAGACAGACAGACACACATTTTTTTAAAACTATCAATTCGTGTTCTGGACATCACAAAACATGTAGATCCGTCAAAAAACGGAGGTCGAAAATTTTCGCGAATCCAATACTTTCTCTGTATTACATATAGAAGAAAGTAATAATATAAAAAAATTTAAAATAATGCTTTTTTATCCTAAAAAGTAGTAAATAAGGTAAAATTTACTGTACTCAAACCAATTAAAGGATCAAAAGCATTCATTGATGGCAAAGTATATCATTATATTGTAGAATATAGTCATCAAAAAATGCTTTTGATCTTTTAATTGGTTTGAGTAAAGAAAATTTTGCCTTATTTACTACTTTTTAGGACACCGATAAAAAAAACATTCTTTTTATTTATTTATTTTTATTTATTTATTTTTAGTTCCCCATCATACTATAGGTATGGGGAACTTAGGTAATCGTGAAAATTTTCGACCTCGGTTTTTTGACTTTTCTACACGTTTTCAGGTGTGAGGAATCCGAAAATGACAAAATTTCTATGGTGTCTGTCTGCAGGGTGTCTGTTAGTGTGTTAGTGGGTCAGTCCGTTAGTGTGTTAGTCCGTTAGTTTGTTAGTCTGTTAACACGATATCTCACGAACAAATAATCGCAGAGAGGTCAGATCAGTTTTAAAATATTACTTTCGATACTGGCAAGAACCCTATTTATTTGGAACATTCGAATTAAAAAACTTCGCAAGTTATTAGAAATTTACGATTTTCTTAACATGGGAGAATAGGACAAAAATTCACTAAAACGTGCATTAAATGAAACTTTTCACTGTAAATATGTCAGACCAGTTTTAAAATATCAGTTTTGATGCCGGAATGAACATCAGAAACTATAAATATGCTACTTTGAAAATTTCGCAAGTTATTGGAAATTTACGAATTTCTTATAATGGCAGTATAGGGTAAAATTTCATATAAACGTCAGTTTTGAGCGATATTTTCATGGTAAAGATGTCAGATTACTTTTGAAATATTATTTAGGACACTGGCATGAATATTAATGACTATGAATTTTCCAATATAAAAATTTCGTAAGTTATTGGAAATTTACGAATTTCTTAACATGGCAGTATAAGGCAAAATTTCACATAAACGTCAATTTTGAGGGATATTTTCATCGTAAAGATGTCAAACCACTTTCGAAATATTATTTAGGATACTGGCATGAATATCATAGACTATGGTTTTTCCATTTTATAATATTCGTAAGTTATTTGGAATTTACGATTTACTTAACATGTCAGAATAAAGCAAAATTGAGCATAAATTTCCATTTTGAGGATCATAAATACATTAGACAACTTCAAAATTACATTTATGAAATTTGTTTGAACATGATTGAAGACAAATATTCTAATTGGAAATTTTCGTAAATTATTTGTAATTTACGATTTTATCAACATATCGAAATTATAAAATTTTCATATAAATATGAATTTTGAGGATTATTGCATTGGAAATAGTAGCATGAAAACTAAACAACGGAATTGACCATGATAAAATAAATTAATAGATTAGAATGAGATAAATATATCGAAGTGAACGGTGGATAGCCTATTTGGCGGGGATTTCATTCTGTCACTGTACCAAGCTTTGGTCAAATTCATTTCTTTTAACATGGTTATAATATGTCTCGTACTAGAAATTTATGAGAACATATACATGATGGGGAACTGAGCAGAGTTCACCTATGCCAACTAGTTTAATTACTTTTATAATCAAAAATCTAATTTTCAATATTTTCTTTGTAGAGAGAAATACTTTTTTAACACTTAAAATTACGGATTCCTTTTCAAATCTGTTGGCATATTTAATGAATATGAAATATTGCACAACGGGATTTGTATTTCAATTTTACGCAAATGTAACCTGTTTTGCAGATAGGATACGAAAATTATATTAGCTGCCAAAACTACTATTCATTATAACATTTTGTTTAAATTCATAAATCTCTGTCCCCTTACACGCACACATCCAATACACAAACACACCAACACCCAGACATTTTCTTTTATTTCATGTAGAGATTAACTCATAGAGAAAGAAATTATGAAGCTAAAATCTAACCGAAATTTAAAACATGAAATTAAAATTACGCATCTAAATAAATGATGCTATTTACAAAAAGATAATTTTATATACAACGGCTTAATATAAGGTGGTCATTACAAAGTGGAACCCCTGTAATGTGTGCTACTTAATGTAATAGCACTCGAAACCATTATACGAAATAGACGAGCGGTAAGCCATTTAACAAGCGTTCGGAATTTCTCCATTCGCCCCCTTTCTACACGCCGAAGTTCAGTTTTTGTTTTCTACCAGATTTCATTTTAAATGAATCCATATCTTCGAATTTTTTAATCTAAAATTCTTCAGAAACGCGACAGACAGTGAACCGTATCCTTTCTTCAAACCGTTTAACAGAAACTCCAACATACTAATTAATATTCCGTAGCATTGTAGCCCCGTCTTTTTTTCCCCACCAGTATCATTTTAGAGTATTTTTCTTCTTATTTAATCGTAATTGAATTTGGAGACTATTATTCTAAACATTTACTGGTGTGTGAAAAAGGGCGTGACTAGCAACACTACGGAATATTAATTAGGATGTTGGAGTCTCTGCGTTTAACATCTGGACTCTCCTCATACTTATAACTGAAAGTTTATTGTTCGTGTAAAAATACTTCACAGATACTAACATTTTTTGGGGGGAGGGGGGAAAGCACTCTTAAGGCCGTATCAGATTCACCAACTTTTCGGGCAATTTTTGGCCCAACGCTTAATTTGCGCCGATTTTCTCGGAGAAATTGCTTCAACACCCAGTGTGATAGCGATTCTGAAATTCGGACAACTTTTTTCTCCATGCCTTAAAAAATTGGGCGTATGAACAATTTTCTTCCAGCTTTCAACCAATCAGAGATATAAGCTGTGTAACGTCATTCTTCAAGATGGCGGACAATACGAAAGAGAGTATCTCTCTGTTAAAACGGAACTTTTAGCAAGGAAATGTTTTAATTGAATGCATTAAAAATTGTAGGCACTGTGGGATGCTTAAAATAGTAAAATACTTGCTTTCAGTGTATTTTCTTTATTCATGAGACTAATTTAAGTAAATATTTAAAATTTCAGTGTTTATTCCTATCCATCTTTTATATATAAGTCTGTGACCTCGAATAGATTTCTATATGTTATTTAAAGCTTCATATTTTATTAAAATAAAATCAGTAAAAATACTTATTAAAATGCTTTATGGATTACTAAGAAAAAGTGCCTTATTATTATAGTTATTTTTAAATAATTATCGTTTGTAGTTAAAAAAAAAAAAAGCTATGAATACTTAATAATTTCTGAAAAATATTCTTTTGAATCAGGCCTATTTAAGGTTTGACGAAATTTTCTTGAATTTTATTTTTGCAAAAATTAAATAAAAATAAATTATTATAATTTTAAAAATAATTTATATTTTAATTTTGTGTGTTTTGTGAAAAATATGCAAGTATATAAATATTTTCAGAAAATAAACTCCTCTATATTAATATCTATATAACACATTTTTTGTCTTCCAGTCAATATTATATAAGTAATATAGTAATTGAATGACTGGAGCGTAGAAATGGGTGGGATCATGGAATTTACAGTCCTTTGCATAGTTTCTAAATCCTACCCATTGGTCCCATAGACTCAAAGTCCTACCCATTGGTTTTTGCATTGTCATAAAGTCCTACCCATTGGATTCCTTTTAATGCTGAGTGACAGAAGTATTCTTTTAAAAATATTTGTTTACATGCAATTTTTTGTAACTGATATTAATTATGAGTAAATATTAATTATACTTAATTATTAATTGATTTTCTTGAAAATAATTTTTATCCATTTCGAAATGAAATTGTTGAACAAAATATTTATGTTATTTTAAATATATTCCTATTATTGTTAATATATATATATATATTAGATATTGTTTGAATACTTTACTCTTTAATTTTAAAGAGTGGGAAAAAAAAACAAAATGTGTTTTTAATTTATTTTGTTCTTTGACTTTTCTTTTTTCAGAGTCATTTTTATTTAGCGTGTATGAAGGGCACTTCATCAAATTTATAACACCTAGAAAAATTATTCACAATAGCTATTTCTTTCTTTTTATTAATAATGCTTCAAGAAATATCAACAAGAATTGTTCAGAAAAGTGCTTCAGGTAATCAATGTGTTAGTATTTTGTCCATATCTCTCGGAGCGAAGAAATTTCATAATGTATTGTAATTTTTATTTTTAAGCAAAGTTATCTGAATGCAATGAAAAAATATATACATATATATATATTTAATAACATCGAAGATGAACTCTTTATCATCTTTATTTTGTACCATGAATTCTGAATGTGCCCACTGGTTTTTACTCTTTCTTTTACTATTTGTTTCAAATATCTTTTATAAACCTATACGTAAAGTTTTGATGGGCAAGCAATTTTGATTTAAGGAATTATCTATACATTAAGAAAGGTTCAATATGCGTATTAAAAAGATGCAATCTGTGTATGTTTAATATATGTTCTGTATCAAATTACCTGCTATGCTTTATACTAGTAGTTGGCAAAAATGTTATTTATTGCTAATGTAAACAATGTAACCAAAAGAATAAATCTAATGAGTTAAATTTAGAAAAGAAAAGACATTTGTCTAATTTTACACGTTTAAATTGTCCTGAATGTATTTTGGCCATTTTTGTGATGAGAAAACTGTAGTGGCACCTTAAGATGAGCACCTAATGTCATAAAATTTTATATTTAGTTGTAACTTGACATAAATTTCTATCTATCACTTTTAAGTACATACAGCTCAAAAAGTATTTGTTACTATGCTACCACTCCCCTCATAAAAATACTATATCTCAGCTTCTATAGAGCAGATTGCACAAAATTAATATACTTGAGGGCCATTATGAAAAACTATACAGAAACAATTTACGTACATATCTGACGACAGACTCACTAATATGTTGCAATTTTTCCCGATATTGAAAGTTATATCTCCTCTTCTATACTCAAAAACATAAAACATAAAATGTGAAATGGATATTGGGAATAAACGATTAATTTAATTTGGGTGTATATCAGCCAACATAAGCGCTGTTATTTCTAACCATCTCCGCTTTTCAATATGGATATATCTCAGCATCTATTAGTTAAAAATGCTTCTAACTGAATATGTGAAACTCCTCTTGGGATAAGACATTTTGATTAATTTTTTATTCATATTAACCGTAGGTGGCGCGGTCATAGAAAATAGTATAGATAGAAAAAACTTTTCCGATGGTCACAACATTACGAGTTTGAAAATATATTTGGATATATTTTTTTACATTAAGGGGAAAAAATGTATGACATCGATAAAATACGAATAGTAATTTAAAGGAAGACTGATAAAGATAAAAGTTGCAACAAGTTTTTATGTTTGGAATGTTTGGAATTTTAAAACTATGGAAAAAATTCCGTCTAATAATACAGGAGGTACGAAAAATGATTTTATGCTAAGAAAATATTCTGCGATTTCTTAGAATTTGCTGATACTGCACTTCCAGTGAACAAATTTTTGTAGTTATTAATCCAAGATAGCGAAAACATAGAGTGATAGACCTCAAAACAAAAAATAAAGCTTTTGAAATATCCTCAAGAAGACCCATGGCTGTTTTCAACATCTTTGTACCATTTTTGTCAGAATTCTGCTCAACACAGAATTTGCGAAATTTCCTCCAGAAAATAGTTTTTCCTCCTCCCTCCCTTAAAAATTGAAAATTTCAAAAACGCATATTTTTTTTTTCCTTTTTCTTATTTCTTTTCTTTTCTTTTTTCTTTTTTTTTTAACTCTAGTCTCTCCGTGTGCAGTTTCTTCCCCTGGACTAATATAAAGCCGAGTTATGCTTACAAACATGTTTTTGCTCCCTGAGTTTCACAAAAATTTATTGATATAATTTTTAATTGGGTACAGAACTAAATTCCTGCCTAGTATCGTTGAACTCCGTCCAGCCATTCTCATGTGATACCTGGACAAAAATAGCGCTATAGACATACAGACACAACCCCCCCCCTCACACATACACACAGAAAGCTTTCTGAAGTCGTTTTCGACTTTTACGATGTAAATATCGCAAAATTTTTTGTTTCTGAGAAATTTACAGGTAAAAGTTTGATTTTGTTAATATTGATTGTAAAACTCGATAGTCAAGACAACAGTGCAATATTTCAGAATTTACTAATCTATTGACTTTATCTTCCTAGGTATGCTAATATTTTTTTCTTTGGAGTAATAACCAACAGCGCATCATATAAATATGAAGTTCTACAATACGCAATGCAAAATAACTTCTTTCACAATCACTTCAATTATTATCTGAAAATTATTCTTGCATTTTAAATAACCAAACATAGAAAATTGTATCCTACGAACTAATTTAATCAAACTTTAATATAGCCTTCTTTGAGTTTTTGTTTTATACTAAGAATATAAATTTTTACCTAAATATCCGCACACATGCCCAAAATTCGTTTTCTTGCGATATATTTATTTATTGATAACACATATACATCAGATTCGTATGCTTGACTTGTAGTCTGCTTGTAAATCTTCTTCGGATAAAGACAGATAGTACATGACAGAATTACAAAATGAAGAATGAGGAATTTGCACACATGGGGGATTTGAACAAAATCCTATTTTTCTGGTAGTTTTAGGCCTATAAATTAAAAAAAGTTTATTAAAAATGCAAAAAAAAAAAAAAGTTATCATTAATTTCAAAAATAGCTTTAAAATTAACCAAAAATCACGTGACTTCAAAACGCTGCCTGACGTCACACTTTATGATGCCTCAATGTTTACATTTTGTTAGCCTGGTTAGTAAGCAGAAATTCATTTTATCTTTCGTAATTATCAATTGTTTATGTGATTTCTGAGCATTTCTTTTTCATCTTAAATCAATTAGTATCATTATCACCATTTTCCATTATCATTATTTTCAATTGTTTTCTTTTCATGGCGGTTGTTCAATGTTTTCGTTTAATAGGATCCTGTGGAACGCTAAAGAATAACTTTTGAGAAGCATTAGCTGTTGTATTAGTGCAAAATGGTACAATACAATATTTATACTACAATTTTTTAATATCCGTCATCATTATAGCACACAAAACCTATTTTACTGATTCGAAAAACAAAGCAAAGCAGGAAATCGAACGTAAACAATGATTACTTCCGTTTGTTGTCATAAAGAGTGACGTCACGACATATTATACTGCGTTTTCTCGATAGATTAAATAGTGCGATGTTAAAATTGTTATAAATCAGTCATTAGATTTCAAATAGAGAAAATGTATGAATTTGTTTTCTTACCTTTTCGTTTTCTGTTATATAAGAATAAAATCTGAAAACGTACAAATTGTCTGTTGGAAAAAACACCCAGGACTTGCGTGGGGTCGAACCCGTTCTCTTACACTCGAGGGCGGTTATCAGTGCGGTAATATAACCACTCGGCCACGGAGGACCTTTTTTTTCGGATGACGATATTTAAACTATAAAAATATCAGCAACGAATCTTTTTTTTTTTTTTTTTTTTTTTTTTTTTTTAGACGTAAAAGATTGCTGTCTACTTCGGTTGTTGGTTGATTGGGTTTAACGTCACACAAGTGCTGCGCAAATGGACAATCCTTTCAACTTCGAAAAATACAGTCGGCTGCAAAATTATTCGAGCACTAGCAATAATCCTAGCCAAAAAAAAGTACACTTAATACAGCTTTGTTAAATAAATCCTTGTCGAGTCATGTTCTTAATCAGTCTAAGAACATGATTCGACAAGGATTTACTTAGCAAAACAGTCTTAAGTGTACTTTTTAAATATAGGAATTATTGGCTAGTGCTCGAATAATTTTGCAGCCGACTGTATACTGTAAAATAGAAATAATCTACCAAATAAAAGTAAGACAGAGATTGTACAAATATTTTTATCTCCTTGCTACCAAATACTGACAGCAAAAGGCGTGACTTGACCATTCAGTACTGATAGGGAATAGAGTACGGATTCTCTATACTAGCTGTACAGGAAAATTCTGCGTACATCACTACTTTTTTTTTATGAATAGGCGCCTTCTTTTGGCGATAATCGCTTTGGTGGAAATGAAATGTTGGTATGGCGTTAGAAAACTGCTTTGGCGTATGAATTGATGGATTGGTGAGCATGTGATGTTCGATAACAAATAGGTTACAAGTCCAGGGTCTATTCTGTCGCCAATTGCCCATTGTGCAACACTAGTGCGACGTAAAAAAACCCACCCGCCCACCACCAGGATCTATTATAATATGTAGTCAATGAAATTGACTTTCGATGCTGTCATAAAATCCGGATATAACGAACTAATCATCTGCGAATCGAAAGAATATTAAGAATGAAAGAAGTAGACGAGAAGCTGAAACCACTAATAATTAGTTTTTCAGAATACCTTTAAATGCATGAGTAGTGTAAATTTAAATGTGTCTCTTCGATAATATAGATATATATATAGTTTCTCTTGTGAGCTTCTAATTAAAGTTCAGTTGTCCATAGTGTGACACTAGTACGACGCAAAACCCTCTCATCCTCAAATATAAATTTACAGTCGGCAGCAAAAGTATCCGAGCATTAGCAATAATCCCTGTCTAATACAAGTACACTTAATACTGCTTTGTTTTAATAAATCCTTGTTGGGTCATGTTCTTAGTCAGTCTAAGAAGATGATTCGACAAGGATTCATTTAACAAAACATTTTTAAGTGTACTTTTTTTTATATCAGAATTATTCGCTAGTGCTCGGATACTTTTGCTGCCGACTGTAATTAAGATTCAGCAAGAAAAAACAGAAGTTTTGTAGATTTGATATGCAACATCTGTTTTTATTTAACATTTTTATATAGAGTATTTTTTTGTTCCTGTATTTTCCGAAGTCAAGGTTAGCGACTTGCGCGCGTAAAATCCGTCGAGGCTGTAATGTTCTTATGTCTGTAAAAAGAAAACCTCTAATATTACTGAAGCGAGTGATGATTTCCTCCACTGTGGATTCAAATTGCATAGGTGTATCCTAAATAGTCTTCGACTGTCATTGCGTAGCTATGGACATCAAACCCGCTCAATCTCAATCATACTCGTATGTATTCCTGAAATTTTATTCTTGAAAGTTAAGTACAGATTAGGACTAGAAAATTTCATATCCTGAAATCATTCGTAAGCTAGTTAAGTTGGAAAAACCATTTCAAGCACTGGCTATAGCCAATTCTCTTTCACATTTGATATTCTAATGAGAACCAAATTTAACTAACTACTGCTCTGCAAATTTAGTTTCTATTAAAAAATATTAAAAAAAGAAAAGGATTTTGAAAAATATATTTCTGTTAATGAAAATTAGATTACACCAAAAATATCTAAGCACAGGGTGATTATAATTAAAGTTTGATTTAAAAATGCTATAATTTTTAAACTACCCATCAGAGCGATTTGATATTTTACCAGATAAATCGTGATGCAATGAAATTTTGTTTGGCAAAAGAAAAAAAATAGTTTCAAAATGTGCCGTTAATTATCCGTAAAATATTTGTTTCATGAAGCTCCTTTTTTTTTTCACTATGACTGTTTCCGCTATAGACACGTATTCTTGTGTTTTTGCTAAAAAAAAATTGTAGTAAACCCTTGAAGTCAATTGTTGCTTGCTATTTATACTGACCAAACGTCCCCATTTTCTGGGGACAAATGGGGATTTCCTTCTTTTTTAAGGCATTTTTCTAAGTTTTAAAAAATTCTAGAAAGTAAATTATTAATCAATCCATAATCCATCCATAATTGGATAATTGTAGCAATTTTTAACGCTTCTCTATTATAAAGGTTCTTTGATCTGGTCAGCCTACTGCTATTCCATTGTGCTGCTAACAACATTCCTGTGTTTAATGAGTCCATTTAGGCGTTTCCCCTGACATTACCCTGAGAGTGCCATCTATAGGAACATGTTGGAACTACATTTTTCCTCCCCCAAACAAAATTGCATTGCCTCACGATTGCTCTGGTAAAATATCAAATCGCTCTAATGGGTAGTTTTAAAATTATAGCGTTTTGAAATCGTAACTTTAATTATAATTAATTACCCATTGCACAGTACTAGTGCGACGTTAAACCCAACTAACCAACCAACCAATCAAATAAATGTTTAAAATAATTTTCACTATTTTGAAACATCAGATTAACCAACCACGACAACTAATTTCTCAAACAGTGTCAAATTTCAACGTAAATAAACAGTCGGCAGCAAAATTATTCGAGCGTAGCAATAATTCCTATGTAAAAAAGTATGCTTAATACTGTTTCGTTAAATGAATCCTTATAGAATGATGTTCTTAGACTGACTAAGAACATGACTCGACAAGGATTTATTTAAAAAAGCAGCATTACAGTCGGCAGTAAAAGTATCCGAGCACTAGCAAAAATTCCCATATAAAAAATGTACACTTAATACAGTTTTGTTAAATAAATCCTTGTTGAATCCTGTTCTTTGTCGGATTTCGACAAGAACTTATTTAACAAAACAGTGTTAAACGCACTTTTTTTACATAGGAAATTTTGCTAGTGCTCGGATACTTTTGCTGCCGACTGTAAGTGTAATTTTTTTAAGTAGGAATTATTGCTAGCACTCGAATTGTTTTGCTGCTGACTGTAGGATATTTATTGATAACACATATGAGGAGCAAACATTCAAACTGTGTTTTCTCCTTTATGTACAATTTTTCAGACAACATAAAAACTAATAAGTTAAAAAAAAAAAAAAAAAAAAAAAACATAAAATTTAATAATCGTTTATTTAGATGTAATATTAGATACTAGAAAAATACAGTCGGCAGCAAAAGTATCCAGGCACTAGCCAATAATTCCGATGTTTAAAAAGTACACTTAAAACTGTTTTTTAAAATAAATTCTTGTCGAATCATGTTCTTAGACTGACTAAGAACATGGCTCGACAAGGATTTATTTAAAAAAACAGCATTAAGTGTACTTTTTTTAGACAGGGATTATTACTAATGCTCGGATACTTTTGCTGCCGACTGTAAATCTCCGTCAGACAAGGACAGATAGTATATGGCAGAAATGTAATACGAATAAACACCCTGAGCCAGCGCGAGAATCAAACACTCTCCTACGCTCATAGATGATTAGCAGTGTGGTGACATAACTACTTGGCCACGGGAGCTCTAAATAGAGGCGTCTCATTGGTTAATCTCAATTTTCAAAATTCGGAATTTATGTCTAGATAATTGTTTTTCATGCATTGCTCGAACGCTAAAATCAGATAATCTGGCAATCTGATCATTCATCTGTTGCTTACTAAACAGTTGAGGGTTGAGTGGGTTTTACAACGTATTAAATCTAGACAATGTGGGCATTTGGCGACAGTCCGAGACATACCCTAGCAATTTTGAATTCCCATGGAAGGGATGGTTCCCCGCCTTCGATGACCTATAGAAGCTTATAAAACGGACCCTGGAGGTTTAGACCCTGGAGGTCACGAAAGTGGTCATCCTACAGGTCATCGAAGAGGGAAAGATCCCCTCCGTGGAGGATCAAAATTGTGATGGAATATCATCGGACAACCCTTTAGGATGAGTCCCAGATCATCGCCAATTACACACAGCTTACTACTACAGTCGGCAGCAAATGTATCCGAGCTCTTGCAAAAATTCCTATATAAAAAAGTATACTTAATACAGTTTTGTTATGTAAATCCTTGTCGAATCCTGTTCTTAGAAAGTCTAAGAACATGATCCGACATGGATTTATTTAACAAAACAGTATTAAGTGCAATTTTTTTACATAGGAATTTTTGCTAGTGCTCGGATCTTTTTGCTACTGTTGGGTGATGTACAGTCGGCTGCAAAATTATTCGAGCACTAGCCAATAATTCCTATATTTAAAAAGTACACTTAAGACTGTTTTGCTAAGTAAATCCTTGTCAAATCATGTTCTTAGACTGATTAAGAACATGACTCGACAAGGATTTATTTAACAAAGCTGTATTAAGTGCACTTTTTTTTGGCAAGGATTATTGCTAGTGCTCGAATAATTTTGCAGCCGACTGTAAAACCCATAGAATCTCAATAAACTACAGTCGGTAACAAAAGTCTCCAAACACCAACAAAAATTCCTATATAAAAAAAGTACACTTAATACAGTTTTGTTAAATAAATCCTTGTCGAATCCTATTTTTAGATTGACTAAGAACAGGATTCGACAAGGATTTATTTAACAAAACTGTATTAAGTGTACTTTTTTTATATAGGAATTTTCGCTAGTGTTCGGAGACACTTGTTACCGACTGCACCTGTTTCTAATTCTCCATTTTCGTGTGAATTTCCCTAAAAGACAGAAATATTTTTCTGTAGAATACAAATATTTTCTCTGAATGCGCAAGGAAACTTGATAACAATTTTCTCTGTAATGGCCTTAGTGGTGCGTTCTAGGCATAGACCTATTATAAGAGTTTCTTATAATAGGTCTATGGTTCTAAGCCGTCGCCAATTACTCATAGCGCAATACTAGTGCGACGTTAAACCCAACGAACCAATGAAACCTGCAATGAACACGCGTAAAGTATTTCATGACGTCACACTGATAAATTCTGTTGGACGTTCTGTAAATGACGTCACATACAAATGGAAATGGAATTTGCAATTTAAATTTTCGCAAAGAAAGTTTACTTAAAAGTGTCACTTTGATAAACATAAAAACATACTTTTGTCTTTTTCTTTCTTTCTTTTTTTCCCCCACAAATTATGACACACGAGTGAATTTTGAAACTGCTATATCATGCTTGAATATTGCAAAAACATGCACAACTCTAGATGGACTCCAGGTTTTTTTTTTTTTTTTTTTCGTCTGCAAAGAAATCTGTATTGTTGCTGATACTTTCATCGATTACCTATCGTCATCGCAATGAGACGAAAATCGCCATGTTTATAGAAACTTTAGTAAAAATAGAAATACGGCAAAGTTCTTATTTAAAGATTGATTCAAATTATTATGTAGGTTTTATTTTTTCTTATTTGGTGATATATGTTTCGAGAAATGGAACAAGTGTACTTTAAGTTAATTTGTATTTTACAAAATATTTTCAAATTCCTTGATCCTACTGATCATTGGTAAGATATGTATTTGTGAAGAATTAGCTGATTAAATTTATCAGAATAACTGTAAAAAGCGTTACATTGACGAACAGTGAGTTGTGTATTTTAAATCTTACGGAAATTCCTGTCGTAATTCATAAAAAACTAAGAGTTCATTCGTGGGACTGATTAGTTTAATCAAGATAAAATCAAAAAGTAAGTGAATTCTCTATATATTAATTTTCGAAGTTTTAACTGATCTATCATAACTTGGAAATATTACAGGGCATATATATATAGTAGATAAGTGTTTTTTTTTAAGTACTGAAAATAAATTTAAATTTTGTTTCTCCGTATATTTAAGGAAATTATATTTGCATGTAAAATTTTATCAGCTTACTAAGGCGATTGATTTTAATGTGTTTTGTTACTAGCTACCTGTAATAAAGTAGGATAGTAAGATAAATATATTTCCTGTATTACGAAAATCAGTTATATCAACAAATTGTGCATAGCAAAAAATATTTTAATAAATTTTTAAATATGTTAACTTTCCAAGTTGATTGGAAGACAAATAGTTATTGTTGGCGGAACTACTAAAATATGTAGAAGAGAAGTTTAGATTTCGGTTTCTAACTTTTCATTCATTCATACTTTAATGAAATAGACTACATTTATGAATTATTACATATAACGTCGATCAATGATGGTGGTTGCTAATTTAGCGATTTAATTTTATTTTTTTCACTTCTAGAAGTTGTATTTGAAATCCAAATTTTAAACACTTTCCAACGAGGTTGAAAAGTGTTAATGACTTTGGCTTGCGTGCCGGTCAGTCTGTCTGTCCGCGCTCTAACTCCCGTAAATATTAATGGAAATTCTTGAAACTGATATGTTATTCAGGTTCACCACCGGATGTTCCCTATTGAAAATGGAGTAAATACCTCTACTGATTTTTGTACAAGGACACCCGAAAGTGTAAAAAAGCATTGTGTATGAGAGGTATTTCTATAAACCGTATTTTAATAACTTTACTGTACACAAATATTAATGAAATATGTTATTCAAGTTCACTATAGGATATTTCCTATATAAAATGGAGTAAATACCAGCACTGGATTATGTACAGGGACACTCAAAAGTATTCTAAAGCATAGCGTTCTATGAGAGAGATTTCTATAAACAAAATTTTAATAACTTTACTTTGCAAAAAGTTTAATGAAATTGAAATATGTTATTGATATACACAAAAGAATGTTTTGTATAGAATGTATTAGGATTAGCATTAGATTTACAGGGTCACACAAAAATGTTTAATTACATGAAGAGCTATTTATAAACATTTGCTAGAATTCAACTTTCGTTTACATTAAGCGTTTTTAACACTTTTTAACATTTTTTTACTTTCTTCTGTGTGTAATATAGAGCAAGTATTGGATTCGTGAAATTATCGAACTCCGGTTTCAGATGGATTTTCATGTTTTGGGATGTCCCGAATACGATTTGATAGTTTTTTAGAAAATGTCTCTCTGTGTGTTTGTCTGTCTGTCTGTCTGTCTGTGTGTATGTATCACGAATATTTTGGACGCTGTATCTCACGAACCAATGAACGAAATTTAACTAAACTTGGTATTTAGTTGGACCCTGACATAAACTGGTGCTAATTAGATTTCGAATCAATCGCTTAACAGGTGGCGCTGTAATCGCAATTTTTTCTAAATTCTTAACATGTCAGTATAGGACAAAATTTCGTATAAATGTACTTAATGAGAGTTATTTTTAACTTATGATTGTAAAATTAATATGAATTATTGATAATAGTAGTAGGTAACTAAAAAAAAAAAAAAAAACAAATCTGTGCATGTGGTCGTCAATACCTTTAAACCGAATGATTGAACAATAGATCTGTGATAATTTAAAACAAAGTTATCAATTTTACTTTTAACAAAATATATATATATATATATATATATATATATATATAGTTTTTTTTTTTTTTTTTTTTTTTTTTTTTTTTTTAATATTCAGAATAAAATGGACTTTTTTTTTTTTTGTGTTATACTACTTCTCTAATATAAAAATCGTCTGCATTATCATGGAAGATAATTTTTTTTTTAAAATAATAATTTTAATAAACTATTTTTACTGAGTTAATTTGTATAGGAAAATAAATATAGAAGAAAGTCATATAGTGGCCACAACATACTAGTTAATTGTGAATATGCTTTCAATGTATGTGTCTGTCTGTATGTCAATGCTCTAACTGCCATATATATTTAAGGAATTTCTTGAAACTGATATATTTTATTCAAGTTCAATATCGCATGTTCCCTATTGAAAATGAAATGAATACTTCTACTGGTTTTTTGTAGAGGAACGCCCAAAGGTATTGCAAATCATTGTGCTCTATGAGAGATATTTCTATAAACCATATTCTAATTCCTTTACTGTAAAAAAAAAAAAAAAAAAAAAAAAAAAGCCTTAGTGAAATTTCAATACGTTATTCAAGTTCTCTATCGGATGTTTCTTATGTAAAATAGAATACATCCCTAACTGGCTTGTGTACATCAAAACTCGAAAGTATTCCAAAGCATTGCGTTATATGAGAGGTATTTCTATAAAAGAAAATTTAATAACTTTACTTTGCACAAAGCGTAATGAAATTAAAATATGTTACTCATATGCACAAAACAATGCTTTGTATAGAATATAGTATGATTTGCATTAGATTTACAGGGCCACACAAAAATATTCAGTTACATTAAGAAATATTATTAAAAGTTTGCTGGAATTGCACTTTCGTTTAAATTAAGAGTTTTTAACACATTTTAACAATTTTTAACACTTTCCAACAAGGTTGAAAAAGTTTAATGACTTCGGTTTGTCTGTCTGTCTGTCCGCGTTCTAACTCCCGTAAATATTTATGGAATTTCCTGAAACTGATATATGTTATTCAAGCTCGATGTCGCATAATTTCTATTGAAAAGGGAGTGCGTACCTCTACTAGTTTATGTACAGGGACACCCGAAAGTTTCCCAAAGCATTGTGTTCTATGGGAGGTATTTCTATAAAGCATATTTTAATACCTTTACTCTTCCCAAATCTTGATGAAATTGAAATTTGTTATTCCAGTTCACAATCGAATGTTTAGCATGTAAGATGGCGTAACTACCAGCACTGGTTTGTGTACAGGGACAACCGAAAGTATTCCAAAGCATTGAATTCTATGAGAGGCATTTCTATAAACAAAATTTTTATAATTTTACTTTACACAAAGCTTAATGAAATTGAAATATGTTATTCATACGCACAAAAGATTGCTTTCTATAGAATACAGTATGATCAGCATTAAATTTACAGGACCACACAAAAATATTAAGTTGCTTTAAGAAATATTAATAAAAGTTTTCTGAAATTGCACTTTCGTTTATATTAAGTATTTCTAACACTTTCTAACAATTTTTAAGTGTGAATATGATTTCAATTTGTGTATGTGTCTGTCTGTTCGTTTGCCCGTCCGTCTGTCTGTTGTCCACGGTCTAACTCCTTTCAATACTTATAGAATTTTTTGAAACCGATACATGTTATTCAAGTTCACTACCGGATGTTCTATATTGAAATTGAAGTGAACACCTCTTCCTGTTTGTATACAGGAACACCCAAAATTTTACAGAGCAATGTGTTCTGAGAAATGTATTTCTATAAACCATATTTTAATATCTTTACTGTAGAAAAATCTTAATAAAATTGAAATATGTCATTCTAGTTCACTATCGAATGTTTCCTATTTAAAATGGGGGGAAATTCAAGCACTAGTTCGTGTACAAGGACACTCGAAAGTATTCCAAAGCATTGCGTTCTATGAGAAGTATTTCTATAAAACAATTTCTAATAACTTTACTTTTCACAAGGCTTAATGAAATTGAAATATGTTATTCATATGCACAAAAGAATGCTTGCTATAAAATATTGTATAATGAACATTAGATTTACAGACGGACACAAAGGTATTTATATCCTTTAAGAGATATTAATAAAAAATTGCTGGAATTGCACTTTCGTTTAGATTAAGAGAAGCACTTTCAAACAATTTTTAAGTTTGAAAATGATTCAATTTGTGTATTTGTCTGTCCGATTGTTTATCTTTCTATCTGTCTGTCTCCCGCCCCAGCGTCCGTAAATATTTTCAGAATTTTTAAAAATTGTTATATATTAGTCAAGTTCACTATGGAATGTTTTCTGTTTAAAAGGGCGTTAATATGACCTGTACAACTACTTTATGTACAGGGATAACAAAAAAAAAAAAAAAAAAAAAAAAAAAAAAAGCCAGTAGATTGCGTTTTAAGAGATACATTTTTAAAAATCACATTTAAATAACTTTCTACTTTAAACATGATAAAAAAAATTATGCATTATTAATATTGTAACATAATGTTTTGTAATATGATTAACCTTCAGATTTACAGGACTACGCTAAAATATTCAGATATATTAAGGGCTGCAATTCTAATATAACGGCTGCATTTTATTTTGTGTTAAGCCTTTTTAACACTTTCCAACAATGTCTAAAAGTGATTTTAAATTCAACTAGTCTATCTGTATACTTTTCAGTGCTTCCGTTTATTGTGTGATAACGTAGGCAAAGAATATTGAAAGATATACAATGCAACAAATACGTGCAGTTGGAAAGTGTTAATAATCCATGCGTACTGCATGATTTTTCGTTCTTGTTAAGTGTGAATATGATTTCAATTTGTGTATCTCTCTGTTTGTTCGTCTTTCCGCGCTCTAACTACCGTAAATATATATGGAAACTGATATATTTTGTTCATGTCCCCTACCGGATGTTCCCTATTGAAAATGGAGTGAATACTTTTACTGGTTTCTGTATAGGGACGCCCAAAAGTATTCCAAAGCAATGTGTTCTATGAGAGGTATAAACCATATTTTAATTCTTTTACTGTATAAAAATCTTAAAGATATTGCAATATGTTATTCAAGTTCACTGTCGGATGTTTCATATGTAAAATAGAGTACATTCCTAACTGGTTTGTGTACAGGGACACTCGAAAGTTCTTCAAAGCATTACGTTCTATGAGAGGTATTTCTATAAACGAAATTTTAATAACTTTACTTTGCACAAAGCATAATGAAATTGAAATATTTTATTCATATGCACAAAAGAATGCTTTGTATAGAATATAGCATGACTGGCATTAGATTTCCAGGGACACACAAAAATATTCAGTTACATTAAGAGCTATAAATAAAAATTAGCTGTAATTGTACTTTCGTTTAAATCAGAGTTTTTCCCACTTTCTAACAATTTTTAAGTGTGAATATGATTTAAATTTCTGTATCTATCTGTCAGTTCCTATTTCTGTCACTCTGTCTGTCTGTCCGCGCTGAAACTCCCGTATTAATGGAACTTCTTGAAACTGATATATGTTATTCAAGTTCACTATCGTATGCTCCCTGTTGAAAATGAAGTGAACTGGTTTTTGTACTGGTTTTTGTACAGGGATACCCGAAATTATTCTAAAGCATTGTTTTCTACTAGTGGCTTTTCTATAAACCATATTTTAATACCTTTATTGTACACAAATCTTAATGAAATTGTTAATCAAGTTCACCATCAGATGTTTCTTATGTAATATAGAACAATACCACCATTGCTTTGTGACCAGAGCTTTTCGTTCTATGAGAGGTATTTCTATAAACCAAATTTTAAAAACATTACTTTGCACAAATCTTAATAAAATTAAAATATGTTATTAATATGCAAAAAAAAAAAAAAAAAAAAAAAAAAAATGTTTTCTATATAGTATGATTAGAATTATATTTACAGGGCCAAACAAAAATATACAGTTACATTAAGAGCTATTATTAAAAATTTGCTGGAAATACACTTTCGTTTACATTAAGCATTTGAACACTTTCTAATATCTTAAGTGTTAACATGATTTCAATTTGTGTATCTGTCTGTTCGATTAACTATCTGTCTACTACCCCCAGCGATGTAAATATTTTCAGTAATTCCTGTGCAAGTAGTTTAAGTACAGGGACAAAAAAAAAAAAAAAAAAAAAAAAAAACAAGAAAGAAAAATCATGTAATACGCATTGATTAGTAACACTTTCCAACTGTACGTAATTGTTGTATCGAATAACTTTTAATATTCTTTGCCTATTCTTTGCCTTTTTCATACAACAGGCAGAATGACTGAAAAATATACAGATAGACTAATTCATTTTAAAATTACTCTTAGCCATTTTGGAAAGAGTCGAAAAGGCTTAACGCAAAAGAAAATGCAGACATTAGATTATAATTGCAGCTTTTAACTTTCTGAATATTTTAGTGTAGCCCTGTAAATACGAGAGTTAATCATATCATATTCTATACAAAACATTATTTTAGATTATTAACAATACATTTCAATATTTGTATAATTTTTACCGTAGAAAGATTTTCAAATATTACTTTGAAAAATTCCGTCCTAAAACGTAATACAGTGGCTTTTTTTTGTTGTTGTTGTCCCTGTAAAAAAACTAGTTATACAGGACCTATTAATGTCATTTTAAATGGGGAAAATTCTATAGGGAAAATATTTATAAAAATAACACTCATAGAACACAATGCTTTCAAAAGCTTTTGGGTGTCCCTGTACACAAACCAAAAGAGATAATTACTCCATTTTGAATATGCAACATCCGATAGTGCACTTAAATAAAATATATCAGTTTCAAGAAATTCAATAAATATTTACAGGAGTTAGAGTGCGGGCAGAAAGACAGACTGACAGATGGACAGATACACAAACTGAAATCATATTCACACTTAAAAATGTTAGAAAGTCTTAAAAACGCTTAATGTAAACGAAAGAACAATTCTAGCAATTTTTTATTAATAGCTCTTAATATAAATGCATATTATTATATCACCCTGTAAATCTAATGTTAATCATGCTATATTCTATCCAAAGCTTTTTTTTTCCATATAAATAACATATTTCAATTTCCTAAAACTTCGTGGAAAGTAAAGATATTAAAATTTGATTTATAGAAATATCTCTCATAGAACGCAGTGCTTTGGAATACTTTTAAGTGTCCCTGTACATAAATCAGTAGTGGTATTTCCTCCATTTTATACAGGAAACATCCAACAGTGAACCTGAATAACATATTTCAGTTTAATTGAGATATGTCTACAGTAAAGGTATGAAAATATGGTTTATCGAAATACCTCTCATAGAACATAATGCTTTGAAATACTTTCAGGTGTACCTGTCCACAAACCAGTAGAGGTACAAACTCCATTTTCAATAGGGAACATCACATCGTAAACTTGAATAACATATATCAGTTTCAAGAAATTCCATAAATATTTACGGGAGTTAGAAATCGGACAGACAGACGAACAGGCAAATACTCAAAACTGAAATCATATTCACACTTAAAAAATGTTAGAAAATGTTAAAAACGCTTAACCTAAACGAAAGTACAATTCTACCAATTGTTTATTAATAGCTCTTAATGTAACTGGATATGTTTGTGCCACCCTGTAAATCTAATGCTAATCATGCTATATTCTGTGCAAAGCATTCTTCTGTGCATGTAAATAAAATATTTCAATTTCCAAAAACTTCGTGGAAAGTAAAGTTATTAAAATTTGATTTATAGAAATATGTCTCATAGAACACAATGCTTTGGAATACTTTTGAGTATCCCTGTACATAAACCGATGGTGGTAATTCCTCCATTTTATACAGGAAACATCTAATAGTGAACTTGAATAACATATTTCAATTTCTTGCAGATATGTGTACAGTAAAGGTATGAAAATATGGTTTATAGAAATACCTCTCATAGAACACAATGCTTTGAAATACTTTCGGGTGTCCCTGTACACAAACTATTTGAGGTATAAACTCCATTTTCAATAGGGAACGTCCGATAGTGAACTTGAATAACATATATCAGTTTCAAGAAATTCCATAAATATTTACGGGAGTTAGAACGCGGACAGACAGACAAACAGAAGTCATAAACACTTTTCAACCTTGTTGGAAAGTGTTAAAAAAAGAATGCCAATGCATTACGTTTTAGGACAGACATTTGAAGTCACATTTCTACTTTAAAAATCATAAAGAGATTGTCATGTACTCTTACAATTCTGTAAAAATATTTTGTGTTGAATATAGTATGATTAACTTTCAGATTTACAGGACTACACTAAAATATTCAGATAGATTAAGGGCAATTGTAATCTAACGACTGCATTTTCTTTTTCATCAAGCCTTTTTAACACTTTTCAAAATGTTAAAGCGTGATTTTAAATTCAATTATTTTATCTGTATACTTTTCGTTCCTTCTGTTTCTCTGCTGTGTGAAAACGTGGGCAAAGAATATTGAAAGATATACGATACAACAAATACAGTCGGTAACAAAAGTGTCAGAACACTAGCAAAAATTCCTATGTAAAAAAAGTACACTTCATACGGTTTTGTTACATAAGGTCATTGTGCCTAAATGCGACGTGATTTTTGGTAAGTTTATCGCATTTAGGAAACTTATGACATTTTAGTAAACAAATAATTATGAAAAGAAAGAAAAAATGGCTGAATATTATACTTATAGTTCTAAACTAGTGTTTTGAGTCATTTATTTTCAAGAAATTAAAAAAATATCAGTAATTTATGAAAATATATACCAGCGTCGCATTTAGGGAATTTTTGTCGCATTTAAGGTACTATATCCTAAATGCGATGTTCAAACTCCCTAAATGCGATAATGCATATAATGCATGGGAGTTACTTTAATGTTATTAACACTTTCCAAAGAAGGTTGAAAACTGTTATTAACACATTCCAACAAGGTTGAAAAGTGTTTATGACTTCGGTTTGTCTGTCTGTCCGTCTGTCTGTCTGTCCGTCTGTCTGTCCGCGCTCTAACTCCCGGAATTTCTTGAAACTGATATATGTTATTCAAGATTACTATTGGACGTTCCATTTTGAAAATGGAGTTCATACCTCTACTAGTTTGTGTACAGGGACATCCTAAAGTATTTCAAAGCATTGTGTTCAATGAGAGGTATTTTTACAAACCATATTTTCTTACCTTTACTGCAGACATATCTTAATGAAATTGCAATATGTTATTAAAGTTTACTATAGGATGTTTTCTGTATAAAATGGAGGAAATATCACCATCGGTTTATGTACAGGGACACTCAAAAGTATTCCAAAGCTATGAGAGATATTTCTATGAGAGATATTTCTATAAATCAAATTTTAATAACTTTACTTTCCACGAAGTTTTTGGAAATTTAAATATGGTATTTATATGCACAAAAGAATGCTTTGCACAGAATATAGCATGATTAGCATTAGATTTACAGGGTGGCACAAAAATATCCAGTTACATTAACAGCTATTAAAAAAAATGGCTAGAATTGTACTTTCGTTTACGTTAAGCGTTTTTAACACATTATAACATTTTTTAAGGGTGAATATGATACCTCTACTGGTTTGTGTTCAGGGACACCCGAAAGTATTTCAAAGCATTGTGTTCTATGAGAGGTATTTCTATAAACCATATTTTCATACCTTTATTGTAGACATATTTCAATGAAATTGAAATATGTTATTCAAGATCACTATCGGGCGTTCCCTATTGAAAATAGAGTTTATACCTCTACTGGTTTGCGTACAGGACACCCAAAAGCATTCAAAAGCATTGTGTTCTATGAGAGGTATTTCTATAAACCATATTTTCATACCTTTACTGTAGACATATCTTAATGAAATTCAAATATGTTATTCAAATTCCCTATTGGATGTTTCCTGTATAAAATGGAGGAAATACCACCACCGATTTTTATAGAGGGACACTCAAAAGTATTCCAAAGCATTGCGTTCTATTAGAGATATTTCTATAAATCAAATTTTAATAACTTTACTTTCCACGAAGTTTTTGGAAATTTGAATATGGTATTTGTATGCACAAAAGAATGCTTTGCACAGAAAATAGCATGATTAGCATTAGATTTACAGGGTGGCACAAAAATATCCAGTTACATTAAGAGCTATTTAAAAAAATGGCTAGAATTGTACGTTCGTTTACGTTAAGCGTTTTTAACACATTCTAACATTTTTTAAGGGTGAATATGATTTCAGTTTTGTGTATCTGCCTGTCCGCCTGTTTGTCTGCCTGTCTGTCTGTCCGAGCTCTAAATCTCATAAATATTTATGGAATTTCTTCAAAGTGATATATGTTATTCAAGTTCACTATCGGATGTTCCCTATTTAAAATGGAGTTTATATCTTTACTGGTTTGTGTACACGGACACCCGGAAGCATTTCAAAGCATTGTGTTCTATAAGAGGTATTTCGATTGATTTTACTGTAAACATATCTCAATTAAATTGAAATATGTTATTCAAGTTCACTACTGGATGTTTCCTGTATAAAATGGTGGAAATACCACCACCGATTTATGTACAGGGACAGTTAAAAGTGTTCCAAAGCATTGCGTTCTATGAGAGATATTTCTATAAATCAAATTTTAATAACTTTAATTTCCACGAAGTTTTAGGAAATTGAAATATGTTATTTATATGCAGAGAAAAATGCTTTGCATAGAATACAGCATGATTAGCATTAAGTTTACAGGGTGACACAAAAATATCCATTTATATTAAGAGCTACTGATAAAACAATTCTAGAATTGCACTTTCGTTTACATTAAGCGTTTTTAACACTTTCTGACATTTTTAAGTGTGAATATGATTTCAGTTTGTGTATCTGTCCATCTGTCTGTCCGTCTGTCTGCCCGCGCTTTAACTCCTGTAAATATTTATGGAATTTCTCGAAACTGATGTATTTTATTGATGTTCACTATCGGATGTTCCATATTGAAAATGGAGTGAATATCTCTTCTGGTTTGTGTACAGGGACACCCAAAAGCATTCGAAAGCATTGTGTTTTATGAGTGTTATTTTTATAAACATTATTCCTATAGAATGTTCCCCTTTCAAAACGGCATTAATAGGTCCTGTACAACTAGTTTGTTTACAGGGACAACAACAACAAAAAAAAAAAAAAAAAAAAAAGGCAATGCATTACGGTTTAGGACAGAATTTTTTGAAAGTTAAATCTTTCTACTGCAAAAATCATAAAAATATTGAAATGTATTGTTAATATTCTAAAATAATGTTTTGTATAGAATATGGTAGGATTAACTTTCTGATTTAAAGGGCTACACTAAAATATTCAGAGAGATCAAAAGCTGTAATTATAATTTAATGACTGTATTTTATTTTGCGTTAAGCCTTTTTAACTCTTTCCAAAATGCCTAAGAGTAATTTTAAAATCAATTAGTCTATCTGTATATTTTTCAGTCCTTCTGTCTGTTGGTTGTGTGATAACGTTGTAATGTTTGCGTTTCGCAAACTCCATCTTAACTTAATTACATCACTAAATGGATAAATAAGAGAACACAAGACTTGAATTAACAATAACTAAAGTTTATTTGAGCAGATTAATGGGGAGGGTGGCCTGGCAATTAAACTAGCTCAGTCAGTGTATCACTCAATCAAAATATATATATCAACAATTAAATTAGATTATCTTAAATATCTCACCCCAGAAAGCAATTGAAGGTGCAGTGACGGTTGCACTCGTAACTCCACTGCTGCGACTTCACTTTCGATCAGAGGATTCCCTACAGATCGAAATTCACTTTCACGAGCGCTAGCAAATACTCGTACTAACACTCATCATGACTTATTCCTCACTCCTCTAAATTTCTACTACTCAATATTCGCCAAAATAAGACTTTCAACAGTCCACTATAATACTCCAATATCCACACTATAATATGCTCCGACATCCACTATAATATCCTCCAACATCCACTATAATATCCTCCAACATCCACTCCCATCTACTAAAACCTTCGCCATTTTATACTCCTTCCTACATCCTCCTCTCTCTTCATTTCAATCCGTCCTTTTAAAATCACTTCTAATTTATCTAACATTCAAAATCTAAGTCTTTCATTGCACCACCCTGCCGACACAAAGCTAACTCGACCTCAACTTTCGCCGAGTCACTGGCGACGAAGCGATTTTAACCGTCCCCACTTTCTACTTTGCTGGATCCAGCTTAATTAAAACAACTGTGGTGACGTTCTGACGTCTCAACCTCACAACGTAGGCAAAGAATGTCAAAAGTTATTCGATACAACAATTACGTACAGTTGGAAGGTGTTACTAATCAATGAGTACTGTATGATTTTTCTTTCTTGTTTAAGTCTTAACGTGTTTTCGATTTCTGTATCTATGTGCCCGAATCTCCATTTGTCTATCTGTCCGTGCACCGCACTTAGCGCCCGGAAATATTTTCTGAATTTTTAAAAAAATATATATGTTGTTCATATTCACTATTGAATGTTCCCAAATTAAAAAAGCATTAATAGGTACTGTACAACATGTTTATGTACAAGAACGCGCAAAAAATGCCAATGCGTTGCATTTTAGGACATACATTTTTATAATTTACATTTAAAGAACTTTCATACTGTACTTTCAACTGTAAAATCATAAAGAAATTGGCATTTATTGTTAATTTGCTAAAATAATGTTTGTATAAAATATGATTTTGTTAACCTTCAAATTTACAGGGCTACACTGAAAATTTCAGATAGATTAAGGGCTGGAATTACAATCGAAGGGCGACGGTTTCTTTTGTGTTAAGCATTTTTAACACTTTCAAACAGTGTTTAAGAATGATTAGGAATTCAATTAGTCTGTCTGTATGCCTTTCAGAACTACTGTTTGTTTGTTGTGTGATAACGTAAGTACAGAACTTTCAAAGTTATAAGATACAACAATTACGTGGAGTTGGAAAGTGTTAATAATCATTGCGTAATGCATGATTTTTCGTTCTTTTTTTTATAGTTTATAAAATACTTAATACCGCATAACTATTTCAAGATAAAATGTTGTGTAACTCTATGTGCAACTCTGCCTTTAACAGTGTGTGTAACTCTTTATATTAACAGTGTGTGGAGCTTTGTGTCTAAATCTGCTGTTTGTTAACAGTGTGTAACTCTTCTTTTTTTTTAACAGTGTGTGTGTAATTCTGTGTGTATTGCTGAACTTTTCTAACAGTGTACGTAACGCTATGTGAAACTGTCACTGTGTGTGCAACCCTGTATGCAATTAACAGTGTGTGTGTAGCTCTTCTTTCTTATTAACAGTGTGTTTAACTCCATGTGTAATTTTGTTTTTTATTAACAGTTCTTTTTTTTAACATTGTGTGTGTAACACTGTGTGTATCGCTGATTTTTAGCAAAAAATGTGTGTAATTTTACTTATGTGTAACTAACAGTGTGCGTAACCCTGTACGTAATTAAATGTGTGTGTGCAACTCTGCCTTCTTATTAACTCTGTGTGTGTAAATCTGTGTGTAACTCTTTATTAACAGCGCCTTTTTATTAACAGTGCATATAACTCTGTGTATAATCCTGCCTTTTTATTAGCAGTGTGTGTAATTCAATGTCCATTTCTTTTTTTTTTTTAACAATGTGTGTAACTTTGCGTGTATCACTGATTTTTTGCTGTGTATAATTCCGCCTTTTTATTAACAGTGTGTGTAACTCCGTATGTAAATCTTTTTTTTTTTTTTTTGACAATGTGTGTAACGCTGTGTGTACCGCTAATTTTTTGCTAACAGTGTGTGTGTAACTCTGCATTTTTATTAACAGTTTGTGTAATTGTGTGTGTAACTCTGCATTTTTATTAACAGTTTGTGTGTAATTGTGTGTGTAACTTTGCCTTTTTATAACAGAGTGTGTAACTCCGTGTTTAACTCTTCTTTTCTGAGTAGTGTATGTGTAACTCTGATTCCATGAATATTTACGGGAGATAGAGCTTGGACAGACAGACAAACCTAAGTCATTAACACTTTTCAACTTTATTGGAAAGTGTTAAAAACATTTAGAAAGTGATAAAAACGCTTATTCTAAACGAAAATGCAATTCAAGCAATTTTCCAACAATACCTCTTAATGTATCTGAATATTTTTGTGTGACCCTGTAAATATAATGCTAATAATATTGTATTTTATGGAAGGCATTCTTTTCTGCATATGAATAATATATATATATATATATATTTACGACTTGTGCAAAGTAAAATCATTAAAATTTGGTGCTTAGAAATACCTTCCATAGAACGCAATGCTTTTAAATACTTTCGGATGCCCCTGTATACAAACCAGTGATGGTATTTACTTCAATTTACATGGGGAATATCCGGCAGTGGACTTAAATGATATATTTCAATTTCATTAAAATTTGTTTAAAGTAAACGTATCAAAATACGGTTTATAGAAATATCTATCATGGAACACAGTGCTTTGGAAAATTTTGGGTGTCCCTGTAGACAAATCAGAAGAGGAATTCCCTCCATTTTCAATAGGGAACATCCGATAGTGAACTTGAATACGATATATCAGCTTCAAGAAATTCCATGAAAATTTACAGAAGTTCCACTGTGGACAGACAGACAAACCGAAGTCATTGACACTTTTCAACCTTGCTGGAAAGTGTTAAAAAAAGAACGAAAAATCATGCAGTACGCACTGGTTATTAATACTCTCCAATTGTACGTGCTTGTTGTATCGTATAACTTTCAATATTCTTTGCCTGCATTATCAAACAAAGGAGAGAAGCATAGAAAAATATACAGATTGACTAATTCAATTTAAAACCGCTCTCAGACATCGTTGAAGAACGTTAAAAAGGCCTAATGCAAAAGAAAATCCAGCCGTTAGATTATAATTGATCCCTTAATGTATTTGAATATTTTAGTGTAGTCCTGTAAATCTGAAAGTTGATCATATCATATTCTATACAAAACATTATTTTAGAATATTAAAATACATTTCAATTTATTTATAATTTTTACAGTAGAAAGTTATTTAGATGTGATTTATAAAAATGTCTGTCCTAAAACGCAAAGCATTGGAAGTTCCCTGTTTGTAGTTCCGTTGTGTAGGACATATTAATGGCATTTTAAATAGGAAACATTCCATGGTGAACTTTAATAACATATATCAATTTTTCAAAATTCTGAAAATATTTAAAAACTCTTGGGACGAGAGCCAGATAGAAAGACAGACAATCGGACAGAAAGATAACCAAAATAAAATCATATTCGCGCTTAAAAATTGTTAAAAAGTGATAAAAATGCTTATTGTAAAAGAAAATGCAATTACAGCAAATTTTTATTAATAGCTCATAATGTAACTTAATATTTTTATGTGGCCCTGTAAGATTAATACTAATCATACTGTATTTATAAAAAGCATTCCTTTTTGCATATGAATAACATTTTTCAATTTCATTAAGATTTGTTCAAAGTAAAGTTATTAAAATTTGGTTTGCAGAAATACCTCTCATACAACGCAATACTTGTAAGTCTCCCTGTACACAAAACAGTGGAAATATTTTCTCCATTTCACATAGGAAACATCCGATAGCGAACTTGAATAACATATTTCAATTTCATTAAGATTTGTGTAAAGTAACGGTATTAAAATATGGTTTATAGAAATGCCTCTCATAGAAAAAAAAAATAGTTTGCAGTACTTTCCGATGCCCTGTACACAAACCAGTAGAGGTATTCACTCCATTTTTAATAGGGGACATCCGATAGTGAACTTGAAAAACATATATTAGTTTCAAGATATTCCATAAATATTTACTAGAGTTAGAGCGCCGAAAGACAGAGAGATGGGCAGACAAACAGATACACAGATACACAAATCGAAATTATATTCACACTTAAAAATTGTTAGAAAATGTTAAAAACGCTTAATGTAAACGAAAGTGCTATTCCAGCAAACTTTTCTTAATAGCTCTTTATGTATCTGAATATTTTTTTGTTGCTCTGTAAAACTAATACTAAACATACTATATTCTATAGAAAGCAGTCTTTTGTGCATATGAATAACACATTTCAGTTTCATTAAGCTTTGTGGAAAGCAAAGTTATCAAAATTTGGTTATAGAAATACTTCTCATATAACGCAATGCTTTGGTATGCTTTCAAGTGTCTCTGTGCCCAAACCAGTGGTGGTATTTACTCCATTTAATATCTAAAACATCCGATAGTGAACTTGAATGACATTTCTCAATTTCATTAAGGTTTGTGTACAGTAAAGGTATTAAAATATGGTTTATAGAAATTTCTCTCATAGAACACAATGCTTTGTAAAAGGTTTGTGTGCCTCTGTACACAAACCAGTAGAGATATTAACTCCTTTTTCAATAGGGAACATCCGATAGTGAACTTAAATAATATATATCAGTTTCAAGAAATTACATAAATATTTACTGGAGCTAGAGCGCGGACAGACGAACAGACAGATACTTAAATTGAATTTATATTCACAGATGAAAATTGTTAGACAATGTTAAAAACGCTTAATGTAAACGAAATTGAAATTATAGCAAATTTTTATGACTTAATGTAACTGAATGTTTTTGTGTGGCCCTGTAAATCTAATGCTAATCATGCTATATTCTATGCAAAGCATTCTTTTGTGCATATGAGTAACATATTTCAATTTCATTAAACTTTGTGGAAAGTAAAGTTATTAAAATTTGGTTTATAGAAATACCTCTCATAGAACGCAATGCTTTGGAGTACTTTCGAGTGTCCCTGTGTACAAACTAGTGGTGGTATTTATTCCATGTTATATATGAAACATCCGATAGTGAACTTGAATAACATGATTCAATTTCACTAAGATTTGTATGCAGTTAAGGTATTAAGTATGGTTTACAGCAATACCTCTCATAGAATACAGTACTTTGGAATAGTTTCGGGTGTCCCTACAGGAATTAGAGCGCGGACAGACAGACAGACAGACAGACGGACAGAGGGACAGACAAGTCTAAGTCACTTTTAAACCTTGTTCGAAAGTGTTAAAAAGGAAAAAATGCTTAAACTTCCCTTAATATATCAACTGTAAAATTTGCCGCATTTAAGGGATAAAATTTGTCGCATTTAGGAAAATGGTGTAAACAGACCCTTAAATGCGATAAAAATTTTAAACCCCTCTTTTTAAAAAAATGTAATATTTTTTTTTATTTTCTTCTGGTACGTATGAAGGGTATTCAAGCACATGACGTAACAGTGGTTATTTGATCTTGAAAGATGAAAGGATAAAATTACAGTTACTATTTGAAAATATTTTATCGCAATTAGGAAAAGACGTCGGAAAGCCATAATGGACAATGTTTACTGCAAAAGAAAATTCTACTAGAAAAAACCTTTAAAATTTAATGAAAAGTTTCGCAAACCGTTCTTGAAATGTGTATGTTCCATTATGATTTATAAGTTTGTGATTTAAGCATTTAGATTTTCAGTAGAAGAACTTTGTCGCATTTATGGGTTATCGCATTTAGGCACAATGACCTTAAATCCTTGTCGAATCCTCTTCTTACTCGGTCTAAGAACATGATTCGATAAGGATTTATTTAACAGAATCGTATGAAGTGTTTTTTTTTTTTTTTTTTTTTTTTTTTTTTTTACATAGGAATTTTTGCTAGTGTTCGGACACTTTTGTTTCCGACTGTACATACAGTTGGAAAGTGTTACTAATTAATGCGTACTGCATAGTTTTTCGTTGTTGTTCTTTTATTATTATTATTATTATTAAATTAGAGGGGGGAGTAAGAATTACATTATTAAAAAATAGAGAAACAGATACATTTTCTTAAAAAATCTTTTTACCTACTTTATACAAATATGTAGAAAGTACTATCGAAATATTTTAGATCTCTCGTTTTTAGTGAATTTACACATTTTGTGATTTTCTGAACACGTTTCGGCTATTGTAAGTAAATATTGGCATTTGTGTGTTATAAAAACTAAGATCGCATCTTTTCCGAAACAATAAACGGAATTCAACAAATTTTTATATTCAGTAGAACCTTGATATAAGTGATACAGAAAATCAGTTTGGCGTACATGACTCAACAGGTGGTATTGCTGTACTGCTGTGTTCTCCACTTACGGGAAAGCTATATCACAGCTTTTAGTGTATGTACACAAAATTTAACATGTGAGAGGACCATAATGCACTACGCTAATACAATTAGGATGCGTATCAACCGAAAGGAGAAGGGGGATACTATACTGTTATTTTCTCCGTTTTCAGGAGGATTATGTATCAGCTTCTATTGAGAATAAGGTTACAAAAGTTCATATGTGGGATAGCAATTTTGAAAAACTGAGTTGATTTGGTTTCATATCGACCGACACATAGCTTTATCATACTGCAGTTTTTTCAGTTCACGAAAACACCCTTATCCCAGCTTCTGAAATTTATTAAATGTGCTAAGTATGGTAAGTGAGATAAATTTATATAGTGTTGCTACGCTGATTTAATTTTTTGTAAGACAGATACCTCTTCTGTTATTTTCTGCAATTTTTTGAAGGATATATCTCGGAGTATATTGATTAAAATTGTTACTGTCAGATGTTATCTATAAAAAAAATGGAGTAAATTCCATAACCGGTTTGTGTACAGGGACACCCGAAATTATTCCAAATCATTGCGTTCTATGAGACAGATTTCTAAAACAAATTTTTATAACTGTACTTTTAGCAAATCTTAATAAAATTGGAATTTGTTATTCATATGCGCAAAAGAATGCTTTTTAAGGAATATAGTATGATTAGCATTAGCTATACAGGGATACACAAAAATATTCAGTTATTTTAAGAGTTTTTTATAGAAATTTTTTGGAATTGTTTTAACATTTTCTAACAGTATTTAAAAGTGAATATGATTTCAATTTGTACATTTGTCTATCCGTCTGGCCGACCCCAGCGTCCGTAAATATTTTCAGAAATTAAAAAAAAAATGATATATGTTATTCAAGTTTACCATGGAATGTTCCTTATTTTAAATGACATTAATAGGTCCTATACAACTGGTTTGTGTACAGAGACATCTCAAAAAATTACCAATTCAATGGGTTTCAGAACAGACGTTTTTAGAAATCACATTTAAATAGCTTTCTATTGAAAAAACCGTAAGGAAATTGACATTTAGTGTTAATATTCTGAAATAATGTTTTATAGAGTATGATAAGGTTAACCTGCAGATTTAGAGGGCTACACTAAAATATTTAGATACATTAAAGGTTGCAATTAGAATCTAAGGGCTGCATTTTCTTTTGCGTAAAGCATTTCTAACGCTTTCCAGCAATGTTTGAGATTGATTATGAATTCAATTAGTCTATCTGTATGCCTTTCAGTCCGTCTGTCTGTCCGTCGTATCTTGACATAGGCAAAGAACTTTGAAAATTTTACGACATAACAAGTATGTACAGTTGGAAAGTGTTAATAATCAATGCACATCGCATAATTTTTCGTTCTTGTTAAGTTTTTGGGCTAGTAATATGATATATGCGCCGCTATGCAGAAGGATATAGAATAAATTTTTATAAGGGCCATAGTATATTAGATTTTTCTGGTAGAGAAGGGGGATGAATGAAAGGTATTATGGATCGATTGGAGAATCCAAAAAATTCAAAATCTGGCTTTGGCAGATTGTGATTGTTTACCATTGGCTTATATGGGTAAAAAAATCTTCAAAGATTTTATTTTTTTCAATTTCACGTAAAAATTACAAAAATCTATATTTACTGTATAGATTAAAAGAAAAAAAAAAGAAAAAAAGAAAAAAAAAGAAAAAGTAGACTACGAAATTTGAGACTTACACCTAAATTTTTGTCATTATAGAAATTTTAATGTAAATAAACTAACAGCCATTGTTTACGTTCAATATCGCTTTTTATTTACCGATGGTTATAGGGTGGAGAAAGTATTGTTTTTGTATGAAATTTTCGAAATTGCGATTTTATTATATTTATAAGTTTTGAGCTCTGCTGAATCCAAAAATCATGTTTTTAGCAGTTGGTCTGTGTATGTGTCTGTCATCAGCATATCTCAAGAACTAATAGTAGCAGGAAATCTAAACTAGGTATTCTAAATCTGTGTCATATAAGGATGCTGCACTAAACTTTTCGTTGATATAAAGCAAATGGTTCGTGTACAGGGACATCCAAGAGGATTCAAATATATTACGTCACTGGAAGGAATTTCTGCTGAGTACAATGTAACATCGACACTCTCTATCATATTAGGTATTTGGACACATTCGAATTTAGACGTTTTGTCAAATATCTAGAAAAGTTCTTTAGGAATAATCTTGAAACTTTGGTAGTGTAAAGAACATGTTATGCCTCATATATTTCAACAAAAGTTGTGTCCTGAAGAAGAAAACGAGATCAGTAAAAAATTAAACAAAATGTTTTAGATCACCCTGTAAAAAATGCTATAAATGCATTTTGACTGTAGCATGCGATTACAAGGAATTTTTGCATTATCAATAAAACAAAATTATGAGGCTACCACATATATTCATGGAGACATTTTTTTTTTAATGAAAAGAGAATTATTTTTTTTAATTGCAATACGCCGGTTATTAGACCCAGTCAAAGACTTTTTTAGAAAAGTTGACATACTACAATAGACACAGAGTATGCGCATGCGCTAGCTTTTAAAAAATTTCATTTGCATAATTTAATAGAAAACAGTATTGAGCAACTTATATGAAAACCCCAAACAAATATCCAGTAAATTCTAAAAGTTATGAGAGGTAGAATGAACAGAATTTCAGTTCTCTCAAAATAAAAGCTGAACAATAAGGGGTTTTACTCACATTTCTATTTTGATTCAGTCGATGCCCAATAGAATAATACAGCGTTTGCTGATTGTAAATAAATATTGATAAAACTGATCTTCCTCTTTTTTTTTTTTTTTTTTTTTTTTTTTGAGAACTGAAAATATGTTCATTCTATCTTTCATATCATTTTGAATTTATATGATATTCGTGTGAGGTTTTCATATAAGTTGCACAATACTTTCAGCTATTAAATTCTGCAAATGAAATTTTTTAAAGATAAATCCATACGTAGTTAAAAATTATTTAGTAAAAATGCTCATATTTCGCATGATGGTTAACATTTTTGTATTCTGATTGCGGTATGCCAAAATCTCCTAAAAATGGGTTTATACTGGTTTTAATACTTTACGTGTTATAACTGAAAAAGCAGTATAACGATACTATGTAAGGAAAGTGTCGTAATCATGTCAAAAATTCGACTTTTCGATTTTGATGTATCCAAGCGTTTTGAGGTCCCCTAAGATCGTTTTCGCTATTTTTACGGTGATGTGTGTGTGAGTGAACACGCTAGCGGCTAAACGTTTTTTTCGAATGAGCTGAAATTTGGTACATATGTTGTATATCACCATAGCACGTACCCTCTTGATTTGGAGAATCTACCTCTTATAGTCTTATTACAGGGACACAAATAATTTTTTTTTAATCATTATGGCCTGTGGCCTCAAATTATTTAAAGTGCGATAGTGTCTAAACGACTTATTCAAATAAACTAAAAATTTATTCACATGTTATAGGTCACCGTTATACAAACTGCTTTGATTTTGTGGAATCCAGAACGTATAGTTTTTTTACAGAGACAAAAAATATAATATCATTATGGTCTACGGAAGTGCAATGGGATCAAACGATTTATTCAAATAAATTGAAAACTTATACGCAAGTCGTAGGTCACAGTCACTCGAACTATATAGAGTTTGGTGAATTTAGTACTTTTAATTTTTTACAGGCAAAAAAAAAAAAAAAAATCTTTATGATTATGGCCTATGGGCTGAAATTATTTAAAATTCGATAGCATCTAAATTCCTTATATGCTTCAGAGGAAAATTTATGTACATGTTATAGGTTACCCTCGCACAAACTTTATAAATTTTTGTGACTCTTGCATTTATAGATTTTTTGCAGGGACAAAAAAAAAAATCTTTATCGTTATGCCTACTCAAGTTTAGATAAATGAAAAGCGTCTAAAAGGATTATTCAAATAAACTGGAAAGATCTACATGTTATAGGCCTTCGTCACACGAACTGTATGAATTTTACAGAATATAGAACTGATAGTTCTTTGTACAGGGAGACAACAAAAATTCGTTATCATTATGGCTTATGGGCTCAAACTTTAAAGTGCGATAGTGTCTAGATGCCTGATCCAATGGATCTGAAAATTTATATGCATATTCTACGTTACCGTCGCACGAAGTGTATGGATTTTTGTGAATCTAGAATTTATAGATGTTTATACGGACACAACGAAAAAAACCTTATCATTATGATCTATTCACTCAAATTATTTAACCCCTTCCTTCTCATTCCCGTGAAAATGACGGGGTGAGTTTTCGCTCTCTATTTCTCGTGCCGGTGATATTTCCAGGATGGCGTGTTCAAAAGTAACGCTCTAAAAAAGATTTTAAAGTAAACCGTTTCTGACCGTTCCGAAAAATATTTTATTTCATATTTTACACTTTTCATGAAAGTGGCAGCTATTTAAAAGGAAATTGGAGATAATATGTTTATTTTAAACTGCCAGCACTATCCAATTTCTCACTATTGAAAATATGTGTGCATATTACCTATATATTGGGTTTTATGTTGCTCTCAACCAAAAGGAATAATTATGTGTGCTTTTTTTTTATATAGATTTTTTAATAGTAACTGACAATGATCCATGACACGAGGTACTATGGACCACAGGTCAAATTTAAAAAGTATACTAATGTACTGCGTTTTTAAATAATATAAAATGTAAAGTATTGGATTCGTAAAAATTTTCGACCTCGAGTTTTGATGGATTTACACGTTTTGAGAGCTGTACAACATGATTTGACCCTTTTTAAAAAATGTCTATGTGTGTGTGTAACAAAATTTTGTGGCGAATGTATCTCATGTACTACTGCACAGAATTTCATACAAATTGGTATGTAGTTACACATTGACATAAATTACTGTCTATGAACTTTTGGTAAAAATTGTCCAAAAGCTTGCGTTGCCATCCCGCTTTTTCAAAATTTTAAACATAGGGCAAAATTTTGTATAAATGTGCATAAAGAGAATTATTTTTTAATGATCATAATGAAATTTAAAAGAATTTTTTGTAATAGAAATAGTCAACTGGTAAAAAAAAATTGTGTATGTAGGAGCCTCGCCTCCCCACTCACCTGGGGGGAAACCCACCCCCCTCCTCGAGGGGAGTAAATTTTCATGGTGGGTGTCTTTCATAAAAGCTCGCCAATACCTTTAAAACGAATGGTTAAAAAATCGATCTGCGATAATTTAAAATACTAGGGGGCTCTGCCCCCTACTCGCTCCGCTCATCAACCCCCGAGAGGTTTCGCTTCCCCCCCCCGACTCTCTTTACTTATTAACACATGCAGAGCTCTGTCCGCCTATTCGATGTTTTCTTTCACTGAAAAGGAATATTAATAGTGCATATTACAAGACAAAAGCAGAAAATTATTATGGAAATCCTCATATTCAATGTCAAATTTAAGTATATAATATTTATATATATATATATATATGTATATATATATATATTTTAATAGAAAGAAATTCATAATATCTAGACCATTTTGGATTACAGCTTTAGTATATGACCCTTTTTATTTATTTTTTACAACCTTAGATCCGGACCGCGGTACCCCTTCGTAATTGGAAGATTGCGGATTCGGTTCTCGAGCCGACCAAAGACCGCCGTGTACACTAATGGTAGCTGGTGCACGTAAAATATGTCGTGGACGCAATATCCTCCATGTTTCCATCAAAATTATACCTCTGGGGGACACCGAAGCTGGGGAGCTATCCCCTTCGTCTAGGACCAAAACTGTGGTGGCATGTCTGCGGAACATCCGTAGGGGTGCGTCCCAGACCGTTGCCAATTATCCATAGCGCAGTAATGGTACGACGTCAAACACAACCTACCTAATTATCTACCTACCTGCAACTATGGATCATATTTTAATTTTCCCGTGTAAGAAAATTAATTTTCTAAAAGTAGAGAAAAGAAGATGATATTTATTTTCTTTCTTTTTTACATTCATGGTTTCGGGCCGCGGTACCCTGGTCTGTAAAGCGCCGAGCACGTAGTTGGAAGATTGCCGATACGATACTTGAGCCGGGCAAAGACCGTCGTGTACACTAATCGTGGCTGGTGCACATAACATCTATCGTGACCGCAAAGTCCTCCATGTTCCCACCCACACTATACCTCTGGGGATCTCCAAAGCGGAGGGAGATCCCTTCCGGGAAGGATCGATATTTTGATGGCATGTTACCGGAACATCTATAGGGGTGCGTCACAGACCGTCACCAATTACCCACAGCGCAGTACTGGTGCGACGTTAAATCGAACCTACCTACCTACGTACAACCATGGATCATATTTTAATTTTCCCGTTTAAAATGACTTCATGACAGAAGATCAACGTCACTCGGAGAAAGTTTCTTCAAATGGAGTACATTCATAAACTTGTCGTTTTTAGTTAATAACTTCGTTAATTAAAATGATAGAAATTTCTAAGCAGCTGAAATGTCTGCCTTGGAGTATTCGGAACATATTGATACCTCTCATGATGCAAAAGACCCTGCCCTCCGCTAAAAGATGCTGTCACAGACAAAAAAAATTTACGCCAGCGACAGTAACTTTTTTTTAATACATAAAGATTTATATGCAGCTTAAATTAAGCTTATTTAATGCTTAAAATAATGTAATTGTTTACTTTCTTCTATATTCAATAGAAGAAAGTATTGGATTCGTAAACATTTCTGACCCGATTTTCGACGGATTTACACATTTTGATAGGTCTAGAACACTATCTGACCATTTTTAGAAAATGTCTGTCTGAGTGAGACAAAAATTTTAAGGCGACTGTATCTCCGGAACTACTGCTCAGAATTGCTTATAAATTAATATGTATATGCACCTTGACCTAAGTTAGTGCCTATCAACTTTTGGTATCAACTGCTCAACAGGTGGAGCTGCTATACAGCGATTTCCGCAATTTTAGGGGAAGGCATATCTCAGGTTCTATTGCGTATAATCAAAGAAAGTTATCGATTTTCTTCATTTTTAACAACAACAAAAAACAAAAATATGTAGTATTGCGAATAAATTCGACTTTTTTTGGATATTTAGTGTTATACTACTTCTCTAATATAGAAATCGTCTGAATTATCATGGAAGATTATTTCTTTAAATAATAATTTTAATAAATTATTTTTACTGAGTTAATTTGTACAGGAAAATATAGAAGAAAGTCATGTGGCGGCCACAACATTCTAGTTTATTCATGTCTTCGATTCATGCAAATAATGTAAATTAATGAACATTAAAATAAACAAGGAAAACGGGGCATAAAAGTACAAGTCGAGCGATATACATCAATAACTAATCAGCATCACTTAAGTTAGAATTCAACTGAACGCTCAGTTTCATGGTATTCAGCAACTTCAGCTACAGTATTTGTGCCGTATACACACACACACACACACGTTCATTAAATATAGTCATAGGGCATTTCAAAATCTGTAAATGTATCGAAAATTTGAATCAAATTCAATATTTACTTCTTATGAATATATTTGAAAATAAAATGGGCATTATAAACTTCGTAAAATTTTCTTTGAAAATTTAATATCGGTTGGAGTGAAGGAAGGGGGGGGGGGCGCAAAATATCACCTTGTCCGGGTGTAAAAAATCCTAGTTTCGGCCCTGATGCTACTATTTCTAATGCAAGCCCCCAAAATGCATATTTATATAGAACATTTCCCCATTTTGCTATGTTGATAAAATCTTAAATTTCGAATAACTTACGAAATTTTCCTATTAGAATATATGTAGTCAATGATGATCAAACAAGTATCATAAATGTTATTTTGAATTTGTCTCACATATTTATGATCCTCAAAATGGACGTTTATCCCAATTTTACCCTATTCTGCTGTGTTATGTAAATCCTACATTCCAAATAACTTACGAAATTTTTTAATTAAAAAATTCATAGTCACGGATCTTCATGCCAGATTTCTAAATGATATTTTAAAAATGTCCTGGCATCATTACAATGAAAATATCCCTCAAAATGGACGTTTATGTGAAAATTTGCCCTATTTTGCCATATTATGTAAATCGTAAATTTCCAATGACATACGAAATTTTTAAATTAAAAAATTCATAATCACGGATCTTCATGCCAGTATCCTAAATGATATTTTAAAAATATCCTGACATCATTACAATGAAAATATCCCTCAAAATGGACGTTTATGTGAAAATTTGCCCTATTTTGCCATATTATGTAAATCGTAAATTTCCAATGACATACGAAATTTTTAAATTACAAAATTGATAGTGAAGGATGTTTATACCAGTACCTTACATAATATTTTAAAAGTAATCTGACAACTTTACGATGAAAATATCCCACAAAAGGGACATTTATGCGAAACTTTGCGGTATTTTGCCATGTTAAGAAATTCGTAAATTTCGATAATTTGCGAAATTTTCAAAGCAGCACATTTATAGTTAATTATGTTTATTCCGACTTCAAAACTGATATTTATAATCTGTCCTTACATCTTTACGATAAAAATGTTTTATTTCATGCACGTTTAGGTGAAATTTTGCTCTATTCTCCCATGTTAGGAACATCCGAAATTTCGAATAATTTCGGAAGTTTTTAAATTAGTGTCCTAAATAATATTTTAAAACTGGTCCGATCCCACTGCGACGATTTGTTCGTGAGATGTCGTGTACAGAGACTAACATACTAATGGACTAACGGACACCCTACAAACGGACACCATACACATTTTGATATTTTTGGATCACCTCAAAACGTGTAAAAAAGTAAAAAAAGAGAGGTCGAAAATATTCACGATTACCTAAGTTCCCCATACTTACAGTATGATGGGGAAATAAATAATTTTTAAAATTAAAAAATGAATACATATATTGTCCATACACTTTATTTTATACAATTTTCTTAAGTAAAAAAATAGGTAAATTTTTAACGTTTTCTTGAAAATTACGAGATCTATAAGGGGTTAAATTAAATATCGTTAAATTAAACATCATACGATGTGGAGAAATATACTAAAACACCCTATTATAATTTTCTCTTTTGTTTATTTTACGAGTTCTCTCAGTTAACTTTATCTACACAACAATTAATTGTTTAATGTTCGAAGAGTCGAGTGGAATCACTCCAGATTTTTTCACACACACTCTATGCTAATAAAATGTTGTGCGAGACCCTAAAAAAGGGTGAAAATCGGTTGAAAGGAAAGAAAGCAGCCTGTTTTTACAGTTTAAAAATTAATAAAAGCAAATCCATTTTTAACTTACAAGGGAACTCTTTCAAGTGCTAATCACCGATTTCCTTCAAAAAATTACAGAATATAATTTATGTTGCACTTAATTCACTGGTAAAAAAAAGCTGCTGAATCGCAACAGGAAAGCCGCAAAAAATTATTAAACTTTACGTTTTGAACGCCAAATGCGAAAAAAGTCATCACCAAATCACATTAACCTTCCTTAAATGATGCCAAAGAGCTTAAATATAGGAGGTAGTATTTTCTATCACTCTAGGGGTTACTGAAGCAAGGAAGCCATCCCCTCCGCGGAGGATAAAAATTAAGATGTCATGTCTCCGGAACATCTCTAAGTGTGAATATAAGGCAGTCTTTAATTTCCCACTGCGTAGCTATAGTGCGACGTTAAAGCCCACCAACACTCAAGATATTTTCTGAAATCTAGAAATTTCTATTTAGAAAAAGTGACGTTATGTTTTATGTTATATCCAATATTTTCAATTATTTTATGTAATGTTTCAAAATTGCATTTATTTAAAATAATGCAATTTCAATTTCAGAGTTACTTTTACATTACTCCAGCTTATATATAATCTGGAGTAAATTAATGTTTGAAGCTCTCGGCATGTGCATTTATATAAATTTTCAGACGATTTAAAAACTAATCTAATTTATAGGTTGGTTGGCTACGTTTTACGTCGCACTAGTGTTGTGTAATGGGCAATTTGCGACCAATATGAATTATAATATTTCATTGAACATTTAATTATTTGAATAGTTGATTGAAATAAATACTCAAATAAATAAATCAAAATTAAAATATTTAAGATATTTGAGGTTGACTAGGTTTTAAGTTTTAATTCGCACTACAGCTATGCAAAGGCGACAGTCTGGGACGTATTCCTAGAGATGGTCCTTAGATATGCTATTAGAATTTTGATCCTTTACGGAGGGTTTATTTAAAATTAGAAAAACATGTGCATAACTACTACTTCATGGCTTCTTACATTTCTGGCAATTTATTTTATATATGTTTACGAATAATAATATAAAGAATTTTGTAAAAATGTACATTAGAATTTCATAAGGTTGGTTGGGTTTTACGTCACACTAGTGCTGCACAATGGATTTCATAGGGATGGATGGATGATTGGTTTTACGTCGCACTATTGCTGCACAGATGGGCAAATGGCGACGGTCTGGGACACACCCATAGAGGTGGTCCGGAGACATGCCATCACAATTTTGATCCTCCACAGAAGGGATGGCTCTCCCGCTTCGGTGACCCCAGAGGTATAATTTTTGATGGGAGCATGGAGGACATTGCGGCCACGACAGATTTTACGTGCACCAGCCACCATTAGTGTACACGACGGTCTTTGGCTGGCGCTCGAGTACCGAACCCGTAATCTTCCAATTACGAGGCCGACGCTCTACCGACTGGGCTACCGTGTCCCGAATTTCATAGGGAATTTTATAGAATTATTAACTGCGAAATCTTGTTGTTTAAAAAATAATTGTTATGCTGAATGTAGACCCTCTGTGGCCGAGTGAGTATGTCACCCTTGCTAATCGCATTCAAGTGTAAAAGAATGGGTTCGATTCCCCAGCTGACCCAGGGTGTATTTTTTTTTTTTTTTTTGTATTTTAATCCGGTTATGTTATATTTGTCCTCATCTCGACGAAATTTACAATGGTATGGGGCGGGGGATGTCGAGTCAAACATAAAAATCGGATGTATATATTAAAAATAAATAACATACAGTCGGTAACAAAAGTGTCCGAACACTAGCAAAAATTCCTATGTAAAAAAAGTACACTTCGTACGGTTTTATTAAATAAATCCTTGTCGAATCTTATTCTTAGTCAGTGTAAGAACATGATTCGATAAGGATTTATTTAACAAAACCGTATGAAGTGTACATTTTTTGCATAAGAATTTTTGCTAGTGTTCGGACACTTTTGTTACCGACTGTACGCAGAATGCAATCATTTATCACCTGCATGTGTCACCGGACCATCCTCAGAAGCTCATCGCAAACCGTCGCCAATTGCCCATAGTGTAGTACTAGTGCGACGTTAAACCCAATCAACCAACAGGTCGAAATTTCGGGAAGATTCATAAATCGTCTCCAATTGCTCAGTGCGTAGCTCTAACGAGATACTGGATCCACACAACTCATAGTCTGTTGCTTGTTCATCGAAGGTTGGTACTGCCCAATAAAATGATCAGACTTGGGGGTACATACAAACGAAACACTTCCGGTTGCAAATCCGTTTGCAAGTGTTCCAACTGTATGACTACAGTCGGCAGCAGCAGTATACGAGCACTAGCTAAAATTCCTATATAAAAAAGCACATTTAACACTGTTTTGTTAAATAAATCCTTGCCGAGTCATGTTCTTAGACTGACTAAGAACAGGATTCGACAAGGATTTATTTAACAAAACTGCATTAAGTGTACTTTTTTTACATAGGAATTTTTACTAATGCTCGCATACTTTTGATGCCGACTGTATTTGCAAAAAAAATTGCAAAAATTTACGTCATCGAAGTTGCAAGCGTTCCGTTTGTATTAACCCTTATAAGAAAGAAATGTGTTCGGATACGAAACGCTTTCATTTTAGTTAAAAGGGCCGCCGTAGCCAAGTCGGTAGAGCGCCGGCCTCGTAATTGGAAGATTGCGGGTTCGATACTCGAGCCGGCCAAAGACCGTCGTGTACACTAATGGTGGCTGGTGCACGTAAAATCTGTCGTGGCCGCAATGTCCTCCATGTTCCCATCAAAAATTATACCTCTGGGGGTCACCAAAGCGGGAGAGCCATCCCTACCGTGGAGGATCTAAATTGTGATGGCATGTCTCCAGACCACCTCTAGGTGTGTGTCCCAGACCGTCGCCAATTTCCCATCTGCGCAGCACTAGTGCGACGTAAAATCCAACCATCCATTTTAGTTTAAGAAAAAACAGCTTTGTGTTTTAATATATAATATTTTATTTTTTTTAAATTTATATAAAAGTCTTGATCATATATTTTTTATGTGTCGTTATTAAAAACTTGGCGTTAATGCTCTTGCAATTGTTACTGACACAGCTTACTTAATTGAAATATTAAATATTATTTAGAATTTCGACTAAGTAAGTCTCAATCTGGTAAATTATCTGATTTTTGTTAACTATTCTGAATTCTCAAGTGCTGGACAGCGTATGGAGTTCGTTTGGCTATCAAATAGAAAGAAGAACATCTACATCTATTAAATCTTCATTGCAATGAAATTCCGAAGAATGCAGTCGCCAAACAGGCGCTTTTTTGGAAATATTGCAGACATGCTTTCATAATAATTTTTTATAGCTTATCTATTGCGACTCAGCAGCTAATATTTTACGAAGATGCTATTCATGATTGAATCTTATGCCAGAATTTTTTTCAAGAAAATCGGCGATTATCACTTCAAAGAGTTCCCTTGTTAGTAATTATTAAATATTAGTTTCACTTCTTACTTTCTCTTACCCTTACGGTAGAGAAAGTATTGTTTTAGAGTCAAATTTTTGAAAGTGTGTTTTTGTTGTATTTACATGTTCTGAGGTCCCCTAAATACGAAAATCATGTTTTTAGTGAATGGTCTGTGTGTCAGACTATGCCTCTGACTGTGTGTCTGTTATCAGCATATCTCAAGAACAAATAGTAGCAGAAATTCCAAACTCGGTATTCGAAATGTGTATCATATAGGGATGCTACACTAAGCTTTTCGTTGAGATGAAACAAATGGTTTGTGTACAGGGACACTCAAAAGTATTCAAATGCATTACGTCTATGGGGGAAATTGCAGGTAAGTAGAGTTTAACATCTATAGACTGCAGTAAACAAAATGAAATGAATAAATATATCTTATGTAATAGAGATAGGCAACTGGGAAAAAAAATTGTGTATGCAGGGGCCTTGTCCCCCCCCCCTCGAAAGGAGTAAATTTTCATGATGGGTATCTTTCAAAAGAACTCGCCAGTACCTTTAAAACGTATGGTTGAACCATCGATCTGCGATAATTTAAAATAAACTTATCGATTTTTTTCGCATTAAAAAAAAAAAAAAAAAAAAAAAAAAAATAGACAAAAAATTTAGCTTTTTTTGGATATTTAGTGCTATACTACTTCTCGATTATGGAAATCGTCTGCATTGTCATGGAAAATATTTTTTTTTAAATAATAAATTTAATAAATTATTTTTACAGAATGAATTTGTATAGGAAAAAATATAGAAGAAAGTCATGTGGTGGCCACAACACACAAGTTATTTGTTGTTAGTGGATGTGCTTTACTAATAATATTTTACCATTTCTAGGAAAGCTGTTCTTGGAATTGAAATAAATTCCTCATAGAGATATGATAAATAATGTATGTTTTAAGCTAAATATTCATCACTTGTTTTTTTGTATATTTACAGGATTTGAGGCTTCCTGACTATCGTAGTCAAGATTTTAATGTTAGATCTCTGTCTGTGTCTCTTAGAGTAACTTAAAAACTAATAATTTTAGGAGATCCAAATGTTGTATTTTGAACTTAATATAAGTTTGTTGCTGGAAAAGTTTGATCAAGATTGATAAGTTTCAATGAATGTTGCGTTGTGAAAATTGTCTGTATAATTTTAAGTAAACTTTTAATTTTAATAACAGAATTAAACTATATATAAATGTAGGTGCACTAATGAAACGCGGGGGGGGGGGTTGAGGGAGGCTTTACCCCCCTCATACAGAGCTAATTACCACATAAAACTTTTCCGAAGCCAAATTTGAATTGTTTAACATAGGTTTACATAACAGTACTCGTTACCTTATCTCTTAATATCCAACCTGTATTTACAGTATTCAATTTCAGGGTAAGAAAAAGTCCTGTGAGTGACACGCCAGATTATTTATCCTAATTTAAGCCATTTTTTCGAAGTGTTTTGGAAATATAAGGATTTTCAGCTAATCTTTATATGTGTAAGATTGGCTATTGAATACTAAGTTAAATTCCTTAATTAAAAGTGGCAGCAGCACCGTCATTTTCCAATCAATTTTTTTACGTATATATTATGCAATCGAGTATAATAATATTTACTGATGGTGCACATGCAGTAATTGCCACGCCATTTAAGGCCTTGGAATTTTTTGTATAATCCTAAAAGAAATTTTTTATTTACCGTGTACCACTTTAAGCATAAACTTTGAGTATCATAATAAAACATTTTTATTTTCATGTTTAATTCGTTGTAACAATTTATAAACTTCTATATATTTCCGTACATGTAGCATAATTATCATTTTTTTTTAATACGAAACAAAGTCAATAAAGAAGGTCCATGAAAATCATACCCCATTGTTAGTATCTTAAGAAGTTGTCGGTAATCCTGAAATCTGTAAAGTATATGTTCAAGGAATCGGTAAGGATTTCATTTAGTTAAAAAATAATCTGGTGTGTCACACACAGGACTTTCTCTTACCTGAAATTTAATACTATAAGTACGAATAGGAGATTAAGGGTTAAGATGACGAGTACTGTTATGTAAACCTATGTTAAAACACTTCAACTTAGGAGTCGGAAAAGCTTTATTTGACAAATAATTCTATGTGAGGGGTGGCTACCGCCTCCCTCAATCCCCCGTGTCATTACTGTTACTACATTTATAGAGAATTCAAATTTGTTATTAAGTTCAAAAGTTCATTTAAAATTATTTACAACTATCACACGCATCATTCCTTGAAACTTTTCAATCTCGAACAAACTTTTCTAGTAACAACCGTATTCGCTTCATCATTTGGATCGCCTGAAATTTTTTGTTTTTAATTTACTCTAACAGACACTGGCAAAGACCAAACTATATAACTTGACTTCGGTATTCAGGAAGCCTCAAAACGTGTAAATATACAAGAAACCAATCGATGAATATTTAGCTTAAAAAATACCTTATTTACAATTTGGCTTTAAGGAATTGATTTCAATTCTTGAGCTGCTTTCTTGACCATGGTAAAATATTATGTGATATAGTATATTATAGTAAAGCACTTCCACTAACAAATAAAAAATAATGTCCTAAATATTGGCAGCCCTGTATATCTTCTGAAAGTTATGTACACATCACATGGTGCACATAAATATAATCCTAAATTAATAACACGCGGCACAACCTGAAGTACACTTCCATCAATTTTCATGTATTGTCACATTAAAATCTAGTTCTTTTGTGTAGCCCTGTAGACGAACAGTGAATGTTTTCTATGCCATATTATGCATGAAGCATGTTTTTAAGCATATAATATATATATATATATATATATATATATTCGTTTAGTGAAGTCTATAGATATTAAACTCTACTTACCTGCAATCTCCCCCATAGACACAATGTATTTGCATTCTCTTGGGTGTCCCTGTACACGAACCATTTGTTTGATCTCAACGAAAAGCTTAGCGTAGCATCCCTATATGACACTCATTTAGAATACCGAGTTTGAACTTTCTGCTATAATTTGTTTTTGAGATATGCTGATAAAAGACAGACACACAGACCAACCAGTAAAAACGTGATTTTTAGATTCAGGGGACCTGAAAACGTGTAAATATAACAAAAATTCAATTTCGAAAATTTGACCCCAAAAACAATACTTTCTCTACCTTAATGGTAATAGAAAGTAAAAATAAAATAAAATAAAGTCTGTATGAACACAGGCGGGAACTTGGGGACAAGTTTGAAAATTCCGAATAGAAAATGGGAAAGTAATCGTTTCTTAGTTCTATGGAATAATATTTTGAGGCAAACATTTTGTCAAAAACGATTTTTCCTAATATGCATTTTTATGAATCAAATAGATTAAATTATCGTTTAAACAAATACTCCTTTTTTTTTCCATAGTATTTTGACAACACCTTGGAAATTCTAAAAGATGTTAAGTAGTTCTTAATTAATTAAAGAGGAATTCTGTCTGATTTAAAGAATTTAGAACTGTGGGAAATAGGATAAATCCAAGGAAGGCAACTTCGAAATTTTAAACGGGGAAGAGTTCTATCTTAGCTCGTTTAAAATGCCTTTTCAAGACAAACATTTCTTAAAATGCGTCTTTTCTTATAATTTATTTTCAGAAAATTAAATCTCATTAAACATTATATTGCTAGTACATGGCCGAATTTCTTAAAATTATAAAAAGACGTACCATCAATCGAAGGTCGATATTATTTGAATTTCAACGAATTCCAGTTGAGAAGGCGTTAGTGGAAACCCGAGAGAGAAAACTTTGAAATTTTAAATGGGATTATGATTGTTAGATTGTTCTAAAATCTTCCCAGAGTAGGGGAGAGGCGTGGTTCAGAAAACTATGGAAGCGCCGAAGCGACGCGCTTCTAAAAGCAGAGAAAGAATCAATTCAGTCTTTCGACGAGGCGACGTTACTTGATCTTTTTTTTTAAACCTTAAATAGGGGAGGCGCTGCTTCCATCACTCTTATTATTACATATTAAATCATACTCATAAAAAAATTCATCAACATTAGTTGGTAAATAAGAAGATAAAAATCATTCTTAATGAAAGAACAAATTCCGCTTCCTTCGCCTGATCGAAAAATAACGTGAAATTCACAAATCTTTAACAAGTTGTAAAACCTAAACCATTTAAGATAGAACATTTTTTTTCCCTTATTTAAATCCATAAAAGGAACAAATCCACCAAATTTTATCGCAATCTGAGACTATGGGTATCATGGTGTGGTTGGATTGATATGGAATGACCCGTAGATGTTTGGTTAAATTCTTTATCCAATTTCATCGCTAAATAATTAAAAAGTTTCAACCGCTTCAAAAGTGAGTAAACTGGGGTTAAAAACAGAGTGTCTCACAGTTCAAAAATTACTCGAGTTTTTCTTAATTAAGCTTTTTTCGTCTATTATGCAATTACATTGTTATTCTCCTTTTTTCAGATGAGTATGGGCGGTACTATGTGTTTCAGCAAGTCTCTGCATAACATAACAGCATAGTATTTAGAAAGTGCCTGATTTATAAAAAGACTAAAAATAACAGTTTCACTGTAAAAATGTACGCTGTGCTATTCATCTATATTTTTAGTATATCAGCGAGAACACTCGCTGACTGAAATTGCCAAATTGGCGAAACGTTCGAGTCAAGGTAAGAAGCATGAATTAATTGCTTGGCCCTATGGCGCATTGTATATATTTATATTTATTTAATTATCACACATTTAAGTATATCCTTATTTAATTCCTGCTAATAAAAGTAACATAAAACTTTGTAATCGAACAACCTTCCCCATGAGAATTCTTTCAAAATTGGATTATGGTCCTCAGCCATTGATCGCCATCAAATGACTTAAGTTTTAAACACGCATATCCCAACCGATATAATCTTTCAGTCGTAACGTGTCTTAATATCTGTTGTCTTCAAAAGAATGAATTTTCTATTAAAAATTCTATACATGTTTAGCTAAAGTACTCTTATTTAACAATGTATTTATATATTTTGAATCAAAATTACTCTTTATCTTCATTTTACAAACTTGTTACTTGTTTAATATGCGTCTGTTTCTTTGTGATTGTTTATATTACTACAATTTAATATTTGACAAAAATGAGGAGCCGCTACCGCTGTAGGAACAGTGTCGAGCGATTCTAGATATGCTAGGTCCCTCCTCCGTAACATTTATTTAAAAACTAAAAGGAAAAAGGATTACAAAGGCCGCCTAAGATAGGTCTCTTCCGCGCGACATGGGGCGGCAGTATAAGTGATTATTTTTGTTATTTGTTAGTTCATTTGAAGATCTTTTTCCAAGACATTACTACTGATGAGTTTAACAAGAGGACGCGATTTTATGTAGTCACTTGTGATACTTTGTGTGGAACTCGATGTCTTTCAAGTTTAATATTAGTTGTGGCTCTCTTCTATTCAGAGTTTCTCTGTGGATTGAAGGATGGGTAACGGTTGGTGCGACAGATACGTGTCAGCTGCTGACTCCATTCAAGTGAGAAAATATTTTATTTGAGCTTCGGAGAGTAATTAATTTACGTTTAAAAAAAGATAGGAAGGAAGTAGAGAGAGAGACTTACTAGATTTTTTTATTTGCTGATTTATTTATTTATTTAGTTTTTTTTTTTTTTTTTTTTTTTTTTTAGGCTTTAATTTGTTAAATTCAAAATTCTCATTAGATAGTTATCTATTCTTGCTAGTTTTGCTCTTAGTGTTGGGTAGGTTAGTATGTTGTAGAGTTAATTTACTGGTCTTTGAGGATGATTTCTTAAATGCTAAGAAGAATGTAGTTGGCAGGAGTAATAAGTATAAGTCGCAGTTCCCCCTTCGCTACAAGGACACACGGGACAGCATGAGCAATGAAAGCGATAAAGATAACTAGCGAATGCTCCGTGTGCTGATAGCAAATCTGTGATAGACAGAGTAAGGTTCCATGTTGGTAGAGATACTATGTGTATTAAATCGTGGGTGTACATTTCTTTAGAGGAGTGCACCCGGAGATCTTGCCATTCTTGCCAGTTTTTTCCGTAAGATATTTTTTTTGTATAAGAGGGTGGTAAAGGAAGGGTTTCGCTTGTTTGACAAATTTAAGTTGCCAATTTCTCAATATTTGTCCATTCATTTCCGACGACTCCCCTGTGGACAGAAACATGTGCTGCGAATTTCAATATATTTAGTGACTTGATATTTTAACTGGATACGGAGTTGTTTAATTTGTTTGACTAGGGGATGTCTATTCTTGTGACGGGAGATGTCCTGTAGACTAGAGAGGCTGTCGCTATATATAGGTATATTTGTATGCGTTTCTGAATTTTCTTTGATCTATTTTAGAGCCTCATATATTGCATAGAGTTCTGCTTGGTAAGCAGTATTTTTGTCATCTAGTCTACAGGCCCACTAATGAGATTTTGAACTCCCCTAGAGGACGCAGAAGGCTGCGTCCATACTGTTATCCGTCTTTGAACCATCAGTAAATACCGTCACAGGGACAAGTGGTGAGAAACTATTTTTATTCTTTATTAGTGTTTAGTAATTTAGTATTAGTAATTTCTGATTGGTGTAGTGAATTCAGAGGAGAGGTTCTGTGCCGATTGCAGCTTCCATCTAAAGGAGAGTTGTTGAATTTGGGAATTCGGAAAATGTGTGTTTTGCATCTCTTATTATTAAATTAGATTATGTTTGTTTAAGATAATTGTATTTCAGTTGAAGATGAGCAGGCAGAACGCATTCGATAATGGTGTGGGCCTCAGTCGAAATTATTTTGTAACCGCGCGAGATTTGAAGCAGAAACATTCTTTGAATAGAATTTAATTTTGTTGATGCCCCTTTTTTAAGTTTATCTCCCCATACGCCCGCACCATAAGTTAAAATTATATTTTTTACGACATTTGTACCACAATTTTAGATGTTCACTTTTAATACCCCAGTTTCTGCCCGCGAGTTTAATTGGGTTATGATACCCTTTTAAGGCTTTTGCTTTGAGTTCGTTTATGTGTGCATACCAGTTTAAATTTCTGTCGAATATTATCCCCAAAATTGTAATATTTCTTACATGTTTGACGCTCACGCCGTCAATCCATATCACTTTCGTACGTTTGAGAAGGTGCAAGAAGGTAAAGGTTAGCGCTTGTGATTTACCCGGAGGGAGGATTAGATTGTATGATTTTAGGAGAGAGTTAAAGAGCGACAGTGCTCCTTGGGCGTGATCCTCCAGATTCTTTCTGCTTTTGTTTGACAGAAAAAGGGTGAAGTCATTTGTATATACATAGATTTGGAAGCCATTATTTTGCATTTCATTTAGGATGTTGTTAGCAATTAGATTCTATAGGATTGACCACAGGCAAGAACCTTGAGGGCAAACTTTTGATTGAGAAATGTTTGTGAAACCCTATCCCCAGTTTACGGAGATGGTTCTGTCTGCTTGATAGGTGCTTATGGTTTCAGTTGCTGGCAAAGTTTCATCATTGGAGTGCTACTATCTATGTACCAAAATACGAGTCATAAAAATAAATAAATGAATAAATAAATTATAGGGAGCGGTCCATTGTACCCCACTCTCCCCTGCATAGCATTCAATTGCAAGAACAACAATCCCTGTTTCCTGAACTATTCTGGAGGTCATAAAATAAACGAATGCAACAACAAAACTCATTCCTGTTTTGCCTGCAATTTATAGTGAACGTGGTCGTAACAGAATGAAACAAAGTATTAGCATAAATCATACTGCTTATTTAGCTATCTGTTATATTTAAAGTCAACTCATGTCTGTTAGAAAAATAGCTGTGCAAGGAAAGAAATCGTACGCAGGAGCTATCGCGATCGCAGAAAAAAATGAAATCAGATTAATAGCAAACGGGAAAAAGTATAATGAAGCACTACTTTCTTTAAATTCGACGGATTCAAAAGAAAAATTGTACACAGGGTCCTTAGTATCCATAAAGAATCACTATGCTATTAAAAATATTCCCACTATAAGATGGATAAAGAAAGAATTTTGAGAAGTGCAATTTGAGAAACACTTGAGCCAAAAATTTGATATTTCTTAAGAAAATTCTTCATTCAAGTACATATTCAGTAATTTTTTCTAGCATTACGCTACTACCTAGGTAATGGGACTATTGTATTCGGTCACAAAATTCAATATCGAGTTTTCAACAGATTTACATATTTTAAGGTCTCTTGAATTAAAAAAAAAAAAAAAAAAGAGGATTTTGATAATTGGATCGTGTGTTTGTGTGTGTGTGTGGGGGGGGAGGAGTATCATATCTCCGGAACTAATAAAGATAGAACAACGGAACTCTTGTCATCATCTCCTCTCATTCATCTTGTGCACAGATGGCTTTTTAAAACTTTTAGTGAAAATTGAAAAATCGGAAGTGGGACCGTAAATCCGTATCTCAAAACAGTTTTAACTATTTTCGGTAAAGTTGCTATTAGATGTCCCTATTAGATGTCCTTTCGTATGTAATAGTTTGCTAGTTTACGTTGTATATCGTCTCCATGTATAAGTAGGTCAAGTTGAGGTCTCGCAAGTGTGTTCCTTTAAAAATGGCTGAACGGATGTTTTCCTAACTCGTTATATTAACTTACTTTTAAGATATCCTTACGTATGAAATTGTTGTTTCCCGGTGAACAATTTAGTTTGCCAAGTTTTGAGGAAATTCTATGTCAAAAACGGCTCCATTTTTATTTATTTATTTATTTATTTTTGGAAATTGCTACATAAACCTCTTTTTAGATATCCTTTCATATGATGACGGGTTTAATACAGGAAAATTGAGTCATCCTGATTAAAAGGTCAATTTTAGATCTCGAAAATGGGTGTTTCAATAAACGACTCTATCTTTTTTTAAAATTCGCTATATAAACTTTGTTTATATGTCTTTACATATGTATCAGTTTTCTTTCACAGAAAATTGTTTTAGGTGTTTATTTTTTTAGGTCAATTTTACGCCTTCTAAACAACATTATCTCCAAAAATTGCATGTAATACCTGAAATAGTGGGTAATGGAAGTCGTGTGGTTTTTACACACTTGATTTTATTTTACTCTTTTAAAAAACGTTGAAGTGGAGATAAAAATGATTATTTTGTGCAATTTGGAAACTATTTAAATCTTCCTATTAGTTCTAAAAATTCTTCATTCAAGATCACATTGACTGTTCTATTATACACTCGAATTAAATAAATAATAATAATAAAAAATATGTGATGTGCAATTTGAAACCACTTTAGCTAGAAATTTGATATAACGAAAGTTTTTAGTTTAATTTTTTGTTCACGTAATAAATAAATGTTCAGCTCCTTAAATGGGGGTGAAATGGGAAGGATATTGTGGATGTGTTTTACTATTTGGAATCTTTTAAGTTAAAAACTGAATATTGGTATGTAAAGTCATTAAACAATTTCATAAGCTCATTACGCAATTAAAAAATTGCTCAACTATCCCCCCCTCCTTTACAGGAACAAAAAAAAAAAAAAAAAAAAAAAAAGTATTTATTGTACAATCTGGAAAACGCTTCTACTTATTAAATACTATTTGCCTTTCGAGATTCCACTGGTCGAAATGTTTAAATTACAGAGTCCTCAGCAGTTATATATTTTTACGTTTGTTTTACTATTTCATCACCACATTTATTTATTTTATTTTATTTTCTATTTTATTTATTTATTTATTTATTTGAAAATTTTTTGTGAAGGTTTTAATTTTAAAACACTATTAAAAAAATATTGATGGATAAATGAGGTGAAAATATAATAAAATGCACTAAAAAATGTAGGACCACTGCGGCTCTTGAAATTAATCATTATTTTTAATTAATGTTAATGTCAAAAAGCCGACTTTCAGATTTTGGTGTTTCTACACATTTTGAAGTCCCCTGAGTTCATTTTTGCTATTTTTATGGTGATGTATGCATTTGTGTATGCGTGTGAGTGAACACGATAGCGCCTAAAATATGTGTTCCAGTGAGCTGAAAGTTGGTACGTATGTAAATAGCACGAAACCTACTGATTTTGGTACAGTTTGTATTTTACAGTTTTTTTTTTTTTTTTTAAGGGACACAAAAATAATTCTGTTTGTCAATGAGCCCAATTTTTTAATGTGCGATAGCATGTAAATGCCTCATTTGATTGAGCTGAAAATCTATTCAAATGTTATAAGTAAATGTCGCACAAACAGTATATATTTTGGTAAATCTAACATGTACAGATTTTTACAGGGTCGTAACGAAAAATTCTTTATCATTATGCCCTGTGGACTTATTATTTAAAGTGTGATAGCATCTAAACGCTTTATCCGATTGGGCTAAAAATTATGGATATTTTATAGATCACAGTCACACAAATTGCATGAATTTTGGAGAACCTAGCGCTTATAGATTTTTTTTATAGAGACAAGAAAAAAAAATTCTTTAACATTGGGTCTTATGAGGTCAAATTATTTAAAATTCAATAGCGTCTAAACGCCTCATCCGATTAAGCTGTAAATTTATATACATGTTAAAATTTACTATCGCACTAACTGTATAAATTTTCGTGTGTCAACCACTTATAGATTTTTACAGGGACACGATGATTTTTTTTTTTTTTTTTTGTAATTATGATCTATGAGCTCAAATTAATTGAATTGCAAATGCGTTAAATGAAACAATATACTATGTAGAGAAAACTTTCAAGTACTCTTATTATAATATTCTCTTTTTGATTCTGGTCTCCAATGCCTTCTGTATCATCTTCTTTGGCAGCACTATACTGTACCTGGTTCTGCATTGCCTGAGGCAGCACATTCTATCGTTAGAAGAACAAATTGTCTATTGTCACAAGAAATAAAAATTTTGAAAAAAAAAAAAAAATACATTTATATCAGTCAATAAAATTACAATAACCAAATAAATTCATAAACATGCATCTGTTCTATTACATACTCCCTTTTGCAGCGGAGAAGAAAAAAGGAGAAATAAACCGATTTTTACACAGAATATGCCGCACATAGATTTTTTTTTTAAATCTATATTTTGATATAATGTATGTCCAAATCAGTAATTACTACAATTTTCTATTTGTTCTACATCATCCGTATTACACGTGAAAATCGTCCAGTTTTATAACCTTAATACTGATAAATTTTATGAGAGATGGATGTTTTTGTTGTTAAAACTTTCACTCAACTATACTCTGACTTCGTTTCATTTCCGCTATAAAAAAAAACGTCTAATATGAGAAAAAATAATCATAATTTATGATTGAGGAATCTTAAAGGAATGATGCATTCTGTAATCATGGGACTCGTTTGAAGACCGAAGAAAAGGAAATACGCTGTTCTTTTATTCGGACGGATCCCTTTCCTAATGTATATTTCCAAATCCACCAAAGTTTTTCGAAACGTATTTTAAACGTATTAATGTTCTTATGATAAAACATAAATTTTACATGCAACATTTTAACATATAAGTAATTTGTATATTATATGTTAGAATTTTGTTTAATCTCAACTAAAATTTCGAATTTTCTAAATCCGTTTTTCCTTGGTGTCACCTTTAATTATATTTTGTTTTATAATAAGAATTATGAAAATTCTAAAAAAATTGACATATCTTTTTCTTTATTTTAAATAAAAACCACACTAGAGATTGACTTTATGTAGTGTTGTACATTCTATAAAAACAGCAACGTTAAACAATTTGCTATTTGTACATATGGAGGAAAATTTTCATTAAAAACATTATAGCCCTATTTCTTAATATAACTCACTATTGCATTTATATGATTGATTTTTGAGTAGCCTTGTATATCTTTGATTAATTTGTACGTCATATAATGTAATAAAGCAATCTTATATAGCCCTGAAAATGAACATTGACAAATTTCCATTTATATTCCATAAAATATCTGAACGACGTTGTTGGTTTCTTTATTTCAAAACCTATTGTTTAATCTATGAATTATTGTAATTATACCTTATCCTTCAACAAAAGTGGTTTTTTGTATCTTTAAAATATCTGTTAATTCCGTTATGACATTTGCAATATACCCTAATTGAAATAAGGAAAAAGTATTTCTCGTAGATCGTAATGCTATGTCCTTAAGATTATACTAGTTGCTCAATTTATATTGTTTCCAAACAAGATCATGACTTAATGAATTTGAATGGCACATAACAGTTTAAAAGTATTCTTTAAATATTAACGCAAATTAGAAGGCAAGCATTGAGAAAATTAGACAATCTGAAGACAGTAATTTCTCTTAAACATTGTTTTACAGTGTGACTAACGCATACCCCAACGAAGAATGCGCTTTCATTCATGCACAATTATCTCTTAATATAGATTATTATTTTTGCGCGGCCCTCTCTGCCTACCTAATTACATCTTATTTAAAAATAACATTTGTTTATGCAAATGATTCTGTAGTGTTAAGTAAGTTTTTCGAGCACGCTTTTCATAGAAGTGTGCTTCTCACCAGTGTTGCCAGATTGGGGATTTTGTCTCCATTTTGGAGATTTTTTGGACTTCTGGGGACAATTTTGGGGACCTAATGTTTATGGGGAATTTTGAGAGAAGTTTTGAAATTTTGGGGGAGAAATCTGGGGAATTTTTCAGGGATTTTTTAAACTTATTTTAGTCTACTTGTTAAGGTAACAGCATTACTTATTATAGGGATTTGTCCTTACGCGTAGGAGCCTTTTAACAGTTTTTTTTAGCATATAGGGGCTTCTAAAGGTACTTCTTCTTCCCAGGACATCCTCAGGATATCCTTAAGATGAAAGTTCTTGAGTACATTCTCATCACTCAAGTACTTTTCACAGATTTAAAAATTTCCGATAGCTATTGAGTATATAAAAGTTATTTTTATGTATGGGATTTTTTTGAAAAAAAAATCCTGATTTTGGGAAATTTGAAAGTTTGTTTGGGGAAATTGGCTGTTGACAATCTGGCGACACTGCCTCTCATAGAACGTAGTGAAATGAGATTCTTTTGTGTGTCTCTGTACGCAAAATGTACGTGATGTTTATATTATTCCTAACGTAGAATATGCTATAGAGATATTAAATAACACCAACTGCAAAATATTTCAAAAATATTTATAGAATTTACAACGCAAACAAATAAACGGACAGGTAAATGAAGCCATGAACACATCTTAAACTTTGTTCGAAATGCAGAATGAAAAGGTGCTATTACCAATTGGTGTAACATTGCCAAACACAGAGTGTAGAGCCCATAGCGTGTTTTTCCTATTAATTGCACTGTTGTATGAGAAATTGAATCTCTTTTTCTCTGCACATAATTTACGCAGCACACATTTTAAAAGGTTTATGGCAGCACTTTAAATTTTTACCAGGTTTCATGTAATGAATTGCCCGATTCTTCTATGTTATTAAATAATAATTTTGAATAATTTAAGCATTTTTAAAAGTAAAACGCGATATTTATTTTACTATTTTTTTTTTTTGCCAGTATCATAAATGATATTTTAAAACTGTCAATTTCTTTATCATGAAAATAATCTTTCATAAGACATATTTCAACATTTCAACAAAGTTTTAGGAACTGAGGAAATTTGCGCATACAAGCATCGCTAAAAACCGCCAAACGTACCCGATATGAACTGCGGAAAAAATATATGACCATTCATATATTGGTAACTACTGTGTAAATTTGGCTTATAAAGTAACCTTTGTATAAATTTGATTAATTTCGAAAAGCTTTATTATTATTATTATTATTATTATTATTATTATTATTATCATTTTTAGGGACTGAATCCATTTTTTTTTCCAGGTAAGAAAGTATCATCATTTTAGTTATTACATTGAAATTTTCACAATAAGAAATAGTCTATTACGAAATCGTACACATTTCAGCAAATTAATGTACATCAGCAAACCAATGTGTCGTTCACATTACGTAATACATTACTTTGCTGATGCATCAAGTGGAAAAAATAGTATACGTGTAGTTAACTGAATTATAGTTAGGATTTTTTTATATATAATTTAATCTTAATTTTAATTTAAATATAAAAAAAATAATTAAGTAAATAAAAAAAAAAAAAATAAAGCCTAAATTTTCCAAAAAAGTCCCAGTCTTATGAGACTTGATTTGTCAAAAAATGAGAGTAGAACTCCATCACAAGCAAAGATACAATCTTTGGTAACAATTAAGATCAACAAAAACTTAAACATATATTACCTAGTTTTTAAATGTAATTTTTCAACGATTTGAAATTTTATTATATAGTCATTATCAATACTATAGTTATTGAAATATTCAATTAAATTCAAATAATTTAATTATAAGATTTGTAATGTAACGTGCTAAAATTAGTTTTTTGTTACATGAGCTGAAATTCAACGGTTTATATAACTTCTAAACGGATTTAAATTTTCTGTCCTTTAAAAAAAAAAAAAGATTTTTCCTTTATATCTTTGTGCAATAACCTTGTACAAACGTTATACCGCAAATATTGTTAAATGTTGAAAGACATACAATTATTTTGGTTTTTATCCTTGACAAAAGAGTTTTACATCCATCTTATCTCTATGCACAATTCTCTATACACATTACATATAAACAATGTAGTCATCGTTTTTTACTTCCTTATACAATGTATAAGGAAGTATAGTAATCCCGATTTGCGAAATGGATTTTGTATTTCACATTGCTCGAAAACGAATGATCGCTGGATGTTGCCAATTTATACGTGTGACTGTCATGATGCCTAGTTGCACACCTGCAAGTGTCGTCTTAACACGAGCTCTCGTTTTAGAGATATAAGGGTTTTTACACGATTTTTCGTGACGTCTGTATGTGTGTGTGTCTGTGTGTGTGTGGGTATGTCGCATAACTCAAAAACGGTTGGACGTAGAAAGTTGCGAATTGGTACATAGGTTTGTTATAACATCTAGTTGTGCACCTCCCTTTTTGGACTTTCTATGATTTTCGGTTTTGGAGATATTTAGGAAAATTAGGTTCATAATGACAAAAATACATAGGTTTTGGCCATAATGTATCAAAAAACGGTAATAACTCAGAAACGGTTTAGACAAATCTTGCAATTTAACTGACTTCCCGACAAGCTAGACATTTGAAACTTTCAGAAAGGCTCAGAACACGTTGACAATGCATTTTTCAAATATTTTTAGCCAACTGTTTCCGATACCTGTTGCCTTCAGCAGCGTTTATGCGATTCAACAGAAAAATTATTTAACTAACTTCCCGACTAGCTAGACATTTGAAACTTTCAGACTAGATCAGAACACGGTGAAAATGCATTTTTTAATACTTTTAGCCAACTGTGTAGGGTTCCTGCTGCCTTCGGCAGCGTTACCAGTACAAATCTTGCAAACGATTTTTAACTAACTTCCCGAACAGCTAGACATTTAAAACTTCCCCAAGGCACAACTATGACATAAGTCCCCCCCCAAGGCACAACTTTGACATGAGTCCCCCCCCAGGCATAACTTTGACATTAGTCCCCCAATGCACAGCTTTGACACGAGTCCCCCCCAAGGTACAACTTTGACATGAGTCCCCAAAAGGCACAACTTTGACATGAGTCCCCCCCAAGGCACAACTTTGACATGAGTCCCCCCCAGGCACAACTTTGACATGAGTCCCCCCCCCAGGCACAACTTTGACATGAGTCCCCCCAAGGTACAACTTTGACATGAGTCCCCCAAGGCACAACTTTGACATGAGTCCCCCCCAAGGTACAACTTTGGCATTAGTCCCCCCAAGGTACAACTTTGACAAGAGTCCCCCCCAAGGCACAACTTTGACATGAGTCCCCCCCCCCCAAGGCACAACTTTGACATGAGTCCCCTCAAGGCACAATTTTAATTTATTTATTTATTTATTTTTTTTTTTTTTTTTTTTTTTTTTTTTTTTTTTACGTATGCATGCATTTTTTAAAAATATTTTTAGCCAACTGTTTCGGGTCCAGTGACAATGTTTTTTAACATTATGTATACTTCTAAAAGTGTATAAGGAAGTCATGTGGTGCCCACATCAGATTTTTATAGTATCATAATGCTATACTAGGAATGTTCAATTTATAATTATTATGAACAGGAATTTTAATAAAAAAGGATATAATGCTCAGAGCTACCAATCAAATCCGGCAAATTGCTAGCACTGCCCCTTATCTTACATCACTTAATTTTTAGAGTAATTCTCGTCAAATATATTTACGATGAATGAAGAAAACCAATATTCTAAAAATTAAGTGGTGCAGAAAAAAGGGTGGCACTAACAATTCCCCGGATTACGTTAGCATACTTGCCAACCATCTCATTAATAACCGTTCAATTGTTAGCGCCCCATGAAAAAACGCCCATTTTCTCACACCACTATATTTTTAGAGTAATTCTCTCCAAATGTTGTTTCGATTAAATAACACTAAAATTACTCTAAAAAGTTATTGGTGTGAAAAAAAAAGGCGGATACTAAAAATTGTACGATTCATAATGAGATGGTTAGCAAGTATGGGTTACCAGCTCTAAATGCTGTTTTCTAAATTTTTTCTCAGTTACTGATATGCAGTACATCATTAAATTTCAAGAGATTATATTTTCCCTTTCATACGGTGTTATATCATCTTTAGAATAAATACATTATTTTAATTATGTTACCTTATCTTCAACATAGTGTTAAAATGATAAACAATAATGAACTAATTTAGCAATTTTTAAAAAATATTTTTAAAATAATTACAATGTGTAGATACATATAGCATACCAACATTATTTATATTATCAAACAATAATGTTCTTTGAATCTTCAAAATAATATTAATTAGTATTCAGGATTTTAAAAATAAAACATAGTTTCAAATGATGATATAATGCTGTCTTCAAAAGATTTTCTCAGGTGCTGATGCAGCCCACCATGAAATTTAAAGAGATCATATTTTCTCATTCATACGGTGTTATATCATCTTTAAAATAAACACTTTATATTAATTCTGAAGTAATCTGTTCTGAATTGTCACAACTATCTTTAATAATGAAGTAGTTTAAGATTATTATAATTATTATTATTATAATTTTTATATGCATTACAGAATATTATATAAATACAATATTTACTTTTTTTTATAATATCATACACTTATACAAATAATTTTCAGTACCATATTAATTAATGGATAGGATATTTGAAATGGAAACATGGTTTCAAAAGATGATATAATGCTGTTTTATAATATTTTCGCAGTTGCTGATTTTATTTATACTGATGTAATATATTCTGCTTTATGTTACAATGATCAATAATAATTATATTGAAATTTTCAAAACATATTTTTAAAATAATTACATTATGTATATAATATTCACAACATTACTTTTCTCAGTTCCTGACACAGCGCTTAGTTAATATTAAAGAAATTACATTTTTTCTTCCATACGATATTGTATAATCTTTGTGATAAAAGTATTTTTAATACTAACGTAATATGTTCTGTTTTATGTTTCAATGGTCAATAGTATAATAGTCAATTAATATAAAAATATTCGCAAAATGAATTTTAAATAAATAGAATATGTACTATATAACATACATGTGGAATGCTCTTCAATATTTTAACAATTTATGAACAGTATATTTAAATTTAATTCATTTTTTAAAAAGGTGATATAATGCTGTTTTCTAATTTTTTTTTCTCAGTTGTTGATACAGCACATCATTAATATCAATGAGAATACAGTCACTCAAATAATTAACTGTACATGAAACCTTTCTCAGAATGCCAAAGAATGAGTCAATATTTAAAAAGAACCTTAAAAAATCTTTTTTTCACTTTAACTCATTTTATTAAAATAATTTTTTTTAATTTTTAAAATTTGAAATGCAATGTACTTTTTAAAATACATACATCAGATCAAAAATTATCATATTTATCAAATCACACAGAGTTGAAATTAAAACCTGATAAGTTTTTATTTTTTTAATTAATTGTATATAAATTGTCATTTATAAAATAAATTGATCTCTAAATATAAGTATTGAAATTCAAATCTTGTTTCTTAAAACAATTTAAAGTTTGAAATACAATTTTCAATTGACATTTCATAATTTTTAGATTTTATAAATCTCATCATTTTTGAAAATTAATAATTTATTCATTAATTAATAATTAATCCTTTCTACACAAATTTTGAATTTTTTCTACTTCTTAAAAATTTTTGTCATTTTCTTTATTAAAAATGTCATTTTCGTTTTTCAAAGTCCAATCAATTTATTTAAATTGTTGCTTCAGATCAAACACATCAATCTTTAAATATACATTAAGAGATATTAATAAAAATTTGAAGTTCTTAACACATTTTAAAGAATATTAAAAAGTATTTTAAAGTGAATTCTTATTCTTTCTTATATTGGATAGTAATAATTAAAAATAATGAGCTGTTTTAAGAGAGACCTCATTTAAAAATATACATGTAGTAAAGATAAATATTACTACATGTATATTTATTCAGGATCTTTCAATGTCTGCGTAATTTTTTATATTTCAACGCCAAGAGAAAAAAATACGTAATAATTCAACAGGCCTGGAAAACCAAGCGATAAATTTCATTTATTTCAAAACTAATGATATGAATTTAGGCAAACTTAAATATAACACAAGAAAACGGAAATTTCATGAACCCTATTGAAATTTGACCTCTTTGTCCCGAAAAATATTTCAAAGCATTGTGTTCTATGAAAGATATTTTTATAAACCATATTTTCATATCTTTACTGTTCTTAATGAAATTGAAATATGTTATTCAAGTTTCTGTATAAAATGGATTTATGTACAGGGACACTCAAAAGTATTCCAAAACATTGCATTTTATGAGAGATATTTCTATAAATCAAATTTTAATAACTTTACTTTACACGAAGATTTAGGAAATTGAAATATGTTATTTATATGCACAAAAGAATGCTTTTGCATAGAATATAGCATGATTAGCATTAGAGGGTCGCACACCAGTTATATTAAGAGCTATTAATAAAAAATTGTTACTGTGAAAATCATAAAAATATTGAAATGTATTATTAATATTCTAAAATAATGCTTTGTATAGAATATATGATTAACTTTCTGATTTACAGGGCTACACTAAAATATTCAGAGAGATCAAAAGCTGTAATTATAATCTAACGGTCTTTTGTGTTAAGCCTTTTTAACACTTTCCAAAATGCCTAAGAGTAATTTTAAAATCAATTATTCTATCTGTCCAGTGGCAAAAAATATTAAAAGTTATTCAATACAACAACTACGTACAGTTGGAAAGTGTTACTAATCAATGTATGATTTTTCTTTAATATATGTAGAAACTGGACACATAAGATAGTATTAAAAATTCTTTTAATAATCCAAAAATTTTGGCAAAAGTTATCCACAGTTAAGAATTATGAAATTTTAAAATTTTAACTCTTTAAATCATTTAAATCATTGAAATGCAGATTTGAGTGTAGGTAGTTTTTTAAATATAACTTAAAAACTGGTTCATAGAACGAGTTGTCATATTTAAAACTTATTTTGAATAAATTCTCAAATGTAACACATAATTTCGTAAACTTAAATTATGTTTATCCAAAATTTCGAGTCATTTCGTTAAGTCCTTTCAATCTGTTTTGTAATGATTACAAATAATTTTAAAATTAAAAGATTTTAACATTATCACCATGAAATGTTTTAAATTGTGGTCTTTGTTAAAAAGGATTCAAATGAAACAATTAAATTACAACCAAATTTTAAAATGGTTTTCTATGATTTTTTTCCATGTTGCCTTAAAGTAAAATTCTTTTAAATAAAAACGCACGAAGCTAGCTTGTGACCTCAAATACAAGTCAGCTGTTTGTAATGTCAGCTGTTTACATTCAATTCCACCTGTCTTTTCGTGAATGATGCAATCAAACCTGTCTGAACGTTTCGTTTATCTCTCTTTCTGTATATACAGTTCCCGCCGCTTATTAAAATCATTCTGAACCAAAGTGATTTTATTAAGCGTCTGATATCCCTTAAGGAAAAGGTTCGAAAGAAACTTCAAAAGGTAACGAATAATATAATTAGTAAACAATATTAATTAATTTTTGGTAGATAATTAAATAATTGTTTCTTCGATATAAGTAAATTAATCCCGTGCACTTTCGTTAGAGGAAAATCATCATTAGTTTACCAAAAGTTCATGCTGTTCTTATAAATTAAAAATCTTTTCGTTTAAACCTCATGAATTATAGTAATTTCAAAATAAGAACTAGAAATTGCCTTCTAATAATTAGATAAAAAAATCAGATTTATATTACAAATGCAAAAGTTACAAAATGTAAAAATTACAAATGCAAAAGTTACAAAATGTAAAAATTACAAAATGTAAAAATTATAAAAATGCAAAAATTATAAAAATGCAAAAATTACAAAATGCAAAAATTACAAAATGCAAAAATTACAAAATGCAAAAATTACAAAATGCAAAAATTACAAAATGTAAAATTTAGAAATGTAAAAATTTTGAAAATTAAAAATTTGAAAAAAGTAATATTTTGAAAAAGTAAAAATTTGAAAAAGTAAAATTTTGAAAAAGTAAAAATTTGAAAAAGTAAAATTTTGAAAAAGTAAAATTTTGAAATATAAAAATTTGAAAAAGTAAAAATTTGAAAAAGTAAAAATTTGAAAAAGTAAAAATTTGAAAAAGTAAAAATTTGAAAAAGTAAAATTTTGAAAAAGTAAATCTGAAACGTAAATAAAAAATAACATAATATAATAATAATAATAATAATAATAAAAAAAAAAAAAAAAAAAAAAAAAAAAAAAATTTTTTTTTTTTTTTTTTTTTTTTTTTTTTTTATGTTGTGTTATTTTTTATGTTATGTTATTTTTCCTTTTCAAATTTTTTCCTTTTCAAATTTTTCCTTTTTCAAAATTTTACTTTTCAAAATTTTACTTTTCAAAATTTTACTTTTCAAATTTTTTTACTTTTCAAAATTTTACTTTTCAAATTTTTTTACTTTTCAAATTTTTTTACTTTTCAAATTTTTTTACTTTTCAAATTTTTTTACTTTTCAAATTTTTTTTACTTTTCAAAATTTTTTTTACTTTTCAAATTTTTTTCCTTTTTAAAATTTTTTTTCCTTTTCAAATTTTTTCCTTTTCAAAATTTTTACTTTTCAAATTTTTTTACTTTTCAAATTTTTTTACTTTTCAAATTTTTTACTTTTCAAATTTTTACTTTTCAAAATTTTTACTTTTCAAAATTTTTAATTTTCAAAATTTTTAATTTTCAAAATTTTTAATTTTCAAAATTTTACTTTTTCAAAATTTTACTTTTTCAAAATTTTACTTTTTCAAAATTTTACTTTTTCAAATTTTTACTTTTTCAAATTTTTACTTTTTCAAAATTTTACTTTTTCAAATTTTTACTTTTTCAAAATTTTACTTTTTCAAATTTTTACTTTTTCAAAATTTTTACTTTTCAAATTTTTAATTTTCAAATTTTTAATTTTCAAAATTTTACTTTTTCAAAATTTTACTTTTTCAAAATTTTACTTTTTCAAATTTTTTTACAAAAATTACAAAATGTAAAAATTACAAATGTAAAATTTTGAAATGTAAAAATTTGAAAAAGTAAAAATTTGTTTTACAAAAATTACAAATGTAAAAATTACAAATGTAAAATTTTGAAATGTAAAAATTTGAAAAAGTAAAAATTTGAAAAAGTAAAATTTTGTAAAAGTAAAAATTTGAAAAAGTAAAAATTTGAAAAAGTGAAAATTTGTAAAAGTAAAAATTTGAAAAAGTAAAAATTTGAAAAAGTAAAATTTTGAAAAAGTAAAATTTTGAAAAAGTAAATCTGAAACGTAAATAAAAAATAACATAACATAACATAACATAACATAACATAAAAAAAAAAAAAAAAAAAAAAAAAAAAAAAAAAAAAAAATTTTTTTTTTTTTTTTTTTTTTTTTTTGTGTTATTTTTTTATGTTATGTTATTTTTCCTTTTCGAATTTTTCCTTTTCAAATTTTTACTTTTTCAAAATTTTACTTTTCAAATTTTTTACTTTTCAAATTTTTACTTTTCAAAATTTTTAATTTTCAAAATTTTTACTTTTTCAAATTTTTACTTTTTCAAATTTTTACTTTTTCAAATTTTTACTTTTTCAAAATTTTACTTTTTCAAATTTTTACTTTTTTTTATTACTGTACTTTGAAAAATACGTTCCTTGAAATTGTTGCAGAGATAAGTTGCGTGGAGTGTTTAATTTGTAACTATATATATATTTCATCTATATATATATATATTCTATATATATATATATATATATATATATGTATATATTTCATCTTTATCAATTTTATCTTTCTTTGTTAAAAGAACACAACAGTAAAGATTATTTATTTTAAAAATAAACCTACAAAAAGATATTCCTTTAATAGATTCATAAAATTGTAATTTTATGAACATATTAATACGAAAGGACTGTTTAAGTTTGCATCATTACATATTTTAATTATAACAAATAAAAATAGTTATTATGTCTATTATTATTATTATTATTACAATGCTGCAAAACTTATAAATAGTCCTATCGTACTAATATAAATTTTATCTGTAACAGATCTTTATTTTTTTCATATCCATGTTTTTTTTCTTCTTGTTCAAAGTAAAAAAATAATCTTATATATTCTCTCTTAAATTCAATTTTTCTTAAAAATATATCATACTTTATCTATCATATATTTTTTTATATATTCTTTTTTTCATCTTTATCATTTTTTCTTTTTTTTGTGAAAAGAACACAACATTAAAGATGATATATTTTAAAAATAAACCTGTAAAGAGATATTCTTTTTATAGATTCATAAAATTTTAATTATATGAACATATTAATACGACAGGACTATTTTATTTTACATCATTACCTTTTAAGGCTTTGAATGTTAATTATAACACATAAAAATAGTTATTATTATTATTATTATTATAATGCTGCAAAACTTATCCTATCGTATTAATATAAATTTTATCTGTAACAGATCTTTATTTTTTTCTCTTTTTCGAGAATTTTTCATATCCGTGCTTTTTTTCTTCTTGTTCAAAGTAAAATAAAAATCTTATGTATTCTTTTTTATATAATTTCTTTTTTTTCATCTTTGTCAATTTTATTGTGAAAGAAATTAACACACAGCAATAACTAGTATTTATTTTAAAAAACAAACCTTACATTTCTAAAAAAAACATCTCAATTAGACATACATAAGATAATTTAAACAGGATAAAAAATTAAAACTAATTACAATCACAATCTTTGAAATTTACAGCATGAAATATTTTAAAGTACATAGACCTGCTAAACAATCTTTATCTTGGTACATATGATTTTATCTTTTTTCACATTAAAATATTTAACACTTTTCATATTTAATTTAAAATGTTTCTGTGTGTGTATAAACAAAGTTTCAATTTTAAACTTTTTGCAATAATGTTTTAAATATTTTTCCATGACACTGTTTAACACCAATTATACATTTATTTGAGAATACACATCAAATTGTTTATTTTTATTCCTCACAGTTAGATATTTAAAATTAGCATTTCTTTTTACATGATATGAGTCCACAGGTGGTTTATACAATTATCTTCTTCTATATCTTGTAATGTTCTATAAGATCCACAATATTTGGCCTCTAGTGATTGTTTAGTTCAGACATTGGAAAACAAATGTTTTGCTTTTGAAAAACATAACTTGTTTTAATTTTTCAATTATATTTCAACTTCTTTATTCAAATGTGACAAACAATCTAAAAATTTTTCATCATATGCAACTTTTTGGTCTTTTTCTGGAGGTTAAAGATATTCTTTTAATATATCTCTTGTCATGTCTTTTTTTGAATTTGAGTTATTGTGAAATATCATTAAAGTTTGGTAATTTATTCTTTATGGATTGTCTAATAAAATTTATCACAATAGTTTCAACGAGATGTTTCATGGTGAACTGAAATCTAAGTGAAAAACAGTGTGATATATATAGTTTGAACAAAAAGGGTGGAGCTTAGTTTTTCTTTTTATTTTAAAAAATATTATAAAATAATATAAATAAATAAAAAATAAAATCATGTCACAACTTATTAAAGTATTAATGTCATGGTCAATTATTATTATCTCGACTTTTATCACTTTTAAAATTTATCCTTTTAAAGTGACCATCGAAATTTAAAATCTTAAACAATATGTTATGATAATCTAATTTTTATTCCTTTAATTGAATTTAAAATATGAAAAGCATTTGTACTTTTCGATATCCAATTTCTAATTAATTTGGGATACCATATATATTTTCAAATGCTGTCAACAGATTGCACAAGTAGACTGCCATTTTGATAGACATTTTATATGAAATAAATGTTTACAACATGACATAACAATATTTTTGTCAAGTGAATTTTAAAAAATAGAACAGTCTAAAGATTTTGGACGCATTGATAGACAATTTATATGACGACCTAAATTTACAATATTTTCGTCGATTGAATATAAACAACATTCACCATAATAAATATTCCCTTTCTTGCATTTTCAGGATCAATTAAATAAAATATAGCTAAAATTTGTTCTTTTGAAAATCCTAATAACTTTAAATCATAATGTGAAAGGCCTGTAGCAATTCAATCAATTTAATATCAAAAATCATTGAATTCAATTTCTGATAACGATTGAGATAGAATTTTTACATTATCAGAATCTATATACATTTATATCCATTTCTGTTTTTTCTTTACAACGTTAATAATTGTTATTTGTAATAATAGTCGCTTTTATATATTCATATCTTTTTTTTAAATATAGATAAATATTAAAAGGAAAAAAAATTAAAAATAAAAATAAAATAAAATAAAATAAAATAAATAAACGACAGAAACAAACGGTCAAATAACAGTTTATTTTGAATTGCAAATTAAAAATGTACATATTATATAAATAAATATATAAATCCTTAAAAAATGAACAACATTTTGTCAAATGTTTTTTAAAATACGACTTTTTTCTTTATGATGTCAGTCTTTAATACAAATTTTTAAATATTATTTGTTGAATACTTTAATGACCAGTATAATTAGCATAGCCATTATAACGTTTAAAATTCTTACTTCAATCTCCATAGTTATCAATCCAAAGATCTGAGATTCTAAACAACTGCTACAGTCTTTTTTATACTTCATGTGCGTTGAAAGTTGCATAACATTTTTTATCGTTTAGTGACAGTTTATTCCAATATATAAATCTTTAAAAAAAAGAACAACTTGTCAAGCATATTTTTTTTAAACACTCCTCTTTTTCTTTACAATAATGAAATTCAGTATTTAAGACAATTTTTTTACGATGACATTATTAGAAAGACTAATGAAAAGGTTTAGTCTTTGTGGCGATCAATTGGTTTTCTCTAAATCATTTACTTTTTGAATTTCTCACAAGAAATGCATCATCCATCCTTTAAGTATAGTTGAATCACATTTAGGAAGTTATTAGCACTTTTAATGATGACTTTCCAGTACAATTAGCATAGCATTAAATCGTTTAGAATTCTTGCTTCATGGTTATAAATCCAGAGATCTGAGATTCTAAACAATGCCACAGCCTTTTATACTTGATGTGAGTTGAAAGTTGCGTAATAAATGACGTCATGAGATTATGAAATATATAAACTTTACAGTTATATTGGCTCTATGAACTAATGTTAATTAAACTAGATTCAAATGAAAGTAAAAAAATTAAGTTCAATTTAAAGTACAGTGGGATGGTGATTAAATAATCAAACCCAAAATTTCACTATATAATTTAATACTAAAATTCAAATTTTACTTTTTAAAAATAGCTTGTTTAAAATTGAAATAGAATAAAACGGAATTTCAATTTTAGCATTTACTTAGATGGCGACTTACAAAATTGAAATTTTAAAATCCGAAATTTCGTTATATAATTAAATGCTAAAATTCAAATTTTATTTTTTTAAAGGGCCTTGAATTGGAATAAAATAGTAGTTGAATTTTAGCATTTTGAAATTTTAAAATTCGACAATTTGCTATCTAATTAACTGATAAAATTCAATTACTATTTTTTTCTATTTCAAGGTCAAACAAGCTATTTTTAAAAATATAAAATTTGAATTTTAAAAGCATTTTAATTAGCATTTCATTATATAAAGAAATTTGGGATTTTAAAATTTAAAAATCTAATTAAATGTTAAAAATCAAATTCCATTTTATTCTATTTCAAGAATTCAAATTACATTTTCTTCTAGTTTAGGGTTAAACAAGCTAATTTTTAAAAATAGTAGTGGAACTTTAGCATTTAATTAGATAGCAACTTTTCAAAATAGAAATTTTAAAATCCGAATAGTTGCTATCTAATTAAATGCTAAAGTTACAATCCCATTTTAATTAGCATTTTAAAAGCATTTTAATTAGCATTTAATTATCATTTAATTATGTAGCAAAATTTCGGTTTTAAAAATTTCAATTTGAAAAGTCGCTATCTAATTAAATGCTAAAATTCAAATTCCACTTTATTCTATTTCAAGAATTCAAATTACATTTTATTCTATTTCAGTGTTAAACAAGCTATTTAAAAAAGAATAGTAGTTGAATTTTAGCATTTAATTAGCATTTTAAAACCTTTTAAAAAGCATTTTAATTACCATTTAATTATATAGCGAAATTTCAATTTTAAAATTTCAATTTTGAAAAGTCGCTATCTACTTAAATGTTAAAATTCAAATTTTACTTTTTAAAAATAGCTTGTTGAAATTTGAAATAGTATAAAATGGAATTTCAATTTTTACATTTACTGAGATATCGACTTTCCAAAATTAAAATTCTAAAATCCGAAATTTCGTTATCTAATTAAATGATAAATTCAAATTTTATTTTTAAAAAAATCTTGTTTAACCTTGAAATAGAATAAAATAGTAGTTGAATTTTAGCATGTAATTAGATAGCAACTTTTCAAAATTGAAATTTTAAAATCCGAGAAGTTGCTATGTAATCTAGCTAAATACTATTTTATTCTATTTCAAAGTTAAACAAGCTATATTTATAAAATAAAATTTGAATTTTAAAAAATAAAATTTTATTTAAAAAAAATTAAATTTGCCTTTTAAAAGCATTTTAATTAGCATTTAATTATCATTTAATGATATAGCGAAATTTCAGATTTTAAAATTTGAAATGTCGCTATTAAATTAAAGGCTAAAATTCAAATTCCATTTCATTCTATTGCAAGATTTCAAATTATATTTTATTCTATTGCAAGAATTCAAATTACTTTTTATTCTAGTTTAGGGTTAAACAAGATTTTTTTTAAATAGTAGTTGAACTTTAGAAATTAATTAGATAGCAACTTTTCACATTTGAAATTTTAAAATCCGAAAAGTCGCGATCTGATTAAATGCTAATATTCAAATTCCATGTTAATTAGCATTTTAAAAGCATTTTTTAAAGCATTTTAATTATATAGCGAAATTTCGGATTTTAAAATTTCGGCATCTAATTAAATGCTAAAATTAAATTTCAATTTATTCTATTTCAAGAATATAAATTACACTTTATATACATTACATTAAAATTTCAATTTGAAAAGTCGATATCTAATTAAATGTTAAAATTCAAATTCCATTTTATTTATATTTCAAGAATTCGAATTACATTTTATTCTATTTCAGTGTTAAACAAATTTCAATTTGCAAAGTCGCTATCTAATTAAATGCTAAAATTCAAATTCCTTTTAATTCTATTTCAAGAATTCAAATTACATTTTATTCTATTTCAAAGTTAAACAAAAATTAAATTTCAATTTATTCTATTTCAAGAATTTAAATTACACTTTACATACATTACATTAAAATTTCAATTTGAAAAGTCGCTACCTAAATAAATGCTAAAACTCAAATTCCATTTTATTCAATTTCAAGAATTCAAATTACATTTTATTCTATTTAAGTGTTCAAAAAGCTATTTTTTTAAAATAGTAGTTGAATTTTAGCATTTAATTAGCATTTTAAAAGCATTTTAAGAGGCCTTTTAATTAACATTTAATTATATAGCGAAATTTCGGATTTAAAATTTCAATTTTGAAAATTCGCTATCTAATTAAATGCTAAAATTAAATTTCAATTTATTATTTTTCAAGAATTTAAATTACATTTTACATACATTACTTTAAATTTCAATTTGAAAAGTCGCTATCTAATTAAACGGTAAAATTCAAATTCCATTTTATTATATTTCAAGAATTCAAATTACTTTTTATTCTATTTCAAAAATTTAAATTACATTAAAATTTCAATTTGAAAATTCTATTTCAAGAATTAAAATTACATTTTATTCTATTTCAGTGTTAAACCAGCTATTTTTAAAAAAATAGTAGTTGAATTTTAGCATTCAGCAGTTGAATTTTAAAATTTCAATTTGAAAAGTCGCTATCTAATTAAATGCTAAAATTCAAATTCCATTTTATTCTATTTCAATATTTCAAATTACATTTTAATCTATTTTTCTCTGTAATGATTTTTAAAAATAAAATTCAATATTATTTTAAAATTACACTTTCTTAACACAGATGTTTGACGTTACTTTTATTTTAATTCTATTTATCGTCTATCTTTTTTATATATTACGAGAGGATGATGTAATTGAATCGTATATGAAAAAATACTGAAAATTGGTGTAATATATGTGAAAGAGTATCATTTTTTCAAATAGTATCTGATGTCGAAGCTCAAAAATATAATATTTTAAAAGTTCTTCCTTCATGTTTTAAAATTGAAATAATTTAATGTTGCTCGAATTTAAAAATTTTTCAATAAAAATGGTAACGCTGATTCATTAAGCAACTGAAATGCAACTGGAACTAAATAGATTGAATAATGAAAATCTTGCCTTTTATATGCTTTTTTAAATAAGTCATCTAAAAAAAGTTGCTCTTTTTTTTAGTTTTTAGTGTTTTTTTTAAACAAAGAGTCATTTTGAGATAAATGGACATTAAAGAGTTTCATAGAAATTGTGAGCGTTTTGAATCAAATTGGTTGTGTTTGGATTGCGATAATCCTTTTTGTGCACATTGTGCAAATAATAAAAACAAATATTTTCATGTAATATTAAAAAAGTCAGCATTAATAGAATTTTTCAAAATTGTTAAAAAGAATATTATATGTTCTTATTCTAATGTTTTTTGTAATGGTGGACATGATGAAGAAGAGCATGTTCATTTAATTACTACAGTTTCAGACACAAGATATTTTAAAAGAAACGAGTGGGAAAAAATCAGTTGGGGTATGTACGTAAAACCAAATTATATTTGTCACAATTTAATCAAATATTTTTATACGAAATATATAAAATATAATTGTTACTGTAATTTTACATTTAATCTTCTTTCATTAGAAAGTTTGTGTTTTAAAAAAATATGGAATAATGTAAAAAAATTTCACGATATTGAAAACATTAGACAATATATACCTGATGTTATTTTTAAAAAACATTTTTTACAAAGTCGCAAGTATATGGATATAACAGCTGCAGAAATTGAAAATCGCACCTTTCCTATTGAAAAATATAAATTTTCTTTTTCTGATTTATTTAAAGAAAATCAAGTTTATGAACTAGATTATGCTTTGTATTTTTTATTTCAGTATTATACTTGCGATATTTTAGACGAAATCTACTCAGAAGATTGTTATTATCTTTTTCATTTCCATTTTATAGTAAACAATAATATTTTCAAAATATGCTTACATTGTTTAAAATTATACTTTCTCAATACAAAGTGTTTGATAGAAAAATGTTACTCTTATATCAGTTCTTTAGATAACAGTACATTGAATGATGATTTTGACTTGCTGGAAGCGTATGAGTTTATTGAATTGTATATGAAATCTCCTGAAAATTGGTGTAGTATATGTAAGAGAGCACCTCTTTTTCAATTAACAACTGATATATTACAGTACTAGCAGGATATAGAAAATCTTATCTCATATCTATTTTAGAGCAAATAGCATGATAAACGAAGCTTAGATCTTTCAAATTTGACAGTTTTGAAAGTTGCCTTTACAAGAAAAGATGCTTATAACGTTAAAGCTTTAATATTGCATAGTGCTTTTGCATTACTTACTAAATCAACTAAAAATTTACACGATTTATATCTAAGTACGCAAAATGAATCTAAAATTATAAAAACTGAAATTATGAAAACTGAAATTATGAAATCTAAAATTATGAAATCTAAAATTATAAAAACTGAAATTATGAAATCTGAAATTATGAAATCTGAAATTATGAAATCTGAAATTATGAAATCTAAAATTATGAAAACTGAAATTCTGAAATCTGAAATTCTGATATTTGAAATTATGATATCTGAAATTATGAAATCTGAAATTATGAAATCTAAAATTACAAAAATTTAAATTATGAAACTTGAAATAATGAAATCTAAAATTATGAAAACTGAAATTATAAAAACTGAAAATATAAAAATTAAAATTATGAAATCTAAAATTCAGATTTTATAATTTCACATTTCAAAATTTCAGATTTCATAATTTCAGATTTCTAAATTTTAGTTTTCATAATTTCAGTTTTCTAAATTTAAGATTTCAAAATTTCAGTTTTCTTAATTTCAAATTTCTAAATTTCAGTTTTCTAAATTTCACTTTCATAATTTCAGATTTCAAAATTTCAGATTTCATAATTTCAAATTTCATAATTCTAGATTTCATAATTTGAGTTTTCTAAATTTCACTTTCATAATTTCAGATTTCAAAATTTCAGATTTCATAATTTCAAATTTCATAATTCTAGATTTCATAATTTGAGTTTTCTAAATTTTAGATTTCATAATTTCAGTTTTCTAAATTTTAGAATTCATAATTTCAGCATTCTAAATTTTAGATTTCATAATTTCAATTTTATAAATTTGAGATTTCAAAATTTCAGTTTTCTAAATTTCAGATTTCATAATTTCAGATTTCAAAATTTCAGATTTTATAATTTCAGATTTCATAATTACAGATTTCATAATTGAGAGTTACATAATTTTAGTTTTCTAAATTTTTAAAGTAAAATTATGAAATTTAAAAATCTAAAAAATAAAATTATGAAATCTAAAATTAATTGTGAAATCTAAAAAATTTAAAAATTGAAATAATGAAAACTGAAGTTATGAAATGTATAATTATGAAATCTAAGAAATCTAAAAAATAAAATTATGAAATGTAAAATTATGAAAACTGAAATTACGAAAAGTGAAATTACAAAATCTAAAATTATGAAAACTAAAATTACGAAATCTAAAATTATGAAACCTGAAATTATGAAAACTGAAATTACAAAATCTAAAATTATGAAAACTGAAATTATGAAAACCAAAATTACGAAATCTAATATTATGAAAACTGAAATTACGAAATCTAAAATTATGAAAACTGAAATTACGAAATCTAAAATTATGAAAACTGAAATTATGAAATCTGAAATTACGAAATCTAAAATTATGAAAACTGAAATTATGAAATCTGAAATTACGAAATCTGAAATTATAAAATCTGAAATTATAAAATCTAAAATTATGAAATCTAAAATTACGAAAACTGAAGTTATGAAAGCTAGAATTTGAATTCTAAAATTCTAAAATGAGAAATCAAAAATGTTAAAACTAAAATTTAGAAAGTAAATAAAAAAAAATATTAATACTAAAAAAAAAAAAAAAAAAAAAAAAAAAAAAAAAAAAAAAAAATTTTTTTTTTTTTTTTTTTTTTTTTTTTTTTTTTAGTATATACATATTTTTTTATTTACTTTCTAGATTTTAGTTTTCCTATTTTTGATTTCTCATTTTATAATTTTAGGTTTCATACTTTCACATTTCAGATTTTCATTTTTCTAAATTTCAAATTTCATAATTTAAGTTTTCTTAATTTTAGATTTCAAAATTTCAGATTTTTAAATTTCAGATTTGAAAATTTCAGATTTCATAATTTCAGTCTTCAAAATTTCAGATTTCATAGTTTCAGTTTTCTAAATTTCAGATTTCATAATTTCAGATTTCATAATTTCAGGTTTCATAGTTTCATATTTCAAAATTTCAGATTTCATAATTTCAGTTTTCTAAATTTTAGATTTCATAATTGCAGCTTTCTAAATTTCAGTTTTCTTAACTTCAAATTTCAGTTTTCTAAATTTCAGTTTCATAATTTCAGTTTTCTAAATTTCAGATTTCATAATTTCAGATTTCATAATTCTAGATTTCATAATTTTAGTTTTCTCAATTTTAGATTTCATAATTTTAGATTTCATAATTTCAGATTTCATAATTCTAAATTTCATAATTTTAGTTTTCTAAATTTTAGATTTCATAATTTCAGTTTTCTAAATTTTAGATTTCATAATTTCAATTTTATAAGTTTGAGATTTCATAATTTCAGATTTCATAATTTCAGATTTCATAATTCTATATTTCATAATTACAGATTTCATAATTACAGGTTTCATAATTCTAGATTTCATACTTTTAGTTTTTAAGTTTCAACGAAAATTCGATGAAAGCAGCGCAGTTTTAAAAATAAAATACGAAGATGACGTTTAAAAGAAAAAACTTGTAAAAAAATTGATCATAAATAAATATTCTAGATTTCATAATTTTAGTTTCCTAAATTTTAGATTTCATAATTTCAGTTTTCTAAATTTCAGATTTCATAATTTCAGATTTCATAGTTCTAGATTTCATAATTTAAGTTTTCTAAATTTTAGATTTCATAATTTCAGTTTTCTAAATTTTGGATTTCGTAATTTCAGATTTCGAAATTTAGATTTCGAAATTTCAGTTTTCTAAATTTTTAGATTTCGTAATTTCAGCTTTAAGTATTAAATTTAAAATTTAGAAAACTGAAATTATGAAATCTAAAATTTGTTCGTATTTATATTCAAACTGGTTTCAGCTTTTTCTTTTAAATATTACGCAATTCATTTTTAACCCTCCAACCGGCAGACAAAAGAGCAAAATCTTAAAGTTGTTTTATCTGTAAATTTCTTCTATAAACAATAAAATAGTGCTATTTCAAGGTACTACCAAAAATGAAGCATGTGTATGAAGATAAAGCTTGAAATTATTAACCTGTCATTAATAGTAACCAAAATTATCTAAAATATTAATTTACATTTATTTGAAAAATACGTGTATTGCTAAAAAACCTGCAGTTCAGTGAACGACTTATATCAAGCTTGCCGGTCAGAGAGTTAATAGGTTTAGAATTTAATTTAAGATCATATCTATGTAATCCATACTCTTTTACCATTTCAGTATCATCTATTATTTGATATAAAGTACTCTTTTATATTTTTGACACTAATTTTTGCAATTTTGCATACAAAAACAAATTGCAGAAAAAACATCTTATTCAGGAGAATTATGATCTCAATGCTATTAAAACAGCTGAAGATGAAGATGAAAAGAAAATAGAAATTGAAGAAGAATCGTTAGAATTTGAAAACGATCCTTTTTTAAAAAGTGTATCATGAGATTGACAGGTTGTTTGAAAAGAATTTTATGAGAAGAAAACAGAAGAGAAGTAATCACTTATCAATAAAAAGTTCTTAATGCTAATATCAAACAATGCGATCTTTCGAAACACATTATCTATTTAATGATTACAGATTCTGAATTATTTCGTATATTTATTACAGAACTATCAAGATGTTAAAATCTTATACCTATTTTAAAGTAAACTTTTATTAGATGGCACGATAAATGAAGCTTAGATTCTTCAACTTTGACAGTTTTGAAAGTTACTTTTACAAGAAAAGCTACTTATAACATTAAAGCTTTAACATTGCATAGTATTTCTGCATTACTTACTAAACCATCTAAAAATTTACACGATTTAAGTCTAAGTACGCAAAATGAATCTAAAATTTTAGAAACTTAAATTATGAAATCTAAAGTTATGAAAATTGAAATTATGAAAATTAAAATTATGAAACTTGAAATTACGAAATCTAAAATTATGAAATCCAAAATTATGAAACCTGAAATTACGAAATCTAAAATTACGAAATCTAAAATTATGAAAACTGAAATTATGAAAACTGAAATTATGAAATCTGAAGTTATGAAATCTAAAATTATGGAAACTGAAATTATGAAATCTGAAATTATGAAATGTGAAATTATGAAATCTGAAGTTATGAAATCTAAAATTATGAAATATGAAATTACGAAATTTAAATTATGCAATCTCAAATTATGAAAACTGAAATTATGAAATCTCAAATTATGAAATCAAATTATGAAATTTAAAATTATGAAATTTGAAATTATGAAAACTGAAATTATGAAATCTCAAATTATGAAATCAAATTATGAAATCTGAAAGTATGAAAACTGAAATTATGAAATCTAAAAATATGAAAACTGAAATTATGAAATCTGCAATTATGAAATATAAAATTATGAAAACTGAAATTATGAAATCTGCAATTATGAAATATAAAATTATGAAAACTGAAATTATGAAAACTGAAATTTTAAAAACTAAAATTATGAAAAACTAAAAATATAAAAATTATTTCTATTTTCTAAATTTTAAATTTCATGATTTCAGTTTTCTAAATTTTATATTTCATAATTTTACTTTTCTAAATTTTAGATTACATAATTTCAGTTTTCATAATTTCAGATTTCATAATTTCAGTTTTCATAATTTCAGATTTCATAATTTCAGTTTTCATAATTTCAGATTTCATAATTTCAGTTTTCATAATTTCAGATTTCATAATTTCAGTTTTCATAATTTCAGATTTCATAATTTCAGTTTTCATAATTTTAGATATCATAATTTCAGTTTTCATAATTTTAGATTTCATAATTCTAGTTTTCTAAATTTCAGATTTCATAATTCTAGTTTTCATAATTTCAGATTTCATAATTCTAGTTTTCTAAATTTCAGATTTCATAATTCTAGTTTTCATAATTTCAGATTTTATAATTTCAGTTTTCAAAATTTTAAGTTTCGTAATTTCATTTTTCATAATTTCAGATTTCATAATTTTAGTTTTCATAATTTTAGTTTTCAAAATTTCAAGTTTCATAATTTCAGTTTTCTAAATTTTAGATTTCAAAATTTCAATTTTCAAAATTTTAAGTTTCATAATTTCAGTTTTCTAAATTTTAGATTTCATAATTTAAAAACTTAAATTAATGAAATCTAAAATTTTGAAAAATTATAAAATGAAATCTAAAATTTCGAAAACTGAAATTATGAAACTTAAAATTTTGAAAATTGAAATTTTGAAATCTAAAATTTAGAAATTGTGTTAGAATTTTTAGAACTGTGTTAGAACTTTATTTTCCTTTGCATAGGATCAATGCCACCTTTTATCAGATTGTCTAGAGACAGATAAGTTTTGTCTAATTTTTCAATGTTCAAATAATCAAAATAACGTGCGGATAAAGTCGCATTTTTTTCGTCTACGGATATATAACAGGCATCGTTGCGATTATCAAGATACCAACCCGGTTTCATTATTCGAATCGCATATATAAATCCAAAAAATTCATCATAGGGAATTGACCAAAGATTAGGATTTGATAATTTTTCGTGAAAATCGGGTGAATTTAATAACGTTAGTTTATCATGAAGTGCAACATACTCATTAAAAAGAATTGATAACACATGCTTATTTAAATCAAAAAGGGTAATCGGACTAGGCATACTTGAAAAATATTTTGATATTTTACACTGATGGAAACGGTTATAAAATATATACCATAAATATATTTTCTTTTTTTTTAAACAAAATTACATTTCATCATTTTTAGATTATTTAATATCTAACATTTTACAATTTTTTTGATTTCATAATATTAGATATTATAATTTTTTCATTTAATTATTTTAAACATTTCAGAATTATAAATTTTTAAATTTTTAAAATAATTTAAAAATTTAAAATAACGAAAAATTTGAAAATTTAAATTTTGAAAAACAAAAATTTAAAATTTAAATTTTTGAAATGTAAAATTTTTCAAAAGTAAAAATTTTGAAATTAAACTTTTGAAAAGTAAAAATTTTGAAATTAAAATTTTGAAAAGTAAAAATTTTGAAATTAAAATTTTGAAAAGTAAAAATTTTGAAATTAAAATTTTGAAAAGTAAAAATTTTGAAATTAAAATTTTGAAAAGTACAAAGGTTTTAAAGTAAAAAATTTTTAAAGTAAAAAATTTTGAAAAGTAAAAATTTTGAAAAGTAAAAATTTTGAAAATCAAAAATTTGAAAATCAAAAATTTGAAAATCAAAAATTTGAAAAACAAAAATTTTGAAAAACAAAAATTTTGAAAACAAAAATTTGAAATCTAAAAACTAAATCTAAAATCTAAAAACATAAATAAAAAAAAATTATAAACTAAAAAAAAAAAAAAAAAAAAAAAAAAAAAAAAAAAAAATTTTTTTTTTTTTTTTTTTTTTTTTTTTTTTTTTTTAGTTTATAATAATTTTTTATTTATGTTTTTAGATTTCAAAATTTTAGATTTTCATATTTTTTGTTTTTCAAAATTTTAGATTTTCAAATTTTTGATTTTCAAATTTTTGATTTTCAAATTTTTGATTTTCAAATTTTTGATTTTCAAATTTTTGTTTTTCAAAATTTTAGATTTTCAAAATTTTAGATTTTCAAAATTTTAGATTTTCAAAATTTTATGTTCTCAAATTTTTATGTTTTCAAATTTTTAGATTTTCAAATTTTCTTGTTTTTCAAATTGAAAATCTAAAATTTTGAAAATCTAAAATTTTAAAAAACAAAAAAATTTTGAAAATCTAAAATTTTGAAAATCAAAAAAATTTGAAAATCTAAAATTTTGGAAATCTAAAATTTTCAAAAACAAAAAAATTGAAAATCTAAAATTTTGAAAAACAAAAAATATGAAAATCTAATTTAGAAAACAAAAATTAAAAATCTAAAAACATAAATAAAAAATATTATAAACTAAAAAAAAAAAAAAAAAAAAAAAAAAAAAAAAAAAAAAAAAAAAATTTTTTTTTTTTTTTTTTTTTTTTTTTTTTTTTTAGTTTATAATATTTTTTATTTATGTTTTTAGATTTTTAATTTCATAAATTTATATTTCCAATTTTTGGTTTTTCAAAATTTTAGATTTTCAAATTTTTTGTTTTTCAAAATTTTAGATTTTCAAATTTTTTGTTTTTCAAAATTTTAGATTTTCAAATTTTTTGTTTTTCAAATTTTTTGTTTTTAGATTTTAGATTTCATAAATTTATATTTCCAATTTTTTGTTTTTCAAAATTTTAGATTTTCAAATTTTTTGTTTTTCAAAATTTTAGATTTTCAAATTTTTTGTTTTTCAAAATTTTAGATTTTCAAATTTTTTGTTTTTCAAAATTTTCAAAACAAAAATTAAATTTCTATTTATTCTATTTCAAGAATTTAAATTACATTTTATATACATTACAATAAAATTTCAATTTGAAAAGTCGCTATCTAATTAAATGCGAAAATTCAAATTCCATTTTATTCTATTTCAAAAATTCAAATTACATTTTATTTTATTTCAATGCTAAATAAGCTATTTTTTTAAAAATAGTAGTTGAATTTTTAAATTTCAATTTTAAAAATTCGCTAATTAAATTGAAAAGTCGCTATCTAATTAAATGCTAAAATTCAAATTACATTTTATTCTATTTCAGTGTTAAACAAGCTGTTTTTTAAAAAATAGTATTTGAATTTTAACATTCAGCAGTTGAATTTTAAAATTTTAATTTTAAAAATTCGATAATTAAAAGCTAAAATTAAATTTCAATTTAGTCTATTTCAAAAATTTAAATTACATTTTACATACATTACATTAAAATTTCAGTTTGAAAAGTCGCTATCTAAATAAATGTTAAAATTCAAATTCCATTTTATTCTATTTCAGTAATTCAAATTACATTTTATACTATTTCAGTGTTAAACAAAAAATAAATTTCAATTTATTTTATTTCAAGAATTTAGATTACATTTTACATACATTATATTAAAATTTCAATTTGAAAATTCTATTTCAAGAATTAAAATTACATTTTATTCTATTTCAGTGTTAAACAAGCTATTTTTTAAAAAATAGTAGTTGAATTTTAGCATTCAGCAGTTGAATTTTAAAATTTCAACTTGAAAAGTCGCTATCTAATTAAATGCTAAAATTCAAATTCCATTTTATTCTATTTCAATATTTCAAATTACATTTTATTCTATTTCAGTGTTAAACAAATTTCAATTTGAAAAGTCGCTATCTAATTAAATGCTAAAATTCGAATTCCATTCTATTCTATTTCAAGAATTCAAATTACATTTTATTCTATTTCAGTGTTAAACAAAAATTAAATTTCAATTTATTCCATTTCAAAAAATTAAATTACATTTTACATACATTACTTAAAAATTTTAATTTGAAAAGTCGATACCTAATTAAATGCTAAAATTCAAATTCCATTCTATTCTATTTCAAGAATTCAAATTACATTTTATACTATTTCACTGTTAAACAAAAATTAAATTTCAATTTATTCTATTTCAAGAATTTAAATTACATTTTACATACAATAAATTAAAATTTCAATTTGAAATTGAAATTTCTATTTCAAGAATAAAATGGAATATTATTCTATTTCAAGAATTTAAATTACATTTTATTCTATTTCAGTGTTAAACAGAAATTAAATTTCTATGTATTATAATTCAAGAATTTAAATTACATTTTACATACATTACATTAAAATTTCAATTTGGAAAGTCACTATCTAATTCAATGCTAAAATTCAAATTCCATTTTATTCTATTTCAAGAATTCAAATTACATTTTATTCTATTTCAGTGTTAAACAAGCTATTTTTTAAAAAAATAGTAGTTGAATTTTAGCATTCAGCAGTTGAATTTTAAATTTCAATTTTGAAAATTCCCTATTTAATTAAATGCTAA